>JAVMKO010000012.1:10115298-10715298 GCA_032164245.1 Sternotherus odoratus
ATTATGGGCGTAACACGATGGGTATCGGTGGGATTATATGAACAGGGCCGGGGGAAACAAGCTAGCTGCTACAGGTAGATGTAAGGTGTGGCATGTTTATGTTCATAGATCTTGGCAGAAGGTATTGGCACCTGTTTGGTGAAAGCAAGCCATACACGCCTATGGATGAACTGAAATCTGGCATAAGAAGGCACAACCTCAGTGATAACAGTGTCGTTTTCTTCCCAGCACCAGCAAGGACTGTGGCCTTTGTTAATGTCACTGAAAAATAAATGATCTAAAAAAATGATGGAAAATATGAGCATTAGTGACACAAGACACAGTATAATCTATATTATAATACTAGCATAAGTGCCCGGCGTTGCTCGGGTCAGTCGGAGGTGGGGAGGGGCCAGACAGCTGACACCCCCTGACCAACCCCAACACCCACACCTCACCCTTCACCCACCCCGACACCTTCCCACCCCCCCTGACCAACCCCAACACCCCCCGGCTCACTTACCCCCGGACCAAACCCGACAACCCCACCTGACCCCCTGAGCAAATCCAACACCCCCACCTCACCCCCCCGACCGAACAGTGTATTTAATAATCTGTGTGCTACACAGTGCACCGTGAGCTGGGGGGTTGTCGGGTTTGGTCTGGGGGGGTGGGAAGTTGTCGGGGTGGGTGAGGGGTGAGGTGTGGGTGTTGGGGTTGGTCAGGGGGGTTTGCGGTTGGTGGGGGGGTGAGATGGGGATGTCGGGTTCGGTCGGGGGGTAAGTGAGCCGGGGGGTGTCGGGTTTGGTCTGGGGGGGTGGGAAGATGTTGGGGTGGGTGAGGGGTGAGGAGTGGGTGTTGGGGTTGGTCAGGGGGTGATGCGGTTGGTGGGGGGGTGAGGTGGGGGTGTGGGGTTTGCTTGGGGGGGTGAGGTGTGGGTGTTGGGTTCGGTCGGAGGGTAAGTGAGCCGGGGGGTGTCGGGTTTGGTCTGGGGGTGTTGCGATTGGTGGGGGGGTGAGGCGGGGGTGTCGGGTTCGGTCGGTGGGTAAGTGAGCCAGGGGGTATCGGGTTTGGTCTGGGGGGGTGGGAAGTTGTCGGGGTGGGTGAGGGGTGAGGTGTGGGTGTTGGGGTTGGTCAGGGGGTGTCGGGGTTGGTTGGGGGGGTGAGGTGGGGGTGTCGGGTTTGGTCGGGGGGTAAGTGAGCCAGGGGGTGTCGGGTTTGGTCTGGGGGGGTGGGAAGGTGTCGAGGTGAGTGAGGGGTGAGGTGTGGGTGTTGGGGTTGGTCAGGGGGTGTTGCGGTTGGTGAGGGGGTGAGGTGGGGATGTCGGGTTTGGTCGGGGGGTAAGTGAGCCGGGGGGGTGTCGGGTTAGGTCTGGGGGTGTTGCGATTGGTGGGGGGGGGGTGAGGTGAGGGTGTCGGGTTCGTCGGGGGGTAAGTGAGCCAGGGGGTGTCGGGTTTGGTCTGGGGGGGTGGGAAGTTGTCGGGGGGGTTTGCGGTTGGTGGGGGGGGTGAGATGGGGGTGTCGGGTTCGGTTGGGGGGTAAGTGAGCCAGGGGGTGTCGGGTTTGGTCTGGGGGTGTTGTGGTTGGTGGGGGGGTGAGGTGGGGGTGTCGGGTTTGCTTGGGGGGGTGAGGTGAGGTTGTCAGGTTCGGTCAGGGGGTAAGTGAGCCGGGGGGTGTCGGGTTTGGTCTGGGGGTGTTGCGATTGGTGGGGGGGTGAGGTAGGGGTGTCGGATTCGGTCGGGGGGTAAGTGAGCCAGGGGGTGTCGGGTTTGGTCTGGGGGGGTGGGAAGTTGTCGGGGGGGGGTTGCGGTTGGTGGGGGGGTAAGTGAGCCGGGGGGGTGTCGGGTTTGGTCTGGGCACCCACCCCGACACCTTCCCCCCCCAGACCAAACCCAACACCCACACCTCACCCCTCACCCACCCCGACACCTTCCCACCCCCCCAGACCAACCCTGACACCCCCCGGCTCACTTTCCCCCCGACCGAACCCAACACCCCCACCTCACCCCCCCAAGCAAACCCAACACCCCCACCTCACCCCCCCGACCGAACCCAACACACCCACCTCACTTACCGTCCCACCAAACCCAACTCGGATCCGTCGCAGGTGGGGAGGGTGCCCAGAGCTGAGGGATTCCGGGGACCTTCGCAGGTGGTGGGGGGCACAGAGCTTATGGAGTCCGGGGTTCCATTGGGAGGGGCAGAGAACTGAGGGATCTCCGGGGTTCCGTTGGGAGGGGGGAGGGGCAGAGAACTGAGGGATCTCCGGGGTTCCATTGGAGGAGGGAGGGGTGAGGTGAGCGAGTGAGGTGTCTGTTGGAGGGGGGTATTATGACATCATCACCACCTAACCGCCCAGCCGATGTGATTGGCCCTGAAAGACTTTCATCCCTGAGGGGCGTCAGAGGTGAGATCCGAAAATTTTTCGACCCTTACCAGCATCTAGACCCTAATACCCCTAACTGTACCAAATTTCAAGTCTCTGGCTCAAACGGTGCGGGAGGAGTTCTCTGTCATACGTACATACATACATACATACATACACCACGACTTTTATATATATAGATATATGATATAATCAGCTGCTGGAAGTGGGCCTCACCCGCCCTGATTGAATTTACCTTGCTTTCTTGCCTGCATATTTATACCTGCCTCTGGAGATTTCCATAACATTCATCTGATGAAGTGGATCTTAGCCCACGAAAGCTCATGATCCCTAAGATCTGTTAGTCTATAAGGTGCCACAGGACTCTTTGTTGCTTTTGCAGATTCAGACTAACACGGCTACCCCTCTGATACTAGATATAATCTATGATTGTAAGCTCCTTAGGGCAGGGACCAACTTTTTATTCTGTGTTTAACAGTGCTCAGCCTAAAAGGGTCCTGGTTTTCCCTAGGGCCCCTAGACATTATGGTAATACAAATTGTAGACCAGTGTATCCTGGCTAACATTCAATCAATCAATCTATCTCTCTCTCTCTCTCTCTCTCTCTCTCCCTCTCTCTCTCTCTGTATATATATAATGGAAGGTGTTATGGAATACTTAGCATAAGTGAACAGTGAACCTATATATAAAATCCACCCCACTTTAGTAGGTATTAAGCACAAATACCATTAAGCACAGATATTATAGCAGTTCTGTAACCTAAATTGCCCTATACCTTCACTGCAATTCTGTTCACTTATGCTAAGTATGCCATAACACCTTCCATTAGCCCAGAGGTGCCCAAACTGTGGGGTGTGCCACCTTAGGGGGGTGCAGAGGAAAGTTCAGGGGGGCATGGCCAGGGCCCGGGCCAGCCCACACAGAGATGTGGAGGGAGCACCCCCCACCAGCTCCACTCCTGGCCCTGGCTCCAGCCCCAACTATTGGCCCCGGGTGCCAACCTTGGCCCCTGGCCCCAGCAGTGCCCCCAACCTCGGCTCCCTTACCCCATCTGCGTCCCCCAGCCCCAAGGCCGTGACCCTGATCCCAGTCCTGGTGGGTGGGTGGGGGGGGGGGAGTGGTGTGGATAGAGATAAGGGGGGATAGGAGGTAAAAAGTTTGGGGACCACTACATTAGCCAAAGTAAGCTTTGGCTTAAGTACGCATGCAAGCTATCAGGAGGGCAAGACATATAATTCTTCTACCCTAGTACAAACCAAAGAGGTGACTTTATGCCCCTTGGTACCTGAAATTCATGTGTTCAGAAGAAAGATAAGGGGTTTCCCAATATACCAGAAAAACAAAGTAGAAATAGGATTGGTTAAATCTAGTTTCAGATTATGTACACAGTATCTTTTACTTGTACACAGGAATGGTAGAAAAAGACAGATTTATGGGTGTAATTTTGGGAGCACGCCTTCTATGTAAGGCCAGTGTATCAACACTGCATAAGATGACGTCCCATAGATTGGTATCATATTAAACCTTTCCTCCATTCTATATTATTATTGATTTAAAGCACTAAGCCTGCCAGTCATTGTTCCCGCTAATATTTCCCACCCATGTGTGGAACTAATTTTGTTATGTGCACTAATAAGGAGGTGATGTGTGGCTGGGTGGGGCCAAGGGTCTTGGAGTGTGGGAGGGGGCTCAGGGTTGGGGCAGAGGGTTTGGGTACAGGGGGGGTGAGGGCTCTAGTTGGGGGCTATCCACGTTCCTTCCAGGCCTACAATTCTTTGATTCTATATATAAATCATAATCATTTATTTTACATAACATGTACTCACAGGCTGGATTAAAAGTTACTGCCTACTCTACATAACTAGGCTCAGCTAAAGAGAGAATGCAAAGAATATACTTTACACCAATAAAAACCAAGGGTCACATCTCTGTATTCAATGGAGCTAAATCAGTTTAAAACCAATGTGAGTGGAGAATCAGGCCCAAAGTGGTGCCACACTTTGAAGAGTGAATATTAACAATGTCCCCTTCTTAGCACTGGTCCTAGTTCCTGAGGGAAAAATTCAGCCTTCTGCAGAGGGCTGGTATGAGGCTTATCGACATTTATAGAACCTTTTCAGCTCTATTTTGAGCGATGCACATAAAATCTGGTGTGAATGCACTATAAAAGTAGAACACATTATGGACTAGACTCACAAGGAGGGCTTATATGTTGCAAGGATGAGCATTACAACACCTCACTTCTAGCTGCCCTGCCCCCTAAAGGAATTCACAACTCCTAGTTACCATGAGTAAGCTGCCTAAAAAGTAGGGTGACCAGACAGCAAGTGTGAAAAATCAGGATGGGGTGAGAGGGAATAAGAGCCAATATAAGAAAAAAGACCCAAAATTGGAACCATCCCTATAAAATCAGGTCACCCTACTAAAA
This sequence comes from Sternotherus odoratus, assembly GCA_032164245.1. Taxonomy (NCBI): domain Eukaryota; kingdom Metazoa; phylum Chordata; order Testudines; family Kinosternidae; genus Sternotherus; species Sternotherus odoratus. The sequence goes on from JAVMKO010000012.1 coordinate 10,120,092, forward strand.
AGTGACCCACAGAAGGTAGCACTCTAAGAGCTGCCTAAGTGAGCCAGTAAGAAATGTCTCAAAGCCCTGTCTCTGAAGATGCCTTACTCTGTGCCGGAGGGACACGCTATCTCTGTTGGGGATTCACAGCCATGAACCCTCTCCTGGAGTTGGGCGCCTAGGTCAGATTGAGCCTCTCTCACGATAAACCACGGAGGAACAGAGGGGTGATTATCTCAATAGCCCAGTGGTTAGAGCACTCACCGGGGACGTATGAGACCCACGCACAAATCCCTATTCTGCTTCATGTGGAGCAGGCGCTGGAATCCAGGTCTCCCACATCCCAGATGAGTGCCCAAAGCAATGAACTGTTGGGGACAAGTGGGGGAACAACCACCTCCTTGCTGGGGTGCTGAAAGAATCCCTACATGACTGGGACCTGCAGGAAGGATAGCTGGGGGGAGATGCCAAGTTTGTGAATCCTACGGGGGCTTTGGTGTGAGCTAGGTGCTGCCCTTAGCACATAGACACATGCCCATATACAGAAACATAGGTGTTTAGAGGACTATATCAATAGAAACTGAGGTCTGGAGGTCTGGATTTTAAATGGTATTTAGCCATTGTTGCCATTAACAGCGTTGCAATACCTAACTGATTTAAGGAGCCTAAATCCCATCAACTGTCCATGGGATTTTGGCTCCTAAGGGCATATCTCAGCAGTCAATAGGATTTTGGATCCTAAGGGCCCATGTCCTTAAGAGACAAACTCCTACTGACAGTTGATAGATTTTGGCTCCTAAATCAATTTGGCCCAGATTTAAATGGCATTCAAGGGATGCAGCCTCAACCTCTGTTTCAAAGGGCTCTCCCTTTTGAAAATGGGATTTCAGCTTCTCCATCAGGAAAGGGTTGCAATGCTGAGTGCAGCAATGCCCAAACGCAAACAGGATGTTAGGAATCATTAAAAAAGGGATAGAGAATAAGTCGGAGAATATCTTATTGCCCTTATACAAATCCATGGTGCGCCCACATCTTGAATACTGCGTACAAATGTGGTCTCCTCATCTCAAAAAGGATATACTGGGACTAGAAAAGGTTCAGAGAAGGGCAACTAAAATGATTAGGGGTTTGGAACGGGTCCCATATGAAGAGAGATTAAAGAGGCTAGGACTTTTTAGCTTGGAAAAGAGGAGACTAAGGGGGGATATGATAGAGGTATATAAAATTATGAGTGGTGTGGAGGAAGTAAATAAGGAAAAGTTATTTACTTGTTCCCAAAATAGAAGAACTAGGGGCCACTCAATGAAATTGGCGTGCAGCAGGTTTAAAACAAATAAAAGGAAGTTCTTCTTCACACAGCGCACAGTCAACCTGTGGAACTCCTTACCTGAGGAGGCTGTGAAGGCTAGGACTATAACAGGGTTTAAAAGAGAGCTGGATAAATTCATGGAGGCTAAGTCCATAAATGGCTATTAACCGGGATGGGTAATGAATGGTGTCCCTAGCCTCTGTCTGTCAGAGGGGGGTGATGGATGGCAGGAGAGAGATCGCTCGATCATACCTGTTAGGTTCACTCACTCCGGGGCACCTAGCATTGGCCACTGTCAGTAGACAGGATCCTGGGCTAGATGGACCTTTGGTCTGACCCAGTATGGCCGTTATTATGTTCTTATGTTAACGCCTTTAAAAATCTGAGGCGTAGGGGATTCAGGTGCCTCCAGGGTTAGGCAGCAGCCAAGTGGTGGTTTTTGTGAATTCAATTGTGCCTAAATATCGGAGTCATGCAGCTAATGGCCAATTAGATGCCCCTTGTAAATCTAGCCACATTGCAAAAATGTCAAAGGTGAATAAGAAACATAAAAGCCTAAGACACATTGATTTTCAGTGGAACCTGGGCACTTAAGGAATTTTGAAAAATTTACCCTACAACTAAATCTTTCAGGAAACCCAGTCTGTGGCCAAAGAGGAAGTGATCAAACCCAGGATACAACAGTCAATGACATATCATTTCAAAGTTTCTGACAGACTCTGCATTTCCCAAGCAGTTTTCTTAAGGATCCTAAAACGTCCCTGTTTCTTAGGCTGTAGATGAGGGGATTCAGCACTGGGGTGACAATGGTGTAAAACATAGACACCATCTTGTCTTGCTGCGATGAGTGGTAAGAAGTGGGTCTCATGTACATGAAGATGGCTGCTCCATAGAATAGCGCCACCACGATCAAATGTGAGGAGCAAGTGGCCAGTGTCTTCTGCTTTCCTTTGACTGAGCTCATCCTCAGGATGGAAGAGAGGATGCAGGCATAAGAAGACAGAATGATTGAGGATGGGATGAGGAGCAGTACAATGCCGGACACAAAGAGGACCGTCTCATAAGTGGAGGTGTCAGAGCAGGACAATTTCAGCAGGGCTGGGATCTCACAGAAGAAGTGGTTGATCTCTTTTGAGTGGCAGTAGGGCAGTTGCAGAATAAAAGCTGTGTGAATCAAGGCATCTAAAGATGCTCCAAACCAGACACCAGCTGCCATGCTTAGACAGGTTCTCTTCCTCATACGGATATGGTATTGCAAGGGATTGCATATCGCAAAATACCTGTCATAAGACATGACTGCCAGAAGGAGGCACACCGCTCCTCCCATGGTCATTGTGAGAAATATCTGAGCCCCACAGCCAACTATTGAAATGGTGTTCCCTGGGACCAGGGAATCCATTGCCATTTTGGGGACAACAATCAGGGTCTGACAAATATCCATGAAGGCCAACTGACTGAGGAAAAAATACATGGGGCTGTGTAGGCTGGAATCTGCTTGGATTAGAAATATGAGGAGACCATTCCCTGAAAAGGCAGTAATGAAGGCAAGTAAAATCATGGCCAGGAGGAAAGTGTGCATCTCCGTTTGGTTAAAGAGCCCCAGGAGAATAAATTCTGTTGGCAATGTTGCGTTATTCCTCTCCTCTTCCTCTTCATTTGATTTGACCTGAAGGCACAAGAAGACAGATTAGAACAAAAAATGTGTGGAAATAGCACACATTGTGTGTAGGGGTAACACTGATGGAGTCTGATACACTAGTCAGCTTCTCTCTTCAATGGAAGAAATGTCCAATATCTTGATTAACAGGAAAATTCTCTCACTCCCGGGAAGTTGTATTTTTAGGGTATGTCTCCACTACAGGCAGACATAGCTATGCCATCATTCTCATAGTGTTGATGCAGTCTACACTTACAGAAGGAGTTTTTCCAGTGGTGTAGGAAACCACCTCTCTGATCGATAGTAGTGGAGTTGACAGAAGTATTCTTCCATCAAGCTAATTGTGTCTGTGCTATGAGTGCAGTTGGCACAGTTATATTGCTCAAGGACGGGGACTTTTCAGATCCCTGAGTTCCATAGTTATGTCAGCCTAACCTTTAAGTGTAGACCAGCCTTGAGGTTAAAGTTTGTTTGTTTTTTAAATAACATAATTTTGGAAATTCCAGCATTAGGGTATTTAGCTTCAGGTCTTTTCTATATTTAGAACTGCCGCAGTTAAACTAAAAGTGTGATTTTAGAATTATCTAGATAAAGTGATGTAAGTCACAGTATGGACAATTTTAATCTGATTTAAAACAATTTTAACTCTAGTCTACAAGGTATTAACTATAACTAAAGCAATATAAGCTTGGTTTAAATCGAACTAAAAGTCTCCAGACCGTAGACTGTTGGGAATATATTTTTTTCTGCTATAAAAATCATTGACAACAATTATTGTTTTCCCACTTTTCTTGAAAATTTTCATTGAAATTTCTCTGGATACAGCATAGTTTAGATGAAAATGGGAATTTTCCTTCTGTCAAAAAGCCATCTTCCATGAGGGGTGGGGTGGGGGTGGGGATGTTTCAACAGATCATTTCTGACCATCTGCGGTCCACACTGCATCTTTGTCCCAGTTCAGCCAAACCAGCTTTTAAATCAAGTTTAAGTTAAAGAAGGCCAGAGGCACTTTTGAGCCTGACTTTCCCATGTTATAAGTCCAACTGATGTCACTGGCAAATACTGGTGCTCAAAATCTTTGAGAACCAGCCCCAAAGGAAAGATTTTCTAAAGTGACCAATGACTGAAGCCCAATCTGAGTCATATTATATAATAATGAGAATAATTACACTTTTTATTTATTTATTTATAATCGCACCTAGGCAACCAACTAAAATCATGGCCCTTTTGTGCTAGGAGAAGGCACTTAGACTCATAGACTTTAAGGTCAGAAGGGACAATTATGATCATCTAGTCTGACCTCCTGCACAACGCAGGCCACAGAATTTTACCCACCCATTCCTACAATATACCTCACCCATATCTGAGCTATTGAAGTCCTCAAATCTTGGTTTAAGGACTTCAAAGTACAGAGAATCCTCCAGCCAGTGACCCTCTGCTGCAGAGGAAAGTGAAAAAGCTCCAGGGCCTCTGCCAATTTGCCCTGGAGGAAAATTCCTTCCCGACCCCAAATATGGCGATCAGCTGAACCCTGAGCATGTGGGCAAGACTCACCAGCCAGACACCCCGGAAAGAATTCTCTGTAGTATCTCAGATCCCATCCCCTCCAACTTTCCATCATATACCACCAGGCCCCTCTATTACCATAGTTAAAGATCAATTGCCAAAATTATGTTTTCCCATCACACCACATACAGGATACATCTACACAGCCCATGGCAATGAGTCTCCTTGGCCCATCTGATAAATTTAGGCCTGTGGGGCTTATGGTACCATGCTAAAAACAGCTGTGAAAACATTTCAGCTGGGGCTTGAGGTCAGAAGCCTGGGCGGGGGGTTGGGCTTCCTTGTCTGAGTTCTAGCCTGAGCCACAACTTCAAAGCAGTGTCTATGCAGCTATTTTTAGAGCACAACCCCCAGTAGCCTACATCTGTTGACCTGGGCTGGGAGGCTTCCTGTCGCAGATGGTGTAGACATGCCCACTGATGATAAGAAACAGTCCCTGCCCCAAACATCTTACAATTCCTTTAATAAATCAATTCTAAAAAACAGGAAATCTTTCTCCCAGTGCATATTCACTGCTGGGAATTTTCCTTGACAAAATATATATTTAAGGTGTGAATACAGTAAAAATATTCTCACAGTGAACACTTCCGGTTGATGAGCAAAGTGCCAAGATTTTCTAAACTGACAGTGACAGTAGAACGGATTGAAAAATGTGGGTGTGTTTTTGGAAGGTCTGATATTTCAGTGGGAAAAAAATAGGAAAGAGTGAAAACATTTTGTTTTGACCATTTTGAAACATTTTATTCTGACTGGTTCATTTTGAAACTGAAAAACATTTAACACATTTTGTTTAGACTTTTTGATTCAAAATGGTCTCCTGATTGAAATTTGGAAAGTTTGAAAAGGAATACCAAAAAGGGGTGGGAACACTCCAAATGCCTGAATGAAAATGAAAAATTTGGGCACAAAATTCTTTTTTCTTCAAGATCTGTGATTTGACAAAAAAAATTGAAAAAACATATTTAGGTTTACATGGAATTGGATTTTTTTTTAAACAAAATATTTTGGTTTAGCCCCTGAGCTCAAACAGCCATTGTTTACTCAGCACTAGCATTAGATACAGAAAGAATGACATGGAAATGTTCTCCCCATCAATTCCACAGGCCAATACACTCCATGCCAGTGCTCACAGGCAACAGAGCATAAACCACTCAAAACTATGTGAAGTTCAGCAACAAGTACTTCCCAGGAGTCAACCATACACAAACTTCCAGCACAGCAAATGGGGAAATTTTATCATTTATTATTGTAGCACTAAAAGACCCCATTGTAGAAACATGTAAGAAAATGTGATCCTTTGGACCAGGGGTAGGCAACCTATGGCAGGCATGCCAAAGGCGACACACAAGCTGATTTTCAGTGGCACTCACACCATCCGGGTCCTGGCCACCAGTTTGGGAGGCTCTGCATTTTAATTTAATTTTAAATGAAGCTTCTTAAATATTTTAAAAACCTTATTTACTTTATGTACAACAATAGTTTAGTTCTATATTATAGACTTGTAGAGGGAGACCTTCTAAAATGTTAAAATGTATTACTGGCACGTGGAACCTGAAATTAGAGTGAATAAATGAAGACTCGGCACACCACTTCTGAAAGGTTGCCAACCCCTGCTTTGGACTAAAGAGTTTTTGAATGGGGTATAGCTCAAGGTAGAGTTCGACCCATAGTATTTTGCAATTCTATTTACACTTTCTATCAACAAAAGGCAAAGTCATTTAAAAACATGTTTTAATATACCCAACAGGCCTTCTCTGAGGTAGATAATTAAATGTAGTTTTCTGTATTGTGGCTTCAATCCTGAAAAGCCCCAGGCACATGAATAATTTTATGAATGTGAGTAGACTTGTTTAGTTCAATGGGACCACTCCCAGTGTGCAAAGTTAAGGATACGTGTAAATCTTTGCTTGTTCAGAGACTTCAAAAGTCCCTCTTTGAAGAACAGATATCCCAAACTGGGTGTTCGACACCATATTGGGCCGTACATTAAAAAACACCCAAAACAAAATAGTGTGATCCTTCAACCAGGCAGGGTTTCAGAAGCACAAGAAATGAAAATGATATGATATGATATTATAAAAATTAATCTCTATGTATTTGGGATTTTTAATGGCACTAAAATTGCCTTGAAAAAGATCCTGGTAATGTTCATGTCAATTGGGGTATTTGTCAATAGTTTCAATAGACTCAAGGTGTCACACCTTATATGTAAACATCATATACTATGACAATGACTACGTCCACCAATACCAATAATTGGATTCATTGTCTTTTCTTAGAAGACATGGCTGCTAGAATGAGGCCATCGTCAACATGAGACATATCTGGGTTCACATCCACACAGTGAAATAATGTTCCCCAGAGACTGGAAGACATTTTAGGGACAATGACCAGGGTTTGACAGATACCCATGAAGGGCAATTCACTCAGGAAAAGTACCTGGGGGTGCGAGGCCAGAAGTCCACTTGGATTGGAAACAAGAAGAGAGAGTTTCTGGACAAGACAGTAATGGAGCAATGCTCAACTCATGTGGAATGCCATTCTGGCACTTTTGGGGGTCTGGAATGGCATTCCATGTGCCCCTCCTTCAACACAGGCAGATACTAATACCACAGACTGGATATAAGAAGCACAATTGTAAATTCCACTGTGTTCCCTTCATCAGGGCCAGATTTCAAATGAATGAGAAATTAAAATGCAATCATAAAAATTAGTCTATATGTATTTAATATCTTTTAAGACTATGTAATCAGTTGCTACTACAATTAATGATAATTATAATGATTAATCTATTCTATGTAGCATTTCTAATTTTAATGATTTCATTACAAACATTGAACGTTCAAAAACATAACGGGCTTCTCTCTGCGGTTATGTGTGTGCTACATCATCATCATCACCATGACAATAGTAACTTGAAAAAACTGGTATACTCACACCTCTGCTAGTTTGATGTGAGACATTTTCTGTACAAGAATGGTGCTCTTCAAAAGAACAAAACAACAGCCAAAATCTCGCAAGTTTGAACGCATATAGCCTAGAAACATAGGAAGAAAGTGCCTGCTTACCTCCATCTATCCCATCTTGTGTGAGTAATCTAGAAAGGAGAGAATGTTCACCTCTTTTGGAAAAATGCCGCTAGTTGTTTTAAAGCAAACTGTTGTATTTTCCTAGACTCTGTTATATTCTTAGATCGTATTTGCCTCCACATAATTCCAGTGTATGGTCATTCATAATCAACACACATGTGTGAACTGAAAATGGTTGCAACAAGTAAATAAATAAGCAGCCCACATAAATCTCTTCTTTGTCACCTTTCTATTTACTGTTGGAGAAATGTGAAAATACTGTCTTACAGTAGGCACATGTAATGAGCACTCCAACTAACATGGCAATCTTTTAGCATATGACAATAATATTATTCTAAGGGAGAAAATTAGTTAAAAATCTTTAAGACCTGTATTCCATTTATACTAAAAAAACAAGTACCATCAATATTCATGCCTGCTCTCACAAAAAAAACTTAATGATTTTTTAAAAAATAAGTTAGAAAATGCCAAGTTGAACCCCCATCTGTAAGAAATGCAATCTGTAACTGGTAATCAAAAATATTGCATGAGGCACTTTAAATCTGTCTCTCTAACCTTACTGAAGAACAACGAACAATAACTGGTGGAATAAAATACAATATCTATATAGTTTGAGTTAAGGTTGGGACCATTACATCACCCCAGTAGCTCAAAATTAACAATCTAAGGGGAAATATGGATCTAAACGTTACCAGGCTTTGGGGAATACTCTACCACATCTTTAATTAAGTTGCAGTTAGGGGAGGAAATGTAGCCCTGAGCTGTTGTCCCTCCCCTCCCCCCAAAGCACAGGCTTTGAAATTCGGTGAGTTTCTCTTTGTGGTCCTTTACATTCTTATGCCACGAGATCAGAGCGGGTTCAGACAACCCAAAAGAGTGGAGTGGGATTGGTTCTCCTTTTCAGACTCAGTAGAGGGGTCTGCTCTCATAGAATATCAGGGTTCGAAGGGACCTCTGGAGGTCATCTAGTCCAACCCCCTGCTCAAAGCAGGACCAATCCCCAACTCTCACCCAACCACACACAGACATGCCCAATTCACAGATCTCTGGAGATTCACATGGATCTTGGGAGATGGGTGGAATTCAGGAGCATCCAGTTAAATGCTTCTTGCTTGGACATTAGCTCTCTATAGAGGCCAGGGTCATCAATGCAAACACCTCCTGACTTCAGAATACTTCTCAGCTTTATCCCCTTACCCCAGTTTTGAAAGCCAGGCTCCACTGGGCTATCACCAGTTTCCACATTGCCTGTTCCCTTCCCCCTTACAGTCTTAGAAAATATCCCGATAGGATTTTGGAAGGGGATGGTGCTACTGAGCATTTTGTTTCCCAGTCTCCAGTCTGCCCAATCTGTAGAACCCATCCTCTGCAGACTGGAAATTCATCCCTGCACATGGCGGACTGTTATTTAACCCCCTAAGCCCTGTTTTGCAGGACTAAGTGCTGTTCCAGAGTTGCACAGGCCTGCAGCCAGGTGATGTTAATGCTTGTTTAACAATACTCACATGACTAGTCCCACTGAAGTAAATGTTACTAATCTTGGCATTTACTTCATAAATAAAGCACTTGAAGAGTAAAAACCCCAGGATCTAAATTCAGCTCTAATCAAAGCAGGTGATCAAACAGTTCCACCCACTTCAGTTGGTTCCTTATTCTATTGTCAATTGCTGCTTTGCAGTCCATGAAAAAGAAAAATGTGTCCTTTTAGAATCCTGAGGTCTGTGTCTCTGGTTCAAAATGATCCTACCAGTCTGCCACCATGTTAAGGCTAATTCCCCACTCTGGCACTTGGAGTGCAGAAGAAGGGGGCCTGCAAGGATTCTAAAAATTAATACTGGCCACCCCAGTATACATATATCTATAGGCAGGGGTGTAGCCAGGTTTCACTAGTAGAGGGCTGGACCATGAAAAAAAAGGCACCACAAAAAAAAGTGCTACCTTCAAAAAAGAAGGTGCCACCAAAAAAAAAAAGGCATGACTTCCAGTTAGTGGAGCTGCCACCGAAACACCACCACTGGAGAAACTAAAGGAGTGTCCCCACACAGCTGTTTAATGCATATTAATAGGTTTCAACATCATACCTGTGATAACTTTGTTTCAACTTCCCTGAGCGTCCTAGTACGAATAAGCCGGAGATAATGTTAATGGATTGGGGAAGCAGCCAAAAGAGTCTCATAGATTCATAGACTCCAAGGTCAGAAGGGACTATTATGATCATCTAGTCTGACCTCCTGCACAATGCAGGCCACAGAATTTTACCCACCCATTCCTGCAATATACCTCTCACCTATATCTGAGCTATTGAAGTCTTCCAATCTTGGTTTAAGGACTTCAATGTACAGAGAATCCTCCAGCAAGTGACCCATGCCCCCTGTTGCAGAGGAAGGCAAAAAACCTCCAGGACCTCCGCCAATTTGCCCTGGAGGAAAATTCCTTCCCGACCCCAAATATGGCAATCAGCTGAACCCTGAGCATGTGGGCAAGACTCACCAGCCAGACACCCCGGAAAGAATTCTCTGTAGCATCTTAGATCCCATCCCCTCCAACTTTCCATCATATACCACCAGGCCCCTCTATTACCATAGTCAAGATCAATTGCCAAAATTATGTTTTCCCAACACAACATCTCCTCCATAAACTTATCAAGCTTCGTCTTGAAGCCAGATAGGTCTTTTGCCCCCACTGCTTCCCTTGGAAGGCTGTTCCAGAATTTCACTCCTCTGATGGTTAGAAACCTTCATCTAATTTCGAGCCTAAACTTCCTGTTGACCAGTTTATATCCATTTGTTCTTGTGGCCACATTAGTACTGAGCTTAAATAATTCCTCTCCGTCCATGGTATTTATCCCTCTGATATATTTATAGAGAGTGATCATATCTCCCCTCAGCCTTCTTTTGGATAGTCTATTCAAGCCCAGCTCCCTGAGTTTCCCCTCATAAGACAGGTTTTCCATTACTAGTAGCCCTTCTCTGCACCTGTTCTAGTTTGAATTCATCCTTCTTAAACATGGGAGACCAGAACTGTATTCCAGATGAGGTCTCACCAGTGTAGGGTGACCAGACGTCCCGATTTTATCGGGACAGTCCCGATTTTTTGCCTTCTGTCCCGCGTTCCGACGAAACTCTGATCGGGACGCCATTTGTCCCGATTTCGGGAATTTATAGATGAGCCCTGCGCGCGCAGGGCTCATGTAGGCAGCACAGCCCCGCCCACTGCCCCAGGCAGCCACATGCTGGTTGGCTGCCGGCCCGACCCCGCTCCCCTCTGCCGCGGAGCCCCGTGCTCCGGGGCCGGGCTGTTAGCGGCGCACCGCCAGCCCCCACTCCCCGGTCGGGGCGGACAATTGCGGCACGCGCTGGGCCCTGCGCTCCCCAGCTGGGGGCTGGGCCGATCGGCTGCCGCGGGACGAGCGCGGGAAGCTGAGCCCCCCTCCCTCCCCCTTCTTGGCTGGGCCCTGCGCTCCCCAGCTGGGGGCTGGGCCGATCGGCTGCCGCGGGACGAGCGCGGGAAGCTGAGCCCCCCTCCCTCCCCCTTCTTGGCTGGGCCCTGTGCTCCCTGGCCGGGGGTCGGGCCAAGCGTGGCTGCCGCAGGTCCCCGCCCTCCCCCGGGGAGGCGGGGGAGGAACCTGCTGCTGCTGCTGCTGGCTTACCAGTGCCTTTCCCCCCGCCCGCAGAGACAGGCGGGGGTGGAACATGCAGGTCGGGCAGAGTGGACCCCCCCTGCATGCAACCAGCGCCGAGAGTGGGACAGCAGGTGAGGGGAGCAGCAGCAGATAGCCCACTGCTCCCCCCCTCAGCATCTCCCCCGGCAGAGACAGCATTCAGGGGTAGGTGGGCGGGCCACGGCAATGGCCAGGAGAGCTCTCTCTGCTCTGCCTCCCGGAGACTCATGCTGCAACGGGGGGGGGGGGGGTAGAGAGCCCACTGCCCCCCCCCCAGAGACAGAGAGCCTCCAGCCACTGCGGCCCGCTCCTGCTCCCCCCCCTCGTGCCCCGCCCCCCGCTCCTCCAGTCCCCCCCCCCGCACTCGTGCCCCGCCCCCCGCTTCTCCACTCCCCCCCCCCATGTGTCCTGATATTTTACTCTTCCCATCTGGTCACCCTACACCAGTGCCTTGTATAATGATACTAATACCTCCTTATCCCTACTAGAAATACATCGCCTAATGCAACCCAAGACCGCATTAGCTTTTTTCACGGCCATATCACATTGACGGCTCATAGTCATCTTGTGATCAACTAATACCCCAAGTCTGAGGTCACAGTGCTACTGAGCATAGCAGTCTGCTGCTGGTTTAAGCAGTTTCTGCACCAGCCTAGTGTGGGCTTCACCTAAAGTAACAATATGGGGCCGGATTATCTCATTGTTCCCTTCCCCCTGCTCCTGGCTACCTCTGTCTGTACCAAGCTTGTTTTATAATTAGATTGTAAACTCAGTGGGGTAGTGAAATGGTCCTCATCCAGAGTTTGGTTGGGGATCATGGCCTACTGGTCACAGTCGCAATCCCTGACTGCCAAGGGGGTTGTGGGGAGGGGAGCCTGAATCAATCAACTCTGGCCTAGGGCCATTTGGGAGACTAGTAGCCTGGCAACCAAGGCTGCTAAGGTTGTCCTCCCTGGGTCTCTTCTTCTCATTCCCCATCCCCAGGGGGCAGTTTAGTCCAAGGCCTTTCCCTGGTGGGGAAACCCAAATAAATAAAGGGGGCTACCAAAGTCCAGGGTCCACAGGCTACTTCCCCATCTGGTTGTCTCTGGGGCAGGTCTTCCCTACCCTTGGAGGTGAGGAGGGGGGCGTGCTTTGGGCTTCCCTCTGTGCTGCTGGAGATGTGGGCTGCAGGTCTGCTTACCTCCAGCTCTGCCACCAAAATGAGCTCATTCCCTGCCTTTTAATGCCTCCAGGAGATGGAGTACTAGCTGCAGATGTGGCAGGGTAGGGCTGACCGAGCCCAAAATAATCCCTTAACTCCTTGTTGCCCATTGTGGGGTTTGTACACCTCATCATAGACAGGCACTCTCTTTTTTGTTCTGTGTTTAAGAGTGACTCTCACAGCGGGACACGTAGGTGCTACCACCAGCATAACTACAATAATAATAATATTCTGTTAGTCTATAAGGTGCTACAAGACTCTTTGTCGCTTTTGCAGATCCAGACTAACACGGCGACCCCTCTGATACTACAACAATAATGACGCTCGATGATTAGCAGTGCAATTTTTAATTCCCCAGTCAGAATCCCCCTGTGTTTGTACATTCACCAAACACTCATACTTCCACTACAGTTTATTTTCTTTCTACTCATTCTGTTGCCACCTAGCTGATGCACTGATATCACCTTGGATGTTCCTGGCTGCTCTCACGGCAGCTTTCATAGCCGTTTCGATCCAGGCGTGAGGATTAGCGGTGTACTCTCCTGCAAAATAGACCCGCCCCTCATTCTGAAACAATGCTTTGGAGTAGTCGGTAAACTGGTATGGGGTTAATGAAACATATGCCGCCATCGAATATGTGTCCAGGCCCCATTTCTTGACCACATGTTTATCACAGACACTCTGGATATACTTCTTGGGCATTTGGTGAATTTCTGCCAGGTCATCCAGCACCACGTCAACACACTTTTCATCACTGAGAGAAGCGAAGAATTCAGCATCATCATCCCAAGTGTAGGAAGCCAGGATCACCCCCACTCCACTGGAGAAATTGTGGTTGGGGTAGTAGGTGAATCTGGATGGGCGATCAGTGATTGACCTCCCATAATAGATTCCATCCTTCTCCCAAAACTTTTCCCTGCAGGCCAAAAAAATCTTCACATCCTTGGAGTAGTGGAGGGAGCGCAGGGCATGGGTCTTATTGGAGGAAAGAGGTGGAGAAAATTTAATCAGCCGAGCAGCTTTTGCGGTGGTTGTGACAAGGACATAGTCGGCCATCACTGAGGCGAGGGGCGAGGGGCGTGACCTGCGATAAAACACTTTCACTTTTTCATTGTCCTGTAGTATCTTCACCACTGGGGACTGAAACAGAATATTCCTGGACATAGTCTTGTAGAAAGCCTGGGGAAGCTGATCGAATCCTCCGGTGATCTCATCAAAACTGAAAGAAAGGCAGTGGGAGATGGGGGTGGGGGGGAGATGAGGGTAGAAGAATTACAGCTTCTGTCAACAGTTCTCTGAGTGAATATCACAAAAATAATAAGCGGAGCTGCTTAGCAGAAGATATAATTTACACACACCCCATCCCCAGTGACTACTTCAATTCCAGCTTCTTTTATTACAGACAAGTGGCAGGTCTGTGGTAGTTAAGGTTAAGACCATCTTTCTGTGTAAAGCTTCACTCTTTGACATGATCTCAATTCTGTATGATTATTAAGATTGCCTTAGAATTAGATGTGCCTCGTGGGGGGACTTGGTAGGATTAGTAATCCTAATTAGGGGTAATTTGACTAAAGGGTTCCCTTGATACAATATATATATATATACACACACACACAAAGTATGGCAATATACCTATCTCATAGAGCTTGAAGGACCTTAAAAGGTCCTGGAGTAAAGTCCCCTGCCCTCACTAGCAGGGCCAAGTACTGTCTCCTGACAGATTTTTTTGCCCCAGGTCCCTAAATGGCCCCCTCAAGGATTGAGCTCACAACGCTGCATTTATCTGGCTAATGCTCAAACCACTGAGCTATCCCCATGCCCCCACTCTCACAGCAGTGTGATTCTCCAGTATCACTATTACAGAACTTCTCAGTCAGAAGTTAATTACTGATTTCCATAGGAACTTTCCCCATTAGAAGCCATAGACAGACACATTCAGTAATGTATGTCTCACCCCTTGTGAAAGTGTCCCCTGCCTTGTATGACTAGAGAGACATGTCTCTCTACCTGCCCTCTATGACAGTTCAGACCATCAGCCCCTGGTCTGAAAGAAGGCAACTGGGTGCACTGATAGATGGACGAGATATATCTATCTGCTTATCAACCACATTGTATCAAAAGATGGATGGATAGATAGACAGATCCTACCATAGATACATGTTCTTCTCCATATAAAGCAAGTAATTAGAGATACTCTTCTTCTTACCCATCTCTGAATGAAATATCGTCCATGACGGAGTACAGAAAAGACACGTGGAAGCTACCATCTATATTCAGCAAGTCACCAATCATGTCAATGGCTCCTCTACTTAAATTTCCTTCTTTAATCAAATATTCCTGGTTGGGGAAAGAGGAAGGGCAGAAAGTGCATGCATATCATATCCACATTGAAACATGACAGCTCAAGAGATGAACATAGGAATTATTCAGTATCCATAAGGGATAGGCGGAGGTCACACCCATCTAGACACAGAGACTCCTTGGCAAATAGTCCCTTGTCCTTTGCAAACATCTCTCAGCTCAGACCTGATAAACCGACTACACCAAACACATCTTACAAGCTATTTATCTATGAAGAGTAACATGTAAGGTATCTGCAGATAGCTCACAACTTGTCAAGATTCATAATTGTGGCGAGATGTATGGTTGGGTAATATTTAAGGAATAAAGTAGTTATACTGAAAGCATTCTTGATGGAATTGGGGTAAAAATTAGTAACGAGGGGTACTGTGTCTAGGTGGCAACTCAATGAAACAAAGGGGATTTGTTCCCCTCTCCCAGTCAGCCAGGAGGTTCTTTTCTCTGACCACATCCCAGAACAAATGATCAAAATCACTTGTTCAACAAGTGATTGTTGAACAAACAAAGGCTAGGGACACTATTCCTTACCCATCCCGGCTAATAGCCATTAATGGACTTAACTTCCATGAATTTATCCAGTTCTCTTTTAAACCATGTTATAGTCCTAGCCTTCACAGCCTCCTTAGGCAAGGAGTTCCACAGGTTGTGCGCTGTCTGAAGAAGAGCTTCTTTTTATTATTTTAAACCTGCTGCCCATTAATTTCAGTTGGTGGCCCCTAGTTCTTATATTATGGGAACAAGTAAATAACTTTTCCTTATTCACTTTCTCCACCCCACTCATGATTTTCTAGACCTCTATCATATCCAACCTTAGTCTCCTCTATTCCAAACTGAAAAGTCCTAGCTTCTTTAATCTCTCCTTATATGGGACCTGTTCCAAATCCCTAATCATTTTAGTTGCCCTTCTCTGAACCTTTTCTAATGCCAGTATATCCTTTTTGAGATGAGGTAGGCTGACCATACGTACCGTTTTGAACGGGACAGTCCCGTTTTTTTCACATTTCCCGACCGTCCCGTCGTTTTAATAAAAATGTCCATTTTGTCCCGTTTTTTGTAAAAAACTGAACGCAGCTTATTTATTTCCTGGTCGCTTCATTACATGCGTGCTGACGTTACCCTCCTAGAGGCGCTCCCAGGACTACAACACCCAGAAAGCAGCGCGGGAGGAGCCTTCCTCCCTCATTGGTTGTGTGTTGATGTCATCACGCTGGATCGACGGTAGCCTTTCTTCTGTTTAGCTGGGGGCCGCCCGCCACGTTCCCGCATGGTGACGTAGCAGCGGCGCCTACGGTGGCTGTTCAGGCTCAGACCGGGCGGGAAGATGGCGACTGAGCACCCAGAGCCGCCGAAGGGGGAGCTGCTGTTGCCGGCTTATGGGGCCTGGGCGCCCGCCGAGCTGCAGGCGAAGTTGGCCGAGATCGGGGCCCCGGTGCAAGGTGGAGCCCGGACGTGGGGAGTTGGGGGGGGGGGACTGGCTGGGGGATGGGGGCCATTTGCTCACAGCTGTTTCCCAGCACTTTGGCTCCCCCTCACTCCTTGTCGGGGGAGCACTAGTTTGGGGAGAAGCTGAAGGAGCAGGAATTGCGGGAGCAGCAGAAGCGGTTAATGCCCCACGCAGTGGCACTTAACTGGGCTTTTGGGGTCAGGACATGGGTGGGGTGGATTAACTGGAGAGGTTGCTGCTTACTGGTGCAATATGTCTCCCGTCTGCACTTGTACCCTACTCAGTAGTCCCCTCCAGCACCAGGGGAGCTCTCCCAGCCTGGTGTCCCCCTCTTCAGCCTACAGTCTCCCCGAATAACCTAAAGTGCCAGTGGCCCTATCCAGCACCATGCCCCAGCCACAAATCTGCTCTCTCCCTGCAAATCTCCAGCGGGCCCCTCAGGCTCACTGGTGATGGAGGGGGCAAATTCTGGACTGATCTGGCCAGATATTTCTCCCACCAGAGGGATCATGGCCTCACGTCTCCTGGTATCCTTGTCCTTGATTATGGAACGAGTATCCAGCATCATGCTTAACCCCGTCCCGTTTTTGCCATCCCAATGTCCCGTTTTTGTCTCAAGGAAATATGGTCAGCCTAGATGAGGAGACCACATTTGTAGGCAGTATTCAAGATGTGGGCGCACCATAGATTTATATAAGGGAAATAAGATATTCTCTGTCTTATTCTCTATCCCTTTTTAAAAGATTAAATGAAACATCCTGTTTGCTTTTTTGACTGCCACTGCACACTGCGTGGACGTCTTCAGAGAACTATCCACGGTAACTCCAAGATCAAACAAGAGAGACTTGTTCCCGTGCCCCAGTCAGCCATGAGGTAATGAAAGTTTTTTTTCCCCTGGCCACATCCCAGAACATCTTGACCTTGGCTACATCCCAGAACAAATAACCAAAATTACTTGGAAGTAAAAAAGACCATTATAACATGCAGAAGATCACCCTGACTATGAATCAAAGCAAAAGATTGTTTTGGTATAAATAGTGTCAGGGAAGGCATTCTGGATTCATTCACTGAGAAAACCGCTTAAGGTAGTGGTTCCCAAACTGTGGGGCATGCCCCCCCCAGTGGGGCATGGAGGAACATTTGGGGGGCTTGGGCCAGCCCAGCCCCCATTGGGGGCAGGGAAGAAGCATCACCCAGCCCCGCTCTGCCCCATCTCTGCTACATCCCAGCCCTAAATCCAGCTGAGGCCCTACCATGGCTGGGCCCCGGCCTCAGCCTCTGACCACAGCCCAGCTCCCGGCTCCCGCTCAGCTCCCAACCATGGTCCCAAGTCTGGCGGTGACTTCGCTCCTGGCCCCAGCCCCAATCACAGTTCTGGCCCTGATCCCCGGCTCCCAGTCCCCGGCCCTGGAAGGGGGTGCAAACAGATGACATTATGGGTAAGGGGGAGCATGACATAAAAAGTTTGGGGACCACTGCCTTAAGGAGCAGGGGCCTTTCATGAACATTTTTATGCTGGTTCTGGTGAACCCAGCCAAGTTTTCAGCTCACTGTGTGTTGGAGGGGAAGCCTACTTGAGTATATTGGAAAGGTAACTATTAAGAAGGGTACACCCACCTTTGTGTTTTATGCTTTTATGTTCTAGCCATTTGCTTCTATCACTTTCTCTCAAATCTAGTTAAATGCTTCTTCTTTCTCAAACAAATCTTTCATACTATTCTAAGTGCTCTCACGGTTTACTGGAGTGGTGGTTTAAAGTAAAACTGGCAAACTGAGGTACACTGCAGAGGAGCTGGGATTTCTGTGAGTCGCCAGCGGCAGGGACTCGATATCACAGGGGAACGAGTCTCAGAGATCGGGGTTCAGGTACTGTTAACCACCTGCAAGGCAAAGCTATGACTGGCACAGCCTAGAGGAGAGAGCTTGAGTGACTGAAAGGCTGGTGGTGTCAGGGAGCTGCCACCCAGCTCCCACAACAAAGACTTCCATCGAGCTGGAGGCCAAGAGAAACAAAGTGACTTACATCTTGTCTTCACTGCCGTGCTAAATCAATGCTGCTGCCATTGATGCAGCAGCATCGATTTAGCGGGTCTGGTGAAGACAGGATAAGTCGATGGGAGAGCATTCTCTTGTCAACTTCAGTCCCTCTCTTGTCGACTTCAGTCCTCCACCTCAACAAGAGGCGGAAGCTACGTTGACGGGAGAATGTCTCCCATCAACACAGCATTGCATAGACCTGGTAGAAGTTTATGTCATTTACATCGACTTAAGTTACGAAATGTAACTAGCATAACTTAGATCAACTTCCAGTGTTAGTGTAGAAGCGACAAAGAGTCCTGTGGCACCTTAAAGACTAACAAAAGTATTGAAGCATAAGCTGTCATGGGCTAGTACCCACTTCGTCGGATGCATCCAACGAAGTGGGTACCAACCCACGAAAGCTTATGCTTCAATACTTTTGTTAGTCTTTAAGGTGCCACAGGACTCTGTCACTTCTGCAAAGTCTGCAAACAGAGACTAACATGCCTACCTCTCTGAGTGTCAGTGTAGACAAGGCCTTAGACTGGAACACCATCCCAAACATCAACTACTCTCCTGTGTGATTTGTCATATTCCTCAGAACCAATCACTGGAGTAAGGATGATGATCCCATTCAGAACACAATCCCTTGTCCCTTTTGATTCACTGGGTGAAATCCTGACCCCATTGAAATCAACGGGAGCTTTGTCATGGATTTCAGTGGAGGCAGGATTTCATTCAGAGTGTCCATAGCAAGATTTTATTGCCTTTGATTAAATAGCCATGGTCCAGGTCACACCCCCTACAGAAGTAGTTCTCAACCAGGGGTACATGTATCCCTAGGGGAACGCAGCGATCTCCAAAGGAGTACATCAATTCACGTAGATATTTGCCTAGTTTTACAACAGGCTACATAAAAAGCACTAGCAACGTCAGTGCAAACTAAAATTTCCCACAATGACTTGTTTATACTGCTCTATGTACTTCACACTGCAATGTAAGTGCAATATTTATATTCCAATTGACTCATTTTATAGTCAAATGGTAAAAATGAGAAAGTTGGCAATTTTCCAATAATAATGTTTGGTGACACTTTTGTATTTTTAGGTCTGATTTTGTAAGTATGTGGTTTTTAAGGGAGGTGAAACTTGGGGTATGCAAGAAAATCAGACTTCTGAAAGGTGTACAGTCATATGGAAAGCTTGAAAGCCTGTCATATGGAGTAAAAATAATGCTGGGCAGGTACACAGAGGAAGGGTATCTCATTGAAATAACCATGGATGAGGACACATAGCTGGATGCCAAGCAGAGACCCAGGGTGAGAAGAAGCAATGCCAAGTCAGATGCATAGGAATGGAGAAGGGTCCTGTCTTCACTATACAAATAGGGGAGATGGAGCACAGAGACTGTTTGGTTTTTACAGACCAATGTCTTCGGTAGAGAGAGGCAAAGAGGATGTGGATCTGTGGCCCTGCCCTCCCCCTTCCACAAAGCCGAACCCGGAGGACCACAGGGGAAAGTACGCAAGGCCCCATGAGACAAGTGTGTTTCCTCTGTATAGCCAGGAGGCATAGGAGGATTGAGATGTAATATCTCCTACCATGAACACTGTGAACATGGCCCAATCTATTCCATAAGGCCTTGCATTAGTAGTGTGAGGAAAGCGTTAAGAAATCAGGCACAAGGTACTGCCCTGTCAGTTTCAATTACCTTGATGGAAAATGAGTCATATTTCTCTTTCAAAGCGCTGCAGTCTGTCGTCACCTGGGCAGCAAGAAAGAAAACAGTTGCTAGTTTCACAATCACAGCTCTACCTTTGCAGTTTGATTCATTTCCCTGTTTGCGATATGTACTTACAGAGGGTATCCATATGCCCAAAGAGGCAGGACATGAAATGACTGCTCAGGTGAAAGAGTTGTTAACAAGATATCTTTAATAGGGACGTAGGCGCAGACTTCTCCTGTAGCTGTGGGGTGCTCAATCTCCCCGCCTTTCTCTGCCTCAGGCTTTGCCCCCACTCCACCCCTTCCCCAAAGCCCCCGTCACTGCCCCGCCTCTTCCCACCCCTGCTCCACCTCTTTCCGCCCCTTCCCTTGAGTGCACCCCAACGCCACTCCTACCCCTCCTTCCAGGAGCCTCCTGCATGCCGCAGAACAACTGTTCAAAGCAGGTGGGAGGTGCTCGAAGGGAGGGAGTGGGGTTGATCAGTGGGGCTGCCGGTGGGCAGGAGGCACTGGAGGGAGGGGGGAGCGGGTTGCTGGTGGGTGCTAAGCTAATTTTTCTACTTGGGCTGGAGCACCCATTGAGTGGGTGCCTATGAACTGGGGACAAGGAGGGGCCAGTTTTGTTTTCCTTTCCTGTAGTTCTCTTGCTGACTCAAATGCTTTTGTTCAGACTTTTTGAACAATAACTTAAATGGTTTAAGGCAATGTCTACAGGAGCACTTTTGTTGGTCAAACTTTTGTCCATCCGTGGTGTGAAAAAACACCCCTCCTGACCGATAAAAGTTTCACCAACAAAAGCACTGGTTTGGACAGCACTATGTTGGTGGGAGAGCTCATTGGGGGTGGTTTAATTATGCCGCTAGGAGAGCTCTCTTCTGCCAGGGTAGAGCAGCTACACAGGAGACCTTAATGGAGGAGTGTCCTGTCTTCACTACGCAAATGGGTAAGGTCCAGCCTAAAGGTAAAAAGAGAACCTGATTTTCAAATGTATTTAGTTGTTTAAATAGGCAGATAGATGCTTTTGAAAATGCCAATAGATGCCTGAGTGCCTTTAATCCCATTGAAATCACACTGATCTTTTCGAAATATCACAAGAGGCTAGATTCTCAAATGGATATAGACGTTGCCATGCTCCGTGTCTCGACACCTAACTTGTAGGTGCCTAGAAAGTCACTGGGATTCACACGGTCACATTCTCAGGCTCCCTACACAATGAAGGGAGGAAGAACCTAAGAATGGGATCCACAAAAGGCAGCCAGCTGAGCCAGCTAAACTGGCCAATGGGAGATGCTAAAGAGAGAGGGGTGTCCTAATCCCTGCCCCTCCTAGGGAGTTAGACACCCATTTCTGCTTGGAGATCTCAGCTGTGAAGCCTCTCCTGGAGTCAGGAGCCTAAGGCGTGTCTTGAAGTCAACAGCATCAGCCTCATAGCTTGTCCCAGGGGTTTGGGTACTCACTCACCAAGCATGTGGGAAACCTCTAGGGAAGGTCTTCCCTCTATCTGATCAGCAGTGGGGATTTGAATAGGGATATTGCGCCCTCTCTGGTGGTACATTCACCCATGTGTACAGTGCATTCTAGGGCCATTTCCCATGGTTCTCTGTGCCGGAGTAAGCTGAGTCACTCTATGAGTCTTTCCCCGAACTTGTTTGTATTTCTGGGCACCCGGGATTGGGGATTGTGGGAAGGCATTGGAGGACTATCAGAACTCAAGGGTTCTGGTTTGCATCTTCACTGCACACACTGAGTTGCCTACTAGCTCGAGTGAACACAGACCCTTAGCTCTAACTCATACTGGCTCCGGGGTGGAGCAGCCATGAAAATTTTTTAGCAGATGCTCAACGCCCATCGGTGTAATCTGTCACCCCCTACACCCCAGCACCTCCGGTCTGCTGGTGGATCTAGTTGATCAACTCCTCCCCCTTCCTCCCAGTGCATCCAGCCTGCTATGGTCAGCTGTTCCATAGCATGTAGTAGGCGCTGGGGGATAGAGGGCGGAGTGGGGACAGGATGCACCTGGGAGAGGGGCCAGAACTGGGTGGGAAGAGGTGCAGAAGAAGTAGGGCAGAGGCAGAGTGGGGGAAGGAAGAGGTGGGATGGGGTGGGACCTTGGCAGGAAGGGGTACAGTGGAGGTGGGGCCTGTGGTGGAGCATGGGTGACAGCTGTTCCATAGCATGTAGTAGGATGCTTGGGGGAAGGGGTGCAGTGGGGGAAGGGCCTGGCGTTGAGCACGCCTGGGGAAAGGAGGAAGCTGGCACACATGCCTTCAAGCCATGGCAGCTAACCTGGGGAGAAAGGACCACTTAAGTTGAGTGAGATGGTTTTGTGTGTGGATGAGATGGGGTTTAGGAGCAAAATCCAACTGAAAAGTGAAGACCTACCTACAGTACATGAGTCCATTCCACAACACACATACCTTATCCAGTGTCTGGTCATAAAGTATACCGGCAGATTTCCCTTTCTCTGTGGGAAGCACTGGGTATTGCAAGATATCAGGGTTTCTGTCAACATCTCCAGATCTTGCCCTGATGTTGTTAACCAAATACCAGCCATTGTCATTAGTATTATAGAATGGGTTCAGTTTAAGTTTGAATTTGGTAATAAATTCACGTACAATCCTAAAGAAAAGAGAAGGAGTAAAAAGAGAAAAATTCCAAAATGAGAAAGAATGTTATATGTTCATAGATGGTCCCAAGTATGAATGGCCCACTCTTGGGCAAAAGAGATTAAAAGCAGTGAAAGCAGCTGAGGGAGTGGCTGACCACAGGATGTGGCCAGCTCAAGAAGGGCCCAACCGGCCCTTATAAGAGGGCTGGGGGCAAGGAGTGGGAAGAGTGTCTCTCCAGTCCTAGAGGGAGAAGGGCTAGTGGTCTGCGGGCAAGGTACCTGAAGCAGAGTCGTGATGGAGAAGGGCAAAGGGAGCTGGGAGCTCTAGCCTGGTAAACCCCAAGGTTGAAGGCTTTGATGAAGTCCTATACAAAGGAACTGGGGCTGCGGAGGGGCAGTCCAGGGATAGGCAAAGTCAGCGGGTCTTAACCTCTTGCCAATGATGAGTGGCCATTATAGACTGCAGTCTGCCCCCATGGGTGGGGGCTAGATGAAGACTTGCAGTAGCCACTGAGGCAAGGTGGGTTTAGAGGGGTGGAGGTTTCTCTAGGAGGGGAGACCCAGAGTGTGGGGTACTGCTGGGGGCAGCACCCTAAGATAAGAGGGCACTCAGATTCGTGAGGGACACAGGGAGGCATGCAAAACACCAATAACCAGGAGATGCTTCGGAGCTGAAAAGAGCTAATTCCCAAGACGACCAGTGGGAGGCACAGGACTGGGGAGTCTTCGTTTTGTTTACAGGCCCAATCCTACCTAGGTAAATGACATTATGTGTATGTCATATGACCCCAAATCCATATTTTATCAACTCCACATTCAACCCTGTTTTGCAGTAGATGAAAATTGTGGATAACTATTTAAATAACGACCAAAGTAAAATTTGTAGTTAAATGTGTCATCAAACATTTTGCTAAAACTGAAACAAAAAATGCACTAAACAATTTACTTTTGAAAAAATGTCATTTGGCATTTTGGCTGGTGGAGTAGATTGTCATAACTCAACCCACTCTGCACTTCCGCACACGCAGTCCTATCCCATCTATGCAGGAAGAGTTACAGCTCCATACAGATTTCAGTGCCTGAACACAGATTAACTATTTGATGCAATGCAATTAGTCCACATAAAGAAGCCAGGGGAGATTTTAATGTACTAAAATTTGAGCCTTCAAAGATTTTTTTCCTTGGAATGATCTTATAAGTCTTTAAAACAGGTCTTCCGCGTTCTGAACAAGGTTGGCGGGTGAGGAGGGTGAACAGTGTATTACCTATGGTCTCTTGGCAAACGCATGGCTCCCAGCTCCGCGTACCAATCTTTTTCCCTATAGGTCAAGATACGTCCTCCCACGCGGTTACTGGCTTCCAGAATCAGGACCTAGAGGCAAAACACAGGTCATGATTTTCAATCCCTTGCTGATACCTAGTGGCTGTAGGTAGGGCTTGATTTATCCCACATCCTTTCATTAGTAAATGGTCATCAAAGAAAGAACATTAATGTTTTATCAAAGTAATTCCAGATGATATGTAAGCATACAGGCCTTGATTGAGGAAAGCAGGTACGCATATGTTCAACTTGAATTTCAATTTCACAGAATTTAAGAATAGGCTTAAAGTTAAGTCTATTCAGCATTGGTCAGGCCTCATCTGGAGTACTGTGTCCAGTTTTGGGCCCCACACTATAAGAAGGATGTATATAAATTGGAAAGAGTCCAGCATAGGACAACAAAAATGATTGGGGGATTGGAGCACATGACTTATGAGGAGAGGCTGAGGGAACTGGGATTGTTTAGTCTGTAGAAGAGAAGACTGAGGGGAGATTTGATAACTGCTTTCAACTACGGGGGGCGAGGAGGAGGATAGCTCAGCAATTTGCACATTGGCCTGCTAAACTGAGGGTTGTGAATTCAATCCATGAGGGGACCATTTAGGGATCTGAGCCAAAAAAAAAAATGTGTTAGGGGACAGTACTTATTCCTGCTAGTGTAGGCAGGGGAGTGGACTTGATGATCTTTGCAGTCCTAGGAGATAGGTATACCTCCATTTAAAAAAAAATCAAGTTGCAGTTGGGAAGGTTCAGATTGGATATTAGGAAAAACTTTTTCACGAGGAGGGTGATGAAGCACTGGAATGGGTTACCTAGGGAGGTGGTAGAATCACCTTCCTTAGAGGTTTTTAAGGTCAGGCTTGACAAATCCCTCGATGGGATGATTTAGTTGGGATTGGTCCTGCTTTAAGCAGAGAGTTGGACTAGATGACATCCAGAGGTCCCTTCCAACCCTGATATTCTATGATTCTACCTGACAGGGGGTTCTAAAGAGGATGGATCTAGACTGTTCTCAGTGGTAGCAGTTGACAGAACAAGGAGGAATGGTCTCAAGTTGCAGTGGGGAAGGTTTAGATTGGATATTAGAAAAAACATTTTCAGTAGGAGGGTGGTGAAGCACTGGAATGGGTTACCTAGGGAGGTGGTAGAATCTCCTTCCTTAGAGGTTTTTAAGGTCAGGCTTGACCAGTGGTTCTCAAACTTTTTGTAGTGGTGACCCCTTTCCCACACCGGGCCTCTAAGTGCGACCCCCCTAGGGATCAGGCAGGGGAGAGAGAGGGGGGCATGCCTGCAGCCCACTGTGGCAGGGGCTGGGATGGGGGGGTTCCAGCAGCCCCCCCAGGGCAGGGCCGGGATTGAAGGGGGGTTCCAGAAGCCCCCTTAGGCTGGGGGAGGGGGGTTCCAGCAGCCCCATGGAGGCACTGGCAGCCCACCTCTGCAGGGGCCGGAGCCAGGTCGGGCAAGTGGCAGTGCCGGCAGCCCACCGCAGCAGGAGCCAGGGCCTGAACTGGGCTTGCAGGACCACCAGCAGCCCACCGCGGCAGGGGCACAGGCTGTCTGCAGCAGCAGGGGCCGGATGCCAGCAGCCCGTGGCAGCAGCATTGTTCGGGGCCGGCTGCTGGCAGCAGGGGCTCGCGACCCCCACAGAACTGGCTCGCGACCCCCAGAGGGGTCCTGACCCCCACTTTGAGAACCAATCGGCTTGACGAAGCCCCTTGCTGGGATGCTTTAGTTGGGGATTGTCCTGCTTTGAGCAGGGGTTGGACTAGATGACCTCCTGAGGTTCCTTCCAACCCTGATATTCTATGATTCTATGTTTCTCAAGCATGCTTCCAGAATCGGGCTGCATTCCTGCATTGGGTACTCAAGGAATACATTCCAGTATGGAAGTTTTCATAGTAATAGTGATTTTTCAATTAATTATTAATGCCAGATTTTCAGTGAGGGAAGTTTTAAAACAACATCAACTAAGCACTTCAAATATAAATACACAAGCTATCTCTGACTTTTCCAGACTCAGGGGCTGTAGTTCTTGGGAAGGGGGAATAGTTTTGAGAAGGGGGAATAGAGGATCTTTAGGCAAGCTATAGGGATAATGGATTTTGGTCTTTCCCATGGCCCAAAACAGTAGCTCTTTCTATGGAAAAACAAAAACGAGTAAGAGTGAAAGTTAAAGTAATGAGATAGTTAATATCATTTTTCACAGATAGAGAATTTTGTCAGAAATATGTGAACTGTTAGGACATTTGAACCTTTTGGAACAATTACTTAACTAATCACCATTTCCATAAAAGGTAGTGATTAGAATTTTTTTAGTTGCAGCATTATTTTTCATACAGCTATGCTATTATTTTGCTAATAACCTTAACTTCAAGGCAATGAACATGTCTAGAAATCAAAATAAACTTTCTTTCTTTCTTTTTCCTCTCTTTCACAGTTCACCCAATTTACTTAAGTTCACATCGTTTTCTTCTTTAGTATTGTTTATCAAAAAGGAATGATAAGACTATTTCAGAGAAGGACTGATTCTCTGGCTCCTCTTGGTCATTATAATTACCTTGCAACCAGCATCTTGCAGCAGTTTGGCAGCAGTGAGTCCACTTATTCCTGCCCCAACAATCACCACCTTCTTTGAACGACACGCTTTTTTCAACCCATTTTTTGCAATATCCACCAGTTCTTCATAGTCAGAGTCAAGAAAGCATTTTTCCCACTCCTTCAGTTTGCGAGGGAGACTCTCCAAGCTCAGGACTGCTCCGAGGAGGAAGAGCTGAAGAAATACTAGAAACAGAGATGCAAAGAAAACACCCATGTTGTAGCTCAGTAACATCACTGACATGCTACTCCTCATCTCTAGGAAGAGGCTAACAACCTCAAATGCAGAGCTCTGTTATATTAACAAACCAGGAATGTTATTATGATCCAATACAATCAGTGTATAAACCCAGAGAGGAATTAGCAGGATTATCCAGATTATTTATTTTAAAAAGGGGAAGGGGGAAGCTGGAAAGTTGGTTAAAGTTCTTTCTCTCTCTTTCCTTATAGGAGAAGAAGCCAGAAGAGTTTATAATGATGCTCAAACCTTACTAAAAACTTTGATTAGCCAAAAGAAATTGCAAGCCAGGGGCCTGGTTGGGTTCTGGCCAGCGCAGAGTGTTCAAGATGATATTAATTTATAGGCAACAGAAGAGGCATTGCAGGCTGCAGATCTCAAATCCTCTCACAGTTCATGCAATCTTATAAACTGTAAAATATAAGAATGGCCATACTGGGTCAGAACAATAGTCCCGCTAGCCCAGTAGCCTCTCTTCTATCAGTGGCTGGTACCACACAGGGCCCACCACCCAGTCTACCATTGAGAATCCTGGGCACCACAGAGTCACCTAGATCTCTGCATACCACAGGGATGTGATGATTTTGGGGGGCAGCCATCATCTGAGGGAATGGTGCAGGAGAAATTCAGCCACTGTGGACAATGTGACTGAGCAAGATCTTCAAGATTTAACTTCATGAGGTGAACTGAGGAACCTAACCAGAGTCTCTGCTTTGTGCCATTCAAAAAACCTCAGTTCTGCTTTCGTTTCCCACAATTCAAGATAAGTTTTTTGTTTTTCAAAATTGAGAGCTCTGATTTCCCCCTCTCAATGACCACGAAGGAGCTCTGTGTCCTGTGGAGAGTAGTTACGGGAGGATCACAAAGAAATACGTGGTACGTGAGGTCACCAGTTCCCTAGCCGCTGACATCTTTAAAATTAAAACCAACTCTGTCTGGACGTTCACAGGCGGCCAGAGCATTTTTCAAAGCAAAATTATTATGGTGTTTTCAATGGAAAGCTCCTTCCAAGTGAGCAAACACATTTTCCACTATCATAGAATATGAGGGCTGGAAAGGACCACAGAAGATCATCTAGTCTAACCACCTGCTTAAAGCAGAACCAAACCCATTTTTGCCTCCTATTCCTGAATGGCCCTCTTAAGGATTAAGCTCACAACCTAGAATTTAGCAGGCTAATGCGCAAACCACTGAGCTACCCATTCTAAGGGGGCTAAAGTAAAGGTGACGAAGGCATTTCACAGCAATGCTGATTCTGCTCAGCAAAAGCCAATGAAAGGTGTCAGGCTTACCTCCACACTCTCAATTCTGGAGTACAGATGTGGGGATCCGCATGAAAGACCCCTAGGTTTATTTCTACCAGCTTAGGTTAAAACTTCCTCAAGGAACAAATCCTTCCTTGTCCTTGGACAGGATTGCTGCCACCACCAAGTGATTTAGACAAAGATTGAGGGAGGGGCTACATGGAGTCCTACCTCCCTCAAAATATCGCCCCAAGCCCCTTCACCCCCTTTCCTGGGAAGGCTTGAGAATAATATCCTAACCAACTGGTTACAAAGTGAGCCCAGACCAAACCCCTGGGTTTTTAGGGCACTGCAAATCAATCAGGTTATTAAAATAAAAGTTTTATTTAAAACAAAAGTAAAAGAATCACCTCTGTAAAATCAGGATGGAAGGTAAATGTACAAGGCAAATAAAAATATTTAAAATACAGCGGATCCCCCTCTAGGCTTAACTTCAAAATTACAGAAAACAGGAATAAAACTCCCTCTTAGCATAGGGGAAATTCACAAGCTAAAACAAACGACAACCTAATGCCTTGCCTTGATTTACTTAGGGCTTGTCTTCACTACCGTGGGGAGGGCTCGGTATTTTGGTGGTTGATTTATTGCGTCTCGTCAAGATGTGATAAATCGATCATCAGCGGCACCCCCGTCGACTCCGGAACTCCAGCTCGCCAAAAGGCGCAAACTGGAGTCAACGGAGGAGCACGCCACCACCTGCCGCCACCTGCCGCCACCGTGAGGATGGCAGGTAAGTCGGCTGTAGAGATGCCGACTTCAGCTACGTTATTAACGTAGCTGAAGTTGCGTATCCACAGCCAATCCCCCCCACCCAGTGAAGACCAGCCCTTATACTGTATAATCTTAGAGACTTGTTCAGGATTGTCTATAGAAGAAGGATTTTCCTGCCCTGGCCCCAAAAACTTTTTCCCCCGTGCAAGACTTGAAAGTATCTTCTTTCCCCATCGGTCCTTCTGGTCAGGGGCCAACTAGGTTAACTGAGCTGATTAACCCCTTACAGGTAACTGATTCTCTACATCTGGCCAGGAGAGATTTTATATTACTGCATACATAAGGGTTGTTACCCTTCCCTTTATATTCATGACAAGAGGATATATTAATCTGGGCTATAACTCCATCCTGAACATCCACCAGCATCCTTGGACGTAACCAAACCCCTATATTGAGTTTCTAATGGTGTCCAGCCTCACCAGGATACAGAAGGTGAACATGGAAGGATGTTCCTTGCTGCTTTTTTCTCACGCTTTTGAGCTTCCTTTATCTCCCTTTTCTGCTTGATGGCTCTGACTGATTTAATGAAAATGAAGTTAGACCAAACAATCTTCTGTTTGAGACAGAGCTTTTTGCCAACCTGGGATTTGAGTTAATAACACCATACAGTGGAATCTTATAATTTCATGACAATGTTGCCAAACGTATGTTATCAGGACAATATTAATCATCAGATTATGAGTTTTCAATTGATACCTTACAAAACATACTTGGTATAAAATTTTTTGCTATAGTATGTAGGGTGTAGACACAGGGCTATATATCCTGTCACCGATCCTGTTACTTCTTTTAATAACACAAGAATAGGGGGCACCAAATGAAATTAATAGGCAGTAGGTTTTAAAACTTTAAAAAATTCTTCATATAATACACAGTCAACCTGTGGAACTCTTTGCCAGAGGATATTGTGAAGGCCAAGACTATAACAGGGTTTAAAAAACAACTAGATAAATTCATGGTCCATCTATTAGCCAGGATGGGCAGGGATGGTGTCCTTAGCCTCTGTTTGCCAGAAGCTGGGAATGAGTGACAGAGAATGGAGCACTTGATGGTTGCCTGTTCTGTTCATTACCTCTGGGGCACCAGGCATTGGCCACTGTCAGAAGATAGGATCCTGGACTAGATGGAATATTGATCTGACCCAGTATGGACGTTCTTATGTTCTAAATAACTATCCCATGAAACCAAAAATGGTACAGATTCCCCACAACCTCAAACACCCATGCAATGTATTTTTAATGACAGTGTCAGAACTGTTAGCAAAAAGCAAAACCAGGAAGGACTGGGTTAAAGCAATTATTATGTTCTCATTACTCTGCAATTATCCATGTCTTGAGATGTAATTACACTAATATTGCCCCAGGGAAGCATGGGCTGGATGACTGCCACCACGCCTAGGTTTTGCAATGACACTGAAGTAGATAGTGCATCTTGACCTTTAGCAGCACGATCATGTTATTCTCATAGCGCGTATGTTTCTTTGGTTAAGATGGACTCCTTGCCCTCCTGTTTCTGGCACCAGTGCACCACACCCTATTGTGGCCATATGTGACATTGAGGCAACATATGTGTCAGTTTTCCTCATGTCTTCTTTGGCCTATTTTGTCTGTAGGAGTGGCCTGACCTTCCATCCATGACACCTTCAAATGTCTGACTCCATCCAGGACCACAGAATCCTTCGACACAAGGCTTCTCAATCTTTTTTTCTTTCGGAGCCCCGCTTCACAGGCTATAAAAACTCCATGACCCACCTATGCCACAACTGTTTCCCTGCATATAAAAGGCAGGGACAGAGATTGGGGGTAGGAAGCAAGGCAGTTGCCCAGGGCCCCATGACACAGGTGACACACATAGCTAGGTTACTTGGGCTTTGGCTTCAGTCCTGAGAAGCTGGGCTTGGGGGTTGGGCCGATAGGCGGGACTTGGGCTTCAGCTAGTGACTCTAATACCAGTCCTGCTTGGCAGACCCCAGAAACCTGCTCATGGCCCCAAATGGGGCTGTGGACCCCTATCTGAGAACTGGTGATTTAACAAGTCCAACAGAAACAACAACATCTTTGGCCTTAGCTGGCCACCCCTCTCCTTTGCAGGTGGGACCTAGCTACCATGCACATGTGTCCTCAATCTCCTGTGTGTCACTCCACCCCACAGTCTAGACCTGGCTCAATTTTTTCCACCTTCCCACGGTCTTGCAGGAAGGCTGTGATCACTCAATGGCTCCTGACAGCCACTCAGGCATCAGGTTCACTTTAGGGGCACCCTGTTTTCTTCTTAGTCCCTGAAAAATCTAGCAGGGACAGAGAGAGGGAACTCACTACATCCTTCATCCTAGGTCTCCTTCCCCAGCTGACCTCAGTCATGGAACCACAGGGCTCTCTTGGTGGGAGAAGTATAAAGACACCCACATGAGTTGGAAATGGTCACTAGACATCCATTTTTGTTGACTTGTTTCAGCTGTTAAAATTCAGCTTCAGCTGCTGAAAACCATAATGGATCCAATTTAGTTTTTTTTAAAAAATTATTTTAATAAATTAAAAGGTAAAAGAAAATAAAAAATTTCCCATCAACGTTTTTGTTTAGATCTAAGGTCAATTTTCCTAAAACAATAGTCTTCAAATGACAAGTGTTAAAATTAACTTAGTTTTCCAGAAACATGCTTTGAATCAGCTATCTTCAAAGAAAGGATGCCCTATTCATGGAGCCCTTCCAACAGTAAAAGGAATCATAGGACAGCAATCATAGAATCATAGGACTGGAAGGAACCTCGAGAGATCATCTAGTCTAGTCCCTTGCACTCAAGTATTATCTAGACCATCCCTGACAGATTTTTGTCTAACCTATTCTTAAAAATCTCTACTGACGGAGACTACATAATCTCCCTAGGCAAGTTATTCCGGTGCTGAACCACCCTGACAGGAAGTTTTTCCTAATGTCCAACCTAAACTGCCCATGCGGCAATTTAAGCTCATTGCTTCTTGTCAGATAAGAACAACAGTTTTTCTCCCTCCTCTTTGTAATAGCCTTTTATGTTCTTGAAAACTGTTATGACATGTCCCCTCTCAGCCTTCTCCCCTCTAGACTAAACAAATCCATTTTTTTCAATCTCCCTTCATAGGTCATATTTTCTAGTCCTTTAAATGCAGGTTAATTCATTCAGGACTGTGAAATACACCATACAATGTAACTGTAACAGTTGCAGGTGAAAACAGTCAGCCAAGGTATAATAAATAATAAATAATAATAATAAATAATAATAAATAATAATAATAAAATCTTCATTTCTCTTCCATCCATGTTTCCAAATGGACATTGGATGAGAAATAAACAGGGCATCTAACATATACTGTGAGGGAAAACAGCCTGCAGTTGGAAGCACTCTTGCCATGGTAACTCAAGGGAACAATTCCAAATACCCCCACAAAAAATTCAGCAGCATCAATACTTTGATTTTTGAGTAAGTGTATTTAAAATTTCAAAGGCTTTTCTGTTGTATAAAAATAAATATGTTCAGCACCGACTTACAGCACTGTTGTCCCTTCACTTGATGAACATAGAATTTGCTCTCAACATTTTAAATGAATCTAATCACTAAGCCACAGCTATGGAAAGTGCAGAGCTGCTATCTCTGCGTCCCACAGTAAAATTGATTTACTGTATCACTGAAGCCAAGTGCAACTGAAAATACCACTGCAGTGTTTGCTTCCTCCTACATTCACAATTAAAGAGGAGTGGAGGATTCCGGGAGAGGCTCAATTGAAAGTGAGGAAGAAAAAAGATGAAAAGAGAAAGATGATAGGCGAGAGAGAAAGATGTGAAACACAAAAGCCCATTGGTACAGTAAGATGTGCCCAAAGGAACAATATATCCCATAACTCTGAAAAAGCTGATTGAGAAGTTTCACTCACAGAACCTGTACATTTCAGATGGCGGGTGGAGTCATCCAGTTGCCCTTGTATTTTATACCCACCTTTTATATAGACGACTGATAAATATCCAAGCAGAAACTAGTCTAGTGAAACTGGGAGATGGCTATCACATGGTCTTATAGGACCTCCTTCTGTGATGTGTTCATAGCCTGCAGGTTACTCTGAGTAGAGTCAGCTCCACCCAGGCACATAGAACTTGGGAACAAAGGTATTGTGGTAGTAAACTCTGTCCCATCTATCTTCCTCCACACCCCGCTGAACCTAGCAGCCTCCTACTCTTTCTTGTAAACCACCCAAATTCCCCTCCATGAGCCCATATCCTCTCTCCTGTTGAAACTATTTCCCCATTGAAAAGTCATTGGCACAGAGGGTCTCCCACGTCAGTGCTTTAACCACTAGGCAACAGAGTCATTCTCAGGCTTGTTTTCGTTCTCTGGCCCCATTGTTCTTTCAAGAGTTAGCCACAGTGGGTGCTTTGTTTCAGAGGCACAAGTTGAAATCTGTATTTTCCGTGGTTTCAAAATAGTTGCAATTTTATTTTATTTGTAGTTCTCTGTTCTAGTAAGGTAATATGAGCTCAGTCACAAATGTTGAATTTTGAATAATGATACACATTTCCACATTTTGAATTACATAATCATTTAAATTTTGATTTTGGATTTTCGGTTAGGGAAGGTAAATAAGAAAGTAGGTCAAGAAATATTCTCTGTAGTACATGCCTCTGTTTTTTTCCTGCCAAATGACAAACTGTGAAACCATTTTTAAAGGTTTGTCAAGATGCAAACTTTAAAATTTTATTTTACATTTTAAAATTATTTTT
Source organism: Sternotherus odoratus (assembly GCA_032164245.1). Classification (NCBI taxonomy): domain Eukaryota; kingdom Metazoa; phylum Chordata; order Testudines; family Kinosternidae; genus Sternotherus; species Sternotherus odoratus. The sequence continues at coordinate 10,153,688 of JAVMKO010000012.1, forward strand.
CACACTTTTTGAGCTGGTAATAAAAATGCTATTTCCCCCATTTTATCAAACTTTTATAAATCTTTCTTTCCTAACATCTGGGTTTTTCCTGACTTTCTCTCCCTTTACTGTCTTTCCCACAGTTTTTCCATTGGAAAAGAGACTAAAAAAGGCAATGAGCGGGTGGGGAAATACTGAAAATTCAATGTAAGAAAGTGCAAGCATTGATATATCATTTCTAAAAGCAAGTTGGGAGGGGCAGGGGAAAATCCTAACAGTTTCAGTTCAGATCCTTGAAATCTCAGCATTGTGGAAACGTCGAAAAAGTATTTGAAATTAACCCATTTTCTATTTCATCTTTCTATTTTGAAAATTTTCCCTGAAAAACAAACATTCCGAGAAAAAGATTTTTCCAATGAAAAATGTAAATGTTCAACAAAAGCATTTTTCAAATGGAAGAAGTTTGTTTGAAACCTCTGACCAGCTCTACTTATAATTTGCTTCTCAAACACAGTTCGGATTCTAAGTTAATATTTTTGGCAGTACTGGGGCCATTATCAGACTAGTACAGATACATAAAAGGGTTCTAAATCGATTAAATGTGTTTTCAGAGGCAACAAGGGAACTCCTTCATAAACCAGGAAGGAATGAGTAAAAGCTATTGATATGATCACCAGTTACTCATTCTGAAATTATAAATATTCTTGCACAACTTTATACCTGGTATGCCAAGAATGACATTGGGATGAATGGGCCGGAGAGAGGAATTGACACCCAGCGATCTTTTGCAATTGTACTGTAAAACAGGAAACATTCTCTGTCAGTCAATGTAAAGGGGTTTCACTCACTGCAGGTGTGCCTCCATGTGGCTGGGCCTGGGAATTAGCTCTCCTCCCATCTGGACCCCCTTTCATTGGTTGCTTATGATGTGGCTTTCCGTGTGTGTTGGGGTGCTCCCTCTTTGTGACTCAGCCCTCTGGTCAGGTCGCTATGAAGTTTCCCCCCCGTCAGGGTGACAAAGTCCCACTGAACTAGCTGTCTAGACACTGTCTCACACCAGGGCCGGCGACAGGGTGGTACAACGGGTACAGCTGTACTGGGCCCCGGACTTCAGGGGGGGCCCCCTGAAGCCCGGGGCCGGTACTCAGCTGTACCCGTTGTCGCCCGGGGCTGTGAGCGAGGCGCGGCTCAGGCAGCCGCTGCCGCGCTCATCAGCCCCCTCCCCCAGCACCCAGCAGCCAGCCCCGCCCCTCTTGGTTCTCCCAGCCACGCGGCCGCAGCACAAGCGGGGGTTGGGGCCCGCGGCAGGTAGGAGACCAGCGGAGGGGGGGCCAGCGTCGGGAGATCTGCCCCCGGGGGGTGGAGCGTCGGGAGATCGGCCCCCGGGGGGGGGAGCATCGGGAGATCGGCCCCCGGGGGGGGGAGCGTCGGGAGATCGGCCCCCGGGGGGGGAGCGTCGGGAGATCGGCTGGGGGCCGCGGGCATCGGGAGATCGGCGGGGGGGGGATGGCGGGAGATCAGCGGGGGGGGGAGGGAGATCAGCCGGGGGCCGGGGGCGTCGGGAGATCGGCGGAGGGGGGGGACGGGGGAGATCGGTGGGGGGGGGGCGCGGGAGACTGGCAGGGGGGCCCCGCGGGCGCCGGGAGCTGGCGGGAGGGCCCAAGGGCGGCGGGAGACTGGCGGGAGGACCCGCGGGCGGTGGGAGACTGGCGGGGGGGGGGGCCCGCGGGCGGCGGGAGACTGGCGGGGGGGGTCCCGCGGGCGGCGGGAGACTGGCGGGGGGGCCCCACGGGCGGCGGGAGACCGGGGGGGGGGCCCGTACGATCTGCCATACGGGGCCCCAAAATTCCTGTCGCCGGCCCTGTCTCAGACAGTTTTCCATTTCCACTCTCCAGGTCCTGTGCCACTTCCCAGCAGTTGGTAGCAGAGTCCAGGCCCACCCGCTACTCTGGATTCTGGGGACCAGGGATTCCAGGGACCCTAAAATAAGCAATCCAGATCTGCTCAATCTCAGACACTGTTGCTATTTCCCCAAAATCCTTCCTACCTTACCTTTCTATCGCCTGAACAATCTCTGATTTAACCCTGGAGATTCCTCTGTTCCCCAAGGCTACATCCCCCTCTAGGCCGCTTGTAAATTCTCTAATCTAGGGTAGGACCCTGTTAGGATTCCCCTCCCACTCTGAACTCTAAGGTACAGATGTGGGGACCCGCATGAAAAGACCCACTAATCTTATTTTACCAGTTTAGGTTAAAACTTCCCCAGGCACAAGCTTCTTCTGTACCTGGAGGAACAGTATGCTCCCACCACCAAGCGTACCCCAAGAATTAGGGGCAGGGCCACTTGGAGCCCCGGCTCTTTCCGAAAAATCCTCCCAAGCCTATACCTTCCTCCCTTGGAAAGGCTTGAGAAAAACCCCTTAAAGGGTTTCATTTGCAGAATTATGTTCAGCAGCAGGCCAGAGGGAGTGCTCAACTCCATCGTTGAGTTGGGGGCATGAAAACAACTTAGATTAAAATTAACAAAAGGTGGATTTACATGACTCTGTGAGAGCCAGGCATGCCAGAACAGGGGGCGTCAGAGGGCCATGTCCCCATCACTTTTAAATGAGAGAAGGATATGCCATCCCACATTTTACTGGCCATAAGGGGGAGCAATGGGAGGAGTGAGTGGAGAGGAGTGAGCAGGGACAGAGTCTTGGGCGGGAAGAGGCGGCATGAGGGCAAGGCCTCAGGGAAAAAGGCGGTGCCAGAGCAGGGGCTCAAGAAGGGGCAGCATGAAACTGGGGCCTCAGGAAGATGGGGTGTGGAGCCTCAGAGGAAGGGGCAACATAGGGACATGGTTATGGCACTGGTGGCCCCCCCAAAACTTTTAGGGAGCTTCTGCCGCTCCCGGTGAAAGTAGCTGGAGGTGGGGGAGCATAAACATGGCAGCACCACAGAGGAGCATCACCATGGTGATGGGTGAGGTGCAGTTGGAGAAGGCCTTGAACTTCCCTTCAGCTGGGCATATACTCAAGACAGCCACTGGGATGAAACTGTAAGAGACCAAAATCAAGACAAGAAAGGTCAGGAGCACTCTACTGCCTCACTGACCCATGTGTGTCCACAAAGGCCTGCTTCAAAATGGCCAGCACCTCACAGAAGCAGGGGTTGATCTTGTCCTACCTGCGATAGGGCAGAGCCATGGTGAAGATAGTGTGTGTTGTAGCAAAGTAAATGTCGTAGGCCCAGGAGCCCCTGGCCATCCTGATACAGATCAGCCAGCTCATGATGAGGGTGTAGTGCAATAGGTGGCAATTGGCCACGTACTGGTCATCGGCCATCACGGCATGAAGGACGCACTCAGTTATCCCCAGGAAGAGGAAAATGTACATCTAGGTGATGCAGTGAACGTAGGAGATGCTCTTCTTCCTGGAGACGAGGAGGAGCAGCACCTGGGGCATGGTGGCGTCAGTGTAACGGATGTCCAGAAAGCAGAGGTGAGTCAGTCCCACCAAAGGCAATGATGAGGCTGCTCCAAAAGGATGCCTCCAAAACGAGGACCTGAAAGTCCGCAAGGAGCAGCAGCTGTTTTCTCTGCCCTCGAGGAAATCCCAGCAGGATGACATCTTGCCACCGAGCTTCTGCATGTGGAGCTGTCATCTAGGCAGGGTCTACATGGCCATGCAGGAGGAGATGGGAAGCCTTACTCAGCTGCAGGGACAATCTGGACCTATTGGTCTTGTTAAGGCTGAATTTCTCCTGTGTAAGAATGCCAGGAGATCAGGTGAATAAGCACATGCAAAGCCTTTCTGGCCAAACTCCTCTCTTCAGGGCTTCCCAGAGTAGATGGTGAATGCATTTGCAAGAACCAATTGACAAGGCGTCTTTGCCCAGGGGCCTATTGCAAGGGTCTCTACTGATATAAGCATAAATGCAGGTCAACTTTAGAAATTTTTCAGGGGACCAGTTAGTTTTTAAAGCCCTAATGTAACACACATGATTTGCCTATTTTGGTAATTATTCTAGCTGGTATTTGTACGACATTTAATAAGGCCAACCCCCCCGTGTTTAGTCCAGAGACTGTTACCCTACTAATTTTAATGATATCTTCTCAGGTAAACTTTTGCCTTGGACAAGTCTTCTCAGATCAGGACATTTTATTATTCTTAACCAATCAAGCAGTTTTATTAATTCCTCAAGACGCATACAATCAACAGTTTAAAGAAGGTTTGTAGATTGTTTGGATACCAGATGTTCCAGGCATGTATGGAATAAAACACACAGTCTTGCAAACAATTGACATAGACAGACTAATGTTGTGGGCAAGCACAGAACAAGATTTCTCACATTTACTTATAATCATCAGTTATCAGTGCTTTAGGACTTCTAATACAATTAACACAACACGTCAAAAAACTCGCAAGGGAATAAAAGTTGCACTTTGTCTCATTGCTTCTGTGAATGTGCTCCTGGCTTAATTCCTGCCGCTTAGTTTGAGAGGGACTAGCTTCAAACAGCAAAAGCAATCATTTAAAAGTAGAGCTGTGGGGGGAATGGAATTTTCCATTCCGTGACAAATCTTGGAAGATCTCACAATAGGAAGAAGATCTCCATGGCTGCACAGACAGGGACTCTGTCCACTCAAGATACCATGCAAGCTGCCTGGGATGCAGGCGTTCCCAGGGAGACTCAGCTCCCAGACAGCCACCCACATAAGCTGCCTCACATCCAGGAGCTCTGGGGACCCTGTAAGATTGCCTACTAGCCAGCTGGCAGATGGGTGGCCAGGCTGGCAGCCTGTCTACCTGGTGTCAAAGAATATTTTGTTGGAAATAACATATTTCCACAGAACATGCAGTTCCATCAAAGCAGCATTATCTGGTGGAACTCTGTGCTGTCAGAAAATTTTCAGCCTGCCCTTCTTAAATTTATTCTTTGAGATTTCCTTTAGGCCAACCAGTATGGATCTTTAAAGGATAAACTAGGATATAGCATAGTTTAAAGGATAAACTAAGATATAGATACATAGGATATAGATATAACTTAGTAATATCCCAAAATTCAGTTCTTTAAGGGGTAGCTAGAGACCACAGACTAATGCTGCTAACTTACAGCAACTTCTATTAAGTAAAACAACGAGAAATGCAGACTCTGAAATGAAGGCTCATCATTGCCTCTTAGTCCTGGTGAACTTGGCAGGAGGGGAGAGGCTGTGCTCATTGGCTGTTCCAAATTGTCCGGTTTCGCTTTTTGGCTCCATCAACTTTTCAATGGAAACAGGAACTCTGAGGTTCCATTCAGTGGCCTCATGTATAATAACCATTCTCCAACAACCCCAGGAAAAGGGTATCTTCATTTAGTTTCCCTTGCACATTTGTCAACAGACTCTCATATTCCAGCTCCTGCAGTTTCTCATCGATATCCAGTAGAAGGCACTGATGTATAATGTATTTTTTTTCATGTCAGAAGGTTTGGGGGTTTTTTAGGTTTGACTCATTTCAGAGACTGTACTTTCTTTGATTATATCTGAGACATTTCATTTCACTTTCTCTTGGGATTAACAGAACAACAGATTAACACATTAACAGGATTAACAGATCCTCTTTGGTGGAGCAACACACGTTAGCCACATGTAGAGATATAGTATATCAGATTCATAAGGCATACGAGAGTACAATTACAGAGGTAGCCATGTTAGTCTGGAATAGCAGTGGTAACAAAGAGCCCTGTGGCACCTTAAAGACTAACTAAAGTATTGAAGCATAAGCTTCCGTGGGCTAATACCCACTTTGTTGGATGCACAAAGTGGGTATTAGCCCATGAAAGCTTATGTTTCAATACTTTAGTTAGTCTTTAAGGTGCCACAGGACTCTTTATTACCTAACAGTACAATTGTATTTCTTTGTTTATTTTTGGTTTGGTTTTGAATTTGTGGCGAAGGAAAGGTAATTCGATTTCTGGGGAGTATCAGGACATTTGACCTATTCATCCTTTGGTTTCTTTGTGTTAAACAGCAAGCTATTTCTAGTCTAGTCAATCCTACAGCTTCCATGCACATACTGGGAATTTATAATAATAATATATGGAGATATATCTATCTCACAGAACTGGAAAGATCTTGAAAGGTCAGTGAGTCCAGTGCCCTGCATACACTAGCAAGACCAAGTACTGTCCACTGACAGATTTTTTGCCCCAGATCCCTAAATGGTCCCTTCAAGGAGTGAACTCACAACTGTGGGTTTAGGGGGCCAATGCGCAAACCACTGAGCTATCCCTCCCCCAGAGGAGGAAGAAATGGGCTAATCTGATCAGGAAATAAGATTTTTACGGTTATTTATCACTCTCCCAGGAGAGTTATTCAGTAACTACAGAAGAGAAAAAGGATTCCCCTAAATTTCTGAGAGAATTCTGCCTCAGTAACTAGCAGTAGTTTGATGATCTTATTTAAACAGTCCAGGTTTTATTCCTCAGACGGGGATGAGAAGGGGAGGACATAGGCACTATTTTGGGTAAACAGAGATGGGTGTGAGTTTCTTGCTGTGTCACTGAGAGGACAATGGATTTAGATCACAGTTCCCAACTTTCATGCAGTAAATAAACACTTTCACAATAAGCCAAAAATCAAGCTAATCCCACTTCAAAACAAGGCCAAAACAAGCCAATCCCTAAGAACCCCAACACTCTATGTGACTAGATTCCCCCCAGTGTGCAGTCTGGGACTGTGGTGGGCACCCCTGACTCTCTCCCCTCTTTGCTCCTGCTTTCCCTTTCCCCTGCTTGCCATTGCTTGCCGGGAGCTGATTAAAAAAAAAAACAAAAAAACAAGAAGCAACAAGCTACAACAAGCAGCAAGCTACAAGCCAAAAACTAGTCAACAAGCAACTCACAAGCCAATTAGGCCAAAAATAAGCCCAGTTTCTTCATTTTTTCCCACAGGTTTGGCATGTCTAATTCAGATTTTAACCTTGCACATTAGAAAAGACTATAGTAATTAACAATATATTCAAGGGGTAATTGATATCTTTACACATACCACCTGATTCCATCAACGTTGACCATGGAATGACCATAATTAATAGATGGACCTGGTGGCATATGATGTGAAGTTGGATGGGATGGGACCTAAGTTACTACAGAGAATTATTTCCTGGGATGCAGAGTGACTTATCCCTTCTCAGGAAAAGCCTCCTGTGAAATTTTGCCTCAGGGAGCTCGAGGAAGTGCAGAAGCACTGCTGCTAGACTGGAGATCAAGGCATGTACTGCTGACTGCAGGCTTCCAGCTCTGCCTCTCCTCCCATTATGGGAAAGCTGGTGTGGCTGATAGGATCTGCAAGGTCTGGACTTGTTGGCTCTGGAAGCAGGAGACAGAATAGTCATCATCTGCCTGGCATCTAGGCATGAAGCTAGATTGTGAAGCAGATTATTTGCCTCATGAGAGATCTTGAGGGTAGGGCAGGTAGGCGTTACTGGGGCTACTCATTCCTTCCCTTCTTAGGAGTAGAGTGGATTGGACACAGCGTTGGTTTTACCCTCTGGTGGCTAAGCAGAGTGGTTGAGTGTGAGGGTATGCAGAGTTGTTGTAGCGAGGTTGGTCCCAGCATACGAGATGGACGAGGTGGGTGAGGTAATATCTTTTATGGGACCCATAAGCACCGATTCCATGGATGTTCCTGAGCTGGAGCAACCACAGAAAAAAATAGTGGGTACTTAGCACCCCCTGGCAGTCAGCTCTCCCCCATCCCAGCAGCGACTCCCATCTGCCAGAGACCCTGCCAATCAGCTCCTCACCCTCCATCCCAGCGCCTCCCACACACCAGGATCAGCTGTTCTGCGGTGTGCAGGAGGCACTGGGTGGAAGGGGAGGAGCAGGGACTGGGGACACTTGGAGTAGGGAGTGGAACTGGGTGGGAAGAGGCGGGATGGGGTGGAGCGGGACAGGAAGAGGCAGGGCAGGAGTTGGGGCTTGGGAGAAGGGACGAGATGGGGGCGGGGCCTGTGGTGGAGCTGGGGGGTGTTGAGCACCCACTGGGTGCAGAGGAAGCCAGGGTTTGTGATTGGACCAACTTCTGTGGATGAGAGAGAGCTGACGAAGAGCTCTGTGTAAGCTTGAAGACTCTCTCTCCAGCACAAGTCGGTCCAATAAAAGATAATTACCTCACCCTCTTCTTTCTCTGAGTCTAAGGGTAGCAATCTAATGCTAGTGCAGACAGTTTAGGTTTAGCCCTGATGGGGGAGATGCATAAAGTAACAATCTTGTAATGCCCACTGATTAGCGGGGCACTTTCTAAATTCCCCAGTCAGTAGCTATTGCATTTGTGCCTTCCCCAAGCACCCTTATTATTATTATATCATCAGCTATATTTCATTTTCCTTCTGCTCTTGCTGCTGCTTCCTGGAGGATGCATTGATAACACCATGGATGTTCCTCACAGCTCTCACAGCAGATTTCATAGCAGTTTCGATCCAGGCATGAGGCTGGGCTGTGAGTTCTCCAGCAAAATGGATCCTCCCTTCATTCTGAAACAAAGCTTTGGAGTAGTCGACAAATTGGTATGGGGTGAATGAAATAAAGGCTCCCATGGAATATGTGTCCAGGCTCCATTTCTTGATCACATGCTTATTGCAGACACTCTGGATATAGTTCTTGGGCACCTGGTGGATTTCTGCCAGGTCCCCCAGCACCACATCAACACACTTTTCATCACTGAGGGGAACAAAGAATTCAGCATCATCGCCCCAGGTGTAGGAAGCCAGGATCACGCCCAGGCCACTGGGGAAATTATGGTTGGGGTAGTAGATGAATCTGGACGGGCGATCAGTGATTGACCTCCCGCCATGGATTCCATCCTTCTCCCAAAACTTTTCAGTACAGACCAAAACAATCTTAGTGGCTTCTGAGTAGTGAATGGAGCGCAGGGCATGGGCCTTGATAGTCGAAAGAGGTGGAGAAAATTGAATAAGCCGTGTGGCTTTTGCCGTGGCTGTGACAAGAACGTAGTCGGATGTCACAGTCAAGGGGACCAGTGCACCTGGCCTCTGGTAAAACACTCTCACTTGGTCATCCTCGTTTAGTATCTTCACTACCGTGGAGCGAAATATAACACCCCCGTGAATATGCTGGTAGAAAGTCTCAGGAAGCTGATCGAATCCCCCAGTGATCTCATCATAACTGAGAGAAAGGGGAAGAAAAGAGGATGATAAGGCAACAACATCATTGGACAACAGTTATCTGAGAGAATGTCACAAAAACAAGGAGAGCTGTAAAGAGGTGCATAGCTGAAGATACAATTTAGCCCCCACTAAGTGCCAACTCCAACTTCTTTTATTATAGTAGAGTGCCAGGTCTACTGCTGTTAAGGTGAAGATCAGCTATCTGTTTAAAGCTTGACTCTGCTAAAATCTGCATGATTACTCATATTGCCTTGGAGTTAGTTCTGCATCATGGGGGCACTGGAGAGCATTAATTATACTAATTTAACATCATTTGACCTAGGCAGTTCTGAGATACAACAGAGTATGCCCCAGTATGCCCATAACACATACACTCTGGAGTGAATTACTGAATTGCATAAGATCTGACCCAGTTAGAAGCTATGGACGTTGTGAAAATAGCCCTGGTCTGGTTTTTAATGGCTAGAGAACTAGAGCAATGAACACTTACCCTTTATAACAAGTCACACCATCTGTGCCTACTTCAGAGAAGTCAACTGGCTGCATAGGATGAGGTTGATGGACAGTTATAGGTATTGAAAGATGGATGGATTGCCAGACAGATCCTATCAGAGCTACATGTCCCTTCCACATATAAAACAACTGAATACAGATTCCTTTCCCCTTACCCCGTCTCAGAGAATGTAACATGCTCCATGACAGAGTAAAGAAACGACATGTGGAATATACTATCTTCATTCAGCAAGTCACCGATCATGTCAACGGCTCCTCGACTTAAATTTCCTTCTTTAATCAAATACTCCTGGGAGGGGAAGAGTGGAGAGGGTGGAAGACACATGGAAATTATATCCCCATAGAGAAATGACAACAAAAGAGATATTTCATTTCAGTTGAACATAGGACTTATTCAATATCCATAAGGGATGGGCAGAAGTCATACCCATCCACTAGCCTACTCGATGATTTGTCTGCTTCCTCCTAAACAATCACTCAAGTAAGGCTGATGCTCACTTTCAAGATACAATCCCTCACTCAGTTTTGATTCACTGGGTGCAGTCTTGATCCGCTGCCTCCAATAAAGTCACTGGGAGCTTGGCCATTGATTTCAGTGGGGCCAGGATTTCCCTCCTCGTGTCCATACCAAGATTTCATTGTCTGATTTATGACCCATGATCCAGTCCACACCTTCTGCAGGGTAAAAAGTAATTGTGGATGGGTATACGGAGGCAGGTTCTCTCACTGAAATAATTGTGGATGGGGATACATAGGTGAATGTCACACAGAGTGCTGGGATGGGAAGAAGAGATGCCAAATCAGTCACACCAGCATGGAGGAGGGCACTACACTAACACTAGGCAGATAGGAGCACCGAGACTGCTCGCTTTCGGCAGACTGGTGTTTTGGATAGGAAGAGGCAGAGAAGATCCATTGTCAACCTGCCCTCCCTCTGCCACTAAGGGGAATCCAGAGGACTGCCGAGGGAGGAAGGCTGTGTTCCATGAAGACTCATGAGGCAAATGTGTTGCCTCCGCCAAACCAGTAACTTTCAGAGGATTCAAATGTATTATCTCCTAACATGGACTGTGTGTGCGTGGCAAGAACTACCCCACAAGGAGTTCCATTGGCCAATGTGAGGAAAGACATAGAAAATCAGGCACCTTAGATTTAAAGCTACTGGAATGCCAACTTCAATTACCTTGGTGGAAAAGGAGTCATATTTCTCTTTCAGAGCGCTGCAGTCTGTGGTCATCTGGGGAGCAACCAAGAAAACAGCTGTTTGTTTCTTGATCACAGTTCGACTTTTAAAGGTTGGTTATTTTCCCTGTTTGTGATCATGTACTTATAGATGGTGTGGCAGATCGCCTTCTCACCCCTCCTCAAGAACTGGCAGGAAACTCTTCTCTGGCTCCAAACAGTGCTCTTTATTCCACAGTGCAGGCCCCACCACCAATATATACAGCTTTATACAATTCAGTCCTTCAGCTTATAGCTCTAACACAGCTCTAAAGCTTACAGCTCTACACAGCTCTATGCATACAACTCTATATAGTTCAGCTCTACACAGCTCTATATCTTACAGTTCTACAGTTTACAGCTCTGTCTCTCACTCCAGACTACCATTCCACCACCACCACGCTGGGCTTCCTTCCTGGCAGCCTTTTATCCCCCTGAGGCTGCCGCCAGGTGCAACCCCTCCAGGCTAATTGCCCTGCAGCCCAGGTGGCTAATTAGCCTTCTCTGCAAGGGAGGTTTGCAGGCTTCTGCTCCCTCCTAAAGGGCCCACAGGGCTGGCTCAGGCACTCCTGGCCAGCACCCTGCCACAATGGCATCCTATTACATATGCACAAGGGGGCAGGAGATGAAAGGACTGCTCAGGTGAAAGAGCTGTTAAGAATATCTTTACAATGGAGATACGAGGGACGGCTTTGGTTTTCCACTCCTGCAGTTCTCCAAATGACTGATCCGCTTTCACTCAGGCTTTCTAAACAATACAAATAAACTAAAGGTAACATGTTCCAATGTGGCAAAATGAATCTGGGAACTAGTTCCCACTTTCGGAAGTGATGTAGGTACTTCAGGGGGTGCGTTTTCAAAGGTATTTAGGCAGCTAAACATGCAGACAGCACCAACTGGGATTTTCAAAAGCACCTAAATCCCTAATGTACACGGCAGAGGGGCATTGCTGGCACATCATGGCATAGATCATATTGGTAGATGTGCAGGTGAACGAGCCCCTGATGGCATGGCTGATGTGATTAAGTCCTATTATGGTGTTACTTAAATAGATATGTGAACAGAGTTGGCAACAGGATTTGTTGCAAGGATAGGTTCCTGGGTTAGTGTTTTTGTTGTGTGGTGTGTGGTTGCTGGTGAGCATTTGCTTCTGGTGATATATGCCATCATGTGCCAGCAATGCCCCTCTGCCATGTACATTGGCCAAACAGGACACGCAAAAGAATAAATGGACACAAATCTGACATCAGGAATCATAACATTCAAAAATGAGTAGAATGCTTCAACCTCTCTGGTCACTCGATAACAGACCTAAAAGTGGAAATTCTTCAACAAAAAAACTTCAAAAACCAACTCCAATGAGAAACTGCAGAACTGGAATTAATTTGCAAACTGGACACCATTAAATTAGGCTTGAATAAAGATGGGGAGTGGTTGGGTCATTACGCAAACTGAAATCTATTTCCCCATGCTAGTTTTCCTCAACTGTTACTCACACCTTCTTGTCAATTGTTGGGGATGGGCCACCCTGATAATCACCACAAAAAGTTTTTTTCCTCCGGCTGATAGTAGTTCACCTTTATTAATTAGCCTCTTAGAGTCGGTATGGCAACACACATCTTTTCATGTTCTCTCTCTGTGTGTATATATATATATATATCTTCCTACTGTATCTTCCACTTCATACATCTGATAAAGTGGGTTTTATCCCACAAAAGCTTATGCCCAAATAAAGTTGTTAGTCTCTAAGGTGCCACAAGGACTCCTCATTTTTGCTGATACAGACTAACACGGCTACCGCTCTGAAAACAGTGTCCTTAATGGTGTTGCATTCTCCCATGGATGTCTCTAGGACTTCTGGGGCCAGGTTCCATGTTTCCGAGTGATGCAGTAAACTGAGCCACTTTATGAGACTTTCTCTTGTTTATCCTTCTTGTCACATGGATGGGGGGGGAATGGTGGGATGGCACTGGAGGAATATCATCACGTGAGTGTTTTTTAGCTTGTATCTTCACTGCAATGCAGGCGGTAATAGCTCAAGTGAAAGCAGAGGCCAGGCTATAATGCATGCCAGCTAGCCTGGGTTGAAAGGACCATTAAACTTGAATGAGAAAGCTGTGTGTGTGGATATAAGGGGGCTTAAGACCAACAAGTAAAAGTCTAGGCTAACTCTTTAATGAAGAGAAACCCACCGTACATGTGTCCTTTCCACAACACACATACCTTTTCCAGTGTCTGACGATAAAGCTCACTAGCTGATTTTCCCCTCTCTGAAGGGTGCAAGGGGTATTGCAGGATATCAGGGTTTCTTTCAACGTCTCCAGCTCTTGCCCGGATGTTGTTAACTAAATACCAAGCGTTGTCATCCGTATTATAGAATGGGTTCAGTTTAAGCTTAAATTTGGTAACAAATTCACGCACAACCCTAAAATGAAAGGAAAGGAGTGGAGGGACACAGAGAAAAAAGTCAAAACTGGGGGAAAAAATTGAATTCACAAAACAATTCACTTTCAGAAGAAAGGCCAAAAAACCCACCCCAAACTGTTTGCTTGAGAAAGTTTGACCACCTCTCCCAGCACTGTTCTCTCCCCCTCAACACAGTTTTCTGAGACCTCTCACCTTTTATCTACAGACGCAGCCATGCTGTGGTCCTATGTGCAGCTGCCTCTGAAGTTACAGGTTAATTTTCGGTGACTGAGGTTCCCTAGTTGGAAAGCTCTAATACTTGCTGGTAAATATTTTAAATGTGGATGCATGGGAGTGGGGGGGGAGGGGGGTTCTATTCACTTGCAGAGACCTGAATTAAAATTTGACCTTTTATATTTTCTGAAACACAGTTTAGCGTATTAGAGCTTTTGATGCTTTAGTAAAAAAAATAATAATTGACTAATGTTTGGTGAATCTCAAATGCTACATTTACTGGAGGGGGGGTTCACTTCTTTGCCTTTGTTAAAAGGTCAATTTACATAATTTTAAAAAAGGATCTTTGCTGGCACCTCTGGGCTCTGGCCAGCAGCTGTGTCTCTCCAGCCACCCAGCTCTGAAAGCAACACCACTGAAGTAAGCATAGCATGGTATGTGTATCATCATGCTTACTCCTGTGCTGCTTCGCAGATGGGCACCCAGGACCTCTGGCCTCCCAGCCAGCAGTCACTGCTCTCTGGCCACCTCAGAGTATAAATTAAGAATGGCCTCACCTCCCCCACACATTGCTCCAAGATCCCTTCTGAAGCCTGGAAACCCAAACCTGCTCCACTCATCATCTTTTGACCTGGGTTCCCTGTAAGCCGCACAGCTGGGTGGCCTCCCAGGAAAGATTCAGGTGCTATGCATTTGATTAGCAGAGCCATGCACATCCAGCTGGTAGCGTGTTTTCAGGTGCCCCCCCTCCCCCCAGCTTTGCACGCATGTTGCTCCTACAGCTTCTCCTGAGACTCTCCCACTGGCTGTTCAGAGTTGGGGGGGGTTGCTGATGTCAGAGTGTCGTCCTCCCCCAGCCCCTGTACCCCATCTCCACAGAGCAGGGTAGAGGTGACAGGGGTCAGGACTCACAGCAATTCTGAACAAGCCTTCGCATGAGTGAGTGCCTTAAAGAGACAAAGAGTCCTGTGGCACCTTATAGACTAACAGACGTATTGCAGCATAAGCTTTCGTGGGTGAATACCCACTTCATCAGATGCATGCAATGGAAATGTCCAGAGGCAGGTATAAATATGCAGGCAATAATCAGGCTAGAGATAACGAGGTTAGTTCAATCAGGGAGGATGAGGCCCTCTTCTAGCAGTTGATCTGCAGTTGTGAACTAACTAACATGGCTACTCCTCTGATACTTAAAAGAGACAGTGCACAGTCTCTCAGAGATTTTCCCAGAAGCCAGCACACACAATCTCTGTCTTTGTCTGTCTGTCTCTCTCTCACACTCACTCTCTCTCACACACACACACACACACACACACACACACACACACACACACACACACACACACACACACACACACACACACACACATCTCCAAAGAGCAGGGAAGAGGTGACATGGTTCAGGAGGAGAGCTTTTAGTGAGTTCCTTAAAGAGACAGTGGATGGGCCTCTCAGAAACTTCCCCAGCAGCTAGCATGCGTGCGAATGCACACACACACAGTCACTGTGTGACTCACAAATACAGAGGCTCTGTGTCACACACACACACACATTGTCACACACATACTCTCTGTCACAAACACACACTATTACACACCCACAGTATCTGTGCATCTCTCTCATGCACACAGAGTCTCTGTGTCACACACACCGTCTGTGTCACCACACACACACAGACAAACAGACACTCCCAACACTGCTGTTGTTGTGGTTAATTCTTGGCACTTCCTGCAATGCACATATGTTCTCTGTAAGTTTACTCTTTCAAAGTGGGTTATTTTCATTTTTCGACTGGTCTATGCATTTCATAATTTTTATTTCTCTCTTACACTTAAAGTTAATTATTTGAGGAGTGAGTTCTAAAATGCCTAACTTGTCCTGGCTGGAGTAATTATCCCTAGTGGTAATTTTTTTAAAGTATATATAATATCTAGGGTTTTTGTTTCTGCTGGTGGCACACACCTGTACATTACCTTGGTCACATAATAACATTTATTCCACACAGAAGTGGAAAAACTAAAAGGGAACGCTGCTCTTCACCCTGATGCCCCTGGCCATGGCACCCAGGGTGGTCACCCACCCATGAGGCCAGGTCTGCGTCTATGTGCCCTGCTTGACAGCCTGCACAGGGGAGTTTGCAGGTGTGCATCTCTCCCTTCCCCTCCCAGTCCTATCCACCATTAAAGATTTTTTTCTCCCAGGCCCCATGGCAAGAGCTCAGGTAGCCCTCGGCATATGCATTCCCCAGTTTGAAAGGCACTGCTATAATGGAATGTTAAACTGTCTGATAATGTTTAACCACCAGGTGGTGAGGTATGTACCGTACTTTAAGAGAACTGAGAACAGTCATAGCTGGCAGTGTATTAACGATGTCTTAAAGGGCCCACATGTCTTGGAACTCTGAGATGGAAGCTTTGTAAGCCATCTGTATCTGGTACATGGGGTGTGCACGAGGGGGGGAAAGCAGGGGCATGACCCCACCCCAGTAATCATCGGGCACAAAGAACTCCTCCAGGCCAGGGGCCACAGAGGCAGGGAAGATCGAGCTCAGGCTGCAGCTGGGGGTGGGGATGGGTGGAGGGAGAGGGAATCAATCTCCTGCCGGGTTCAGGCTGGGGCAGGGTGGAGGGAGGGAAGATTGAGCCCAGGCCGGGCTGGGACCAGTGCTGGGGCCAGCGAGGGAAGATCAAGCTCATTCTGTGGCCAGGTGGGGAAGGGGGGCAGTGAGCTCCTCCCTCAGCCAGGTGGGGAAGGGGACATCAGGCTCCTCCTGAGGCCGGGTGGGGAAGCGGGGCAGTGAGCACCACCCGGGATGGGTGGGGAACGGGGGCAGCGAGCTTCTGTGCCTCCCAAAAGGGGTCAAATTTAAATCCCTGTGCATGCCCCTGGGCACATGACATGGGTCCAAAGTTAAGACAGTCTAACTGGTGCCAGAGGGAAACAGAAACAGAAGGGAAGCAGCAACAAAAGTTGCAAGCAGGAAAAAGGAAAAGAAAAAAAAAGAGACAGCAACAAAGGTTACAGGGTCACTCACGTCAACGTGTCACTCATCAATGCCCTGGAGAACTTCAGCTTTGACAGACTGGATGAAAGATTTTGCTTTGCAACCAAACTCCACAAGAAAACTGACGATATTCACGGTTCCTTTTTAATTTATGCTATGAGGAAGCTGGCACAGGATAGCTTTAAAATCTTTTTTATTTACTGAAAACAGATGGAAAGTAAACAATGAAGTGGTTCTTCCTATGATTGATGTATACTTTATTCCTCAGAGAAATGGGACTTATGAAAGATCATATTTTCACCAAAGAATTCAAGAACAAGGCGAAAATATTCAATCTTTTATCAGAGTTTTCCGTATATTGGCAGAAAACTGATCTGGGGACTGTAAAACCTGAAAATATAAGTGACCGATTGACCACAGGCCTTACAGGTGAAGTCATTCATAGCAGCTACAATTAAAAACAGACAACCCTACTCACAGCTGTTCAAATAGCAAAGCAGTCTGACCTTGAAAAACCACAAAACAACTGTGCCAAACTGGATAAAATGAGAAACTAGAGCTGGTAAACAGACACAGCATGAGTGCTACAAGTCTTTATCCTAAGACTGTAAAGGACAAATTCCAGGTAAATGACAAGACTGCATAGACAAGATGTGGGAAATTTCATAGCCCAAGAAATGTATGTCCAGCCAAAACAGCAAGATGTAATAAATGCACAAAATATGGACATACAAAATATGCCACACAAAAGCAGTCAGGGAGTTGACTCGTATTGCAGACAATCAAGAGCCAGTGTTTCTGGGGGGTCTACCATGAATAATGATACAGAGTGTGCCTTGAGAGTGAAACTGAATATTCATGGCAAGACTATTGACATTAAAATTGACTCAGAAGCACACATGACAGTCATATCAGAAGGGACATACAGTCACCTTCAACCCCTGAGAGCTGAAATCACCTGATACAGATCTGACTAGCCCTGAAGGTACTCTGAACAGCATGTGCCAGTCCACCACAGAAACAACTTACACAGACAAAATCTATGCACCTAAACTACCTTCTTAGCCACAGTGTGGCAGCCATGATGGGCCTAGTGAGAATGGTGGAAGAATTCAGTGGAGTATTTGATGATATTGAGAATCAGAGAGGTAGTCGTGTTAGTCTGGAATTGCAGAAGTGACAAAGAATCCTGTGGCACCTTAAAGACTAACTAAAGTATTGAAGCATAAGCTTTCGTGGGCTAATACCCATCCGACGAAGTGGGTATTAGCCCACGAAAACTTATGCTTCAATACTTTAGTTAGTCTTTAAGGTGCCACAGGACTCTTTGTCACTTGATGATATTGGACTTTTGAAAAGAAATCCAGTACAAATAAGCTTAAGAGACAATGTTGAATCATATAGAATAACAGCACTTCTACCAGAAAGACCTTGGAAGAGACTAGCTGTAGATTTATGCAAAGTTAAAGGACATAATTACCTGGTTGTAGTAAACTATTTTTTCCAGGTATATACAAATAATGTACTTAAAGAAAAACATAAAATGTCACAGTGCTATTGAAAAACTAAAATTACCTTTTACTCGTTTTGGTATTCCAGTAGTGATGGACAATGGGCTACAATTCATTGCTGTGGAATTTAAAGAATTTCAAACAAAATATGATTTTGATCATATTACTAGCAACCCACATTGCCCACAAATGAATGGAGAGACAGAGAGCTGTATGGACAGGCAAGAAAATCCTACAGCAGGAAGATCCATCCTGTATTCTTCAGAGCTATAGATCAGCACCAACAACAGCTACTGGATATAGTCCAGCTCAACTCCTATTGGGAAGGCAACTCAAAACTACTGTTTTGACGTTGAAAAAATGCCAGTCTTCAAATGGCCAGAAAGAAAGCCAAATCAGATAAAAAGGCAAACACTTTTACAGTATACGTCACTTAGTTAGAAAATTGCCCATCTAGAACCTGGTGACTGTATTTTGGCTGGACTTAATATAGGAAAAGGATGACAAATTCCAGCTATCAAAATTAAAAAAGAAGTAACTGCCCAGATCAGATGTGATTGAGGCTTACAGTGTAGAGTTCAACAGAAACCATCAAAAAATACAGTTAATCCCATCGAAAGAACAAACAGGTCAAACTCATCAGATTCAGAACAAGAAGACTCAAAGATACCTAACCAACCACAGCCAATCATTGCAAGTACTGGACAGCCAGATGGTCAAATTGTGATGCTTTTGGATTGTGTAATTAGAAAGTCAGTATGAGTCAAAGATATGTAACAGACTGATCCATACCAAACTTTAATGATAGCGCAATAGTGTGAATTTTGCAATGGGGGGAATGTAAGACTTAAAAGGGGAGATGTGAGGGACTGCTAAACTGTACGAAAATATCTAGCCAGTATGTGGTATGGTGTGTATCATATCTTATCTGAGCTGAGAATAGCCATAGCTGGTAGTGTATTTCCCTAGGAATTATCATAAAAACCTTAAAACTGAGGCTCCTCCTTTTATGAACAGCATTGGTAGCTGAGAGGATGTTACCTGTGATGTTTGGGCAAACGCATGGGTCCAAGGTCCACATACCAGCCTTTCTCCTTATCGCGATAGGTCATGATGCGACCTCCCACACGATCACTGGCTTCCAGAATCAGAACCTAAAACCCCAAAACAGGCCATGGTTTTCTTTCACTTGCCGGTTTCTAATGGCGAGATTCACCAAGGGACTTAAGTGCCTACATCCCAAATGTAGGTGCCACTGGCATTCACAAACCCCCCAGCTCATCTGCCACTGAATCTTGCAAGCATCTAAAGTCACTCAGTGCCTACATTGTCACTGTAAAAGTCCCCTAGGTACCAATGGTTCTACTCTGGGAATGAATAGGAATGCAAGACTTAAAGGGAGAGATGTGATGGAATTCTGCTTCCCTCTGGGGGGTCTATGACCCAAAGCCATCTATGAACTGGGGGAAGATAGGTGCACTTCTACACGGCTCATCAGCAGGGCCCAACCCAGTCGCCCTGCTCAGAGAAAGGGACACCTACATCAGACTATCCCATTGCCCAGTAGTCACTCTTCGGAGACTGGCAGCAGGGTTGGTGTTACAGGTGGGTGATGCAGGCGACCTCTTAGGGTGCCATGGTCGGCGGGGAGCTGTGGTCAAGAGCCAAGTAGTGGGGCAGGCCTGGGTTATGAAGCTACAGAAAGGAGCTTGGGGCAATGGGGGGAGGACATGGGGCAGAAGGACCTGGGGCCAATAGAGGGGGATGGAAGGGGAGGCAGCAGGGGCCAGGGTGATGGGGGAATGGATGAGGAGCCCAGGGAGGCAGCGGAAGCCAGGGTGCCAAAATACTGGTTAGCCCAAGGTCCCCTTTTCCCTAAAACCAGCCCAATCTTCTGGCTCTTTTCCTCACTAGGCTCAGGGGAGAATTGAATCAGAGTTTCCCTACCTCGCAGATGAGTAGCCTAATCACTGAACTGGAAGTGATGAGGGAAGTCCTCCTCTTCTTCCCATCTCTGGCTCTTTTGTGTGAACTCCTCTGTGTGGCCTGAGATCTGAGCATACTAACCAGATCAGATCCCTTAGGGGGAGGACTGATGACCTTCCCCGGTTCATGTGTCCCACTGGGACAAGGGGGCTGGGTGCCTAGAGGTAGGCTGCAGTGCGCATGCTCACAGACGAAAACTTAGGTGCCCCCAAACTTAAGCATCAAGTGAGTTTAGGCATCTAGAAGGTTCAGGGGCAACTGAGCAAGGATTTTGTGAATCTTACTTGGGCCTGATTCTGGGATTTAGGCACCTAAAGTCACAGTTAAGCTCCCAAGTCCTTTTGTGAACCTAGCCCCTTAACTTTAACTCAATGAACTTTGTGTCTGGAAAAGAGAGTAATACACTGTTTGCATGCACAGAGCACCCAGCTCACTGAATTTCACCTTGTTTTGTTCTTCAGCATTGTTTACTCTATAAAAACCATTGGACCATTTCAGAGATGGACTGATTGCCTGGCCTGTCTCTGGCTCCTCTTGGTCATTACAATTACCTTGCAACCAGCATCTTGCAGCAGTTTGGCAGCAGTGAGTCCGCTGATTCCTGCCCCGACAATCACCACTTTCTTCGAACGACACCCTTGCTCCAACCCATTTTTGACAAGAGCCACCAGTTCTTCATAGTCAGGGTCAGTAAAGCATGTTTCCCACTCGTTCAGTTTGCGAGGAAGACTCTCCAAGGTTGGTGCTACCACAAGGAGTAAGAACTGAAGAAGTACTAGAGACAGATGTACAAAGAAAACAGATGACACAAATGGAGAAGGAAACTCATTCTTTCAGGTCATGGAGCTCAGTAACATCACGGATGTGATAGCCCTGAGGTCTAGAAAGGGGTTAATAATCTCAGATTCTAGAGTTTAGCAATATTAACAGAGAGGGAATGTACTCCTAGGGAAGAAGTCAGTTGTGTGATAGATTTATCTTTATTATTTTTACGTTTTCCCCAATCCAGAAGTAAAATAAGCCAGAACTAATAAGAAACTGATATTTTCCTTGAAAATATTTCCAAAGAAGTGTACAATTTTCTTTTAAAGTTTCACGAAATTTTTTTGTGGGGGGGGGGAGGTTTGACAAAAAATTTTAAGCTGTTTCCAAAGTGTTTCAGTTTCAGAAGGAAAAACCAACCAACCAACCAACCAACCAATAATATTGAATTTTTCATTACAAATGATTTGTTCAGTATACATATTTGTTAATAATCAATTCAATTTTGTGACCATTTTTTCAAACTGTACATTTTGAATAGCTCTAACATTAACGTAGCTTGTCAGAGGTGCACCCCTCAATGATGACTCAAAGGAGCTCCTTCTAAGAACACTTTGCAGGAGTTTTGCAGGATCAGGACACTGGTTTTGAGTCCAGGGACCATGACCTTGGTCAGAGCAGGACTATTATACCCGTGACAAAATGGGTCTTTCTGTGTAATTTTGAGGCACACTGCAATCAAAAATACACCAATGGTACTGTTTTCCCCAAATTCACATTGCCACACTTAACAAGGAGTGAAGGTCTTTGGGCAAAAATCAACTGAAATAGAGAGAGAGAGAGAGAGAGAGAGAGAGAGAGAGAGAGAGAGAGAGAGAGAGAGAGAGAGAGAGAGAGAGAAAGAGAGAAGAAGGAGAGAGAGAGAAGAGAGAGAGAAAGAGAGAAAAGAAGGAGAGAGAGAGGAGAGAGAGAAGAAGAAGAGAGAGAGAAGAAGGAGATAGAGAGAAAGAGAGAGAGAGAGAAGAAGGAGAGAGAGAAGAGAGAGAGAGAGAGGAAGGAGAGAGAGAGGAGAGAGAGAGAGAGGAAGGAGAGAGAGAGGAGAGAGAGAGAGAAGAAGGAAAGAGAGAAAAGGAGAGAGAGAGAAGAAGGAGAGGGAGAGAAGAAGGAGATAGAGAGAAAGAGAGAGAGAGAGAAGGAGAGAGAGAGAAAGAGAGAGAGAGAACAGAAATACAATAATGAGAAAAAGAGATAGAGGAAAAACTTATGAAACAAGAAACTAGTTAAATATTAAGCAATTGACAAAGTAAGTTGTGCACCAGAAGACAAAGTAGCCCCTTCCTCCGCAAAAGTTTCAAAAGAAGAAATTTCACTCACAGAACCTGTCCATGTTCAAACGGGCAGCCCAAGTCATCAAGTGAGCCGTGTCCTTTTGTACACAGAACTAGGCTGGCTGATAAATATCCTAGGGGGACCTGCTGGCTTCATGTCACAGGAAATTGGGAGAATTGACTGTCACAAGGAATCACAGGACCACATCCTAGGAGCTGATCCGCAATGCCTCTGGCTTACTCTGGGTAAGCCAGTGTCCAGGCATGGGGGAATCAGAAACAAAGGAGAGGTGGGTGACAGGAGGCTCAATCTTATGCCAGACACCTCTGAATTAGGTAGCTCCCCATTCTTCCCTGGAAAGCATCCATGTTTACATCCAACTCCTCCTGTCCCAGTAATCTCTCTGTCCTCCAGACCCTATCTGCTTAAATAAGTCAGGATTTTGGTTATAGGTGGCATGTGAAATGTGTGTTTGGGGAGGGTAGGCCCCAGACCCACCCCATCTTCCCAAGTCCCATCCCGCAGCTTCACCTCATCGGCCCAAGCCCCTATCCCCCACCCCTTCCACTGCACACCAGAGCCCCCCACTGTGGCCACCAGTCCCCCATCCCAGGCATGGCCCCAACCCACCCCCCCAGCCATGGAACATCGGGTAGGCGGGTGGCATGGCCCTAGCTCTGGAGTGCCAGGCAGGTGGGTGGCACAGGCTGTGGCCTAGGGTGACCAGACAGCAAGCGTGAAAAATTGGGAAAGGGGATGGAAGGTAATAGGAGCCTATATAAGAAAAAGACTCAAAAATCGGGACTCTCATAAAATTGGGACATTTGGTCACTCTATGGTGGCCCCAGTACCAGCCCCAGCCCAGGCCACACCCCAGGCCAATATTCATAACTTCAGATATAATGATGATACATGGATTTCAACAGGATAATCCTACTTGATAGATTGCAACTTTTCCATTGATACCTTACATGATATGCTTAGTATAAGGTTTGTTGCTACCACTGTTATACAATTGTAACAATTATTCAGTCATCTTCAGTCATACATAGGGCCCTACCAAATTCATGGCCATGAAAAACTTGTGTCAGATCGTGCAACCTTTCCACCCCCCACCCATGAAATCTGGCTATTGTAAGGGGATTGCAGTACTGCCACCCTTACTTCTGTGCTGCCGTCAGAGCTGGGTGACCAGAGAGGGGCACCTGCTGGCTGGGTGCCCACCTCTTAAGGCAGCACCACTGCCAGCAGCAGCAGAGAAGGGAGGGTGGCAATACCGTACCATGCCACTCTTCCTTCTATGCTGCTGCTGGTGGCAGCGCTGCCTTCAGAGCTGGGCACCCAGCCAGCAGCCACCACTCTCCACTCTGCCTTCACAGCTGAATGGCTGGAGACTAGCAGCTGCTGGCTGGGCACCCAGCTCTGAAGGCAGCGTTGCCACCAACACAGAAGTAAGAGTGGCATGGTCTGGTATTGTCACCCTTCCTGCTCCTCTGCTGGTGGTGGTGGTGGTGCCTTCAGAGCTGGGCGTCTGGCCAGCAGCTCTCATTCTCCAGTCGTCCAGCTCTAAAGTCAGTGCTGAAGTAATCAATACTGTGACCCCCTTACATTAGCCTTGCAACCCTGACACACAGCCCTCTTTTGGTTTGGGACCCCCATGGATTTAACACTGTGAAATTTAAGATTTAAATATCTGAAACTGTGAAATTTAAGGTTTTTTAAGGTCATGCTATGACCATGAAATTTACCAAAATGGATCTTGAATTAGGCAGGGCCCTAATCATACAACATCACAACCAGCATCAGTCACATCTCATTCTGTTGAACCCCAGAGTGTCAGTCCTTATCTTCCTTTTCATCATCATCTTCACTGCCATCATCCTCACCAGTGCACGTCATCCTAGTACCTCCAAGGCCATGCAGGCTGGGATACAGATTTTATAATGTGTTCCACTCATCCTCATGTTACACCCATAGCGACGGAGAAATTGACCATTACTGTATGAGATGGCCTTCAGGAGTCAATGACCTGTATGACTGCTAGTGATGAAAGCCGAAAGGAAGCCACTGGCATGAAGATTCAAGTGCTCAACAACAAGACAAACACCAAACTTGTTTTTTGGAATGTACAGACATTGTGCAAAACAGGGAAGCTAGCTCAGGTCACAATAGACAGATGTTACTAAAACACCATAAAAACTAGTGATTAGCTGCTGACACCCTGATGTCTGCAACTACTCTAACCAGTTTTAACATGGATATTGCAATATACAGTTTCTAAATATCAGCCGATAACACTGATAACATCCCTTTGACTGTTTTATCTTGTGACAGTGTTACTCATCAACTAGCTACTCATGTCAGCCTATCTTTAGGCCCGAGGCCTTGTTTGGCTAACCTAAATATCATACGGGTCTGAGGCCCTTAGGCCCTGTGTTGCAACATTCATTAATACTGGATATGTCACCTAGATATTCCAAAAATACCTGCTCTCTTAGTCTTGATTACATCATTTCCTTGGATCTGAACATCAAGCAGAGATTAATTTGCAGGGGTTAAGTCCAGCAACAGGGTTTCAAGGGCACCCACTTTCAGAACCCATCTGGGAGCATGACCACAATTTAGGGTAGTATTCATCCTGGTGCAGAAGAAAGTCCTTCTTGCAATGTGAATTCCGTTCACATGGTTTGGTTGTTTCCCCTGGGCACAGTCATTTGGGGAATAGTGAGGACACTGCTGCCGCATAGGAAATGCTTTATGAAAGGGACACACACGGGTTGGAAACGGTCACTTTATATTCATTTTGCTTTACTGATGGATCTGAAATTAATTTGCAGGCATGCAGGACTGTGTTTATTGACCCCAGAGCATGACTCTGATTGATCCCTGTGTACCCAGCAGCGACCCTTGATCTAATCAACCCCCCAAACAGTGTTTGAAATGGTATCCATCTCCAGTCGGTTATGGATGCTGACATAAGGCTTAATAATTCCTTGGTTGGTTCCACCTATTTACCAAAATAATCTCTCTAATTGCTGAAATGAACCTCAAACACCTGATTATTGTGTATATCCTGACCTGCTGCAAACACTGGACCACTGGTATCACTGAACTATCCGGGATACCATGAGCGGGTGACAAAACAAATTATCATCGGCATACTAAGTTCACTGTAGCCTTTATGTTCTTACTATGTTCTCCCCCTCCTTCATAATCACTGTTAGCAATGGTAATATAGCATTCAGGCCTGTATATTTATCTGAGATGAAATTTTGGATTTTGTTGGCCCATTTGATATTCTTATATTCTCACTGACATGTGTGAACAAAGAACAAAGATGCCGTGTGTTGCGTCTGCCCAACTGGATGATGGGAAAAGATAAGGAAGAGTGTTAAAGT
Organism: Sternotherus odoratus; assembly: GCA_032164245.1. Lineage (NCBI taxonomy): Eukaryota > Metazoa > Chordata > Testudines > Kinosternidae > Sternotherus > Sternotherus odoratus. The sequence goes on from JAVMKO010000012.1 coordinate 10,179,189, forward strand.
GTTGCTGGGTATGGTACGACTTTAATATATAAGTGTACAATTGAAGACTGCCTCGATTCCTATCTCAAGACAAGGTCAAGCAACCAGTCGGGAGGGGCAAGGAGGGCCGGGGTTAGGGGTAGACAAGAAACACTAAGAAGCCAGAGAAAAGGTGACCCTGGCCGGTACATAACCTTACTCCCTACCCCGTCCATAGGATGTAAAAGATGTGGTACCAAAGCCTCAAGACTCACAACCCTCCAAAACAGAACATGACCATAAATGGTAAGGGGTGGGACCAGGGGCCTGCACTACAGGTGTAATTATGTCTACTAAGCAAGGGGAGGTATGTATACTAAGCAAGGGGAGGGGGACAGGGGAAAGCTCTGTGCCATACAGACCCATGGATGTGCTTCCTAGCTTAACCCAGATAAACATCACAATGCCTGCACTTCAGATTCTGGTCTTCTGCTTACTTTCTGCATGGCAAGAACCAAGTGAGGGGGTGAAGGAAAGCCCTAACAATCACACCATGTGAGTCTCATTCTCCCCTCCAAGTAAATCCATACAGGTAGAGTCTCACCCTGGCAACTGATCTCTGCTTGGCATTCAGACCCATGGAAATGAATCCACAGGGAATCTTTCTAGTTCTGCAGTGAAAACGTCATACCACTAAGGTCCGGAATCCTGGACGAGGGAGGAGTAACAGAAGATGTCAGTGGAGTAGTGACATTTTTCTGCTGACACAGGTGAAGACTTTAAAGAGAAAACTCCCCAGTGCAGAAATAAAATGTAGTATAGCAAGTTAGAAAATGTTATTGTCCTTGAAAATTTTCAAAATGTGTGTGTGTGTGTGTACTAGGGCTGTCAATTGATTAAAAAAATTACTCGCAATTAATCACAAGGTTAAAAAAATAATAGTGATTGATCACCATTTTAATTGCGCTGTTAAACAATGATAGAGTATGATTTATTTAAATATTTTGGACGTTTTCTATATTTTAAAATATATTGATTTCAGTTACTACACAGAACACAAAGTGTAGAGTGCTAATTTTATATTATAATTTTCTATTACAAATATTTGCACTGTAAAAAAGTTAAAAGAAATAATATTTTTCAATGCACCTAATATAAGTAACTAGCATAAGTGCCCGGCGCTGCTCGGGTCAGTCGGAGGTGGGGAGGTGGCAGACAGCTGACACCCCCTGACCAACCCCAACACCCACCCCTCACCCCTCACCCACCCCGATACCTTCCCACCCCCCCAAGCAAACCCAACACCCCCACCTCACCCCCTGACCAAACCCGACACCCCCACCTCACTTACCGTCCCACCAAACCCAACTCAGATCCGTCGCAGGCGGGGAGGGGGCCCAGAGCCGAGGGATTCCGGGGACCTTCGCAGGTGGGGGGCGGCACAGAGCTGATGGATTCTGGGGTTCCGTTTGGAGGGGGAGGGGCAGAGAACTGAGGGATCTCCGGGGTTCCGTTGGGAGGGGGGAGGGGCAGTGAGCTGAGTGATCTCCGGGGTTTCGCTGGAGGAGGGAGGGGCAGTGAGCTGAGTGATCTCCGCGGTTCCGTTGGAGGAGGGAGGGGCAGTGAGCTGAGTGATCTCCGGGGTTCCGTTGGAGGAGGGAGGGGCAGTGAGCTGAATGATCTCGGGGGTTCCGTTGGGAGGGGGGAGGGGCAGTGAGCTGAGTGATCTCGGGGGTTCCGTTGGGAGGGGGAGGGGCAGTGAGCTGAGTGATCTCCGGGGTTCCGTTGGGAGGGGGGAGGGGCAGTGAGCTGAGTGATCTCCGGGGTTCCGTTGGGAGGGGGGAGGGGCAGAGAACTGAGGGATCTCCGGGGTTCCATTGGAGGAGGGAGGGGTGAGCTGAGCGAGTGAGGTGTCTGTTGGAGGGGGGTATTATGACATCATCACCACCTAACCGCCCAGCCGATGTGATTGGCCCTGAAAGACTTTCACCCCTGGGGGGCGTCAGAGGTGAGATCCGAAAATTTTTCGACCCTTACCAGCATCTAGACCCCAAGACCCCTCACTGTACCAAATTTCAAGGCTCTGGCTCAAACGGTGCGGAAGGACTTTGCAGTCATACGTACATACATACATACACCACTTGACTTTTATATATATAGATGTAGTGCAATCTCTATTGTGACCGTGCAATTTACATATGTAGAATTAGTTTCTTTTACATAACTACACTCAAAAATAAAACAATGTAAATCTTTAAAGCCCACAAGTTCACTCAGTTCTACTTCTTGTTCAGCCAATCACTAAGACAAACAAGTTTGTTTACATTTACGGGAGATAATGTTGCCTGCTTCTTATTTACAATATCAACTGAAAGTGAGAACAGGTGTTCACATGGTACTTTTGTACAGGAGCTCCTCACTTAACTTTGTAGTTATGTTCCTGAATAATGTGACTTTAAGCGAAACGATGTTAAACAAACCCAATTTTTACATAAAAATTCATGTAAATGAGGGGGTTAGGTTCCAGGGAAATTTTTTTCATCAGACATCCTATATTATAAAAGACTAGAAAAGGTGTGTGAAGCCATCATGCGCAGTAGAGATGGCCCGGATGAATGGCATGCTGGGAGGTGTAGTTCGGCAGCACAACATGGCTGCCGTGCGTGTGCTGCCAGGAGGGAAGCAGGGTCTGGATCAGGGGCTCGGGGAGCGCGCGCAGGAGGGTGGCTGGGCGCAAGAGGCGCGGGCGGGGAGCTCTGGCCTGGTGGGGCACGGGAAGGGGGCGCTGGGCCGGCGGGGTGGAGGCGCCCGGGCACGGCCCGGCCAGCTGTGCCCAGCAGAGAGCCGAGCGAGGGGGAGGCGGCGGCAGAGAGCTGAGCGAAGGGGGAAGGGGGGGAAGGGGGCAGTGAGCCGGGCGAGGGGGGGAAGGGGGCAGCAAGCCGGGCGAGGGGGGGGAAGGGGGCAGTGAGCCGGGCGAGGGGGGGAAGGGGGCAGCGAGCCGGGCGAGGGGGGGAAGAGGGCAGCGAGCCGGGTGGGGGGGGAGGGGGCAGCGATCCGGGCGAGGGGGGGAATGGGGCAGCGAGCCGGGGGAGGGGGGGAGGGGGCAGTGAGCCGGGCGAGGGGGAGGGGGGAAGGGGGCAGCGAGCTGGGAGAGGGGGAAGGGGGGGAAGGGGGCAGCGAGCCAGGCGAGGGGGAGGGGGGGAGGGGGCAGCGAGCTGGGAGAGGGGGAGGGGGGGAAGGGGACAGCGATCTGGGTGAGGGGGAGGGGGGAGGGGGGAGGGGGAAGGGGGCAGCGAGCCAGGCGAGGGGGGGGGGAGGGGGAAAGGGGGCAGTGAGCTGAGTGAGGGGGTTCTGGTGGCAGCGAGCCGGGCGAGGGGGAGGGGGGAAGGGGGCAGCAAGCCGGGGGAGGGGAGGAGGGGGAGGAAGGGGGCAGCGAGCCGGGGGAGGGGGAGGGGGGGAAGGGGGCAGCAAGCCGGGGGAGGGGAGGAGGGGGAGGAAGGGGGCAGCGAGCTGGGTGGGGGGGGAGGGGGCAGCCAGCGGGGGGAGGGGGCAGCGGGGAGCAGGGGGGAGGGGGCAGCAGGGGGGAGGGGCAGCGAGCCGAGCGGGGGGGAGGGGGGAGCGAGCCGAGCAGGGGGGAGGGGAGAGCGAGCTGGGAGGGGGGAGGGGGGCAGCGAGCCGGGAGGGGGGGAGGGGGCAGCGAGCCGAGCGAGGGGGAGGGGGGCAGCGAGCCGAGCGAGGGGGGAGGGGGCAGCGAGACGAGCGAGGAGGAGGGAGGATGGGGGCTCGGAGTGGGGGGGGGATGGAGTGGGGGGGCTGAGTGGGGGGCCCCGTTACTGTTGGCCTGTGTCCACAGGTTTTTACACTAGTATATATATAAAATGTCCCAGCTTGTAATCTTTGGGGGTGGAGTGGGGAATGATTCAGTACCAATTTCAATTTTTCTGGAATTCCTTAGACAAATGTTTCATACCGTGGGGTGTGAAGTGGTCTTCACTTGTTTTAATTTTCTAGCTAGAATGAGAAGTTAGAAAATTTTGGGGTAAAATGTGATGATGCAAATTTTTACTGTGGCACTGAGGAGAATGGATTCAGATTTTAACCCTGCAAAGCACAAGGGCATGTAGTTATTAAAAATATATTCAAGAGATAGTCAACATCTATATACATCATATAGTCTTCCATACAGGTAGATCATCGAATGACCAGGACCATCATCAGGAGTGAATATGAGCTAAATGGCTTCTGACTGCACATCACTTTTAACCGATGGACAGATTGGGTCAGTGAGGCAGAGACTTGAAGGCAGTAGGATGCAGAGCTGCTTATCCCAGCCCAGGAGGGACCCCAAGAAACATTTATTTCCACAAGGATCGCCAAGGGAGTGAAGAGACTTTGCCACTGGTTTGGAGACCAGGACATATGCTGTTCTGTGCAGCTATTCCTTTTGGGAGTGCTGAGGTGGCTGATGGGATCAGCAAGGTGTGGACTTGTGTCTGGCTCCAGAAGTGGGAGGCAGAACAACCACAGTTTCCATGCAATGTAGGCTGTGGTTCAGATTATTGGACTGATTAAGTCGGGGGAGTAAGAATCTTCTTCACACTCCTACACGGGACACCCAGAGTAGGTGAAGCTACTTGCTCACTTACTGTCTTCCTAGAGCATGTGGCTGCAGGGAGACTGGGCAGGGACTGGGCACAACCTTGGCTTCACCCTCTGGGAGCTAAACAGAGTAACTGAGGCAGCTCAGCAATGTGAGCAACAGGCAATTTATGCACCACCCCTTCAGGGCTGAACCTCAAGTAACAATCGAGTAGTGAATGGTGATGAGTGGTGCCATTTCTAATTCCCCAAGTGCTAGCTGGTTCCTTTGTCCCTTCCCCAAACACCATCATCATTACAGTTATCGAATCAATTAAAGTTCATTTTCCTTCAGCTCATGTTGCTGCTGCCTTGGGGAGGCGTTAATAACAGCATGGATGTTCCTGGCTGCTCTCAACGCAGATTTCATGGCGGTGTCAATCCAGGCATGAGGCTGGGCTGTGAGTTCTCCTGAAAAATGGTACCTCCCTTCATTCTGAAACAGAGCCTTGGAGTAGTCGACGTATTGGTACTGGGTGAAGGAAACATATGAGCCCATGGAATATCTATCCAGGCCCCATTTCTTGATCACATATTTATTGCAGACTCTCCGGATATAATCTTTGGGCACCTGGTGGATCTCTGCCAGGTCCTCCGTCACCACATCAACACACTTTTCATCACTGAGGGGAATAAAGAATTCAGTATCATCGCCCCAAGTGTAGGAAGCCAGGATCACACCCAGGCCACTGGGGAAATTGTGGTTGGGGTAGTAGATGAATCTGGATGGGCGATCAGTGATTGACCTCCCGCCATGGATTCCATCCTTCTCCCAAAACTTTTTGGTACAGGCCAAAGCAATCTTAACGTCCTTTGCGTAGTGAATGGAGCGCAGGGCATGGGTCTTGAGAGGAGAAAGAGGTGGAGAAAATGTTATGAGACGTGCGGCTTTTGCTGTGGCTGTGACAAGGACATAGTCAGCCATCACAAATGAGAGGTCTGATGTGTTTGCCCTACGGTAAGACACTTTCACTTGGTCACTCTTGGTTTGTAACTTCACTACTGTAGAGTGAAACTGAATACTCCCACGAATATACGGGTAGAAAGCATCAGAAAGCTGATCAAATCCCCCCGTGATCTCATCGTAACTGAAAGAAAGAGGGAAAAGAGATTGTGGTAAAACAATGACATCTTCTGACAAGTTATCTGAATGAATTTCACAAGAATAATTATGAGGAAAGCTGTAAGTAGCTGCATAGCTGAAGATACAAGCTACCCTCCATAGATTCTCCAACTCTAGCTTCTAGCAGAGTGCCAGGTCTGCTGAAGTTAAGGTGAAGACCATTTCTATAATTAAAGATTCACTCTTCTAAATGCACTAGAAACCTCCTCGTTACTCACATTGCCATGGAATTAGGAGTGTCTCGTGGGATTGTGGATAGAATTAGTGATCCAAATTTGGGGTCATTTGACAAAAGGATTCTTGAGATACAACGGAACATTGCCACAAATATACCCATAGCACATACACTCTTGAGTTGATTATTGAATTCCATAGGAACCCACCCAGCTAGAATCCATGGACTCTTTCAGTAATGTCCTGCTCACCCTATATGAAGGGATCTTTACCTTTCATGGCTACTGAATTATCGTAATGAACACATACCCTCTGTGACTACTCAGATCAACAGTGCCTTTGTGACAGAAGGTGACCAGCTGCATAGACAGGAGGGATGATAGATGAATGAGATAGAATGAGGTTGCAGAGGTATTGGATGGTTAGATAGACAGACCCTACCATAGGCACATGTTCTTCCAAATATAAAGCAAGTAAATAGTTTCATTTCTCCTCACCTGTTGTTGGAGAAGGTGACATGAGCCATGACTGAGTGAAGAAATGACATATAAAATCTACCATCTTCATTCAGCAAGTCACCGATCATATCAATGGCTCCTCTGCTTAAATGTCCTTCTTTAATCAAATACTCCTGGGTGGGGAAGAGAAGAGTGAGTGGAAGGTGCATGCATATTATATCCTCATTTAGAAATCACAGATGAAGAGATATTTCATTGCAGATGAGCAGAGAAATTATTCAGTATGCATGGGTAGTGGTCGAACCCGCGCACTACCATCCTGTGTGATTAGTCTGCTTCTTCATGACCAATGACTGAAGTAAGGCTGATCCTTACTTTCAAGACACAATCCCTCACCCCTCTCCATTCACAGGATGACATCCTGACCTCAGTGAAATCAATGGGAGTTTTGCCATTTACGTTAATGAGCCCAGGATTTCATCCATAGTGTCCATACCACAGTTGAATTGCCTTGGATTAGAGCACTGTGGTCCAGACAACACCTCCCATAGAGTAAAGGTAACAGTGGGAGGGAAATGGAGGAAGGTTGTCTCACTCAAATGAGGATGAGGATACAAAACTGGATGTCAGCTGGGATGGGAAAAAGAGATGTTAAATTTATTACACAGGAGTGGAGGAGAGTCCTGTCTTCACGACACAAACACTGGGCGTAAGGGAGCACCAAGACCGCTCGCTTTCTATGGGTTGGTGTTTTGGGTAGAGAGAAGCAGAGATAACGTGGATCCATGTCCCTGCCCTCCCCCTAACACAAAGCAGAGCCAGGAAGACCCAAGGGGGAAGTATATGGTGTCCCCTGGTGACCCATGAGTAGAATGTACTACCTTTGCCCAACCGGGATCTTTAAGAGAAGTCCAATGCATTATCTCCTATCATGGGCTGTGAGCATGTGGCAAGATCTATCCCACAAGGAGTTCCGTTGGTGAACTTAACAAAAAGTTTAGGAAACTGGAAACATTTAGATTCAAAGATACTAGAATGCCAACTTCAATTACCTTGGTGGAAAAGGAGTCATATTTCTCTTTCAGAGCGCTGCAGTCTGTTGTCACCTGGAGAGCAATCAATAAAACAGTTGTTTGTTTCATGATCATGGCTCTGCCTTTAAAGGTTCCCCTTCCCCACTCCCCACCCCTGTGTGATTGTGTACTTAAAGACTAGGCCCCTACCAAATTCACGGACATAATGTCATGAACAGTGAAATCAGAGGGAGGGGCGGGGCTTTACTGGGTCCCCGGCTCCAGCTGCTAGTCCCCTCTGGGCTGGGGAGGGACATGAGTTGTCCTTCCCCTGTGTAGCCACTCTGGGTGGGGAGATCAGACCTACCTCTGGATATCTACCCCCAGGATATCTGCCCCCGCCATCCCAGCTGGAACTAGCAGCTAGTAGCCCCTGGCTGGGGCACTTCCTGCAGCACGGGGGAGATCAGACCCACCGCCACCTCCAGAAACCTCCAGTGACTGCAGAAAGCGCTGCACAGAAGTGAGGGTGGCAATCCCACAACCCCTCTACAACAGCTTTGCCACACACACCCTTCCACTGCCTCCCTTTTGGATCAGGACCCCCAGGGTTACCAGTCCATGAAATTTCAGATATAAACATCTGAAAACATGAAATTGATTAATTTTCAAATCCTATAGCCCTGAAACTGACCAGAATGGACCATGAATTTAGTAGGGCCTTATTAAAGACAGAATCCTAGTGCATATGAAGGAGGGGGAGGGACATGAAATGACTGCAATGATGAAAGAGCTGTTGACAAGATCTTTTTAATAAGGGTAAGGTAGCTTTTGGTTCTCCACCTCTACAGTTCTCTAACTGAACTGCTTTCACTCAGACTTTCTAAAATATAAAAATAAATAGAGCAAAGGGAAAGCTTTCAGGGGTGCGTAAATGAATTTGGGGCTCAAATTCCCATTTTTATAAGTGATTTAGGGGGAGGAACAGCTCAGTGGTTTAAGCATTGGCCTGCTAAATTCAGGGTTATGAGTTCAATCCTTGAAGGGGGCCATTTGGGGAGATGGGGTTAACATCTGTTGGATGATTTAATTGGGGAGTGGTCCTGCTTTGAGCAGGGGGTTAGATTAGATGATCTCATTATATCCCTTCCAACCCTGATATTCTATGAGGGGCAGCTTTTCAAAGGTATTTAGGCATCTAGAGATGCCAACAAGCACCTGCTGGGATTTTTGAAAGCAGGTTGGGTTTGGATTCGCATTTAGGCATCAAATTGCCATTAAAATATGTGGGAGTTAGATACGTCGGTCTTATGAAAAAAACACTAGGTGCAAAGGCCCACATTTTAAAAGACATTGCTGTGCTCATTGTCATACTGATTTAGGAGACTAAGTCTCATTTTGAGGCGGTGTGATTGACAAAGTGATTTAAGTGCCTAATTCCCTTTGTAATCGAATGGAGTTAGGAGTCTAAATATCTTCGTGAACCCCACACTTAATCATCTCAATCCCACTGACTGTCTATGGCAGGGGTTCTCAAAGTGGGTGTCGCGACCCCTCGAGGGGTCGCGGGCCACTTTTGTGGGGGTCGCCAGCCCCATCCCTAGTAACTCCCTGCTGCGGGATCCCCAGCCGCCGGCAGATGGAGCCGTGATCTCCAGGGCCGCCGGCGGCTGCCTGAGCCGTGATCTCCGGGGCCGCCGGCGGCTGCCCGAGCCGCGATCTCCGGGGCCACCGGCGGCAGACCAAGCCGCGATCTCCGGGGATGCTGGCGGCTGCCCAAGCCGCGATCTCCAGGGCCACTGGTGGCTCGAGCCCCCGAGCCCCGGTGGTTGTTCGAGCCCTGGCCGCCGGCTCCAGCCGCCAGCCCTGGGCGGCGGCTCGAGCCGCGATCCCCGGGCAGCGGCGAGTCCCGAGCCCCGGCAGCTGCTCGAGCCCCGAGCCCCGGTCGCCGGCGGGGACCGGGGCCGGGGCTCAGCCGGGAGCCCGCCCGCAGCGGGGACTGGGGGCCGGGGCGTCCGGCACGTGTTTTTTTGGGGGGAGGGGTTTATTTGTTTGTTTTTTTGTAATTCGGTGGCTTTTCGCTGAGGGGTCGCGCCCGGCCACCGGAGTACAAAAAGGGGTCGCGGTCTCAAAAAGTTTGAGAACCGCTGGTCTATGGGAATCCTAAATGCCTAAATCCCTTCTGAATATGAGATGTAGTTTCCTAAATCAGTTATCTTTAAACATCTGGGCTTAGATTCCCACAGGGACTTAGGTATTGCATGCTCAGGATTGCATGCCTGATGAATGGAAGCAGATAATACCTAAGAATGGGAACCACAAAAGCAAGCATGTCAAGTCACCTAAATGAACCAATGGGAGATGCCAAGGAGAGGGGTGTGGTTTAAGACCCTCCCTCTCAGCAGGAATTATTTTTTAATTAAATGTTCAAGCAATTTTTTTGGATTCATAACTGATGTAACAAGCCCAGAGATGCCTGGATTATGAACTTCCTAGCCTAGGTTTGCCGGGGCTCAGCCCTGGCAAAAATTGAGCATTGTCTCTCAGGCAGTTCAGCACCTAAAACCCAAGCTCTGCCAGCCAGCCCGAGTTGAAAGGGGTCTTCAACCTGAGTGAGATGGTTTGTGTGTGTGGTGGAGATAGGTTTAGAGCAAGAATCTGATGAACAGCCCATGCTAACTCTACAGTGAAGACCTACCTCATAGACATTAAAATCACAAGGGACCATTATGATCATCTAGTCTGACCTCCTGCACAACACAGGCCACAGAAATCTTACCCTCCCATTCCTGCAATATACCTCTCACCTATATCTCAGCTACTGAAGTCCTCAAATCTTGGTTTAAGGACTTCAAAGTACAGAGAATCCTCCAGCAAGTGACCCATGCCCCCTGCTGCAGAGGAAGGCAAAAAAAAAACAAAACAGGGCCTCTGCCAATCTTCCCTGGAAGAAAATTCCTTCCCAACCCCAAATATGGCGATCAGCTGAACCCTGTGCATGTGGGCAAGACTCACCAGCCAGACATCCAGGAAGAATTCTCTGTAGTAACTTTGATCCCATCCCATCCAACTTCCCATCATATGCCACCAGGTTATAATGAGTCCATTATATAGTATATGAGTCCATTCCACAAATCAAATACCTTATCCAGGGTCTGTTCATAAAGCTGAGTGGCCGATTTTCTCTTCTCTGTGGGATGCACTGGGTACCGCAAGATATCAGGGTTTTTCTCCACATCTTTATATCTTGCCCTGACATTGTTAACCAAATACCAAGCATTCGCATTGGTATTATAGAATGTATTCAATTTAAGTTTAAATTGTTTAATAAATTCACGCACAATCCTAGAGATAAAGGAAAGAGGAGAAAAAAAGAAAATGTCAAAACTGTGAAAGAATGTTATATAGAATCTTAGAATCATAGAGTATCAGGATTGGAAGGGACCTCAGGAGGTCATCTAGTCCAACCCCCTGCTCGTATATGATCCTCTAACAAAAATCAGATGGCTCCTATCTATGTAACTGAAATTATTTGGGTGTATATGACCCTAAAGATATATTTCACCTGAAGACAATCATGCAAATAGTGCTGTTAACTTTTTTCAATTGTGAAAACTTGTGAAATATTGAAGTTATTTCATTTTTGCAGAGCTCACATTAGAACCACTTTCACAACTATTTAATTTAAAAAGTTTGGGGGGGGGGAGAGAAATGTACAGCAAACCGAAGTTGTCAGTAAATGAGCAACATTGATAAGTATTTAAATAACGCTTCATGTTTCCAGTAAAAAATGCAGGTAAATGTGTCATGAAAAACTTTGGTAAAAACAGCAAATGCCATTTTTCAATGAAAAATACTTTTTGCTTGAGAAATTATGACTGTCTTCCAATCATGCCCACTCCCGGAACAGTCCCATTGACTTCAGTGATTACACATGATGATCAAGCATTATGTCTACTAATCGTAAAATCAGACTGTTTCTCATTCATTACAAGACACATGGCAGCAAAAGCAGCCCATTTCTAAAATTCTTCAGAGCAAAAAAAGATCAGATATATAGATGTACAGTCGGACCCCGCAATACTGCGCCCCGCGATAGCGCAAATCCATTTATAGTACGGGGCGCGGTTGGCTCCGGATGTCAGCGGTGGGTGCTGCTTTGATGCAGCGGAATCCCGCAATACTGCGACCCCGCGTTTATCACGAACATTTTTTTTATTCCAATCATCACGGTATTGCGGGGTCCGACTGTATTTGTAATAAAACCACTGGGGGTGTATCTGCAGGGATTGAACCTGGGATTTAAGGATTTAAAACAGGGGTTCCTAAACTGAGGGGGGTCACAAGGTTGTTATATCGCAGGTCACAAGCTGTCAGTCTCCACTGCAAACCCCACTTTCATCCAGAATTTATAATGGTGTTAAATATATAAAAAAGGGTTTTTAATTTATGGGGGGGTTGTCACACTCAGAAGCTTGTTATGTGAAAGGGGACACCAGTACAAAAGTTTGAGAACTACTGATTAATATCAAACCCTGCTGTGGTTGAGCTTCAGGGTAACACAGTAGCAGACTCATAAGCAGAGCTGTTTGTGAAAACTGACATTCTATCCCGAGAGAAATATTGGTATTTTCATGTTTATTGCCATCCCAGAGTGTGATGAAAGGTTCTAAACATAAATGTCAAAACATCTAGACCAGCAACCTTTCAGAAGGGGTGTGTCGAGTCTTCATTTATTCACTCTAATTTAAGGTTTCACGTGCCAGTAATACATTTAACGTTTCTAGAAGGTCGCTTTCTATAAGTCTATAATATATCACTAAATTATTGTTGTATGTAAAGTAAATAAGGTTTTTAAAATGTATAAGAATCTTCATTTAAAATTAAATTAAATAAAGAGCCCCCCACACCGGTGGCCAGGGCCTGGGCAGTGAGAGTGCCACTGAAAATCAGCTTGTATGCCGCCTTTGGCACCCGTGCCATAGGTTGCCTACCACTGATCTAGACGTTCCCAAATGAAAATGTTTCATTTTGGTGACTTGAAACAAAATGTTTGTCTGCGACAGCCTGAGCAGCCACAGCCAAGGTAATCTTTGGTTCCCCTTTTGCTTCAGGGGGGAATAATTTTGAGCAGTCCTGGGCCCTGGGATCTCTATGGTGGTTTAGCTGCGCTGGCTGATGCAGTAGCAAGCCATTACTTAACCCACTCTCCGCTTCAGCCCACCCACTCCCAGCCCCTTTATGCATTGTGAGAGAAGGGCTAGCTCAGTGGTTTGAGCATTGGCCTTCTAAGGGTTGTGAGCTCAATTCTTGAGGAGGCTATTTAGGGATATGGGGCAAAAATGGGATTCGTCCTGCTTTGAGGAGGGGGTTGGACTAGATGATCTCCTGGGGGTCCCTTCCAACTCTGAGATTCTATGATTAAGAGTAACAGCTCCAATTTTTCTTCTCCCTGCAGATAGACTGATGATTCAATGCTTGTAGCCCACACAAGGCAGTACAGGGGCATTTTAACCATTCAACTCTGCACCTCCAAAGAATTTCTTTCCCTGGGAATTATCATAAAACTCTTTAAAATGGGATCTCCACTATTCTGGTGGCTGAGCAGGACAAACTGTATATTTATTACCTGTGATGTTTTGGCAAACGCATGGGTCCCAGATCCATGTACCAATCTTGTTCTCTATAGGTCTCAATGCGTCCTCCCAAGCGGCCACTGGCTTCCAGAATCAGAACCTAGGAACGTGGAACACAGGCCATCATTTTCAATCCCTTGTCAGTATATTTCTTTCTTGTATGGTAAAGGTTGAATTGGACATCACAGAAAGAAAATCAATATTTTAAGTAATTTTGGACAGTACATAAGCACTCAGACTTTGATTCAGGAAAGCAAGTAAGCATATACTACTTGAATTTGAACTACCTAGGATTTAAGCATATGCTCAAAGTAAGTGTGTGCTTAAAGTAAGTATGTGCTCAAGTAGCTTTTCTAACTAGGGATGTATTCTTGAACTGAGATCTCAAGGATCAGATTCTAATCTGGTAGTTTTTACACTAATAGTAGCATTTCCCATGTATTGTAAGTACTGGTTTTTCAGTAAGAGAGTGTTTAGTACAACAACTAAGCACTTAAAGTATAAGTGCACAAGTGAGCTCTGTTGTGGGCTGTAGTTCCTGAGTGGTCTCTAGAGGGAGAGTTGTGGATGTGTAGACAGTGGATAGGGATACTGGATTTCAGTCTTTTCCAAGGACTATAGGAGGTCCAAGAGAATAGCTCCTTGGAAAAACAAAACAAACAAAAAAGACAAGTTTGCAGATTAAGGTTGTTTATGGGCTGGCTGTTTTCACACAGAGAGAATTTTGTTAGAAACATATGGACTATAAAGGGATTATGATGAAGTGTTTGAGTCTTTTGGAACATTTCCTTAACTAATCACCATCTTCATAAAATATAGTGATTGTAGGGCTTATTGGTTACATTATTTTTTTTTCTTTTGGTTATATTGTTATTCTCCTAACAACCTGAAGTTCAAGTCAATTAACTTTATGTCTGGAAATGAAAAAAAAATATTCTGCCATCTTTCTTTATTCTTTCTTAGTTCACCCAGTTTACTCCAGTTCACCTCCTTTGGTTCTTCTGCATTATTAATGCTATGAAAAATAAACAATCAGAATATTTCAAGGGAGCACTCACTCCCTGGCCTTTTTCTGGCTCCTCTCCGTCGACAGAATTACCTTGCAACCAGCATCCTTCAACAATTTGGCAGCTGTGAGTCCACTGATTCCAGCCCCAACAATCACCACCTTCTTTGAATTACACTTTTTTTCCAATCCGTTTTTGGCAATTTTCACCAGTTCTTCATAGTCAGGGTCATCAAAGCATTGTTCCCACTTCTTCAGTTTGCCAGGCAGGCTCTCCAAGCTCGGGAATGCCACAAGGAGGAAGAGCTGAAGAAATACTAGAGACAGATAGACAAAGAAAACAGATGATACAAAAGGTGAAGGCAACTCTTTCTCTGAGAACACGCAGATCAGTAATGTCACTGAAATGATGCGCCTCAGCTTTAGGAAGAAGCTGACGCCCTCAAATGTGGAGCTCAGTTATATTAACAAACTCGGAGAGTAATTATGATCAACTGCAGTGAGCATATAAACGAAGGGAAGGGAAGTTAATAGTCAAATCCTCTAACAGCTGATGAACTCTTCTAAACTAAAATATCACATGGCTCATTCAAGGTATTTTCTATGTTCCTGGCCCCCACAGATACATTTAAATCTGTGCATCCCACAGAGAACGTATGATATGGGGGCTGGCTGTCCTGTGAGGGAATGGTGTGGGACAAATTCATATGATATGACTGATAGTAAGGTCTTCATGGGTTGAATTGAGGAACCTAACCAGAGTCTTCTTCACAGCATTAAAAAACTCAGTTCTGCTTTTCCTTTCCATGGTGCAGGACAATTTTTTCTTTTGCTTTTCCAACACCTGCTGAGCATAGCTGTTTAAGTGTCAGACAGTGAACAATGTGGTTCATCACATAACTAATTCCCAATCCAGTGAGAGCTTTAAAAGATCAAATCAACAATCTAAATTCTATTGTATATTTCAGAGCAACCTTAAAAGCACCCATACCACCCTTCCTTCCCATGCTAGTGTAGGCAACATTGCTGAACAAAAAAGAAGTGAACTTTCTACCGCTGAGCTCTCTGACAGTCCCTGTGGGACACGCTTGCAAGATAAGGCATAATATATCTTGACCTTTGTCAGGCTTTTGACACAATTCTACATAACATTCTCATTTAAAAAAACTAGGAAAATATGGTCTAGGTGAAATGAATATAAGATCGGTGCAGAACTGGTTGAAAAAATGTACTAAAAGTGTAGTTATCAATGGTTTGCTGTCAGACCGAGAGGATGAATCAAGTGGAGTCATGTGGAGGTCTTTCTTTGGTACTGTACTATATAATATTTTCATCAATGATTTGGATGATGGAGTAGAAATTATGCTTATGAAATTGACAGGTGACACCAAACTGGAAGGGATTGAAAGCACTTTGGAAGATGGGACTGGAAATTGAAAATGATATTGGTAAATTGGAGAACTGGTCTGAAATCAACAGAAAGAATTCAGTAAAGACAAGTGCAAAGTACTGTAAGGAAGGAAGGAAAAAGCAACTGTTCATTACAAAATGGGGAATAACTGACTAGGTAGCAATAATGCAGAAAAGGATCTGGGGGTTATAGTAGATCACAAACTGAATATGAGTCAACAATGTGAAAAGGCAAATGTATTAACAAGCATGTTAGATGTATGACATGGGAGCCAATTGTTCTACTCTGCTTGGCACTGGTGAGGTCTCTGCTGGAGTATCCACCTTCGTGGATCCTTTGGGCCACCTCCATGACCACCTTTGGGCACCAATCTTTAAGAAAGATTCGGAGGAATGGGAGAGAGAGTCCAGAGCAGAGCACCAAGAATGATAAGAGGTTAAGAAAAATGAGCTATGAGGAAAGGTTGAAAGAACAGGGCATGTTTATTCTAGAGGAGAGAAGGCTGAGGAGAACATGATAACAGTCTTCAAAAATGTAAAAGATTGTTGTGAAGGAGATGATGATCAATTGTTCTCATGTCCACTGAGAAAGGGACAAGAAACAATTAGTTTGATTTGTCACAACAGAGATTTAGGTTAGTTAGTAAGAAAACTTCCTGACTGTAAGGATAGTCAAGGTTTGAACTCGGTTACCTAGAGAGGTTGCGGAGTCCCCATCATTGTAGGTTATTAAGAACAGGTTGCAGAAGCACCTATCGGGAAGAGTCTAAGTATACTTGGTGTTACCTCAGCACAGAGTTGATGGACTAGAAGAACTCTTGAGCTCCCTTCCAGATCTACAATTCTAGGTAATTTCTGTGATGAAGTTGTGATGTTATTGACAGGAACTGTGATCATATAGATCATTGTTGCAACCAGTGTCCTATGGTTGCACCAGATCTCTTTCTGAGGAGGCAAAGTGGTGTGTCTACGGAAAGTTTGTAGTTTGTTGGTGATGATTATACTGTCTATATGTGTGTATTATTTTTGTATTTGAAGTTATGAATATTGGCTATGTACTTGTTTGATTCTAAGTAGCCTCAGTGAAGCATTTGGTCAGCTTCTTGGGAAAGGACTATTCTCAGTAAGTGCCTAATCAAGAACCACTTAACTGACAACGAACTTTTGGAGACATCAATCCACATCTGAGTTTTCCTGGGAACGTTCAAACTAGCATGTAAACAAAGGCATCAGCCTGCAAAAAGCTGAATCATTCATAGACTCTCATTTCTAGACCCATCTCTGAGGGTGAGATTTACCTGCATTTAGTTTCCTGCTGTATTAGGCTTAGACTTGAGTGTTTTTGTTTTATTTTTCTTGGTGATTCACTTTGTTCTCTCTGTTATTACTTGGACCCACTTAAATCTTACTTTTTGTATTTAATAAAATCACTTTTTACTTATTAATTAACTCAGAGCAAGTATTAATACCTGGGAGAGCAAACAGCTGTGCATATCTCTTTATCGGTGTTATAGTGGGCAAAAAAATTAAGAGTTTACCCTGTATAAGCTTTATACAGAGTAAAACAGATTTATTTGTGGTTTGAACCCCATTGGGAACTGGGTATCTGAGTGCTGGAGACAGGAGCACTTCTTAAGCTGTTTTCAGTTAAGCCTGCAGCTTTTGGGGGATGTGGCTTAGACCTGAGTCTGGGTTTGCAGCAGGCTAGTGTGTCTGGCTCAACAACACAGGGTATTGAAGTCCCAAGTTGGCAGGGAAAACAGACTCAAAGGTAGTTTGAGGACATCAGGTGGCAGTCCTGAAGGGGTTTCTGTGACCCAACCCATCACAAAAGTAAGGACGTCTGAGCCTCCTCTAGTTTTCCTTTGGCAGTTGTCATAAGATGGAGCAACTCTGAATCTCCTTTAGTTTACACCACTGGCAGACAAAGATACCCCAGATCAGGAAGGCAAAAAGCTGTTTGGTCCAAGCTTCAATTCAGTCCAAGAACTGAGCTGTTGAAGAGATGGAAGGGGGCTATCTTCCATGTCTGGAGAAATAGTTAGTGCCTCATTTATAGTACCAAATAGACCCAGGTTATAAACAGGTCTGGGAACAAATCTGTTATAACTTAATTTCCAACATGGTAGGAACCGTCCTCTAGGGCTGCTCTTCACAACCCACCGGATCGGCGGGTAGCGATCAATCTTTTGGTGATCGATTTCTCACGTCTTGTGAAGACACAAGAAATTGATTGCCCGCGGCGCCCCCATCAACTTCGGAACTCCAGCTTGCCGGGAGGCGAAAGCTGGAGTCGACGGGGGAGCATGTCACCGACTGCCACCGCCGTGAAGACGGCAGGTAAGTCGGCTGCAGATATGCAAACTTCAGCTTCGTGATTCACGTAGCTGAAGTTGCGTATCTGCCGTCAATCCCCCCCGGTAGTGAGGACCAACCCCTAGACACAGCTTTGAAGGTCAGGAGGAGGAATTCAATTTCCTAGAACCTTTCTTCAGAACTTAAATATAATTTTAAAAATGGAAAGTTTAATGTTTGTTTTGTGGTATTGAAAGAATAAGGTAGTTTTCTGTAAAAGCCACTACTGTCTGCCCATTAAATCTAGGACTCTGGGTGAGAACGGAGAAATATATTTCAGAATAAGATGAGGAAGACTTTGTAGCATCTTAGAGACTAACCAGTTTATTTCAGCATAAACTGAAGTGGGCTATAGCCCGCGAAAGCTTATGCTGAAATAAACTGGTTAGTCTCTAAGGTGCTACAAAGTCTTCCTCGTCTTATTTACGGATACAGACTAACACGGCTGCTAATCTTAAATATATTTCAGAGTTACTGAAAGCAATTGATCAGAAAATGTATCCAATCCTCTGAGCCAGGGAACTATTTAGGGTCTCCACAAGTAGAAACACATTTATGTAATGTATTTCCTGCAGCAGAGAGAGCACTCCAGGAAGATCTGGATTGAAAGCACTGAACAATGTGTGTCACAGTTCAGGGCAACAGCACCTGTTTCCCCTTCACCACCAGTAGGCTTACAGATCCCCAGCCATCACCTTTCTTGGGTGAAGACCTGCATCTCCCTCCATCCAGACTGGAGTATTTCCAGGCTACACAGCCGCCTCCCTATACTGTGAATTCCCTAGCAAGTCAGACTGCCCCAGCAGGCCTACTTTGCTTTCTCCTCAAACATCATAAACAGCATAATTGTCCATTTGTCATCACAAAGCTCTTTCTAAACAAGTACATTTATTCTTAAAGTGAAAGCGTTACAGAGGCTATATCTACACTACACAGCGTTTAGCGACATAGTTGTGTCACTACAGCTGTGCCTCTAAAAGTCATGCAGTGTTGCTGCTGTTTTGTCAGTTCTCTGCTGACAAAAATCTTCCACCCCCAAGGAGCGACATTTGCGTTGTCGGCAAGAGAGCATTCCTGCTGACAAAGTGCTGTCCACAATGGTGCTTGTTAACACCTCTGAAAGACAAACGTTTTGTTGTGCAATTGCCAGTGTAGACGTAGTCAGAGAAAACCTATTAAAAACAATAAAAGAACATAGACACACATGCCAGTAAGCTTACCAGAGACCACCCTAACTCTGGCAAGGGCAGGTGAAGAGCCCTAGAAACCCCACCAAGGCAGGTTTCTGTGATCACAAATTCATTACAGCTGTTCCTCAGGACAGGCACCCTCATTAAAAGTTTAGTCCCTCCTTTATACAGCCAGGGTCTTTGATCTGGGAATAGATAATTTGTAGGCAATGCTTTTTTCCCCAGGGTTCAGCTTCAAAAGGCTGATGAGAACTTGCCGAACTTGAAGTGTTATATTTGCATACCCTTCCCACTGTGGCTGTACTGGGAAACACCCTTAACTTTAAATGTTTACATTGGTTCAAATAGTCCTTTGAAGATTATAACACTTATCAAGGTTTCATTTGCCATGTCTCCTCCCTAGAAATGTCCCCTACAATCCTACAATACTTAAACATTTGCATTTTAATACAGTGAACTCCTAAAATATTCAAGAATAGCAGCCATGTTAGTCTGTATCCATAAAGAAAGTGAGGAATACTTGTAGCACCTTAGAGACTACCTAGTTTATTTCAGCATAAGCTTTCGTAAACTATAGCTCACTTCGTCGGATGCATAGAATGGAACAGAAGTAAAATGCATTTATACACACAGAAAGAAAAAAAAATTGTACATTAGCATACCAATTCTAAGAGGGCTGTTAAATGTAGATGGTCCATTATCACTACGAGACCTTTTGAAATGGAGATCTGTTGTCAGTAACTCAGGAAATGCAATTAATTACTGTAATGAGAGAACCAATCTGAACTTCTGTTAAGCCCCTGGTTAATAGTGTCCAATCTGAAAATTAATTCCAGTTCCTCAGTTTCTCGTTGGAGTCTGTTTTGGAAGCTTTTCTGTTTCAAAATTGAAACTATCAAATCTTTAATGGAATGTCCAGGAAGACTGAAGTGTTCTCCTACTGGTTTTTGAATGTTATGATTCCTGATGTCAGATTTGTGTCCATTTATTCTTTTGCGTAGAGACAACAACAGAACACCATTAGCCATCACCTTCAGCACCTAACTTAAGCCTCTCCAACGCATCATCAAAAACCTACAACCTATCCTGAAAGATGATCCCACACTCTCACAGATCTTGGGAGATAGACCAGTCCTCGCTTACAGACAGCCCCCCAACCTGAAACAAATACTCACCAGCAACTGCACACCACACAACAAAAACACTAACCCAGGTACCTATCCTTGTAACAAAGCCTGATGCCAACTCTGTCCTCATATCCATTCAACTGACACCATCATAGGACCTAATCACATCAGCCATACCATTAGAGGCTCATTCACCTGCACATCGACCAAAGTGATATATGCCATTATGTGCCAGCAATGCCCCTCTGCTATGTACATTGGCCAAACTGGCCAGTCTCTACGCAAAAGAACAAGCCAAGGAGCATTCAAAAACCAGTAGGAGAACACTTCAATCTTCCTGGCCATTCCATTAAAGATTTGATAGTTTCAGTTTTGAAACAGAAAATCTTCCAAAACAGACTCCAACGAGAAAGCTGAGTGGGGGGGGCGTTGCGGGGGGAGGGAGCTGAGCGAGGGGGGCCATTGGGGGGGGAGGCAGGGAGCTGAGCGAGGGGGGCCATTGGGGGGAGGAAGGAAGCTGAGCAGGGGGGCCATTGGGGGGAGGGAGGGAGCTGAGCGGGGGGGCCGTTGGGGGGAGGGAGGGAGCTGGGTGTGGGTTGGGGAGGGAGCTGGGCGAGGAGAGGGTGTGCGTTGGGGAGGGGGGAGCTGGGAGAGGGGGAGGCTGGGTGAGGGGGGGCGCGAGCCCTTACCGTTGGCCCATGTACACGGGCTTTTACACTAGTGCTGAGATAAACTAGTTTGTCTCTAAGGTGCTACAAGTATTCCTCGCTTTCTTCCTAAAATATTGATGCTTAATTCCATGAGGTTTGTCCAGGAGACTGCAGGAGACTGCAGGAGATTGCTACTTCTTCTTACTCTGCAATTATCAGCATCCTTTTCCTGATCTTTTGTATGCAATAGGACTGAAATGGAGATAATTGGGATGGAGAGAGAAGTTCTGATGCCAACAATAGATTTGCTATTACACTGCAGAACTAGAGATGTCCACCAGAGCTAAACAACCAGAGATTATTTGGCAGAGGTTATATCCATCAACAGGCAAGCAGGCGTGTTTGCCTTCAGAGCTCAGCTGGGAACATAAAAACAATGTAGATGGAATTCGTCCTGGTGGAGATTAAAGTCCTACACACCACATGAGTTCCATGTTCACTTGCTCCTGAAAGGAACAGCCATCTTGGGGATGGTATGGAGCCCTCTACACCATAAGGGATTCCTGGAGGAAAGGCATAGGGATGCGCGGGTTGGGAATCATCACTATAATTTCAGTTTTGGCCTATTGATGGATTTGAAATTAGTTTGCAGGCAAATGAAGCAAATGGAAGAGGAAAGGAAAATAAATATAACAGCTGTCGGACCGCTAAGCATCCAGCAGCAATCTTTGATCTAAGCAAACACCTGCAATTTCTTTTATCATTTTCAGTCATGTCCAATTCAATTCCATTGTGGGCGGTGATATACAGCTGAACAAGTCCTGCATTTGCTTCCCACAACCTCCTAAAACTATTTCTCTTTTATCTGAAATTAACCTCAAGCAGGTAATCCTCATAAATGCCCTGATCTCCTGCAAGCATTGGATCATCAGGTTCACTGCATTGTCAAGGGTCAAATGAAAGGGTGGTTATCATCAACACATTATCATCAGCCAGTCCTTACAAATGTTGCATATTTTCCATCTCCTATGTAACTGTACACCATGAGTCTCTCATTGTCACAGGCTGAGCATCCCCTCCAACTAAGTCTATACAAGTAGCCTCACCTAAAGTTTCGTGCTACCAAGTTACATATCTTGCACTATGGAGGAGTAACAGAAGAAGTCAGTTGACTGATAGCATCTTCCCACTGACACAAGTGCAGGCTTTGCAAATAAAAAATTCCCAATGCAGAAATAAAGTGAATTAGTGCTAGAGAGAAAATTGTATTTTCCTTGTTTTTTGTTATTTGTTTGTTTGTTTGTTGTTGTTGGGGGTTTTTTTGATAACAGACTGGTTTCATTTTTTTCTCAGAAATACTCATGGAAATGTTCTGTTTCACTGACCAAAAACCCTGGAAAATAATCATTTTTAAGGTTTTCAAAAATATTTCAATTTTTGAAAACGAACAGAAAAACCTCCACAACAATTCAGCATTCAGTCTTTATTAAAAATGACTTTCTAACCAAATCAAAAAATGCATGAATTTTTTTTATTTGGAAAGAAAATCAATTTTCCACTGAGTAATTATTCATATAATACATTTTCATCAGCTGTAAAATTAATTTAGATTTCCACATTTGCATTCACAACTCATTCCCCTTCCCTAGTCAAAATCAAATCTAAAGGCTTGTCTACACTTACTGGGGGATCGACGAGCAGCAATCGATGCATCAATCGCAGATCACTCTCCCATCGACTCCTGTACTCCACCGGATCAAGAAGAGTAGGGGAAGTCAATGGGAGAGTGTCTCCCATTGACATCACGTAGTGTGGACCCCATGGTAAGTAGGTCCAAGCTATGCTGATTTGAATTACACTATTCATGTAACTCAAATTGTGTAGCTTAGATCGAATTTCACCTGTAGTGCAGACAAGGCCTAGAATAATGCCCCCCACCCCAGATACTTCCTCCACCTTCCAAAACAAAACATGATTCTCAGTTTGGACAGAACAGAGCTATTACACCAGTGTACCACAATAGAATTGATTTTGCTGTGTAACTGAGGCTAAGTGTGACCAAAAATATGCCATTAGTGCTGTTGTCTGCCACACTTAAAGAGAAGTAAAGGATAATGGGAGGAAAATGACAGAGAGAGAGAGAGAGAGAAGGAGAGAGAGAAGGAGAGAGAGAGAGAGACCATAACAAGAGAACGAGAAAGAAGTGAACCAGGAAAGTTAATTGAATATCATGGGAAGAGTAAGATGCTCCAAAACGACAACCTGTCCCCATCCCTCTGCAAGTTTTAAGAGAAGTTTCACTCACAGAACTTGTCCATGTCTCAAGTGGAAGCTCAAGTCACCAAGGGAGCCCTCTCATTTTATACATACAACTAGCCTGGCTAATAAATAGCCTCCAGGGAACTGCTAATAATGGCTAATAAAGCTTGGAGATCAAAGGGCTTCATTCTATGATGATTTCAGCACAGCTTGTGGGTTGAGTCAGCACATTCCAGGTACATGGCACTCAGGATCAAAGAATGTGTGGGTGTTGAGAAGCTCTGTCCTTTCTTCAAGCCCCTCTGAATCTGGTAGCTCTCCATTCTCACCTGGAAAGCATCTTCTTTTCCCCTCATCTCTTCCTGCCTCCCTTGGTCCTCTGTGCTCCACAGCATGCCCACTGAACCCAATAGTGGATGTGATACTTTATAGTCTTTTTTATAGTCATAGACTTTAATCACCATGCAAATCATGGCTTTGACTAGACACATAACAATAATCACCATGCAAATCATGGCTTTGACTAGACACATAACAAAGGCACAAACTCCCCAGTCTTTATTTAGGGTCCAGTTCTGCAAGTTGCCCAGGGCACTCAGAACCTCACTGGATCAGACCTTATGGTTCTGGGTAGCACCAAGTTCTCTGAATTTCAAATGGCATGGGTGTTTCCATATTCCAATTTTACCATATGCCAAGATTATGGAATTGGACCAAATCCATGTAAATAACTAGGATTAGTACAAGGCATATACAGTGCACTTGGTATCAGAGACAATTATATATGACACAAAGAGGAAAGGCAATTTTCTGTGATACATAGTTGTTATATCCTGCAGAGAAAGGAAGATGTTTGTCTGACTTTTCAATTCATGCAGAGCTAAAGTCGTTTTGGTGCCTTGTTTGAAAAGCACAACTTGTAATCTTTATTTCCGCAGTTTCGTAGACTCATAGACTTTAATGCCAGAAGGGCCCATCATGATCATCTACTCTGACCTTCTGCACATCACAGGACACAGAACCTCGCCCACTCAATCATGTAATACACCCCTAACCTCTGGCTGAGTTACTGAAGTCCTCAGATTTTGATTTCAAGACTTCTAATGTCAGAGAATCCACCATTGATTCTAATTCAAACCAGGAAGTGAGCCATGCCTCATGTTGGACAGTAAGGCAAACAAACAAACAAACAAACAAACAAAACCAGTCACTCTGTCACTCTGTCACTCTGACCTGAAATAAAATTCCTTCCTGACCCCAAGTACGGTGATCAGTTAATCCCTAATTATGTGGGCTATGCTGGGAAAGAATTCTTTATACTAACAGAAAGCCCTCCCACTTCAGCATCCCATCTTCGGCCATTGGAGATATTCACTAATAGCAATCACAAATGGGCCATATGCCACTGTAGAACCCCTTATCATACCACTCTTTGATAAACATATCAAACTCAGTCTTCAAACAAATTAGTTCCCCCTCCTCCCAACTACTTCCCTTGGAAGGCTGTTCCTGAACTTCATTCACATGATAGTTGTCTAATTTCAGGCCCTAGCTTGCTGATAGCCAGTATATATCCATTTCTTCTTGTGTCGATATTAGCCCTTAACTTCAAGAACTCCTCTCCATCCCTGCTGTTTGTCCCTCTGAGGTATTTATGGAGAGTAATCATATCTCCCCTCAACTTTCAGTTTAAGTTAAACAAGCCAAACTTCTTACTTCTCTTATCTTAAAGCAGGTTCTCCATTCCTCTGATCATCCTAGTAGCATTCTCTACACCTGGTCTAATCTGAATTCATCTTTCTTAAACATGGGAGACCAATATGGCCCACAGATGAGGTTTCACCAGTGTGTTGTATAATGGAAATAACACTCCCTTGTCTCTACTGGAAAAACCTTGCTAATGCGTCCTGAAAAGCCTTTTTACACAACCGCATCATGTTGGTAGCTCATAGCCATTTTATGATCAACCAGCAGACTCGGGTCTTTCTCCTCCTCTGTCACTTCCAACTGGTAAGTCTCCAACTTACAGAAAAAATGTCTTGTTGTTGGTCCCAAAGTTCATGAACTTGCACTCTGAACTACTAATTTTCATCCCATTTTTATTATTCCAGTTTTCAAGATAATCCAGATCTTCTTGTACAATATTCTTGTCTTTGTCCACATTGGCAATACCTCCCAACTTGGTGTCATTTGCAAATTTTATTGACACATTCCCACTTTTTATGCCAACATCATTGAGGCAAAGTTAAATAAGCTTGGTTCCAAGACTGATCCTTGAGGAACTCCGCTTGTAACCTTCCTCCAGACTGACCGTTCACCTTTCAGTATGATCTGTTGTAGTCTCCTCTGTATCCAGATCCATACACACCTTTCAATTCTTGTATTAATCCGTAGCGTCTTCAAGTTAATGAAAATTTTCCCATGTGTAACTGTATCAAATGCTTTATTGAAATCAAGTTAAATTAGATCTACTGCATTTCTTTTGTCTAGAAAATAATTATCTTCTCAAAAGAAGAATTCAGGTTGGTCTAGCATGATCTGCCTTTTTGAAAACCATGTAATATCATGTTGTATTTTATCCCTATTGCCATTTCTCTCTTAAGCCTTTAATTACTGCCTCTTTCAAAGTTTGTTCTAAAATGGTTGTTCCCAAAAGTTTGCCCTGCATGACCCCATTTTCAGATATATTGCTTCCTGTGACCCCACTGAGCATTGAGGATACCATTAAAAAATTGCGTTCTCCGTGCAGCTTGGCTTCACACACGCTGTATGTGCAAGGTCATGCCTCATGGAGGACACCATGTTACTTTACAAAAATAGCCTCTTTCACACAGTGTTAACTTGCACACATCTGGTGTGTGCAAGATCATGCTGCATTTTTTACTATTTTATTTTGTATTTTCTGCTCATGGAGTGACCACATGTGGGGTCATGACCTAGTTTGGGAACCACTGTTCTACCATCATGCATACTACTGAGGTCCAACTAACTAGCCTGTCATTTCCTGGATCACTTTTTTTTCCTTTCTTAAATATAGGTACTATATTTGCAATTCTCCAATCATAGGAGATGACCTCCAAATTTACAGATTCATTAACATTCCTTCCTATTGGGCTTTCAGTTTTATGTGCCAGTTCCTTTATTATTCTTCAGTGGAGATTGTCACTCTGTCTGGAGTGTTTCACACTGTTCATGGCAGGGCAGACACCTCAAGGCAGACTCAGGGTAGACTTTGAAAAACAGGGCAGACACCCCAAACTGGTGGTATAGTCTACAATTAGATTTTAACAAGCCAATAACAAACATGAATTCCTAGATCACTGTAACAGTCTTACTATGGAGTCGCACCCTGAGACTCTCCAGTCTATCTTGTCACCTAGGAAAACTGGACAGTGACAAATGGTCACTTACACCAAAAATCACACCACATTCAGGTTGCTTCCGCCACTTACCCCAGATCAATTGGTACCCTAGATCTTACATCAAAGACCATGCCAGTAGCCAATTCTGAAATAAACTTGCTAAAGGTTTATTTACTAGGGAAAAGAAATGAGAGTTATTTATAGATTCAAGCAAGCAAATGTACACACAAAATCAGCCGCAATGTAAATCCTAAGAGTTGTAGTGTTCTGTTAATTCAAAATGTCTTTCAGAGCAGACCTAGGAGGTAGCCTTTGGGTCTGGCTTACGTTTGGTACCTCTGGCCCTGTGAAAGATCAAACCGCAAAGAGATGGAAAATGTTCCTGCGTCTTTGTTTGATTTCCTTCATTCAGCTTCCAAGCCCACAGGATGAGCTTCCTTGCACATAGCATTTCCAAGGTGTGGTAGGGTCATCGACCAATCATTTGTATTGCTGTGTTCTTTGATGGCCCATTTGATTTTGATAGTTCCTCTGGATGCGGGCTGGGGGAACACTCTTCCCATCTGGGTTCACAAGTTTAGAGCAAACATTTTCAAAGTTGTAAAGCAAAACTAACATATTTCCTGATAGCATGAAACACAGACATTACAAATAAGATGAATGCATGCCGTAACTTACAATCATTCTATAGAGTCTAAACACTGAATACATTCTTATGAGACTAATATCTATTTTGAGCAGCACTAACATGCGAGTGAACTGGTTTGATCTCCAGCTCTGAGTTTGCCAGTTCTTAGCTAATGCCTGCAGCCTTGGCAAGCTCTGGTCTTTGGCGTGCCAGCATCACCAAAATTATCTGGGGGCCCTAGTTTCGTCCTAAGAGGCTCCTTGAGTCTGGGTTCCACCTCAGATGTGGCAATTTCTATTTCCATATTCTTGTGCCCATGTGTCACCCTGACACTGCCCCCAAGCTCCTCATTACCCTTATTAAAAGCATAGGCAAAGCATTAGGTGTGGGCCATACCTAAATAATCTTAAATTTTTACCTGTCCTCAATGTTTAGCAGTTCCACTTCTTGTTTCCTGCTCTCTTTTTACTTAGTTAGCTAAATAACCTTTCTTATTTGTTTTAATTTCCTTTGCAAGGTTCACCTCTGCTTGGCTTTTGGCAGTTCTCACTTTATCCATCCAGTTTCTGACCTCCACCAGGTAGCTTTCCTTGTTGATCCATCCCTTCCTCCATTCCTTGTAGGCTTTCTGCTTTCTCTTAATCACCTGTCTGAGGTGCTTGGCCATCCACTTCAAAATATTTGAAATTGTATTTCATTTTGAGTTCTAATCATCTTGAAAGGTAATAGGCACTCAACAATGAATGGTGAATTTGGCCTCATGTTTCACATTTTGAATTAAAACATCATTTTGGCTTGGATTTTGGAAACCGAGAAAAAAGTTTTCTTCTTTCAGTTTTCATTATTTTCCTGATCTGTCCCTTTTATGCCCTTTCAAAAGGGAAGAAAGACAAAACATATGGGAAAGTAGGTTGAGAATTACTCTTGCATCCGACAAAGTGGGTATTAGCCCACGAAAGCTTATGCTTCAAAACTTTATAGTTAGTCTTTAAGGTGCCACAGGACTCTTTGTTACCTCTGCTATTCCAGACTAACACGGCTACCTCTCTGAGTGATAGTGTGGGAACTCCTAGCATTACCAGGAAGAGCTGGATTAAAGACCTTAACATTCTTGATAATTACTGTTCTTTTTACTCTGCAATTATCTTCATCTCCTTGCAAAATATTTGTAAGTGATATGCTAAGAGGGACGCAGGGATGATTGGGCTGGAGAGAGGAATTGCCACCACAACTATTTTTGTAATTATATTGCAAATATGGAAATGTTCCCTGTAGATTAACTTCCATGGATCTGAATACCAAGCATGGATGAATTTACAGAAATTATGTCCAGCAACAGACAGGCAGGAGTCCTTAACTCCATATCCCAGCTGGGAGCATGAAGTTATGGATGGATTTTCATATCTCCATGAGAATAGCTGGAGGCCAAGGGCACAAACATGTCAGAACCATAGAAGACCGTCATCATGGTGATGTGCATGTGGAGAAGGCCTTGAACTACCCCTCAACTGGACAGATCCACAGGATGGCCATTAGGATGAAAGCTTAAGAGACCAAGATCAAGGAGAACTGAATCAGGAGCAGAAGCAGCCCCTCAGAGATGTCTACCACCTCACTAACCCATATGATCATGCAGGCCAGATTCAAAATGGCCAGTACCTCACAGAAGAAGTAGTTGATCTTGTTCAGGCTGCCATAGACCAGACTCATGGTGTGACACTGATGTGCCTCATGGCAAAGAGGAAGCCTCATGTCCATGAGTCAATTGCCATCCTGGCATAGATCAGCCTGCTCATGATAAGGGTACCGCACAGAGAGTGGAAATTGGCTGAGTACGAGGTGTAGGCCACCATGGTATGAAGAACACACTCAGTTATCCTCAGGAAGAGGAAGATGTGTATCTTGGTGAAGCAGCCAGCTAGGTTGACCAGAGTGCAAATGTGAAAAATTGGGATGGGGGAGGGTAATAGGAGTCTATATAAGAAAAAGACCCAAAAGTCGGGACTGTCCCTATAAAATCAGGACATCTGTCACCCTACAGCTAGCATTGGGGATACTCTTCCTCCTGGATAGGAGGTAGATCAGTATCTGGAGTATAGTGATAATGGTGTAGCTGATGTCCAGGAATGACTGGTTAGCCAGGAAAAAGTATTTGGAGATGGTGTGGCATTACTGACATAACATGTGGCCATATAGATCATTGTTGCAACCGCTGTTATATATAGTTGCAGCAAATATTGTACAAAGGTTGTCGTTAAGTTGTCTATGGAAAGGTTATGATTTGCTGATTATGATTATGCTATCTGTATGTGTGTATCATTTTTGTAGTTGAAGTTATGAATATTGGCTAAGTAGTTTTATCTTAATATGTTTTGATTCTAGGTAGCCTCAGCAAAGCATTTAGTCAGCTTCTTGAGAAGGGACTAGTCTCAGTAAATGCCCAATCAAGAAACACTTAATGGACAATGGACTTTGGAAGACGCCAATCCACATCTCAGATTTTCTGGGAACATTCAAACTAGCATGTAAACAATGGCATATAGGGCTGTAAAGAACTGAGACATATGACTTGCCCATGTGAGTCCAAACTCCATCTTGCTGTAGTTTTCCAAAGTAAGAAAAAAGAGGTGTCCTACCACCTAGAAGAGACTATTAAAGGCAGCTGCTCATTTCCATCTTGTCTTCAATCCTGCCTCTTACTTCTGGAAGAACCTTGCTACAAACTGAAGCTCTGAAGAAAGGATTGAATGACCCATGCAAGCAGTGGATGTACTCCAGAGACTTGATTTTAATCTTCAGTTTATTCCATCACTGCTACACTCCTGAACCAAGAACTTTGCCATTACCGTATATAATTGATTCCATTTAACCAATTCTAGCTCTCACCTATATTTCTTTCTATTTATTAATAAACCTTTAGGTTTTAGATTCTAAAGGATTGGCAACAGCATGATTTGTGGGTAAGATCTAACTTGTATATTGACCTGGGTCTGGGCCTTGGTCCTCTGGAATCAGGAGAACCTTTTTCCTTTTCCTGGGGTATTGGTTTTCATAACCATTCATCCCCATAATGAGTGGCACTGGTGGTGATACTGGGAAACTGGGAGGCCTAAGGGAATTGTTTGTGTGAGTTATGGTTAGCCAGTGGGGTAAAACCATTCTTCTCTGTTTGGCTGTTTTGGTTTGCCTTGGTTTGCAAAGGAACCCCAGCCTTGGGCTCTAACTGCCCAGTTTTAAGCAATTTGCCCTGACTTGGTATTCTCAATTGGGTCCCACCAAAGCCAGCATCATTACAGACGGGAGTCACATAATGAGGCCAGGCCCAAGGAGGTTCTCCAGGATGATAGCTTAGAAGTCCGCAAACAGCAGCAGCTCCATCCTCCTATAAATGGAGAGAATCCCAGAAGGCTAAAATCTGACATGGAGCTTTTGCACTTGGAGCTGGCATCCAGGCAGGGTCTACATGGCCATGCAAAAGGACATGGAGAGCCATACTTAGCATCAGGGACAATATAGACCTCTCTGATTATCCCATTGAAGGCTAAGTTTCTCTTGTCTGGGAACTCCACAACATGGGATGAATGTCTCTAGCCAAACTCCTTTCTTTTGTACTCCCCAGACTAGGTGGGATGAGCATTTGGAAGAACCTATTGACAAGCTCCATGGGTGGTGGGTGATGCTTCCCTTTGGGGAGGCTAGCCCCCGTGACCCACATCTTCCGGATGAGGCATCTCACTGCTCATAGCCTGCCCTTTACCCCCCCCCCCATGGCCCAGGGTGAGGGGGCTGAGAGCTTGATTGGAGTCACAGTGAAGGAGGGGGGCTGAGAGGTTGGCCCCAGCTGGGGTCAAGCTCTGGGCCTCAGCTGAGACCACAACGCAGCTCTCTGCCGTGGATGAGGCTCTCCCATTTTGCCCATGGCTCCATACATGCCCCCCCCCTGTTTTGCCACTTCCCTTTCTCCCCCATCCCCATTCTGCCTCCACTCTGGCTCTCCCATCCAAGGCCCCTTCTACGTGTGTTCCTCCCTCCCCGTCACCCCCACTGTGGCTCCCAGACCAAAAAAGCTCTGTGCCCCTGCCGTGGCTCCAAAGCCATGGGTGGGAGTGAGATCTCCTCCAGCCCTGGGGCTATGGTGGGGGGAGATTTTTCAGATGGCCCCAAATCTGTCACTCCCCCTCCCCCCCCCCGCCCTCCTGGTGGTATGGGGTTTAAGGAGGCTCACCTACCCTTGTGCTGCCTGTGACAAGGGGCCTCTATCTATTTGCTAATGGGCCTTTTGCACGAGTTTTGTCAGGTGTAGGTATAAATGGGGGTCAAATTTTATAAATTTTCCAGGTGCCAGTTCGATATTAACACCCAAATGTAACAAATAAGATTTGCCTATTTTGGTAAATATCATAGCTCATATGTGTATGAAATTTAACAAAGCCACCCCAAATCCAGGAATGGTTACCTTACTAATTGCAGTGGTAACAAAGAGTCCTGTGGCACCTTAAAGACTAACTAAAGTATTGAAGCATAAGCTTTCGAGGGCTAATACCCACTTCCAAGCATCCGACAAAGTGGGTATTAGCCCCCGAAAGCTTATGCTTCAATACTTTAGTTAGTCTTTAAGGTGCCACAGGACTCTTTGTTACCTCTGCTATTCCAGACTAACACGGCTACCTCTCTGATGTAATGATACGATCATCTGAAGTCGCTTTTACCTTGAACAGTTCTTCTCAAATCAGGACATTTTGCTACTCTTAAGCAAGCAGAGTTTTATTAATTAACCATCAGGTCTATGCGTATACAATCAACAGATTAAAGAAGGCTTGTAGATTAAGTTTGGATACTAGCAGTTCCAGGCATGTACTGAACACAACATACAGTTACAAAAGCAATTGACATAGGCTAATGCTGGAGTCAAGCACAGATCAAATTGTCCACAGTTCTTTTTTACAACAGTTATTTTATAATAATCAGTTAGCAATTCTTTAGGACTTCTAATACAATTAACATGTATAATATAACTCTTAAGGGAATGAAAGTTGCACTCTGTCTCCTGCTTTCGATGAATGTGCTTAATTCCTGCTGATTACTGCTGAGAGGAACTAGTTTAAAACATCAAAAGGAATCACATAAAAGTAGACCTACATGGGAATGGAATTTTCCACTTCATAATGAATCTTGTAAGAGTTCAGAAAAGATGGATGGTCTTCCTGGCTGTTCAGGGAGCTCCCTGGGTATTTTTCAAAGTCTTCCTGGTGCTTCCAGGATGATTTAGTTGGAGATTGGTCCTGCTTTGAGCAGGGGGTTGGACTAGATGACCTCCTGAGGTCTCTTCCAACCCTGATATTCTATGATTCTATCAGTGACTATTAACCCAAAACCCGATAGATGAATAAAAGGGAAAAGACCGTCAGCCATACAGGCTACTTCAGAACCAGGAGTCCCTGAGACCTTGATGGCTCACCTCCATTTAGTTGGCTGGTGGGTGAGCTGGTTTTGACCTATGTGTCTGCTATCATAGAGGATGGTGATGGAATTAACACATTCCTGCAGAACATAGGCACTGATTCTGTGAGTGTTCTGGGGCTGGAGCACCCATGGAAAAAAATTGTAGATGCGCAGCACCCAAAGGTGGCCCCACTGAACATCTCCCCCTCTCCCCAGTGCCTCCTGCTCATAGGCAACCCCACCAATCAGCTGTTTCCCCTCCCTCCCACCACCTCCCCTCTGTTGTGATCAGCTGTTCAGTGGTGTGCAGAAGGCACTGGGGCAGTAGAAGGAGGAGCAAAGGTGGGACACAATCAGAGGAGAGGGTGGATTGGGATGGGAAGAGGCAGGGTGGGGATGGGAAGAGGCGGGGCAGGGGTGGAGTGGGGGAGAGGTCTGAAGAGCAGGACTCGAGCACCCTCTGGGCAAATGAGGAAGCCAGCACCTATGCTGCAGAACATCTTGATTCCTTTGAACCAGCATTTTTTGATAAAACTCTTTGCTGACCTACCCTACCTAAAAGTTATTCTTTGAAATTTCCCTTGAGCCAACCAGTGTGGACATGTAAAGAACAAACCCAGCATGTAGCATTACTCAGTCAAAATCCTAAAATTCAGTTCTTCTAGGGGTGGTTAGAGAGCAAAGATTCAGTGCAGCTAACTTTAGAGGTACTTATATTTAATAGAGCAAAGTGAAATACAGTTTCTGGTCATTTCCTCTTAGTCCTGGTAACCATGGGAGGAGAGAAGTTGTCCACGGTAGCTGGTCTGAAGTATCCAGTCACATTTTTGGGAATGAGCAGCTCTTTGGTGCATTCAGGAAATCGGACATTCCACTCAGTGGTCTCATGTTTCATACCCCTTTTCTGAAGTCTTTGGAGAATGGTTATTGTCTTATTTTTATATTAGACTTACCATTGTTCTCTCACATTCCTGCTCTATCTACATATATATCTATATACATCACACCAGCTTCTATCCAAGCAGACCATGGAATGACCACAACCATGATTAAGTCTCAAGATAAGCTAAATAACTTCCTACTATGCACCACATATCACCGATGGACAGATTGTGTATTTGAGGCACAGACCTGAATGGGGCGGAGTGCAAAGATATCTATCCCATCTCAGGAGGAACCCTACAAGACAATTTTTCCTCAGGGATCTTCAGCGCTGTGCAGTGACTTTGCCACCAATTTGGGGTGAAGACTGCTGCACCTTGTTCGCAATGGGGAGTGCGGTGGTATCTGATGGGATCCGCAAGGATGCTGGAGTTGTGGCTAGCTTCAGAAGCAGGAAGCAGAACAACCACAGTTTCCATGCAACCTAGACAGGAGGTTAGAATGTGGTTCAGATTAAGTGCCTGATCAGGGAAATTGGAGGGAGTAGAAAGCCCCTTAACACTCCTACACTGGCTACCCAGACCTTGGAGTAGGACACCTAGGAGTAACTGGGGCTATTTGTTCACAAATTGCTTTCCTGGAGCATGAGGGAGTTAGGGACCTGTGCCCAGCCTGGGTTTCACCCTCTGGTGGCTGAGTACAGTGACCGAGGCAGTGCAGTGGTGTGAGTGTAGCAGTCTGTTTCTGGTGCAGGAATCTTACGCACCCCCACTTCAGGGCTGCACACAAAGTCATAATCTAGTGATGTCTGGTGATTTGTGGTGCAATTTCTAATTCCCCAGTCAGTAGCTAATACCCTTATTATAATTATTATTACTATTAATTACAATTCATTTTCTTTCAGCTTCTTCTCTTGTTGCCTGGGCAATGCATTGATAGCATCATGCATGTTCCTGGCAGCTCGCACAGCCGATTTCATAGACGTTTCAATCCAGCCGTGAGGCTGGGCCGTGTGTTCTCCTGAAAAATGGACCCTTCCTTCTTTCTGAAACAAAGCTGCGGAGTAGTCGACAAACTGGTATGGGGTGAATGCAACATATCCTCCCATCGAATACTTGTCCAGGCCCCATTTCTTGATCACGTGTTTATTGCAGACCTTCTGGATATAATTCTTGGGCACCTGGTGGATTTCTGCCAGGTCATCCATCACCACATCAACACACTTTTCGTCGGTGAGGGGAATGAAAAAATCAGCATCATCCACCCAGGCGTAGGAAGCCAGGATCACCCCTGCCCCACTGGAGAAATTGTGGCTGGGGTAGTAGATGACTCTAGATGGGCGATCAGTGATTGATCTCCCATTATAGATTCCATCCTTCTGCCAAAACTTTTCAGAACAGATCAAAAAAATCTTAGTGGCTCTTGCATAGTGGAGGGAGCGCAGGGCATGGGTCTTCTTAGAAGAAAGAGGTGGAGAAAATTTAATGAGCCGTGTGGCTTTTGCCGTGGCTGTGACAAGGACATAGTCGGCCGTCACAGGTAAGAGGAATTTGCTGTTTGGCCTGCGGTAAAACACTCTCACTTGGTCATTGTTTTGTAAGATCTTCACTACCGGGGAGTTAAATGTAACAGACCTCTGAATATCCTGGTAGAAAGCCTGCGGAAGCTGATCGAATCCCCCCGTGATCTCATCATAACTGAAAGAAAGATGGGGAAAAGATGATAGTCAAATAGTTACAGCATCTGACCACAGGTATCTGAGAGAACGTCACCAGAGTAATAAGCAGAGCCCACATCATGGGAGAGAGAATCGAGCCCCCAGTGACTGTACAACTCCAGCTTGTTTTATTAAAGCGGAATGCTAGGTCCACAGTAATTAAGCTTAAGGCCACTTTTCAGTTTAAAGCTTGACTATAAACACTCTAAAATCCTCCTGGTTCTCAGATTGCGTTGGCATTAGGTGTTCCTCATGGAGGCACTGGGTGGAATTTGTGAGCTGTGATTTGGGATCATTTGACCAAAGGCTTCCTGAAATATGACACAGCTATGGTCCAGTATGCCCATAACGCCTACTCGCACTATGGAGTTAATTACTGAATTCCATCCGAACTCACTCAGTTAGTAGCTGTGGACACTTTCACAGCTCATCTCCTGTGAAAGTGTCCCCAGCTCATCTCCTGTGAAAGTGTCCCCAGCCTTTTGTGGCTATAAATCTATGGTTATGAGCACCTACCCTCTATGACAATTCAGAGCATCAGTGCCTACTTCGGAGACGGCAACCATCTGCACTGCTCGACGGGATGACAAATGAATGAGATAGTAGGAGGTTGGCAGACAGATGGATGTATTGAATAATTGATGGATACACAGACAGGTCCTACCATAGACACATTGTGCTTCCACATACAAAGCAAGTAAATAAAGATGCTTTTCTACTCACGTCTTCTCGGAGAAGGTGGAAAAGACCATGACAGAGTAAAGAAATGACATGTGGAATACACCATCTTCATTCATCAAGTCACCGATCATGTCAATGGCTCCTCTACTTAAATTTCCTTCTTTAATCAAATACTCCTGGGTGGGTAAGAGTGGAGAGGGTGGAAGGCACATGGAAATTATATCCCCATAGAGAAATGACATCAAAAGAGATATTTCATTTCATATGAACACAGGAATTATTCAACATCCATGAGGCAAGGGAGGTGTAAAACCCATTGATTCCCCTCCAGTGTGATTTGTTTTCTTCCTCATTACCAATCATTGAAGTAAGGCTGATGCTCACATTCAAGACCCAATCTTTCATCCCTTTTGAGTTACTGGGTTAAAGCCTGATCCGAGTGAAGTCAATCAGAGTTTTGCCATTGACTTCAATGGGGCCAGGATTTCACTCAGAATGTCCCTACCAAGATATCATTGTCTTTGATTAAAGAACCATGGTCCAGACCAAATCTCCCATGGGATAAAAATAATGATGAGTAGAGACACAGAGGAAGGTTATCTCATAGAAATAACTGTGGATGAAGATTCATAGCTGAACATCACACTGGGGTGGGAAGAAGAGATGCCAAGATGGTTGCAGAGGATTGGAATAGGGTTGTGTCTTCATGACACACACACTGGGAGTATGGGAGCACCAAGACCACTCACTTTCTATGGGTTGGAGTTTTGGGTAGGGAGAAGCAAAGATAACATGGATCCACATCCCTGCCCTCCCCTTGCCACAAAACAGAGACAGGAAGACCCAAGGGGGAAGTATGTGGAGTTCCATGAAAACCCATGAAGTGAGCACGCGAACTCTGCCCGGCCAGGATCTTTAGGGGGTTCTGATGCATTATCTCCTAACATGGACTGTGTACACCTGGCAAGATCTATCCCACGAGGAGTTCCATTGGCTAATGTGAGGAAAGACTTAGAAAACTGGCACCTTTAGATTTAAAGATAATGGAATGCCAACTTCAATTACCTTGGTGGAAAAGGAGTCATATTTCTTTTTCAGAGCAGTGCAGTTTGTTGTCTCCTGGGGTGGAAACAAGAAAACAGTTGTTTGTTTCATGCTGATGGATTTACCTTAGAAGTTTATTATTTTCCCTGTATGTGACAATGTACTTATAGGCCGTATCCTAGGGCAGTGGTTCCCAAACTTTAACAACCTAAAATGTCAAGTTTTGCTAACCCAATCCTAAAAATGAATATTTCCAAGGATTTTCTCCTTTACCTGAGTATAAACTATAAAAGCAGTGATCTTGTAAGTATAAATTTTTTTTTATGTCATGCTTATTACAGACTATTTATTATTAATTATTATTTATCATTACAGTACACCGGACCCTTGCTAGAATGCGGGATTGGGGTCTGTGTGTGGTACTGCGCTAACGTGGGGACTGCGTTATAAAAGGGACCGTGTTACCATGGATTCCAATTAAAGTAACTAAATTTGGGATCCATGGCCATGACCGCACTATACTCCTCCGCCGCGAGAGGAGTAGTCGGAGTCGACGGGAGAGTGGCAGCAGTCAACTTACCACAGCGAAGACGCCATGGTAAGTGGATCTAAGAACATCAACTTCAGCTACGTTATTCATGTAGCTGAAGTTGTGTACTTTAGATCGATTCCTTCCCCTCCCCTCCCCCCCTCCTGCTAGTGTAGACCAAGGCTTGAAGTTTAAATCTCCTCAGTGTGACAGAAATGCTTGCTTTGATCTGCTTAGTTCTTGGAAGACCAGGGGCTCTGGGCTGCTGGCTCCATACTGCCCGGGTTCCCTATGGACAGCATGTCCGCCATTCGGGAATTTTTTCCCAAGAAACCCCTGTAACATTTAGCAAACCCCCAGGGATTCACAAACCCCAGCTTGAGAACCACTTCTCTGGGGCATAGGCACAAGGAGAGCAGGAGATGACATGACTGTTCAGGTGAAAGAGCTGTTAACAAAAATCTTTTTAACAGTGCTCTTGTTTTCCGCTCCTGCAATTCTCCAGCTGACTGAACTGCTTTCATTCAGACAGTCTAAACAAACATAAATAGACTAAATATAAAATTTTCAAAAGTGACTATAGGGAATATATATATAGGAATAACTCCCATTTCCAGAATTGATTTAGGTACTTACGGGCTAGATTTTCAAAGGTATTTAGACAGCTAAAGATGCAGATAGGCAACTACATGGATTCCAAAGCACCTAAGTGCCTAAATCTCATTGAATATTATGGGCTAGATTCACAATGGTGTTGCAATACTCAGCATCACAATGCCTAACTTTCTGTTGCCTGGAAAACTGCTGGGATTCGCACAGCCTGAGTCATGCGCTCAGCCTCTCTACAATGAATAGTGTGGTCTAAGTGCTGAAGAATGGACTCCACCAAAGCCAGCGCTTGGAGCCACTTACACCAGCCAATGGGAGACACCAAGGAGAGTGATGTGTCTGAAGCCTCCCTCCCCATTTTAGGGAGTTCAGCACCTACGTCTGCTTTGGATTCTAAGCCGTGAGTTCTTTCCACCTACCGCATTTCTAGCATGCAACAGCAGTCCCGCTCTCGTAGCTTTACCCCAGTGGTTAGGAAATTTCCACAGTGTGGAAGACCACTGGTTCAAGTTCCCCCTCTGGCTGATAAGGAGGAGTCTCCCACCTCGCAGGTGAGTGTCTCATGGGGGCCTCCCTTAGTCTCTTCTGTTAAAACTGTTCCAGTTTTGATAAATAATCAATGGAGCAGGGGGATTGGATTCGGGGTCTAGACCAGTGGCTCTTAACCTTTCCAGATTACTGCACTCTCTGACTTAAAGTGGTTTCCCATTATATCCAGGGCTTA
Source organism: Sternotherus odoratus (assembly GCA_032164245.1). Lineage (NCBI taxonomy): Eukaryota > Metazoa > Chordata > Testudines > Kinosternidae > Sternotherus > Sternotherus odoratus. Next base: position 10,217,804 of record JAVMKO010000012.1, read on the forward strand.
CAGTTTGGTTCAATGGCTCCCAGCACCCCCACTATGCAAATTGTCCCAGCAACCCTGACTGTCCTCATTTCAGGAGGCTGATTTGTCATAGAATCATAGAGTTAGAAGGGACCTCAGGAGATCATCCAGTCCAACCGCCTGCTTAAAACAGGACCAATCCCCCATTAAATCGTGCAACAGATTTTTTTGCTCCATAATCCTAAATGACCCCCTCAAGGATTGAGCTCACAACCCTGAGTTTAGCAAGCCAATGCTCACACCACTGAACTATCCCTCCCCCTCATAAAGAATGTGCCAGGAGGGGGATTTGAACCCACATTTTTATACAGAGACCAGAACACCCAGTGGAGGGGAAGATAAAGCTTTGAATCTGGCACATTAGACCACTCAGCCATCCTGACATGAAGGCTCATTTTTCTAAGGGGGCACTTGGATCTGAACCAAGAAACACTTGCTCTGCAGTTAAACACTCTACCTCATGTCTTGCATAGCCCCAAGTTTCACCACACTTAAAAACAACTTGCTTACAAAATCTGACCTCAAACTATAAAACTGTCACAGCCTCACTGTTACTGAAAATTTGCTAACTTTCTCAGTTTTACCCTATAATTATAAAATAAATCAATTGGAATATAACTATTGCACTTACATTTCAGTGTGTAGTACATAGAGCAGTGTAAACAAGTCACTGGCCTTGTCTACAATACCGGCTGGATCAACGCGTAGACATCGATCTATTGGGGATCGATTTATTGTGACTCGTCAGGATGCGTCGACTCCGGAACTCCAGCTCACCAAAAGGTGCAAGGCAGAGTCAACGGGGGAGCCTGCTATTGACTGCTGCCGCTGTGAGGACGGCAGGTAAGTCAACCTAAGATGCGTCAACTTCAGCTACGCTATTCATGTAGCTGAAGTTGCGTATCTTAGATTGACCCTCCCCGCTAGTGTAGACCAGACCATTGTCTGTATGAAATTTTAGTTCTGACTTCGCTGGTGCTTTTTATGTAACCTGTTGTAAAACTAGCCACATATCTAGATGGGTTGATGTACCCCCTGGAAGACCTCTGCTTATCCCCAGGGGTACACGTACTTAGAGTGAGCAGATAGCAAGTGTGAAAAATTGGGACAGGGGATGGGGGGTAATAGGTTCCTGCATAAGACAAAGCCCCATATATCAGGACTGTTCCTATAAAATCAGGTCATCTAGTCACTCTCCACATACCCCTGGTTGAGAACAACTCCACAAGATTAGAGTCATTGTCATTCCGTCGCTCTGGTGACATCTATGTCCCTTGGTGAATCTAGCCCCAGGTGTCTCTCTGCATTCTATAGGCAGTAAATACCTTTGCAAATCTGTCCTTTAAGAGTACAGTACGTCTATGGTACAATAAAACACCCATGTCCGTTGACTCATGCTCACGGAGTTCAGGCTGCTGGGCTATAACATTGCAGTGTAGATTTTTCAGCTTGGGCTTGACCGTGGGCTCTGAGAACCCTGTGATGCGGGAAGGTTCCCAGAGCCCAGGGCCCAGCCGAAGCCCAAATGTTTACACTGCAGTTTTAGATCCCCATGAGCCCAAGTCAGCAAACACTGGTGTTTTATTGCAGCGTAGACACACCTGAGAGCCTCACGCGTTCAACTGTAATTTAGCAATTGTGTGTGTGTGTGAGTGTGTGTAAATCAACAAAGAAAACTAGCAAAACTCTCAGAAGCGAGAAGCCACCACATATTCAAATGAATAGATCTCTAGTAGTGGTTAACTTCACATATTCTACAACAAAAATTGGCAACTGGTTAGCCTACCACGGACATGAACTGCCACACTGCAAAGACAAGGGACTGTCCCCTCAATGGTGCTACGTTCACCCATGTGTGTTGCTAGGACTTTGTGGTGCAGGAGGCAAAGACACTTTATATTTCATCCCTGGAACTTGTTTGTCCTCCTGGGCACCACCACCCAGGGGGAATTGTGGGAAGGCACTAAAGGCCTATCAGCAACTCAAGGATTTCATCCTCCATCTTCACTGCACAATGGGTGAGTTACTAGAGCAAGAGAAAGCAAAGTCAAGGCTCCAATTTGCCAGTGAGTCTGGGCCGAAAAGATCACTAAGTTTGAGGGATTTGGGGCCAAGACCCAAGTGAGAATCCAGGCTAACTCTTTAGGGAGAACATACCCACAGTTCACAAATCCCTTCCACAATACACGTACCTTATCCAGCGTCTGATTATAAAGCTCACCGGCAGATTTTCCTCTTTCTGTGGGAAGCACAGGGTATTGCAATATATCAGGGTTCTGTCCTACGTCTCCAACTCTTGCCCTGATGTTGTTAACAAAATACCAGCCCTTGTCATTACTATTATAGAATGGGCTCAGTTTCAGTTTCAGTTTTTTAATAAATTCACGCACAAGCCTAAAGAAAAAGGAACGAGGGGGGGGAAAGAGAAAAGAGAAAATTTCAAAAATGGAAAAGAAAGTTATATGCCTCTAACACAAATGCCACAATCCTACCTATGTAACTGAAATTATTTGTGTATAATGAGTCAAGATCCATGCTTTACCAACTAGCGCTGGTCACTTTTTTTAATTGTGAAAACTTTTGAAATATGGAAGTCATTTCAATTTGGCATCGTTTGCATCAGACCCATTTTCACAAGTTTTTTAATACAAAATATCAAAAAGTTGCTTTACTGCAAACCCTGTTTTGCAGAAAATGAAACACGGTAACCATTTCAGTAATGATTGTAAGTATGTCTACAATACAAATTTCAAAGCAATGAAAATTTTTGCTCAAAACTAAAAAAAAGTTGAAAATTCGCAAAACGGTTTACATTTGGAAAAATGTCTTTTTTTTTTAAATGAAAACTACTTTTTGCTTGAGAAATTTAGACCATCTCTCTCATCATTGTCTGCTCTCTGAACAGTCCCATTGACTTCCAGGATAACCCTGAGCAAGTATTACCGTACTTCTCCTAATTGTAAAATCAGGCTTTTCCTTGATTATTATAAGAGACATGATAGCAAAAGCAGCCCGTTCCTAAAATTCTTAACAGGAAACAAACAAACAATCTTGGCGATATAGATGCACCATTAACAATGTTCCTGGTTAGTATTATAGATGCACAGGTTGAATTTAGGGACCTGTGGATTTAAAGCAAACCCTGCTAGTACTTGAGCTAAAGAACCAGATGGCGCTGTCTGAAGGTAGTAGTAGACTCATATATAGAACTGATTGGACAAATGGATATTTTATCCTGTGGGAAATGTCAAAATAACAAATTTTAACATTATTTCCATCCCAAAGTGGGATAAAAATGCTGAACAATGTCTATTTGGAATTGTCAAAACATGTTTGTTTGAGTGGAGTTGTGACTGGCATTTGGAGTTGTGACCTAGATCATGGGGTTGCAGGGCCACTCACTCAGGTTTGAGCTAACTGGACTCCTGTCATCATGACAGCTGGGCCAAACCCTAGTGACACTGGGATCCCAGAGGTTGCAGTGTCTTGAGCAGAGAGGTGAGCCCAGCCAACCCCATGGGCTCATGAGCTGCTAGGTGACCCTCTGAAACATTCAAAGGTGGTCTGGAACTTTAAGGTACATACACGCACTCCTCTTTCCTTGGATAACACACATGGGAGGATTTGGAACTAGATCTCCCCATATCACAACCACAGTTCTATGATGCTCCTGAAATAAATCCACAGGCCTCCGCAGGTTGCAATCACCACTTTTCCAACCTGCTCCAACATATTCCTCCACCATTGCAATACAGCTACACACTTAACACAGAGAATGCAGCTGGCGTTCATGCAGGTACTGCCCAGTAAGTATTGCCAGCTCTAGGGGGGGCAAGTTAAGTTTCTGTGGGCCCATTTTGACTCTGTATTTTCTGGTTTCCACATGGCTTGAGTTCTGCGGACCTCAATGTTCTGGGAGGGCATGAGAAATCCCAGGGAAATCTCAACGTTTTGTTAACAACGTTTTTTGCCATGTAAGTATAAAACTTATTGTGAGTCCCATTTTTTTCAATAAGCAACACAGGCCCAGAAAATTGGAGGACCTATGTGGTTACCAGCTGGTCAGTCTGAAACCCTGACTAGCTCCAACAAATATTCAGAAAGCCCTTCGAAAAAAATCCATAATACAAAAATAGCACATTTTACAAAAAAGGTATGAAAGGAATTATGGCAGGCTGAGGTCTCCATGGGGCCAGAGCAGTGGTAGTTTATATAAGGTCCAATTCTTCCAATATGTGGGCGAGGGGAGGGAGGTTGTAAGCTCAACCTTAACTGTTGATTTCCTGGGTTATAAACTCTTGTTCTTTTGCTGAGTGAAGTGTCTAGGTGGAGTTTTGCCCTTCATTTACTGATACATGCTCCCAGTTGTAATGTCACTTCACCTCTTCATTGAGGTGTAGTTGCATAGTCCAAGAACATACCAGGGACTTAATTATGACTCCTTGTAGTGGGGTGGCTGCCCCACTCCAGCACAAAAGGGGTTAAAACAGCCCTGCAAAAGGCTGTAGCAAGGGCTGTAGCTGGGGGCAAGCAGCTCCCAGGCTAATTAGGTCGAGCAGCCACAGGTGTGGCTGGTTTAATTAAGGCCCAGCTGGCCCTGATAAAAGGGCTCAGTTTGGTGCAGAGAAGAGTCTCTGTCTGCAGAGGTGGACAGGCCTGGCTGCTGGGAGCTTGAGGAGGTACCAAGAGGGAAGCAGGGCTGGGGCAAGGCAGGAGGAGCTGGGGAAGCTCTAGCCTGGAAACCCCCAGGCTGCAGGGCCTAGGAGAAGGCCCCAAATGGGTATTAGGGTTGTAGGGGGCAGCCTGTGGCTCTAGAGGCAGAAGCAGCAGGCCAAACCCTCCCTTGCCTGTGATGAGTGGCAATGATACTGCAGTCTGCCTCAGTGAATGGGGACAAGTGGTGACTGGCAGTTGCCTAGACTGAGGCAAAGTGGTGATACAGGGTGGGGGTTCCCCAGGGAGGGGAGACCCAAAGACCTGAGGGGGTACTGCAGGGGTGCAGCACCCTTGGTAAGAGGGCACCGGGGTCCAGGGAGGGACTCTGGGCCAGAGCAGCAAGCGGGACATCAGCCTGCAGAGGGCGCTCCAGATGCTGGCGAGCTAATTCCCAGATGAACCAGCAGGAGGCGCCGCAGGGGTGAGTCGCTGCTCTGCTACACTCCCATTTGCAGCCGGGATGAGTTGGGGAATTAATTTGGTCCGGCCCTAAACCCTGTGTCTTATAGGCTGGTTTAGCTACTTCTGCCCACCTATGCAGGAAAAATGACAACTCCATACAGATTTCTTTCCCCTCTGCACACAGACTGACAACTTGATGTTATGGAGAAAAGGGGCATTTTAACCTATTCAGATTTGAGCCTTTAATGAGTCTTCCCCTGCCCCAGGAATTATCATGAAAGTTTTTAAAATAAGGCTTCCCCTATTCTGAACAAGATTGGTGACCGAGGATACAGAATCTTACCTGTGATGTCCTGGCAATCGCATGGCTCCCAACTCCACGTACCAATCTTGTTCTCGGTGGGTCTCGATGCGTCCTCCCAAGCGGTCACTGGCTTCCAGAATGAGAACCTGGAAATGAAACGCAGGTTATGATATTCAGTCCCTTGCCGGTACCTGGGGACTGTATCAGAGGTTCTCAAACCAGAGGCCATGCATGCGCAGGAGTACCATAGGCTGGGGGAGGTTGAATTTTCACATGTTTAGAAATACATGAATCTTTGAGAATATTCCCTTAACTAATCATCATTTCCATTAAATGTAGGGATTGGGATTTTTTTTACTGCAACATTTTTGGTATTTAAGTTTTCTTAATGGTAAACATTTGACATTGGTGAGGCCTCATCTGGAGTACTGTGTCCAGTTTTGGGGTCCACACTACAAGAAGGATGTGGAAAAATTGGAAAGAGTCCAGAGAAGGGCAACAAAAATAACCAGGGGCCTGGAGCACATGATTTATGAGGAGAGGCTGAGAGAACTGGGATTGTTTAGTCCACAGAAGAGAAGACTGAGGGGAGATTTGATATCTGCTTTCAACTACCTGAAAGGGGGTTCTAAAGAGGATGGATCTAGACTGTTCTCAGTGGTAGCAGATGACAGAGCAAGGAGGAATGGTCTCAAGTTCCAGGTGGGAAGGTTTAGATTGGATATTAAGAAAAACTTTTTCAGTAGGAGGATGGTGAAGCACTGGAATGGGTTACCTAGGGAGGTGGTAGAATCACCTTCCTTAGAGGTTTCTAAGGTCAGGCTTGACAAAGCCCTGGCTGGGATGATTTAGTTGGGGATTGGTCCTGCTTTAAGTAGGGGGTTGGACTAGATGACCTCCAGAGGTCCCTTCCAAACCTAATATTCTATGTTCTATGATTCTAAACAGTAATGGTAATAGAGTTCATACTCTGGCAACTTTAACTTTAAGTCAATTAACATTTTTTTCCTGGAAATGACAATAATAATACACCACACTATGCTTTCTTGCTCTTTCCTTTCGCGGTTAGCTTACTTAAGTTCACTTTGATTTGTTCTTCAGCATTATCTACTCGATGAAAGAGAAGTAATAAAACCATTTCAAGGGAGCACGGACTCCCTGGCTTGTCTCTGGCTCCTCTCAGTTAATAGAATTACCCCTGAGTGGTGGGTGAAGCTAGCCCCCTGCCCTTCCTTTTCTGTTTGAGGCCACACCTCCACTTGCTGATTTCAGCTCCTCGCCCCTTGGCCCTGGCCCTGGTCAGGGGGCTGAGAACTCAGCATCTCCCACCCAGGGGGAAGCTGCGACCTCGACCCCAGCGAGGCTCAAGTTCTCAGACCGGCCAGGACTTCCCCTTCCCCTGCAGTCCTGCCCCCCACTCTGTCTCTTTCCCCCAAGGCCACACACCCACTTGCTCCTTTCTGCCCCCTCTGCAGCCCTGAGACCATAAACGTTCTGTGCCATGGTGGGGAGCAAGAGCTTCTCCACCCCTGGGGCTGTGGTGAGGGGAATTTTTTCCAAGGGCCCTGCATTGGTCAAGGGCCTCTGGGCATGGACCCTGTGTACCCATGTGGTAATTAATCACTGCCCACCCCTCTCCCCCAGTGATGCGAGGTTTCGGGAGGCTTAGCCTCCCCCAGTCTCCATTAAGTGCTCTCCATGGAATTACCTTACAACCAGCATCTTTCAACAGCTTGGCAGCGGTGAGTCCACTTATTCCTGCCCCAACGATCACCACCTTCTTTGAATGACACCCATTTCTCAGTCCATTTTTGGCAATAGCCACCAGTTCTTCATAGTCAGGGTCAGTGAAACATTTTTCCCACTCTATGCCAGGGAGAATCTGCAAACTTGGGACGACCACCAGGAGGAAGATCTGCAGGAGTACTAGAGAGAGGGAGGTGGAAAGAAAACAGATAACACAAATGGTGAAGCAAACTCATTCTCTTAGACCACAGAGCTCAGTAATGTCATTGACATGATCCCTCTCAGCTTTAGGGAGAGGCTAAGAGTCTCAGCTGTGGAGCTTGGATATATTAACAAACAAGGGATTTTATTACGATCAAATGCAGTGAGCATATAAGATGAAAACAGCAAAGGGAATACTCAGATCCTCACAATTATCTTTATAAACTGTAAAATATTACATGGATTATTCAAACCACAATCTACCATTGAGGGAGATAACCCTAACCCTTTCAGATACACTTAGATCTGCATGTACCACAGGGATCTAACAATCTGGGGGCAGGCCATTCTCAGAGGGAATGATGCAGGTGGACAATGTGACTTTGAATGAGGTCTTCAACATTTGGCCTCATGAACTGAATTGAGAGACCTAACCAGAGTCTGCTTTATGTCATTCAAAGACTCAGGTATGTTGTTCCATTCTCAGAGAGGTAGCCGGGTTAGTCTGGATCTGCAGAAGCAACAAGGAGTCCTGTGGCACTTTAAAGACTAACAAAAGTATTGAGGCATAAGCTTTCGTGGGCTAATACCCACTTCGTCGGATGCATGGGTATTAGCCTATGACGGCTTACGCTTCAATACTTTTGTTAGTCTTTAAGGTACCACAGGACTCTGTCGCTTCTGTTGTTCCTTTCTATTAGTCAAGATATATATTTTTCCCCCATGATTCTCCCCTCACTGAGTGTGAAGGCCCTGCCTCTTCTATTGAGCACAACTATGGAAGTGTCAGATGGAGAACCATGTGCTTCATCACATAATAAATTCCCATTCCACTTAGAACTTTAAAAAATCAATTCAACCATCTAAATTCTATCATATGTTCAGAGCAACCTTAGCAGCAACCACACTACCCTTCCTTCCCATACTAATGTAGGTAGCATTGCTTGGCAAAAAGGGGGTTAACTTTATATCTCAGAGATCTCTGACTGCCCATGGGCCTCCAGCTACTGAAATAAATACATCTTGCAGGACATGGCATGAAATAACATGGTCCTACATGACATTCTCATAAGAAAACTAGGAGGTCTAGGAAACTGTGGTCTAGGAGAAATGAATATAAAGTGAATGCATCACTTGTTAAAAAACCCTACTCAAAGAGTAGTTTATCAATGGTTTTATGTCAGCCTGGGAGGATGTATCTAGTGGTATCCAACAGAGATCTATCATGGGTCTGGTACTATGCAATATTTTCATCTAACGTTTGGATGATGGAGTAGAGCATGTGGTTATTAAATTTGCAGGTGTCACTAAGCTAGGAGGGGCTGCAAGCCCCAAGCTGGAAGGGATTTCAAGCACCTTGGAGGACAGGCTTGGAAACTGAAAATGAGTCTGATAAATTGGAGAACTGGTCCAACACAAGTAACAAGAATTCAACAAAGACAAATGCAAAGTACTGCACTTAGGAAGGAAAAATCAAATGCACAAACACAAAATGCCTGACTAGGAAGTAGTCTTGGGGGGGTACTAGCAGGTCACAAATTGCATAAGTCAACCATACCTGGTCCAAAGCCCGTCTGAAAAAGGAGAAGGGTTGGTGTCAGGTTGGCAGCTGGCATTAAAAAATGGCATAAACTGATAAGAGGGAGAGGACTCAGAGAGCCGACCCTATTTGATGGGACTGTGGCAAGGAAAAGTAAGAATGTGATGCTGTAGTGAAAAGGCAAATGTTATTAACTTGAGTGTTTTATGTGTGACACAGGAGGCAACTCCTCCGCTCTGTTTGGCTCTGTGGCTTCAACTGGAGTACTGTGTCCAGTCTGAGGTACTACAATCCATAGGAGAGCAATAACAATAAGAGGCTTAGGAAACAAGGGTTAAGAACATAAGAATGGCCAGACTGGGTGAGACCAAAGGTCCATCTAGCCCAATATCATGTCTTCCAACAGTGTTGAATGCCAGATGCCCCAAAGGGAATGAACAGAACAGTTAATCATCAATTGATCCAAGTGTAACTCCAAGTGTAACTTTTCCTGGTGTTGGAAGAATAAGACACAGTTTTCCCCCTAAAATCCAGTATTGTCTGCCCTTTAAATTCCCAGCTCTATCTGAAGCCAAAGTCATATATTTCAGAATCACTGAACGTCACCTGAGCACACTTGACCCATCCTTTGAAATCAGAAAGTGTTTATGATCACCACAACCAGAAACATGTTTATGTACTGCATTTCCTTAGGTGAAACCAGGATGATGTAAATTGAAGGCATTGATGCCCTCAGTAATTACTATGTTATTCTGCCTCTGTAATTATCTGCATCTTTGGCATGTTCTGTGCATGATATGCTAAGATTTTGAAATGGACATGTGGGCTGGAGATAGGAGTGGCCACACCCGCTTTTTTCCAATTAAACTACAGAACATTAAATACTCTCTATAGCTTAATTTCCAGGGAGCTACATGCCAAAGAGAGACTAATTTGCAGATAGTAGATTTAGCAACAGGTAGTCAGGGTAATCACTTCCAAAGCTCATCAGGGGGCAGGAATTGAGTCAGAAAAGGTCCTGCATAGCACATGAGTTCCATGCTCCTGGTTCAGTTCCTGAAAACTACAGCTATGTTGAGAAGGGTGTGGAACTCTCTGCACGGGACTCGTGGAGGAATCATAGACATGTAGGATTGGAAGGGACATGGAGAGGTCTTTTACTCCAGTCTCCTGCACTCATGTCAGGACTAAGTATTATCTAGACCAGGGGTGGGCAACCTTTCAGAAGTGCTGTGCCGAGTCTTCATTTATTCACTCTAATTTAAGGTTTCATGTGCCAATAATACATTTTAACATTTTTAGAGGGTCTCTTTCTACAAGTCTTTAATCTATAATGAAACTATTGTTGTATGTAAAGTAAATAAGGTTTTTTTAAATAAATGTTTAAGAAGCTTAATTGAAAATTAAATTGCAAAACCCCCCAGACCGGTGGCCAGGACACAAGTTGTGTGAATGCCACTGAAAATCAGGTTATGTGCCGCCTTTGGCACACATGCCATAGGTTGCCTACCCCAAACTAGACCATCCCTGACAGGTGTTTGTCTAACCTGCTCTTAAAAATCTCTAATGATGGAGATTCCGTAGCCTCCCTAGGCAATTTATTCCAGTGCTTAACCACCCTGACAGTTAGGAAGTTTTTCCTAATGTCCAACCTAAACCTCCCTTGCTGCAACCTAAGCCCATTGCTTCTTGTCCTATCCTCAGTGGTTAAAGAGAACATTTTTTTCTCCCTCTTCCTTATAACAACCTTTTATGTACTTTGGATGCATGGTTATACATTCATTTGGGCTTTACTGATGGACTTGAAATTAATTTGCAGGCAAGTGGGAATGCCAGCCCAAAGATTAAAAGAAATTTTTATCATGGTGATGGCTTCCCCCTGAGCACCTAGCAGTAATCTTTGATCAAACCAAAATCCCTAAAATTTGTTTCAAACCATGGCCAGCTCCACCCAATTGTGGAGGCTGATGTGGGTAGGGTTACCAGATAGCAAGTGTGAAAAATTGGGACAGAGGGTGGGGGGTAATAAGCACCTATGTAAGAAAAAGCCCCACCTATCTGGACTGTCCCTAAAAATCGGGACCTCTGGTCACCCTAGATGTGGGGGAAGTAATTCTTAAGATTGTTCTCACCAGTCTACCAACATTATTTTGCTCATCTGAAGTGAACCTAAAGCAGCTAATCCTCGTAAATGCCCTGATCTCCAGCAAGCATCAGATGTTCAGTTCTACTACACTGTGAGGAGCAAATCAGAATTTTGACAAAGAACAAGACTCCAGGACACTAAATACATTATAGTTCTCGCAGTCTCCCTATGTTCTCCCTCTCCACTCTCCTTCATAATCATACACGTGAATCTCTCATTAACCAGCCCTTCTAGCTAAATCCATGCAGTGTGGGTTTGGCATCAGTCCCATGAAAATTCCATGCCACCAAGTCAAATATTTTGATTTATGGAGGAGTAACAGAAAAAGTCATTTGACTGCTAGAATCTTCCATCTAACATAAGTGATGGCTTTGCAAGATAAAAATTCCCCAGTGCAGAAATAAAATGAACTAATACTGGACACAAAATGGTATTTGACTTTGATTTTTTTAAAATGTACAAATTTCATTTTTTCCAAAAATTCTCATTGAAATTTTCTATTTTATTGACAAAAAAGCAAGGAAAAACTATCAAAACCAAAAAAGAAGCCCCACAAATAATCACCATTTTTTGCTGTTTCCAAAATATTTCAATTTTTGAAAAAAGATCAGTACTTGGATTTTCATTAAAAATGATTTTTATACAAATTAAACATTTTCCATTAAAATCAATTTTTCCATGAATCATTTTTCATATGATACATTTCCAGCAGCTGTAAAATGAACTTAGATTTCTACCTTCAGATTCTCAGCCAGTTCCTCTCTATTAGTCTGAATCAAATCTAAAACAGCTGCCCCCCAGGTAACTTCCTCCATCTCCTGAAATCCTAGTTTGTCCCCAACATATTCTCTGTATCAGCGCATTGGACAATAAAATTGATCTTAATGTGTAGCTGAAGTACAAACAAAAAGACACCATTGGTGTTGTTTACCCCAAATTCCAGACTTAAAAGGGAGTAAAGGATTCTGGGAGAAAATCAATGGAAAAAGAGAGAGAAAAAGGAAAAGACAAAGACAAGAGAGTGAGAAAAAGATGTGAAATAATAAAGCTAATTGAATATCATCAGCTAACTGATAAAGACGGACCCAAAGGGACAAACTGTCCCATCCTTCTGTTCCCAGAATTGCAATCCATCCCATCCCACCGCAAAAGATCTAAAACAAGAAGTTTCACTCACAGAACTTGTCCATGTTTCAGCAGGCAGTTCAAGTCATCAATGAGCCCTGTCACTTTATACGCTCCGCTAGTTCCTGGTAGGAACTGTTGGATCTGAGCCTAATGACACTGACACAGCTTGTGGGTTGAATCTGGATTGAATCAGCCCAGTGCGGACGCATTAGCAATGGGAAATAAAGGTACATTGGTACTGGAAGGCTCTGCCTTTGCAATCTTATTGCTACTGCGCTCTGAATCTGGTGGTTTCCCCCACATTGGAGGAACTGGAATTACTGGTGCAGGAGAGTGTGGCAGACCGCCTTCTCACCCCCCTCAGGAACACAGGCAGGAAACCCTTTTTTTGCTCCAAACAGTGCCCTTTAATTTACAGTGCAGGACCCCACCACCAATATATACAGGTTAAAACAGTTCATTAACATCCAGCTCTTACACAGCTCATTAATATACAACTCATTAATATCAGCTCTTAAATAGCTCCACAGGTTCTGGCTCTACAAACTCTATATAGTTTAGCCCCTAATACAATAATACAAACCCAGCTCTTGATACCCCACTCTAAACAGCTACAGGGGGAGGCTGAGTCCACTGCCCCCGGTTGGGACTTCCTCCCCAACTGCACCCACAGATTGAGTATTGGTTAGCTCTAGCATACACACACACTGCTCTGGTTAGCTCATACACAACACACTCACAGCTAATAGCTCAAACACCCAGCTCTACGGACTCTATGTAGTCCAGCTAACAGTGATACAGCTCTATGGACTCTAAGTAGTCCAGCTAACAGTGATACAAACACACACAGCTCTTGATAGCTCATACCAACGCACACAGCTCTTGATAGCTCACACAACCTCACACAGCTCTTGATAGCTCACACAACCTCACACAGCTCTTGATAGCTCACACACCACCACCACACTGGGCTTCGTTCCTTGCAGCCTTATATCCCCCAGAGGAGGCTGCCAGGTGCAACCCATCCATGTTGATTGCCCTGCAAGCCAGGTGGCTGATTAGCCTTTCCTGTAAGGGAGGTTTGCAGGCTAGTGCTCCCTCTTAAAGGGCCCACAGGGCTGGCTCAGGCACTCCTGGCCAGCACCCTGCCACAAGAGGGAAGTAGATACTACAGGGATCATAGGAATATAGTGTAATAGCAATCAGGACTGGAATACAGGCATTGAAGGGTGTGTGCTGTTTAGGAGAGATAGCAATAAAGGCAAAGTTGGTAGGAGGACATTGTACACCCATGAAATGGTAAACTGTAAAGAAATATGAAATTAAACTATGGACAGAACAGAAACCATGGCTACCTCTCTGATGTTTGGATCAAAACCTTTTTGCTGAAGGATTGTAAAAGAGGTTCTGTTGGGATGGCATTATGGGTCTGCTATAGAATCCCAGATCTGAAGAAAAACTCTGTGCAGCCCAAAAGTGTGTCTCTTTCACCAACAGAAGTCCAATAAAAGATATGATCTCACCCACTTTGTCTCTTGTCTCCCTCATAGAACTCATAGGTCCAATTACAATATGAATAGGCTCTTTAATATAATTAGATCACTAAATACTTCTGGGAATTGTGTCATAATGGGAAATTCTAATTTCCTAGTTATAGATAGGAAAATACATCCAACTATTAAGGCTTAATTATTCCTGGATGTGACAGAGGGCAACTCTGTTAATCAAAACCTCAATGAACCAACAAGATGCTCTAATTTTAGACTTTGCTTTGGTAAGTAGTGAGTACATCACAGAAGAGCTGGTCATTGGAAATATCCTTGGATAGAGCACTCACAGGTTGTTCAGTTTAAATTAAATCAAAACCCAGGTCATCAATTATGGCTTTTGATTTGAAAAGGGAAGATTTGGGGAAATTGAAGGAATTATTTAAGAAAACCAGCAGGCCTGAAGAGCTCAAGGACTTAACTGTGGAGGAGACTCGGATTTTTTTAAAATTAGCTACTCTGCAGACACCAACTGAAATTTTCATCCCAAACAAGGGGAAAAAACTTGTAGGGAAAGGCCCCAGACTCATACAGATGAATAACCATCTCAAAAAAATTATTAGGAGTAAGCAGAGACCCTCAAGGGACTGGAAGAAGGGGTTGAGCAGCAAAGAAAGCCGCATATTATAAAATGTAGACATAAAGTGAGCATAAAGTCATGCTGAGTTAGCTCTTGACAAGGAAATTAAACTAAATAATAATGTTATTCAGTTATGTAAATAAAAAGGGAATAAGGACGGATGAAGTTTGAGGTGCTATGCAGTATGGATGGGAAGGAGATTAAAGATAATCTAGGAGTGGCCCAAAAACCAAATGAATACTCTGCCAATAATCTGGAAAATGTGTGTGAAGGCAGTATGGCTGGTGGAAATGAGTGCCTACAAATGGAAATGAGTGCATCTGAGGTGCAAGAAAAACCTAAAGAGCTTAATGTGTTCAAACTGAGGGCAATGGATAATTTCTGCGTTAGAATACTGCAAGAACCGGCACTTGAGTCTGGTTGCAAGGTTTATGAATAAATCTGTATTGTGGCAAAGTGCCTTCTCTGACTCACCAGGCTCGAGTCCTTTACGCTCTGGAGAGACAAGCATTGGCAAAGCGGACCGCCTAGAATGCCCAAGGGCTAGCTCTTCCTCCCCTTAGGCAGTTCTTTGGCTGGGATTTTTCTGATCAGGGAATGCAGCCTCCCTTTTTGGAGGGGCTCCCTGCCCTGTTGCCCCCAGCCTACTCGCAGCTTCACTCCTACTCCTACTCCTTCCTCTCTCTCTCTCTCTCTCCCTTCCTAAAAGGGGAAGGTTTAAAAAGGTCTCTGACAGCCCTTAATTGGCAGCATCTGATCTTGCCTGGGTCTCTGGCAACCTCTACTCAGCTGAACCTAATTAACCTGTGGTTACCTCTCTTACCACCACCCGCCGGTAGCTGCCTGTTCTGGGTTTACCACAGTATATTCAGGGGTAGTATCTTATGACTGAACAATAGCTAACAGTGTGCCTATATTTAAGAAAAGGGGAAAAGAAGATCTAGACAATTACAGACCTATTAATCTGAGCTCAGTAATATGCAATTTTGAAGAGCCAACTGTGAAGGAAAGAATAATTAAATTCATAGAGGTAAAGGGATGTAATGCAACATGGGTTTACGAAAGGTAGACTAACCTAATTGTTTTCATTTCCTGCTGCATCTCAGTTTGAATCCCATGCCAATAGTTTGCCCATGCTGCAGCTACTGCAGGCAACTGGGCACCATGACGAATGTATGTTATGTATATTCAGTGGCATTGTGAGAACTCCAAGCAATTGAACTAAAGGCTTTGATGCTCTCGACAATTACTGTCTTCTACTTTCTAATTATCTAAATTGTCTTGCATACCTTTGTAAGTAATATGCCAAGACTAACATGGGAATGTGTTGTAATAAACACGCCTACACATTTACAGTGATGGTGAGCTCAACTGTGGAAAAGTGGCTAGAAGTTTATAAAATGTGCCAATCTCATATCTGTAGATGGGAAACTGCATAAAGGGAGATGGAATGACTGAACTAGTCCAAACAAAAATGCATATGGACACAGCTCAAGGACTGTGTTAAGATCATTTCTGGTAAACAAGAGAAATTTGGGACAGGAAATCAATGAACCAAAATCAGTGTGTCGGAAATGAGGCCCAATTGATGGGCAAAATAATGATGGGGATGAGCTATTCCATCCATCACTTGCCTTTTGGATCCTTCGAAAAAGAGACACTGGAAGGAAAATTAGAAGACGGGGTCAGGGATGCTGGCTGATTGAAATATGTAACACCACTGGGCCATTGTCATTCTGTTCCTGTGAGATGTCCTGACCAGAATAGATTAGGGAGAGGGACCCAGATAACACTGCCACCTCCACCGGCTCCAGCTAAATCCTGAAAACCATCTGTTAGGTGAGCCTGTGTTTTCCCCCAGCGATTAAGTGGGAATTTTCTGTAATATTTTTTATGAATCGTAGACGGGCCTCAGTTTGCCCTTTGTTTTGCATTGTTACCCTGATGGGTGGGGGAGGGATGGTTTGCTCTCAGGACAGACTGAGACATAGGAATGAATGAGGCCTATTTGTCTGAAATTGAAAGATTCATTACAAAGGACTGGCCAAGGCCAACCCGTTGCCAATGGAGAATCTGAGAAGACAATGGCAAAGCCAATCACCAGGACAATGACAGTTTGCAACCAAGGATCCAGAAGAAGATGGATTTTCCCACCTTTCAGCAGAGAAATGGAGCAACATCCCTCAGCTCAAGAACTGGAAAGGTGTGAGGCGAGAGGACGGATTGGCTACTGGAAGGAGTCGGGGCTCTCACCTGGGATCTGACCAAGGAGATCAGACGAAGAGACAGGCAGAGTTTGAACAACAGGGTTCTCTACAGCTTGGCTGAGCTCTGGGGTAACTAGAATGGACGAGGCTTTAACCAGTGCTTCATTTATAAGGAAAGAGATGCCAGTACTCAAGCAATTTTTTTACATTCATAAGTGATGCAGCAATGCCAGAGGAGCTAGGGGTATGAACTGCCAAGCCAGGATAGGAGAACAGGGATGGTGTCCCTAGCTTCTGTTTGCCAGAAGGTGGGAATGGATGACAGGGGATGGATCACTGGATGATTCCCTGTTCTGTTCATTCCCTCTGGGGCACATGGCATTGGCCACTCTCGAAAGACAGGATACTGGGCTAGATAGACCTTTAGTCTGAACAAGTATGGCCGTTCTTATGTTCTTCTTATCTTCAGCCCTAGCACGAATTAAGCACTGGATTAATTAACCTAAGGACTTCCTGGGCCATGTTCCAGTTCATTAATAAACCCAACTGTTTTGACACCACTGTGTGAGTGTTACTGCAAATGTTGGGTGTTTCCCAATGTTGGGTGTTCCCCCAACGTGTGAACAGGTCTTGATGAGGAGTCTGTCTCAGTTGGGCTCACTGTACAGAGCTCACAGTTGAAAGCAGGATGGCTGAAGATCAGAGGTTCCATCAAGGAGGCAGTGAGGCCGCATGGCCTACCCTGTGTGGGAGGAGTGAGACCCCCTTTGGGGTCTGCCATACTGAAGGGGTTCTTCCTTGAGACTGTTCCAAAGCTGGGGCTGTAGCACCAATCCTGTGGACGTGTGACCACCCTCACTCCCATGTGTCCTTTTCCTTCTCCACCTCGTTTCTTCTTTTGCCTACCCATCTTTGGTTTATAAAAAGTCTGGCTGAGACAATATATTTTACAATACCGCTGTAAGCTTATGATCTAAGAAGCCCAATGCGAGGGTTGCCAACTTTGGTTAGCTGAATTCCTGGAGGTTTCATCATATGACATGATCTTTAATGCAAGATTACTCTTTAATTCTGGGAGAATCCCAGACAATCCTGGAGGGTTGGCAACCCAACCCAACACTGGTGAAAGGTTGCCAGACCTCGGAGTGGCTGATAGAACCATGTGCCAGACCTGTGGGTTTTTTTCCCAGCAGTCAGATTGCAAGTGAAAGTCATTGATCGGCGTCAGTAGGTGTATTTTTTAATCTTGCCTGTTTTTTTCTTTCTCCTTTTGTGTGTGTTTGTCTTGAGGCATGTCTTCACTAGGACTTAACATCGACTTTAACGACGTTAAGTCGAACTAAACGTGTACCTGTCTTCACCTGCATGCCCTTAAAGTCGATTTAAAGGGCATTCAAAATCGACTTTGTAACTCCTGCTTGACGAGAGAAGTAAAGCTAAAATCGACTTCTCTACGTCTACTGTCAGTAAGTGAAGAGGCATCTGACTTTATGCCTCCGACCTCCGAGCAGCCCCGCGAACCCCCCCGCTCGCCCAAGCAGCCCCGCGCCGGACACCCGCCTGACCAAAGAGCCCCCCCCCCCTTGGGCGAGCGGGGCGGTTCGCGGGGCTCTTTGGTCAAGCAGGTGTCCGGCGCGGGGCTGCTTGGGCGAGCGGGGGGGGGGGGGTTCGCGGGGCTCTTTGGCAGGCGGGTGTCCGGCTCGGGGCTGCTTGGGCGAGCGGGGGGGTTCGCGGGGCTCTTTGGTCAGGCGGGTGTCCGGCGCGGGGCTGCTTGGGCGAGCGGGGGGGTTCGCGGGGCTCTTTGGCAGGCGGGTGTCCGGCGCGGGGCTGCTTGGGCGAGCGGGGGGGTTCACGGGGCTCTTTGGTCAGGCGGGTCTCCGGCGCGGGGCTGCTTGGGCGAGCGGGGGGGGGGGGTTCGCGGGGCTCTTTGGTCAGGCAGGTGTCCGGCGCGGGGCTGCTTGGGCGAGCGGGGGGTTTCGCGGGGCTCTTTGGCAGGCGGGTGTCCGGCGCGGGGCTGCTTGGGCGAGCGGGGGGGGAGGGCGTTCTCAGGGCTCTTTGGGCGGGAGGGGGGGTCTAGCACACATTGCACTGTGGGCTACCTACCCACAGTGCAATGCGGGCTATGTCGACCCCTACAAAAGTTCTAGGACAGACAGTGTCGACCACTGTCGACCTGCTGTCCTGGTGGGGACACACTGATTCGATTTTCTAAAGTCGAGTTTAGAAAATTGAATTAAGGGAAATCGACCTAGTCCTGTAGTGAAGACATACCCTTGGTTTGTCTTCTAGGAAATGGAATCAGACTTTAACAACTTCTCCAGCCCATCTCAATTAACTTTTCTTTTTTCCCCCCAAAAGCACAATACATACATCAGCATCTTTTATACCACCCGAAGGACTATCAGACAAAGAGGGATTCCTTATAAACTCTCCCTACAACTAAAGGAAAAGGGAACTAAGGTTATGTTTAAAATAAAAGATTTATTTAATATTTTACATTTCAAATGTTTTAACTGTCCTCCCCTGCACTTTTTTGTATCATTAATAAAAAGTTAAAAGAATGTTTGATGGTGTATTTGCCATGGTGCTAAGGAAACTGAGTTCTGTACATAGCAAACTTTAAAACTGTTTAATGTTGGACAGTTTTAGGGTCATGTTAACACCTTTGGCTCTTCTGACCCATTTATTCCATCGTCATTAATATAACAGGTGCAGTGTACGTGTGATTTGTGAGCAAACGTAGTGTGGGTGTTCCGACAAGGAAGTCCTAGTTTTTTGTCTGATGAAATGTGAAGAATTGGCTGACACATTGAATCACTGGCATTATCTTCAGATGTACTGAACACAGTCCCGGGCTCACTCTGGGTGGAGTCAACAACTTCCAGGCATTTGGGACTCGGGAACAAGGGAAGTATGAGTGTGTGATGAAGGTGGAAATTTTGGCAATATTGTTTGTGAGTCATGTGCCTTCGGTGCTTTGTACGGCTATGCACTGGGTGGGGACAAGGTTAGACAGCTGATTGGAGACCAGCATCATCAGAAAATACCTCCACCTGGCTTGGCTGAACTTGCTGTAAAGAGACACACAGGGAGATCTGGTGCAGCTGTGACAGGGTGTTGGGAGGCCATGCCCCCTCATCTCTCATCAGCCACCACCAAATCTAGCCACCTACTATTTTTCCTTAGAATCAGAAGGGATCTCAGAAGATCATCTAGTCCGACCCACTGCTCAAAGCAGGACCAATCCCTATTTTTGCCCCATATCCCTAAATAGCCCCCCTCAAGGATTGAGTTTACAACCCTGGGTTTAGCAGGCCAACGTGCAAACCACTGAGCTATCCCTCCACCCCTTGAAAAGCTTTCACTTTCCCCACCAGTTCCTCATGCCCTCTAGTCTTTTACACCATATCTGCAGAACTGAATAATGGTCATGGTATTTTATAGCCCTTGTCTTACCCCTAGTCTACACTACAGATTTATCCTGATATAACCACATTGCTCAGGGGTGTGACTGCGGTTATACCTACCAAATTCCTGGTGTAGACTGTGCTTTGTCTAGGGGAAGGCTTCTCCCGTCAACACAGCTACCGCCTCTCGGGGAGGTATAGGGTTGCCCAACCTCCAGGTCTGTCCTAGAGACTCCAGGGATTAAAGATGAATCTTTAATTAAAGATTATGTCTAGCCTAAACTGGCCAATCTAGGGAGGTGGTGGATGGGAGAAGATCTCCCATCAGCATAGTTAGCATCTTCACTAAGCATTACAGTGGTGCAGCTGACCCACTACAGCGCTATAAGTGTAGACAAGCCCACGGATCCTGACAGGACGCAGCATACAAGTGATTGCTTAGGTGAGCAGCATAACTAAGGCACACCCTACCCAGTCCTTATTAAAATATCTGTCCTGCAAGGTGCTCATGGCCCAAAGTACCTCATTGCATCACAGCTTCTGGGGCTATGCCTCCGATTGTCTAAATGTCATATGAGGAAAAGCTAGGTTGGCTCTATATACTCCCTATAATTCAGATTGTCACAGTATAAACTACCTCCTTCTTTACTGGGGTCCCCTGGGTAAGCACCAGCAGCATACTTTAATCATATTTCTAAATATATAATAAATTAACAATTTTTAAAATTTCAAATATAGATAAATAAAAAGTTTCTTTGAAAATTTCAAAAGGCCAAAAAAAAAAAGGCGGGGGGGTTAATTTGAAAATTCAACCAGGCCCAAAAATGAAAAGCTGCCCAGCGTCAAGGTCAAAAAACACAGACACACTCTCTGTTTGCCAAGCAGCAAAAAACAAACAAACCTGCTTTTCAGCCCCAAATGGCAATAAAAAATAAAAATTAATCGAAATAAAACAGAAGGGGTTGCAAAACAGCAAAACTGCAAAGCTCAGCAAATTAAAAATCAGCAGTCTGTCTCCTGTCTGTAAAGCCAGTGTGTTTTCAGGAAGATAAGGAGGCCGGTTCAGACTGGTGCGAAAAGCAAAAGCACGGGGAATGAGAGGCAGCAACTCCAACCCAGATGCCCCCAAGAATACCCAGAACTTAAAACCCTCTCAAAAATAAAATCAAAAGGGCTAGGGGCTAGTTAAGAAGCCCATCCTCCTTGCTAAATTGGTAGTGGAAGGAAGCTTGTGTCCATGGAAAGGGACGGTTCAGCAAAAAAAAAACCCAGGATTGGACCCAGTCAAGCAACATATGAAAAAAATTAAAAAATGGTTAAAAGTAGTGGCAGAACTAAGAAAAGCAGTAAGTACAGGCACGGGGAATTTAAATCCCTAAAACACATCATTTAAATAATAAGATCTAAGTTCATTAAAGTCTCCTTTTAAAAAATTAGCAAATTAGTAATTAATTTGTCCAGCAGCTGAAGTTGATACGCTACCAGGGGAGATGCGATTCACAATGGAGTATAGCCCCACCCACTTGATGTCTAGGGCGAGGGCCACCTTTTTTAGTTTTTGCAGCATTACTTTGTTTTTAACTTGCCATTCCCAGATATTTTTAAAGAGGATTTTCTTACCTTTGACCTTTTTAAAACTTAAAGCAGCTTTTACGGCTTTGCATAACTTTTTTTAAAAAATGGGTGATATATTGACTATTTGGTGAATTGGCGAGTCATTTTTTAAAATTATTTTTAAAGATTATCCCACATCATTGGATGACTGAAAAGGATGTGGTAGGAGGTGTATTATTACAAATAGTATGCCAGTAATTGTGGGAGACCATCCATAAAATATATTATATTAACAGTAAGCTGTTATTTGTTTTGGGGGTTTTTGCAGTGGACTTTTAAAATATTTTTACAAAGTTTAATTGCTTAATTTCCTTCAGCCTCTGCAGAGTTATTTTTTTTAATTATTTACTAATTTACTGCTTGTAGCAGAGCAGTCACTCACCCCGGCGGCGCCTCCCGCTGGTCTTCTCAGGAATTAGCTCTTTTCAGCATCTGGAGCGCCCTCTGCCGGCTGATGTCCGCTCCTGCTCTGGCCCCGTGTCCTCCTGGACCCCGGTGCCCACGAACTGAGGGTGCTGCACCCTTGCAGAACCCCCCCGAGTCTTAGGGTCTCCCCTCCCTGGGGAACCCTGCACCCACTATCCCTACCTTGCCTCAGGCTTTGCCTCTGCTAGTCACCAGTTGCCTCCACGCACTGAGGCGGACTGCAGCATCAGGCTGCTCATCACAGGCAAGAAGGGTTTGGCCAGCTGCTCCTACTAAGCCCAGGGCTGCCCCCTTGCAACACTAGTAACCTATGGGATAGGCCTTCGCTAGGCTCAGCAGCCTGGGGCCCTCTCACCAGAGCTTCTCAGCTCCCTGGCTCCCAGTTGCTTTTCCCTCGCCCTGTCCCAGTCCAGGTACCCTGTTTATGGCTCAGGGAGACTGACAAGTACCCCTGGGTCAGGCCCCCTATCGGGCCTTGCAGTCTGGAGCTCTCAGGCTAGAGCTCCCAGTGCCTAGCCCCAACCCTGCCCCAGTCCAGGTACCTTGCTCACTGCCTGCCCACAGCTAGGCCCGTCTCCCTCTGCTTCCAGAGGAGACTGTCTCTTCCCTCAGGCCCTTGCCTCTCAGGCTTTTATACAGGCCTGTGTTTGGGGCATGGCCTCACAGCTGAGCCCGCTTCCCAATCAGCCTGGGAATTAGCAGGCTCACAGCCACAACCCTCCTTCCCCAGGGCTATCCCAGCCCTGGCCAGCAGGGAGCGGGAAGCACCCCACTACACTGCTGCTTCGGGCCTGCAAAATCCATTATTGTGGTACAATATATATATTTCTCTCTGCCTGTTACCCCCCAGCCAGGGTATGGGCCACCAACTGGTGTTGGTGTTTCAGTAGCAATTGGTTCCCTTATGGGGTGGAGTTGCTAGCCCCACACCCATGTTAAGCCTACAGCACCTGGTATTCCCAGGAGGTCTCCCATCAAAGTACTAGCCAGGCCCAACTCTGCTTAGCTTCCGAGATCAGACGGGATCGGGCGTGTTCAGGGTGGTTTAGCCATATACAATTTATATATGGGGGCATATTTTTTATAAAACTCCTTGGGTATCCAATGCTCTTGTCTTCCTTTGTTAATTTTATCACAGTACAAAATTGGCCATAATTAAATAAAAGGAAGTTATCCATTGGCAGGGGACAATTGTGGCACATCATCTTGGGCATATGGCACCATGTACTACTTGGCCATTTTCCCAGGGGTGGCCCCCAGCCAAGAGCCCCAGGTCCCCTGGCCCTGTATAGCCCTCCCTAATTGTATCCCAAATGGGGCCAATCTAGAAGAATCTAATACCCCACCAGGCAATCCCGCAAAAAACAAGGTCACGTCTCATCCCCATCTATACCCCTCTCCCAAGACATTTGTTTCCACATCGGGACAATGGCCCCTACCTTCGGAGGGGAAGATCTTTTCCCATGCCACCAGCGCTTGTAGTTCCAATGGGGGAAAAAACCCTAGGAGCAATGGCTTGAATGGACCACTGATGGGAAAGTATATGGGGAGGTTTCAAATGTCACAGGAAATTTCACTACGATAACCGCATTAGTGCTTCACATTAACAGTTGGTGTCGGGATGAGGTTGCGGTATTAATACCTGGAGGGTGTAGAGTTCAGCCCAATTCCAGTAGTTCCCAATGTTGGTATATTACATGTGTCACCAACTCATCCACACGCCAATGTGGGGAGGCAAGTATCACGTGTCCAGAACAATTCCCAACATCCCTTCTATAGTGTCGCCTCCTCCACTTAGCCTCCAGTCTCCCGGGAATGGCCCTAAAAAAGCATCTCCACGTTTCTCGCCACCAGCGGTGATGGCAAATTTTACCAGCAATTAAATGGAAGGCAGCCATTCTGCGCTGGATCCTCCTCAATGCCACCCCAGAAGTTTTAGACATTTAAGTGACCCAAAGGTGTTTTCAAGTCTCAGCCCAATTGTACCATGGGAGCGACCCTCCAACTTGCCCCCCTTGCCCCCCCCCACAAAAAAAGCAGATCTTAGCCCCATCCCCAGGGCCAATAGAAGAATATTTTGTACCCTAGGCAAAACTTCCACCTTGTTCCCCGCCCCCACTCACCCCCCAAGTCCGGGGAGCGCTGCAGGAGCTCCCACCACCCCGCCCTGCAACACCCCTCCTGCGGCAGCTCCCCTCCCCCTCCAACTGCAGAGCCCTCCCACCCCACCCCACCCCCCACGGCAGCTCCCTGCCCCAGCTCACGTTGGCTACACAACCTACCCGAGCACGCTTTTTGGTGCCCCCAACCACTTGGTGCCCTAGGCAGTTGCCTAGTTCGCCTAGTGGTTGCACCAGCCCTGCCCCTCCCACAAAAAGTCTGCTAACTCAGCAGCCAGCATTTAAAATATCCAACAAGGAGCCAAAAGGGACAAGCAGTTAAAACAATTTAAAAGGGCCATAAATCTGGTCACAAGTGCACCTCACCCATCTCACAGTGGCCTCCTCCGCCCTCAAACCTACTGCCAAATTAGCCCTCCACACGCCGGACACCTTGCAGGGACTAATTAAGGCCATATTTGAGGCCGGCAACCAACTGGCTTAAACTTTTATGTGCTCCCAGCTCCAACAATACTTAACCCAGAAAGTCCGCAACATCCAAAAATATGTGCTCCCTGGAACCTGGCCCGGGGAAATCCACTCCCATTCAGGGATTTCCCGGGAGCGATGGCCTTTCCGCTATTCCTAAAAACTCACTAACTAAACATGTACAAACATAGCCTGCTCCTTCACGGCCTTTGGCCCCATGAAGAAAGTTTGTGCCCCTGCCCTAAAAATCTATCCAGGCCTTTGGGAAGGCTGCCTTTGGCACTGGGCGGTCTATCACAACGTATGGGAGGTGGCTCCCCCCTGATGACACAGCTAAGTGGTATCTGCCGACTGCTTCTTTTAACTATCAGCACATATGGATCGCAGAGGGCAACACCTGGCAGCTTCGGCCTATAAAGCCCCCTAAAATAATGTATAAGTCAAGGGCAGTGCCAGGCCACTTCTCTAAAATAGGTCAATGCTTCTGCTGGGGAGGGGAGGCATCAGGATATGCCCCCACTAAGGCACGTGTTTACCAATACGCCTGCACGTGTTTAAATAACCACCTACCCCAGGGTGCCCTTCGACTCACTGTTACAATATCAATAGCTATAGCCCACGAAAGCTTATGCTGAAATAAACTAGTTAGTCTCTAAGGCCTTGTCTTCACTACAGCATTAGGTCGATTTTCCTTAAGTCGATTTTCTAAAGCAGACTTTATAAAGTCGACTTAGTGCGTCCCCACACAGCACAGCAGGTCGACAGTGTCTGACAGTGTCTCTCCTTACAACTTTTGCAAGCGTCGACATAGCGAGCATTGCACTATGGGTACCTATCCCACAGTTCCCGGAGCCCCCAGCAGGCACCATTTCGAGGGCTGCACTGTGGGTAGACATGTCATCATTCCATGCCCTTTTTTTGTGACGCTGACACCATTTCGAGTGCTACACTGAGGGTAGGCATGTCATCATTCCACGCCTTTTTTTTCCACTGACACCATTTCGAGCTGTGCACTCGTGGGTAGGCATCGCATTATTCGAGCCCCATCCCCGCGCTGCGCTAACGCCATAGCAGTACAAGCATGGAGCCCGCAGATACCATCGCTGCAGCAGTGGCCGTCGTGAATACCTCCCACCTTGTTCTGGATTTTATGCTGCATCGTCTGCAGAGGAATGCAATCCAGAGACAACTGCGCTTTCTGGAAGCTGATGACAGTGAGGAGGAGGAGGAGGAGGAGGAGGAGGACATGGACCTGGACATGCATTAGAGGGACACTGTGGTTTTTGGAAGTAGGGCGACCGACAATCTGGCAAATTTGGTGGCAATGGGGCAGGCTCGTGCCATTGAACGCTGATTCTGGGCCTGGGAAACAAGCACTGACTGGTGGGATCGCATAGTGCTGCAGGTCTGGGATGACTCCCAGTGGCTCAGAAACTTTTGCATGCGTAAGGGCACGTTCATGGAGCTTTGTGACTTGCTTTTCCCGGCCCTCCGGCACGAGAATACCAGAATGAGAGCGGCCCTCACAGTTGAGAAGCGAGTGGCAATAGCCCTCTGGAAGCTTGCAACGCCAGACAGCTACCGGTCAGTCGCGAATCAGTTTGGGGTGGGTAAATCTACAGTGGGCTCTGCTGTGATGCAAGTAAGCAGGGCAATCGTCGAGCAGCTGCTATCCAGGGTTATAAACCTTGGAAACCTGCAAGCTACAATAGATGGCTTTGCCGCCATGGGATTCCCTAACTGTGGTGGGGCTATAGATGGGACTCATATCCCTATGCTGGCACCAGCCAACGAAGCCGCAGAGTACAGAAACCGGAAGGGATATTACTCTATGGTCATGCAAGCAGTGGTTGACCACAAGGGACGATTCACCGACCTGTACATGGGGTTGCCGGGAAAGGTTCATGACGCTCGAGTTTTCAGGAACTCTAGGACTTTTAGACAGCTGCATCAAGGGATTTTCTTCCCCGAACAGAAAATTTCCATGGGGGGGGGGGGGAATGCCCATCATTCTCATTGGAGACCCAGCCTACCCCTTAATGCCCTGGCTTATGAAGCCCTACACTGGGGCCCTTGACAGGGGTCAGGAGCTGTTCAATTACAGGCTGAGCAAGTGCAGAATGGCCGTAGAGTGTGCATTTGGCCGTCTGAAGGGGAGATGGAGATCATTACTGATTTGCTCAGACATCAGCGAGAGAAATATCCCCATTGTTATTGCTGCTTGCTCTGTGCTCCACAATCTCTGTGAGCGCAAGGGGGAAACGTTTATGGTGGGCTGGGAGGAAGAGGCAAATTTACTGTCTACTGCTTACCAGCAGCCAGACACCAGGGAAAGTAGAAGAGCGCACCATGAGGCGCTGCGCCTAAGGGACGCCTTGAAAACCAGTTTCATGAGTGCCCAAGAGGAGGTTTGACAACCCGGTCCCTTGCTCTGCTCAGCCCTAAGCCTGTCATCCTTGCACCCTCTTTCCCTCCCCCCTCCCGATGGTTGCAGAGGAAATAAATACACAACCCGGTCCCTTGCTCTGCTCAGCCCTAAGCCTGCCGTCCTTGCACCCTCTTTCGCTCCCCCCTCCCAATGCTTGCAGAGGAAATAAATACATTGTTTTAAAAATCACGGTTTCTTTATTGGTTCATCACAAATTCGGGGTGGGGTGAGGTGGGCTGGGGAGGGGAGGGAAACCAGCAGTCGCAGTGGTGGAGGAGAGGGTGGGGGGAAGGGGTTAGGGGTGGTGTAGGGTGGCCAAGACTCAGCAGCTTTTAACAGTGTTCGGATACACTCCTCGTGCGGCTGCTAGTGCTGGCTTGTGGTGTGGAGTGGGTCGGTCCCCGGAGCTTCCCTCCCCCCCCCCCCGGGTTCTCACCCCGCGTTTGGGTGGGGACGCTATGGGACTTGGGGAGGGGGAGAGGTGGTTATACAGAGGATGTAGAGGCGATCTTTGGTTCTGCTCTACCAGACACCTGAGCATATTGCTTTGCTCCTCCATTATCCGGATCAAAGCATCCATCCGCTTTTCTTCGCGTGCCTCTCGTCTGTCCTCACGCACCGCCCGTTGCTCTTCACGCACCGCCCGTTGCTCTTCACACTTTTCTGCTGCAGCTCTTGATTCCTCTCTTGACTGTAGCATTTTTTCCCTCCATTCCGTCTGCCGTGCGGCCTCAGCGTTGGAGTTCCGGAGTAGTTCATCAAACATGTCATCACGCGTTCTCTTTTTACGCTTCCGTATCTGCGACAGACGGCGAGAGGGGCAGTTGGGCGAATTATGAGATAACTGTGCAGCTGTGGGCAAAGAAAGGCACAAGTTTATGACACAGAAACATTCATGGATCACAGCGGGAGTACTAGAATCAGAGAGGTAGCAGTGTTAGTTTGGAATAGCAGAGGTAACAAAGAGTCCTGTGGAACTACTATGCTACAGGGAACCACATTATTCAACGGCCTATAATGAGTATACTCTGCACCTAAAAAATTACTGGATGCCTCACACAAAATTCACAGAAGCATCTCACTTACAGCCTCAACACAACACGGCTACTGCAATCACCGTGCAGCGGGCCATGTTAACCTTAAGCCATACTCAGATATTCCAGGGTTAATCCCTCCTCCCCTCCTGCCCCCCTCCCCGCCTGCCACGTGGATCCCTCCTTCAGCACATCGCGTGGGGCTCACCCCCAACTTCAAAACAAAACCGGGCTGAGTGCCGTCTACCTGTTGGGTGGGGGGGTGCTTGTGCTGACTGGCGGGGGGGGGGGGGCGATGGGGGCGGTTGTGCAGACTGGCGGGGGGGACAGGAGGGTGCAGCGTGGCAGGGGGAGGAGGAGTGGTTGGATTTCAGGCGTGCTGCACCGGGACATTTAAAAAGCAAAGCAAAACCCCGGGCTGAGTGCCGTCTACCTGTTGGGAGTGGGGGGGCGCTTGTGCAGACTGGCGGGGGGGACGGGGGCGGTTGTGCAGACTGGCGGGGGAAGGGGGTGTGTGCAAAAAAAAGACCACTCACCAGAGGATCGTTCGTGGGCTGGGGTACCCCCTTGGGAGGGTTTTCCTTTGGCTGGTCTCCTGTGCTGCTGAGCTCTGCATGGCAGCTTGGGCTGCTGATTTCTATGAAGACTGAGCTGTGCAGATGAGCTGGCCACGCTGACCAAACAGGAAGCTGTTCAAATGTTCCTGGGTCTTTTCCTGTCTACCTGGCCAGAGCAGCGAGTTGAGAGCGCTGTCCAGAGCGGTCACAGTGGAGCAGTGAAGCAGTCCAGAGCGGTCAGAATGGAGCATTGTGGGACAGCCTCTGGAGGCTAGTAATGTCACTTGTGTCCTCACTAGTCCACAATCGACCTAGAGAGGTCGATTTTAGGGCTACGCCACTCATTTTGGAGGAGTTATAAAGTCGATTTTAAGGTCCCTTAAAATCGACTTTAAGGACATGCAGGTGAGGACGGGTACAGGCTTAAATCGACTTTAGCTTGCTAAAGTCGACTTTAAGCCATAGTGGGGACCAGGGCAAAGGTGCTAGAAGTCTTCCTCGCTTTCTTTACAGATACGGACTAACATGGCTGCTATTCTTGAACAATATCAAGTGCAAAATTTTTCAGCGCATTGTCCCGCTGTTATTCAATGTACTCTTAATAGCTCTAACTATATTGTGTTTAATTTTTCATCACTCACACCCAATGTTTTTCTTCCACTGGCGCACATCCAAGAGCAACGCCCCGTGTTCCAGAAAGATGCCTTCACCTTTACAATATTGCAGTGCACTTTCAATCTAAAACAGGCATCTTTTGTCACAGCCATCCGGGTAGGGTGTCTGTGTCAACAAGGAAATGTGCTATATTTTATTACTAATGAAGCCCAAAGTCACTACTGGCTTATGTACACTGTTGTTGCTGTCCTAATAATCTTGTCACAAGATCCTGAAAGTGGAACAAGTGTGTGTAAATAGCAAAGATTAGTGCAAGGAACATACAGTACATTCATCACGAGCCAAATTTATTCAAGCTAATATTTAAAGTTATTGTGTACACAAGTTAAGAAGGAAAGCTCTGTACATCTGGGGCCAGGCTTGGGTTATGCGGGATTGCAAGAATGGAGTCTTGCCCACGTGCTCAGGGTTCAGCTGATCGCCATATTTGGGGTTGGGAAGGAATTTTCCTCCAGGGCAGATTGGCAGAGGCCCTGGCTTGTTTTTCAGCTTCCTCTGCAGCCACGGGGCTTGCGTCACTTGCTGGAGGATTCTCTGTATCTTGAAGTCCTTAAACCAAGATTTGAGGATTTCAATAACTCAGATATAGGTGAGAGGTATATTGCAGGAATGGGTTGGTAAAATTCTGTGGCCTGCATTGTGCAGGAGGTCAGACTAGATCATAATGGTCCCTTCTGACTTTAAAGTCTGAGTCTGATTATAGGTTAACAAGGTACATACATAGCACATAAGAATGGATTACAAGCTTCACAAGGTACATACATAGAACATAATCAGCATAGATCCAGATTGCAGTGTGGGAGTTTTTTAAAGTGTCAGTGGATAAATGGGCTCACATCCACCACTCATGGAATGTATTCAGAGTCCAAGTCATTAGCAGTGTAGACAATAAGTACATGGGTGGGGTGTGTCCTTCGGTTGGTCAGGGAAGGGAGGAAGTGGGTTATTTCCCTGGTCGTCAAGTAGCAAAGCCAATTTTCTGTTGTACATATATTTTATATTCTACAAAGATGAGAATGTAATCAGCTGGAATTTCTAGTGGGTCAGAAGTTAGGCAGTTTGGGTGCCTTCTTTGCAAAACATAACTTTATAACTGCATTTCCTGAGTTTCTAAACATTTGACATTTTTTATTTTATTGTTAGCTCTCATAGTCTTGAAAGAGTCTATGTGCCACCATGAATGGTGAATTTTGAATAATGTTCTACATTCCAAATTTGGAATTAAAAATATCTTTTCATTTTAATCCTTGGAACTGGCCAAATTTTTGTTTTCTGTTTTCAGATTTTGAATTTTCATTTCCCCAAGCTCCTACCTTGCCTTTTTTTTACTTCTTCAAAAGATAGAATATATAAAATATATAAGAAAGTAGGTCAAACATAGTCTTTCACACCTCTTTTCTTTGTTCCAAGTGATAAATTGTAGGGGGAAATGGGTCAGGTTTACATTTTTTTAAATTTTATTTTATCTTTCAAATGGTGCTCAGACCTAGGTGCCAATCACTCAAGTTAACCAAGTCGCACAGATATGCATGGGGAAAGATTTGAAGGGAGATCAGCAATTTTGAAGAAAGTGAAATGGAATTATTTGGTAAGTGTGGCGAGAAATCAAAGCTTTTCAATCACTGATAAATATGTGCAGAGTTTCCTAATGGATTGAGCACTGAATTTAGCCTCAATAATCATGGGTTCTATTCCTGGCTCTGCGACTGGTTGGTGGGTTTACCTAGAGCTAGGCACTCCAGGGGGCCGTGCCTCAATTTCCCCATCTGTAAAAGGCAGTTAATAATAATTACCTGCTTTGACATGTAGGGGTGAAAAACCTCTATTGGAGCTAGGCATTGATATTACATAATTCATTTTATTTCTATAAAGTGTCTCTGTCTCTATATGCATATTTAACAAAAACCAGGCAACCAACAAATGTTGGTCCATCGTTAATGTGCCCTGCCCATGCAGTCCAGCCCTACATATAACTGCCACACTTATCCCCCACCATCAACCTCTTCCCAAAGGTTTGGGCTGAAAACCACAGCTAAGCAAAGGACCAGGAAAACACCTATTTACATCCTATTTTGAGAGTTTAAGTTCAATTAAGCTCTGATTGCCACACAATTTAATGAAGCATTTACTTCTGCAACTTTGTGTATTGACACCATTCTATTAGTAAATACCTGCTTTATAAACCAACATTAATGTGTCCAAATAGGCATTTACACTAGTTTTAAAACAATGCAAATTCTGTCTCTTTGTGGTCCTTTCGTGGTATTCTGCTGGATCAATACAAAGGAGTAAATTTCACCTTAGGGAATACATTACACCTTGCATTGTCTTAAACCATCTAAGGATGTCAGTCCAAGTGCAATGGATGGAACAGTGATTTCTATACTTAAGGAGCCTTCACTTCTTCAAGGTGCCACAGGACTTTGTTACCTCTGCTATTCCTAACTAACACGGCTACCTCTCTGATTCTTAAAATGTCTTGTCATTAGCTCTATTAACTTAGACAACTCAGAATTGAGAGGCAGTATGGTAAGAAGTCAGGGAGAGTCCTGGATTTTAAATACAGCTCATACCCTTTCTCTGTGCCTTAGTTTCCGAGTCTCGCACAGTTATTCTGGACCACAGCCGGGATAGAAATCAGGACTTGTGATACCTAGTGCCCACTGCTCTAACTCATTAGATCCCACTTCCCTCCCAGAATAGTGAATAGAACCCAGGAGTCCTGAGTCCCAGCCCCTCCCTGCTCCAGCCACTGGACCCTGCTCTTCTCCTAAAGCTTGGGAAAGAACCCAGGAGTCCTGACTTCTAATCCTTCTGACTATCCCCTATCCTGTCCTAGACCAGAACCCAGGAGTCCTGAACCACATGACAATTCTTCCTCCCCTTCATGCAAAGGTCATTTTTTACCCGTCAATTTGACCAGCGCTCCTTTGACATCCTTGTTTCTCAGGCTGTAGATGAGAGGATTCAGGAGGGAAGACCCCACACTGTAAAAGAAAGAGAAGTATTTGTCCCTCTCGGGTGAGTAGCTGGAGGCAGGACGCATGTACATGAACATGGCAGCACCATAAAAGAGTGTCACCATGGTGATGTGCGCAGTGCAGGTGGAGAAAGCCTTGAACCTCCCCTCCACTGAGGAGATCCTCAAGATGGCCACTAGAATGAACCCGTAAGAAACCAGGATCAAGAAGACTGGGATCATGAGCAGTATCACCCCCATCATGAAGAGCACCACCTCAGTGGCCCATGTATCCGCACAAGCCAGCTTCAAAATGGCTGGTACCTCACAGAAGAAGTGGTTGATCTCATTTGGGCCACAGTACGGCAGCCTCATGGTGATTCCAGTGTGCACCATTGCAAAGAAGAAACCACCCACCCAAGAGCTGGCGGCCATCTTGACACAGACCGACCTGCTCATGATGAGGGTATAGTGCAGCGGGTGGCAAATGGCCACATACCGGTCATAGGCCATCACAGCATAGAGGATGCACTCAGTTATCCCCAGGGAGAGGAAGATGTACATCTGGATGGCGCAGCCCGTGTAAGAGATGCTCTTCTTTTTGGAGAGGAGGTGGAGCAGCGTCTGCGGCACAGTGGTGGTGGTGTAGCTAATGTCCAGGAAAGAGAGGTTGGCCAGGAAAAAGTACATGGGCATGTGGAGACGGGAGTCAATCCTGATAAGGGTGAAGATGAGGCTGTTCCCAAAGAGGATGGCTAGGTAGACGGCCAGGAAGACCGCAAAGAGCAGCAGCTGCGTCCCGGGCTGGCTGGAGAATCCCAGCAGGATGAACTCCGACACGGAACTTCTGTTCTGCCATGTAAGATTTCTCATCGTGTCTTACATGATGGGGGGGAAAAGGGAGGTGGGGAGAAACAAACGATAAAAACCACATTCCACGGGGATAAAGCACAGAAGGTTCCTAAGTACCACACATTTATGGCCTTTATCACAGTAGTATCTGAGCACCTCAGAGTCAGCAATGGATTTTAGCCTCCTGACATTCCTGTGGATGAAGAAAGCAGACACTATCTCCATTTTACAGTTGGGAAAATTGAGGCAAAAGGTAGATTAAGTCATTTATTCAGGGACATCCTTTCTTTAACCGGCCAACATCAGGGCAGCATCATACTAGGTTCTGTTCATACACCTACCCCTCCTACCAGGTGGAGTTGGCATTAATATCAAGGGGTTCCTCTTAATACAAAACAGAGCTGTCTTGAGTAATCTGAAAAAACTAAGCACCACCCCCTACTAGCAAGCAATGAGTCTCTGCATAACAAAAGAGAACTTTTATTACAAAGGAAAGGGAACTCAGCATTAAGGCTGGGAAACACCCACAATCACCATTCCAAAGCATGTAACCCTAAGCAAACACCCACCTCACAGGGTCCTCTGCCTCAGTTTCCCATTGTGTGGAGTGAAAATCTGACGAACGAAAGTCCCTTTAACGCGCATCTCCCTTTCCCTCCGCCGCACCCCGCTCACGGTTGGCTGTCCTGGGTCAGCAAAAATCCGGAGGTGTGTTCACCTTTCATCCCTGAAACCGAGATGGGGAGGACATTGACCAATGCTGCTGATGCTGTAGTCTGGTGCCACTGGGCACCGCCGCCACCACTGTTATCTCTGCTGGCATTAGCTGACTGCTGGTGCCCCCTGTAGGATCTCTAGTGTAGCCAGAGCCTCAGAAAGCTTTTCCTAATCCCCAACCTAAATCTTCCCTGCTGCAAGCTAAGCGAATGACTTCTTGTCCTATCCTGGGTGGATGCGGAGAACAACTTATTCTTTCCCTGGGGTGCCCAAGCTGGGTGGGATACTCCAGGCAAGTCCCCACCAGTGCTGAACGGAGTGGAACCATCACCTCCCCAAATTCACTGCTATGCCTTGGAGTCCAGAGCTGCATTGCTCCAATCGTGCAAAGCATCCATCAACCTGGCTTGGACAGCCAGGGGAACTAGCTATACTGTTTCCTTGGCTGATTTCCCTGTTTTGCTCCAAAGTGCTGCAAAGCAGATCTGGCGTACCAGTGATTCTGGTGCATGCTGTTCTTTTATTTGGCCGGGAACATACCGGTGAGAGGAAGTTATTAATATGGCCCACGGTGGAGCAGAGAAGAGTGGTACAGCTCAGAATTAAATCTCTGTCTAAATCTGACACGTGGCCAATTTAAACAGCGATCGCTAAAGAAGGACATCAGTTCCCTCTCATATTAAGTAGTATTTTATATAGATTCCCAAACAATCCAAAAGCATGTGTTTGTGGGGCACCAATATGTACATTTCAGTTCTTGGGGTAGGGGCTGTGTCAAAGAATATTTTTTTCCACCGCACCTGAATTTCTGTCCAGTGCCTTAGCCACAAAACCATCTCTAGTCCTCCCCTCACCAGTAGTCCATTGATTCCAGTCTCTTAAATCTTATTTCTACGAGCATGGGCATTTCCAGACTGTATCCAACTATTTGTCCATCTCATTCAATCACCTATCTACAACTAAATAAGATGAGGAAGACTTTGTAGCACCTTAGAGACTAACCAGTTTATTTCAGCATAAGCTTTCGTGGGCTATAGCCCACTTCATTGGATGCAACATCGGATGCTATAGCCCACGAAAGCTTATGTTGAAATAAACTGGTTAGTATTTAAGGTGCTACAAAGTCTTCCTCGTCTTATTTACGGATATAGACTAACACCGCTGCTAATCTTAAACCTATCTACAACTGTGGCCAGTGTCCGCTGAGTTAAAGGAAAGTGTAAGAAGCCCCCTAGTGGTTAATTATGCAATTACCAGCCCACAAGGAAAGTTTCCCTCCTAAACCCCAATACTTAGAAGTTAGTTTAGGCTCCAAAGTTTGAGTTTATATCCTTCCCAATCATTTGGTTATTAATTCTCACCAGTATATATACAAAATTCCTCAGTCTGGTGTTTTCATCCCCACAACAGGCATTATAAAATCCACTTACCTTCCTTGGTGAGAGAACAGCGTAGTGTCTTCAGTTGTAGAAGTACAGGATCTGGATTTATTAATCGAAAGGATCACTTAAACTAATTCCTCAGGCAAAGTGACAGAACAGCGGCATGTATTGTGGAATAATTTGGGTTCTGATGGCTTCAGGTATGAAAGAAAAATTAATAAAACAAAGATAATTAGATAGCTTGCCAGTTTATGATAAATTTAATGAAAATGTGTTTCTAACCGAACTTAAACTGATACGATACAGGAGGCATGAATTTACAATGCTACATTGGTACAGATTTTCATTAGAGTAGACTATAAATGGGCACAGGTTTGGTCGTGTGCGCGCGTAGTAATTATTGCTTCTGTTAATTTGTTTTTCTTCAGCAGATCACAGAGTATTTAAAATCTTTGCTGTTTGTCCCATGCTGTGAATCTGATTCATTGTCCTGGATTCAAAAAGGTAAATACAATGCGCTGGACATAAGCAAAGAATAAAATAATAAAAATGTCCATATTACACTGAGGGAAAGATCAATCAACTAAAAGATAAGGGTTCAAAGCGATTCATTCACTTCTCAGGTCCACTGCTCTTTGAATAAACCCAAAGGATCCAAGGGTTGACAGCAAAAAGGTTTGAGATATTTCAAAGGTGGCTGTAAATCCCAGGGCTTTATTTTGTTTGTTTTTTAATAAACTTTCAAAGGCAAAAACAACTTGTTATTTTTCTGGTCTCTCAGGGGTTTTGTCCTCCAGCCATTCAAATAAAAACACTTGTTAGCTAAAAATATATTCAATGTAAAAAGTTACTTATCTGCACCCCATGTCCCCAGCATATGACTGCTTAAAACATATGGATATGTTTATCTTCACTATTCCCTACTTGGTAAGTAAGGATTATTATCCACATTTTACAGATGGGGAAACTGAGGCACAGAGAGATGGTGAGACAGGGTTCTTAATCAACAGCAAACCCCCACTGTAAAAGTCGCTGTACAAACCCAGATGATGATGTTGAACAGAGTCCCTGTGTTGGGAAACTACAGTTTAATAAGCAGAACAGACAAAAGATGCAAGAGGAGAAAGAGTTGAAGGCTGAAATTAAATTAGGACACCCACTCAAGAGTATTGCTGATTACCATTTATTATATGGATAACACCTATTATATGGTGTTATATGGATATCATATATATCGGGGTGGGGGGATAGCTCAGTGGTTTGAGCGTTGGCCTGCTAAACCCAGGGTTGTGAGTTCAATCCTTGAGGGGGCCATTTAGGGATCTGGGGCAAAAATCCTGCTAGTGTAGGCAGGGGGATCCTGCTAGTGTAGGCAGGGGACTGGACTCGATGACCTTCAAGGTCTTTCCAGTTCTAGGAGATTGGTATATCTCCATTTATTTATTTTATTTATATGGTAACACCTAAAGTCACACTGTGCTGGGCCCTGCATGTACACAGTGAGAGACAGTCTCTGCCCTGAAGATCTTAGTCTACATAGACAAGACAAAGAAAAGGCAGAAAAAGAGATGGATATTATCCTCATGTTACAGATGGGGAGACGGGGCACAAAGAGATGAAGTAACTTTCAAAATGTAGCACAGGGATTTGGAGGCAGAGAGGATGCAGGAGTGGATGGACCATGGGTCTCACTCAGTGCATCAGTTCTTATATTCCTTACTGAACCCAGCTTTATTGAGTTCCAGCCCAGTGTCTTAACCAAAAGGCAATTCTGCTTCAAGGGGGTTTTTCTTTAATCTACTTTTATTTACTGGATTATTATTAATTAATTTCAGTTGCCAAGAAATTATGGGGACAGATCTTACAAAAATCTCATCTCCTGTTACTGCCAGCATTTCATAGCAGATGCTTGCCAAAAGGCCAGAGAGCTGGCATGATAGCAATCTGATGATAGGTGCAGGCAAAAATTTTCAGCCATTAAAAAAAAAATTCACTAAAAAAAGATCAGATTTGGGTTAAGTGAAAATTTTTCCAACTTCATGTCAATTTTGCCAAATTGTTTCACTCAAAACCACAAAAACTAGACAACAAAATGAAGAAAAAAAATCGAAGTTCTGCTTCGACAGTTTCAAATGATTTTTGATTGAAAATGAGATTTTGTATCAAAGATCCCTTCAAAAAAATTAATGTTAAAAAATGAGATCAGAATTGAATGAAAACATTTTGTTCTGGGGGTCAGATGAAATGATTTGCTTTGCCCAAAAGAAATGTTTTGACTATTTATTTTCCCAGGTTTTTTTAAATATCATTTTGGGATGATCCACAAATATGTTTTCCCCGAATCCTTCAAAATGACCAATGAACCAAAAATTTCAGTTACTCACACAGCTCTCATTGGAATTGTCCTCATGCAAGGGAATCCTCATCTGGCATAAAGTAAAACTGACCAACACCGTACCATCCTCTCCTGCTCTTCCCTATCATAGTGGGGAGATATTCCAGGATTAAAAGGTTAGGAATGTTTTGGTCTCTGGTGAACTTGGCCATCTGAATGCCTTTCCCAGCCCTATGGAGCATAGCAGATATCATATCTTAGAGCAGCCCCAAAGCTGCTGCTGGAATAAGAATAATATCATGTTACCTCTGTATAAATCCCTTGTACTACAACATCTGGAATTCTGCTCACAGATCTGGTTGCCCCCCTCTCAAAAAATATATATTGGATTTGGGAAAGGTTCAGAAAAGGGAAACAAAAATGATTAGGGATCTGGAACAAGTTCCATATGAAGAGAGACAAATAAGGCAGGATGAATAAAACGAGTAAGGGGAAGATATGATAGAGGTCTACAAAACTGTGATTTGTGTAGAGAGAGTAAATAAGGAAGTGTTATTCACTCCTTCTCATAACACAAGAACTAAAGGTTGTGAAGTTGCACTCCATAAGGCTTTATGGAAATATGCTTATAAATATAAATATGATATAACTGGAATATGTTTATGCTATATATGCTATGTAACATATCTCTATAATGTTCTGATCTACTCAATATATTCATCATACTCATTTGCATGTATCATTTTTGTATTCAAAGTTATGAATATTGGCTGTGTACTTGTTTGATTTTAAGTAGCCTTAGTAAGGCATTTGGTCAGCTTGTTGAGAAAGCAATTTGCAAGTTAAGTATCCCATCAAGAAACCCTTAACGGACAATAGATCTTGGAAGACTCCCATCCACTAAGAAGTCTACCTGAGGACGTTCAAGGTAGCATGTAAACTCTTTGAGGGTGAGATTTCATCTGTAATCACTTTCTTACTGTTTTAGGTTTAGACTTGCATCTTTTATTTTATTTTGCTTGGTAATTCACTTTGTTCTGTCTGTTATTACTTGGAGCCACTTCAATCCTACTTTTTGTATTTAATAAAATCACTTTTTACTTCTTAATGAACCCAGAGTATGCATTGATACCTGTGGGGCAGGCAAACACCTGTGCATATCTCTCTATCAGTGTTACTCTGTATAAGCTTTATATGGGAAAAATGGATTTATTTGGGGTTTGGACCCCATTGGGAGCTGGGCATCTGAGTGCTGGAGACAGGAACACTTCTTAAACTGTTTTCAGTTAAGCCTGCAGCTTTTGGGGGACATTGTTCAGACCTGGGTCTGGGTTTATAGCAGGTTAGTCTGGCTCAAGCAGGCAAGATTCTGGAGTCCCAAGCTGGCAGGGAAAATGGCTTAGAGGGAGTCCAGCATCTCAGGTGGTAGTTCCCAAGGAGTTTTCTGTGATCTAGCCCATCTCGGGGTCACCAAATGAAATGAATAGGCAGCAGGTTTAAAACAAACAAAAGGGAGTATTTTTTCACACAACGCACAGTCAACCTGTGGAACCTGCTAGGGGATGTTGTGAAGGCCAAGACTATACCGGGGTTCAAGAAAGAATAAGATACATTCACGGAGGGTAGGTCTATCAATGGCTATTAGCCAGAATGAGCAGGGATGGTGGCCCTAGCTTCTGCTTGCCAGAAGCTGTGAGTGGACAACAGGGGATGGATCACTGGATGATTACCTGTTCTATTCATTTCCTCTGAAGCACCTGGCATGGACCACTGTTGGAAGAAAGGCTATGGGGCTAGATAGACCTTTGGTCTGACCCAGCATGGCCATTCTTATGTTCTTATTTTAATTTATGCCTCTGGGATAGAGAAGCACAAAGGTAGGATAAATAGTAGAAGGGGAGCTAGTCTACTCAGGGACAGCCTGGCCAGAGTTGTCAGGAAAGTACTAAACTAATAACAAAAGGGGAGGGTTAAAGAGGGTTAAATCAAGAAGGCTTGTTTTTATTCCGGAAAGATCTGCTCTAGGAATTATTTCGGGGAAGTTCCCTGGCCTGTGTTCTAAACGTAGGCCAACTAGATCAGTGTTCCATGGGAAGGGGCTAGGTGAGTCGCGCAGGTCCCCAGGGCAGACCCCTGTTCCCATGCTCCTTCAGTTTCCCTGGGCAGCAGGCAGCAGTGATCTGTTGCCTGAGTCCCATTCCCCACACTGCTACCTGCTGCATGTGGATCAGGGATGGGAAAGCACCACCGCAGCACATGCAGGGCGGGGACAGTCTGCAGATTGTCCGCTCACTGGCTCTGGCTGCTTTGGACTCCACTCCCATCTCCCCTGAGCATCAGGCACTGGAGAGGGGAGTTGGATCTGGGCAGCTGCAGCATACAGAGGAAGTGTCTGGAGCCAGCTGTATGGACGGTAGGCAGCCTGTTAAGGATCGCGGCCTGGCCATGGGGAGAGAGGAGCAGGCCGGTGCTGGAAGACGGGGCAGGATTGGGAGAATGAAAGCAATGAGCTTGGGGGATGGGCCAGGTAAAGCAGGGGGCTGAGGAGTGGAGGGGGAAATAGGGGGCTGAAGAATGGGGAGCAGGGGTAAGGGTGGATCCCCCAAAAAGTAAAATGCAGTTGGGGGGTCACCTTATTGAAAAGTTTGAGAATCACTGGAGAATCAAAATGTTCCCTTCTGGCTTTGGAATCTATACATCTGTGAATAATGCAACACACCCCCAC
This sequence comes from Sternotherus odoratus, assembly GCA_032164245.1. Lineage (NCBI taxonomy): Eukaryota > Metazoa > Chordata > Testudines > Kinosternidae > Sternotherus > Sternotherus odoratus. Next base: position 10,258,038 of record JAVMKO010000012.1, read on the forward strand.
CCCACCCTCCCAACGCACCTTCTCAGGTCCTGTACCATGTGTCTCAGCCATATCCAGCAATCCAAGAGGAGGGGGTGTAGTAGGAAGAGGGCCTCAAACATAAGCCCTTTATCAGAGGCCTTGTCTGAGGACTGAGGCCTGGGCTAAAGTAGTGATCTAAGCTTTGCTGATATAAAGCAAAGCCAGGCTGTGAGCAGGAGGCAGGCCCTATTCACAAAATCTGTCAAGAGCAGGGCTGATATTGCAGAAACACACACATTCCTAAGAGATGCTAGGCACAAAACACACACGCAAACACATTCCAGGAGGGTGATACTAGAACACCTTGACACCAGCACATTCCCCAAAGAGAACAGGAGCATGCTGACCCTAAAGATAAGATCAGGATGACAGTATGATTGATAGACATGTTTTGATCAAACCAACATGTACAAAGTAATGGATGTCACCTAAGTACGTCCGAGGGTGGCACCTAGCCACGTCAGAGGAGCAATGCATAACTTGTTTTTATCAGTATATAAAGCGGGGTCTAAGAGGGAGTGTCTTTGGCCAGCTGAGGCAGGAATGGAAAGTCCCGTCATTCACTGAACTGCATTCATAGTCACAGGCATACATGTGTTAGTATCCCTGTAGAGTGTGCAGGATATTTATACCATGCTTCGTCAACAATAAACCTGGCAGGGCGCCTTCGTACCTTAACTGATCTTGTGGTCATTGGGCAGTTTGCCCAAGATCTGTGGTGCCAGCTGCCTGCGCATAGCTGGAATGCACAGAGAGAAAATGCACACGTGCACACACACACCTGAACATCTGATGACGTGAAGGGGGGAATAGAATGGTCCATTGGCATTGCTGCACAGCCAGGCATAGATCCATGATGAACCTTTGGAGATCTTCGACATATCACCTCCCCACATGCCCCCAACATCCAAGTGGGAAAGTAAAGAGTCCGCAGGACAGTGCCTCTCTGGAGACGTCCGTGTTATCACAGGTTTGGAGAACCCCGATTTTGAAGGATGTAGGTGAAGGGATCACATGAGGGCAGCAAAGTGACTGGACAGTAGGAGAAGGTTTTGGTGTCCAAGGACAGATTCTGCAGAGTTTCTCAGCCATGTGGATCATGACCCAAAACTGGCTTTCCAGAGCTAGAATATGTCAAAGGGTAACATGGGAAGCTGCAGAGCAGGCCTGCTCTGCACTGACCCCACAGCAGCAGCAGCAGCTCCTGGCAGCTTCCATCCCACGGTGGTGACTGGACTCGGCTCCCCAATCCCGGCCTTGAAAAATGATACAGGGGGGTCGCAGCGCTGCTCAGGTTGGGCCTACTGACCCCTGAGCCATGCTCCAACCCTAGAGATCACAATGCCTGGAGCGGGGAGCCAAGACCAGCCAGCTATTGTACTCATAAACTCATAGAACCAAAGGGTTAGAAGGGACCACAAGGGTCATCTAGTCTAATCCGCTGCCAAGATGCAGGGTTTGTTGTGTCTAAACCGGTGATACTCAGAGTGAGGCTCGTGAGCCACAAGTGACTGTTTAATGCGTTTCCTGCGACTCTTTGCAGCAGGATATTAAAACACCATGTGATTGAATTAGCCAATCAGGAAGCTTTTACTATGTTATTAGCCAATTGTAGTTGATAAAATAATATTTGGTCAATCATTTCGCTGTGAGATATTAGGCAGATGGCTGTCCAGCTTCCTTTAGAAAACGACCAGTGAAGGAGCTTCCATAACTTCCTGAGATGTCTGTTTCATGGCCTCCTGTTCTTATGGTTAGGAGATTTTTCCTGAGATTTACTCTAAATCTGCTCTGCTGGAGTTTGATCCCATTGTCTCTTGACCTGCCCCCTGTGGCAAGAGACAACAACTTTTCTCCACCTTTTTTTATGGCAGCTCTTCTAGTATTTGAAGACCAGTATCATGTACTCATGGTTAAGGCTGCGATTTAGTCATGGAGGTTACGGCAGTCACAGATTCTATGACTTTGCTGGACCTCCATGACTTCTAGGGATGCAGGAGGAGGAGGCAGGAGTGTGCACCCCTGCCCTGCAATTGGGGCTGTCTGGAATAAGGATCCTGCAGCCCCAGCCTCACAGCTTCCTCCAGGGTCTGCAGCCAGGCTGCGGGGTGCAGCTGGGACCACACACCCCAGCCCCAGGGTGTTCCGGGCTTGGCGGGGTTGCAGCTGGGGAAGCGTACCTCAGCCCCACAGCTTTGGCCAGAGGCTGCAAGTGGGGCCGCCCATCCCCCTTGTGGCTTCCCAGGGCCATGCCACCTCATGCCCCACTGAATCTGGGGCTTGCATCGGGCCGCACACCCGTCCCGCAGTTGGACCAGATCTGGAGCAAGGGCCGTGTGTCTCCCATGGCTTAAATCCCCGCTGTGACCACTGGAGTCAGGGCTGTACCCCCTGACATGACTGGGGTCTCGGCCCATCAGTCATTCCCCCCCCCCCCCCGCCCCCACCCTCCATGGGACTCCATTCCTCCCCTCTACCTAGCTTGGCCCCGTTATTTTTTGTTTCGGTTTTTTGCTTTGTTTTTTTAGTAAAGTAATGGACAAGTAATGGGCTCTGTGAATTTTTGTTTATTGCCTGTGACCTGTTTGTGACTTTTACTAAAAATAATCATGAAAAAATCTTAGCCTTACTTATGGTGTACTTATTTTGTACTAATTACTTTAATATAGATAATATATACCACGGAGAAGAAATGTTTAGTAAGACAAATATTTTGTGGAATTAAAGCTGTTTACTGCAACAAGCCATCAAAGTTTACAAATGGATCCTGAGTCCCAAAGGTCAAATCCCACTTAAATTCTATGAACTTTGGCTTCTTTACATTTTAGATTGAAGGAAACATGAAGGGGCAGTAGCTACTGGGTTACTCACCCCTCCACACACACAAATCGCCGGCTAATCTCATCATTGCAAATTAAAACTACAAAACCAGTCATTGACCTCTGTGGGGAATCCATAACTTGGCAATCGTATGTAAACTTGTCAGGGACTTGAACTATTCCTAAGATTCCCCCGGGACAGCTATCTCACCAAGGGCATCCGCTAACCTTTCATTAACTGGAATATTCTCTCCAGAGTTTCCATTCTGAAGTTTTTGTTCAGAGAATAAAATAATGCAGTTAGCTGAGTCCAAATGAATAGCCCTGGGTATTATTAACATCTGTGTTTTGGAGGCATACAGTTAAACAAACAATAATTAGGTCTCAGTGGGGCCCTACTGAAGAGTTTATGTCTTAAAGGTTACTAGGAACATTCTTGTTACACAGAAAGTTGGAGGTGACGCTTTGGGGTTTTCAGCTAAAGCAGCAAGAAGTCCAGGAAAATAAAACAAAACCATTTTATTCAGTATTTTTAACAGCCTTTCGATCTAAGGTACCTGCATGGCCGCCTTGAATGTAATATTTGAGCACCTCATAACAACCTTTTATGCGTGACCCTCACACAATCCCTGTTATGTAGGGAAGTGCTACTACCCCCATTTTCCAGACAGGGAACCAGAAAACAGAGAAATTGCGAGTACATCTATACTGTAATGACAAGGTGTGACTGTAGTCAAAGGGACATACCTGAACTAGCTTGAATCTAGCTAGCTCAGTGTAGCAGGGCGGCAACTCACCCCACGGCACCTTCTGCTGCTCCATCCAGGAATTAGCTCTCCAGCCTCTAGAGCACCCTCTGCAGGATGATGTTCCACTCGCTGCTGGCCCCATGTCCCTCCCAGACCCCAGTGCCCTCTTACCTGGGGTGCTGTACCCCTGCAGTACCCCCTCAGTCTCAGGGTCTCCCCTCCTTGGGGATCCCCCACGCTCTATCCGCACCTTGCCTCAGTCTAGGCAACTGCTAGTCACCACTTGTTCCCATTCACTGGGGCAGACTGCAGTATCATTGCCACCCATCACAGGCAAGGGGGGCGGCTGGCCTGCTGCTCTGCCTCTGTAGCCCTGGGCTGCCCCCTGCACCCCCAGTACCCTTTGTTGGGCCTTCCCCTAGGCCCTGCAGCCTGGGGGTTTCCAGGCCAGAGCTTCGCCAGCTCCTCTTGCCTTGCCACAGCCCTGCACCACTCTGGGTACCCTGTCTCGCTTCCCCAGCAGCCAGGCCAGTCTATCTCTGTGGACAGAGGAGACTCTCCTCCTGTGCACCAAACTGAGCCCTTTTATCCGGGCCAGCTGGGCCTTAATTAAACCAGCTGTGGCTGCTAGGCCTAATCAGCCTGCAGTAAAAATAGCAGTATGGAAATTGTGGCACCAAAGCAGGCTCCAGCTAGCCACCCATGTCCAAACCCGCCTGACCCTGGGATCTGAGCTTGGGTGAGTAGCTCAAGTCTCCACTGGAGCCACAATGGCCCTGTGGCTATTTTTAGAGTGGTAGATTGAGCAAAGCTAATGTGAGTCAGTCTAGCCATGCTGGAAGTCATGTTCCCAGCACCCGTGTAGACATACCCCAATAGACTTTTCCAAGCATACAAAGGAAGCCTGGGTTGAAGCAGGGGATTAAATCCAGCCCTCTTATATGGTAAACTAGAACCTTAATGAACATATCTTTAGAGAGACAAGGTGGGTGAGGTAATATCTTTTATTGGACCAACTTCTGTCAGTGAGAGATACAAACTTTGGAGCTTACCCAAAGCTGCTCTTCGAGTCCTGTGTAAGCTCAAAGGCTTGTCTCACCAACAGAAGTTGGTCCAACAAAAGCTATTCCTTGTCTCTTGTCTCTCTAATATCCTGGGTCCAACACAGCTACCACACTGCATATATAAGCTTTGGTGGGTAAATCTGTTAGTCTTTAAGGTGCCACCGGATTCCTCGTTGTAGATACAGTCTAACACGGGGTCAGACCGACCATCAGGGGCTCTTCACGTCTCCCCACCATTAAAGTCACTTCTATAGGGGAATAGGCCCTCACTTTCCCATGCACATACTGTAACATGATGGTGCCCTGGATTGGGCTGGGATTAGGCACCACTGTTCTTCATACCAGGGTCCGGGCACACTCTGAATCTACTCGTCCCATTACTTCTGTCAAATTTGCCCACAGCAGGATGGTCGGTTTGGCTGGTTCCCCAGAACGTCCTCTTGCTCACAGAATCCAGACCTTCCCAAAGCTACAATCCATGTACAGACTGTCTCCAGACCAGTGTCTGGAGTGGCCACATGTGAAACACCGGTCTTGATCCTGGATGGCGCGTGGCGTTTCCTGCCTGGGTACCTGATTGGTCTGGTCACAACGGGTCTCCCCAAGTTCTGGGCCAACCAAGGGCCCTGGCTGGACCTCTGGTGGACCTGTGGTCTCCTGATCTGGGGTGCAAGTAAATGGCTCTGGACCTCTCGGCTGGGAAGCCCTGGCACCCCTGGATCCTTGAGCCCTCCGGAGCTCTGGTAGGGAGGGAGAAGGCCAATGTTCCTCATGATCCTGGGGTCCCTGGGTGGTACGATCCTTTAGAGGCATGGGGCTCTTGGTTCCAGCTGTCCCTGAAGAGGGTATCATCCTGGGGAACTTGCTGGCTAGTTAGTTCTCCATGAGCTGGAGCTTATCTGCAGGATACCCTTGGCAGGGGAAGACTTACTTGCCTCCAGTGGCTGCATTGCCAGGCCTGTTGCCAGTTTGTGCCTTCAGGAAGGTATATAGAGAGCTCCTGTCTCTTCACCAGTCAGTCCCTGACTGAGCCAGGCTCCCTTCTTTTCTCCCCACTCCAGGCCTGGCATTGGCTGCAGGTATAACTCAGTGGGGCTAGGTGAGCCCACCAGTTTTCTTTGACCTCTGCTGTGTTCAGCAGCAGTCTCTCTGCTCCTTCACACCCTTCTTTAATTCTTTATTAATAGAATCCTGTGTCAGCCACTCCATTAATATTTCTGAGATCAATGTCAGGCTGACAGGCCTACAGTTATCCAAGTGATCACATTTGCTCTTTTTAAAGCACTCCAAAAGTCTTCTGGAATTTTTCAGTGTTTCAAAAGTTATAGAAAATCACTGTTAATGGTTAATGCGCTCCTCAGCCAACTCTTTTAAATCTCTTGGATGCAAGTTTTCAGGCTTTTTGATTGAAAACCACCTACTTTAGCAGCTGCTCTTTAACATCTTCACAAGATACTATTGGAACGTCTCATCATCATAGGATATGATGACAGTATCTGGTGGTTTTTTTCCTAATATAGAACAGAAATATTTATTGAACGGCTGCCTTTTCTGCATTATTATTGAAAATTATGCTATTTCCATCTATGAATGGGCTAATACCATTATTAGGATTCTTTTAGTTCCTAATACTTAAACTTCTTATTGTTCTTAATTCTGCTGTTTACCTTATCAATTTTCTACAATTTCTAGCTTTTAATTTACTTTCATTACTATCAACTTTCCATTTCTTCCATTTGTTATATATTATTTTCTTCTTTTTATATCTGCCTTCACTTCCCATCAGAGCCAGGGCCCATGTTGTTGTTGTTTTTTAAACCAGTGTGACCTTTTTCATTGAGTATGGAGTTTCAGACACCTAGTAAAGTGTTCTTAAACAGTTCCGAATTATCGTTTACACTATTCTGTTTAAATTCTTCCTTCCAAGTAATTTATTTCATAATTCTTTTTAGAATTGTGAAATTTTCCCTTTTAAAGCATTAGTATCTAAAGTATTGGTTGTGTCTTTTTTCCCTTGGCACATAACAAATGTGTTCAAGTCAAAATCACTTGTGTTTAAGCTACCACTAAATTTCAATTCTGTGATCAGTTCCTTTTTATCTGTCATGAAAAGGTCTAAACCAGGCTTGTCCAATCCGCGGCCCACAGGCCGCATGCGGCCCAGGACGGCGATGAATGTGGCCCAACACAAAATCGTAAATTTACAACGTTATGAGATTACGTCCACAAATACCGGAGTATTTATGAAGTTATATTACTTAGATATGTACATTATCTATGCTACGTTTTTTGTGGGTTTTTTTACTCATCAGCTATCGTTAGTGTTAGTGTATTTTATGTGTGGTCCAAGACAACTCGTCTTCTTCCAATGTGGCCCAGGGAAGCCAAAAGATTGGACACCCATGGTCTAAATAATACTGTTATATTTATATACCATTACCATACCAATTCTAAGAGGCTGTTTAATTGGATGAGCTATTAAAGAGCCTCTTAGATTGATATGGTAATTTCAAACTTTTTATGCTTTCTGCGTATATAAATGCATCTTACTTCCATGTGTATAGCCCACGAAAGCTTATGCTGAAATAAATTGGTTAGTCTCTAAAGTGCCACCACTATTCCTCATTTTCTTTAAGGCTACAGACTAACACAGCTGCTACTCTTAAACCTGATTTATTTTTTTCTCTTGTAACCATTTCTGACTTGTCTTATACTTGTTCTCACTTAAAATCTCACTCTTGGCAGCGAAATAAATGTGTTTTATTCCATAATCCAAACTGATCCATTGCTGCATTAAAACTGAATTGTGTGAGTAATTCCATGTAAAGTAGCAAACTGCTGAATATTCCTCCCCTCACGGGGCAACAGACCTAAAATATCTGAATTGTCCAGGAGAAGGCTGAGCAGTGCAGATCACATATCTTGGAGGAGGGGTAAGCGGGTGGGGGGGGGGAATTCTGGACTAGGAATGTGTTGGGGGTCACCCACAAGTAGTAACCAAGGCTGGTAGAAGCCATAGTGTGTCTGGTGTTTGCAGACAAGCTGCAGGGGTAAGAGTTACTGGACCAGGCTATGGCTACACACAGACACTCAAGGTGTGACCCAATTAGAGCCAGCACGCCCATAGAAGAGAAAGACCCTATATTCCATTCCCAGCCCCCCACCCAAGGCCAGCCAATCGTCCTGGCTCCCCTCCCCCCCATTCTAAAATTGTAGTACAGTAAACCCTCGATTTAACGGACCTCGATTTAACGGACTTCGGATGCAACGGACAAAATTTCTAAGGAAGTCTGATGCATCCGAAATCCATTTGTCATGGGCTGGCTGCCGGCTCCCCACTGCCTCCCGGGTCACAGCAGCAGGCGGGCGGGCTGCCTGCAGTCTCCCGGCTGCCGCCCGGGTCACGGCAGCAGGCGGGCTGCCTGCCGGCTCCCGGCTGCTGCCCGGGTCACGGCAGCAGGCGGGCTGCCTGCCAGGGCTCCACGCTGCCGCCCGGGTCACGGCAGTGGGTGGGCTGGCTCCCGGCTCCCCGCTGCCGCCCGGGTCACGGCAGTGGGTGGGCTGGCTCCCAGCTGCCGCCCGGGTCCCATCAGCCAGAACCCGGGCGGGCTGCCGCCCGGGTCCCACCAGCCGGGACCCGGGCGGGCTGGCTGACGGCTCCCGGCTGCTGCCCGGGTCACGGCAGCAGGCGGGCTGCCTGCCAGGGCTCCACGCTGCCGCCCGGGTCACGGCAGTGGGTGGGCTGGCTCCCGGCTCCCCGCTGCCGCCCGGGTCACGGCAGTGGGTGGGCTGGCTCCCGGCTGCCGCCCGGGTCCCATCAGCCAGAACCCGGGCGGGCTGCCGCCCGGGTCCCACCAGCCGGGACCCGGGCGGGCTGGCTGACGGCTCCCGGCTGCCACCCGGGTCAGACCCGGGCGGGCTGGCTGACAGTTCCCGGCTACCACCCGCGTCCCAGCAGCCGGGACCCGGGCGGGCTGGCTGACGGCTCCTGGCTGCCACCCGGGTCCCGGCAGCGGGCGGGCTGCGGAGCTGCCGCCCCGACCCTGTGGCGGTCGGGCTGCTGCTCCGATAGCTCGGTATTTTATTATTAAATAACGGACTTTTTCATTTAACGGACACCCCCTCGCCCGAATTAGTCCGTTAAATGGAGGTTTTACTGTAATAGATTCATAGCCTTTAAGGACAGAAAAGACTATAAGATCCATCCAGCGTGACCTCCTGCATCCAGTCTGATCGCTTGTGATTATCTTTCTGTTCTATGTTTGTACAGTGCCTAGCTCTAGGGGATCTGGTCTCCTAAGTACTTCCACGATGCAAATAACCAGCAGCTGGTGTGTTTAGACCTCTGCTCACCTTGCTGACCAATCCTGTCTCATTGTTTCTTTGTGCTCCCGCATCTGTTTGTATCTATCTGTTGTCTCGTGTCTTATACTTAGATTGTCAGCTCCTTGGGGCAGTATTTGTTCAGTGCCTGGCACAGTGGGGACCTGCTGTATGACTGGGCACCTCGGCGCTGTCAGCTTAACATAAATAATAAATAATAATACTGTGTGTGGAGATAAGGGATTACATTCACAGAGCTCTAGTTACCCAGCAGGTGGTAGATGTTGTAGGAAGAGTTTACTAAAGTGAGGGATAATTGGGGAGAAATTCACTGTCTGCTCCACTCACATAACTCACAATGCCATCTTCAGCAAGACATGCAAAGGCTGGAGAACAGAGATATGTAGGAAAGTGTGTTCACATCTTGTGGAATTGTTTGAGATTTTAAACCTTTCCCCCTCTGGAATCAGCGCTGTAGCGGGGCGAAGACTCGCCCCTGCGGTGCCTCCTGCTGGTCATCTGGGAATTAGCTCTTTCCAGCATGGAGCGCCCTCTGCAGGCTGGTGTCTCACTGTCTGCTGGCCCCCATGTCCCTCCTGGACCCTGGTTCCCTTTTACCTGGGGTGTTTCCCCCTGGCAATACCCCCACACTCTGCCTCTGGGTCTCCCCTCCCTGGGGAACCCGCAACCCTCTGATTCCCACCTTGCCTCAGTCTGGGCTACTGCCAGTCATCACCAAGCCCCGATTCCCTGGGGCGGACTGCAGTGTAACAGCCAGATATCACAGGCAAGGGTGGGGGTTGTCCCAGCTACCTCTGCCTAACCCCAGTACCTTCTTTAGGCCAGTATCAGGCCTGCAGCCTGGGGAGGACACCAGGCCTGAACTCCCCAGCTCAGCCTGCCCCTTCCCCAGCACTGTTCCAGCCTAGGTACCCTCCTCAGCTTCCCAGTCAGCTAGGTCCTCCTCTCAGTGTAGCTAGAGAGAGTGTGTGTCCTTCTGGCCCACTGCCCTCTTATAAGGGCCAGCTGGGTCCTGAATACGCTGACTACAGTTGTGGCTGCTTTCCTCTATCAGCCCAGCTGTTGCTAATCCCTTTTCCTGTTACAACCCTCTCCCAGGGCTGTTTTAAGCCTTTCAAGGCAGTAGCAGAGTGACCATCCTGCTACAAGCACGAAAAGTTGAAATCTTGAAAAATTTGCATCAACCAAACATTTTAAAAAAAATTAGTTTGGGTTGATTGAAATGTTTTGTTTTGATCATTTCAAAATGTCTATATTTTTTAGAATCTCTATTTAGTTTTAATTTCCTAAATGAAAAGTTGTTTAGAACCAGAAAGATGGAAATTTCCATTTACTAAAGGTCAAAATGGGAGGTTACCACGATTTTGAAACTTTTTTACTTTTCTCAAAAAATGTTGACACCCACCCCCCCACCCCAAAATTTTCACGTTAGCTAAATCAGCATATTCTGACAAGAAAACGTTGAGTTGAAAAATTCCCAGCTAGCTTTAATGGAGGGTCCACATAGACCAAGATCAAAGCCACCTACCACCCTACTGGTAGAGAAAGACTCAGCTCTATAGACTCTATGTCTCTTTCAAGGCATCCCATCACTGGGGTTGCCATTTCCTTAGCTGCTGTTACATGTACAAACTCTGTCTTTATTCTAAGACCTGGGGTTATGGTCTCCTTCTCAGTGGACATTCTCAGCTACTATGCCTTGGCCCTTTACAAGGGTAGCCAATGTACCTTCCCTAGATATCCTTCAGCGGGGATCTTGGGGATCCTTTGGAATATTAAGGAAGATTTTACCTTTTATTTCCTCAGTCATCACTTTCAGCATCTCCCCCCATTAGCTAGCCAGTTTCTGGACAGCTTCATTTAAACTTTCTGGTGTTAACTGTGTTTGGGGAGAATCTTTTTCCTGGTAGCTGCATTACCTAGGCCTTTACTTTGTGTACAGATGTTGGGCTTGGCCATCTCTTCCACAGGAACTTGCTCTAATTCAGAACGTATAATGGCAGCTTGCACAAGTTCATGGAAATTCTTACTGGGCTCTTCTTTAAACCTCTTCTTCATTTCACAATGGAGGGAGTCATCCCGAAGCCCCAGCACTAAATAGGCTTTAAGGGCCATATCTGTGTCCAGAAATTGTTGTGAGCTTCACCTGGCTCATTCTCTTCTGGAAGTCATATGAGTAAGCCCGAATGGTCCCACCTGGATTTTGTGTCAGCTCATAGAATTATTTGAGTCTGTTTCCAATGGGCACTTCGTCTGCATACACTTCGAAGAGAAACTGAACTGTCTTCTCTACATCTGGCTTGTTAGCTGTTACCACGGACTTCACTGTGTATCTGGCCTGGTCTTTGAGATGCTCTTCCACAAAATGCACATGATCTTCTTCAGGTACTCTCAACACCAAGAGAGCTTTCTTCACTGACTTAATCCATTCTTCTATTTAGATGTGCACTAGTTTCATTGAGAAGCCACTGAACTCAAATATCTTATGGTCTCTTAGAATGTAAGAAAAGGTTACAATATAGGAAAATGTCTTACTGAAGCTGTGTAACTAGCTCTGGGCTGCTGTAAGTTTTTATCTTGTGTTATGCATTCTTGGAGGCGCCACTGGGCCTCACTCATATCTTGTCCTGTATATTTCATAAGTTTGTTTTACCCCATATGTACCATTTCAAGGCAAGAACTTTATGTTTGGATGTCCTGTTCTTTCCAGACAAATAAGTAAATAGATAGGGAACAACGTCATGTTTTTCACCTGTTAATTTGCATGAGGCCCTTCTTGCCTCCTCCTCCATGTAAAGAACCATATAAAAAGTCTTGTAATAATGTATGAAGGGAAGCCATAATTTGAGAGCTATCTCTGTGGCTTCACTTCGCTAGCGAATAAACTTTTATATTCAAGCTTTCTCCAAGGCCTGCCTGTTCTTTGAAGGTAAATTGGGACACCTCCAAAGGAAACGAGCCATTTGTGCAACAAGAACATGTCCCTGATCTCCGCTGGAGCAGGGGCTGATTCTCGTTGGGTGTCTGTGAAGCACTTGGCACAACCCTGATCTCAGCTGCAGTCTCTTTGATACCATAATAGAAAGGAAAAGAATAATCTCTTTGGGCAGGAGAACAGGGATTGTTCCTAGAAGTTCCCCAAGGATGGCACTTGGTTGAATTGGAAAGCAGAGGGCAGAGGTGTTGTGTGGGTGAAAGCTGGGTTGTGATGGGTGGGAGAGGGTAGGTAGGTTTGTTCTTTGGGGAGGGAGAGGAGTTGCATGGGGTAGGAGAGGGAAGGCAGGTTGTGGGGCAGATTAGGGCAGTTTTGTTCTGTCGAGAGGGAGAGAACAGAGGGTTTGTGTGGGTGGAAATGCTCCATATGGACAGCAAAGGGGCTACAGAAGCCATGAGAGGTACAGGTGGTTCTATGCAATTGTTCACCCAGCTCGGGTCCCTTGGGTGATCATATTTCTCCCCAATGCCCTCTGTAGGGCCCCATGCACCTCTTTGTTCCTCAGTGTGTAGATGAGGGGGTTGAGCATGGGGGTCACTAGGGTGTAAAAGAGGGAGACCATCTTGCCCTGTTCTTGGGAATAGCTGGATGCAGGCTGTAGATACATGGAAATGCCTGTGCCATAAAAGAGGAACACCACAGTCAAGTGGGAGGCACAGGTGTTGAAGGCCTTGAGCCTGCCCTTCACCGATCGAATCCTCAGCACGGCAGTGCCAATCTAGCCGTAGGAGACCAGGATGAGGCCTAGTGGAACCAGCAGGAAAATCACTGAGATGGCGAGGAGTTCAGTCTCATTGGCAGAGATGTCCACACAGGCCAGCTTGAGCAGGGCCGGTACTTCACAGAAGAGGTGCTCGATTTGGTTCCGCCCACACCAGGGCAGCCTCAGGGTCAGGATGGTCTGCACCATGGAGTTGCCGAAGCCACACAACCAGGCGGTGGCCACCAGCTGCAGGCAGAGGCGGTGGCTCATGACGGCCGTGTAGCGCAGTGGATGGCAGACGGCAGCATAGCGGTCGTAGGCCATGATGGCCAGCAGGAGGCACTTGGTGCAGCCCAGCGAGAGCGAGATGTAGAGCTAGGCCACACAACCAGCCCAGGAGATGGATCTGCGGGCGCTGCGGAAATTCACCAGAATCTGGGGTCCAACGCTGGTGGTGTAGCAGAGGTCCAGGAAAGAGAGGTTGCTGAGGAAGAAATACATGGGTGTGTGAAGATGGGGGTCTAGCCATGAGAGCACGATGATGGTGGTGTTTCCAAGCAAGGTCATGGTATAGCAGATTAAGATGATCACAAAGAGCAGCAGCTCCAACTGTGGCCGGTCAGACACCCCTAGGAGGATGAATTCCCACAAGGAGCTTTGGTTTCCATCTTCCCGTGCCCCTTTGTCATTCTTCACCTGTAGGGGCCAGAAAGAATCAGGGTGAAAAATAACCCACAGCAAGGAGATTTGTGATAATAGGTGCTAGTGCTGGGATTGGCAGTGGGTATTTTTGAAATGATAATCTTGAGTCCTAGAAGAGAGGTAAGTGTTAAGTGAATGGATTTGGGAAAGGCTGGGATCTTTAGCAACCTGGGGCTGACCCGGCTACAGCACTACATACATTTATGCAATGGTCAGGGAAATCTCTCATCTTTCTGTCGGCATTTTTGTTGTAGCTGGGTCGGTCCCAGGATACTGGAGAGGTGAAGCAGATGAGGTAATAATTTTTATTGGACCTGTTACCAATGGTTTTCAGAACCCACAGAAGGGACAATGTAACTGTTTCACTCCAGGTGGGGTAAGGAATAAATAAATGGGAACACAGCCATTGCATCTGATGAAGGATTAAAACAAGTAAAGAATCAGAGAGGTAGCCATGTTAGTCTGGAATAGCAGAGGTAACAAAGTCCTGTGGCACCTTAAAGACTAACTATAAAGTTTTGAAGCATAAGCTTTCGTGGGCTATGAAAGCTTATGCTTCAAAACTTTATAGTTAGTCTTTAAGGTGCCACAGGACTTTGTTACCTAAAACAAGTAAGCGCATCATATCTAAAACTGAAATTTATTAGATTTAAGCATACACAGACATAAGCAATAGGTTTAGAGCAACCCAGATTTTTACCTAAAATCTGGAACGGTACTGAGTAATTTGCAGCCAATTCTCAGTCGCTGGTTGCTCAAAAAGGTGTCAAGAAAAACAGCTCTCAAAATAGCTTCAGAGGACTGTGCCAGAATACACTGTATTCACTAATGTTTGATAACTAATTTCCACAAAATACACAGGTCATAATGACGTCTACAAAATCATCACTTTCCCTAACTTTCAATAAACTTCTAATAGCAGAGGTGCCCAGACCCTAGTTCTTCCATCCACCAAGGTTTTCAATCTCACTTGTTGACCTCCCATCCTGAGTAGCAGAAACTCCCAGCTAGTTTTCACCTTGTCTCTAAAAGCCTGTTTTGTGATTAATGCACATAATATGAGTGCAATTACCTTGATTGCAGTCTGGGGTACACACATCCCTCAAATCCAGGGTAACAGAGAACTGTCCATATGGACAAGGGGGCAGTGGACATAGTATATTTAGATTTCCAGAAAGCCTTTGACAAGGTTGTTAAAACATATTTCAATGGACCATTCATGGTGAAGTGCCTGTAACATGTTACAAGTCATGGAGGGATGGAAATAAGCTGATGGGGGTGTGGTTGGTGAGATATAGATTTTGTCTCTGTTCAGTCCATGATGTTTAATGTCCACCAAAGTTTTCAATTTAAGCTCCCTGGCCTTTTTAAGGTGTTATGCAGGTTTTCTTTGGGGATGAGATTGATGGGTCATACATACACTGATCGCTTTTTAACAAGTTTTCACCCACTAGTGACAGGGTGATTTTGTCTTCTGTCATTTTCCTGTGTGAGTTCACCCAAGAGCATAGTGATTGTCTGGTTTCACTCACACAGTTGTCGTTGGGGCACTTAGTGGACTGGAGGAGATATACCACATGTTCTGATGGGTATGGTTTAGATGAATGGATCCTGAAAACTGTGTTTTGGACAATGTTGATCATCATTGAAATGGAAGTATAGCTGCAGGTTTTGTGTCTGTTGTTCTGGCAGATTCTGGTACCACTTTGAGTTGATGTGTCCTGCTCTCATGCTGAGCATGGTGAGCTTGTGGATCCAGAAGAAGGGGCTCAGGAAATATTTATTTCAGGATGTGGACCCCATCAAGTCTGTGTTCATAGAATATCAGGGTTGTAAGGGACCTCAGGAGGTCATTTAGTCCAATCCCCTGCTCAAAGCAGGACCAATCCCCAACTAAATCATCCCAGCCAGGGCTTTGTCAAGCCTGACCTTAAAAACCTCTAAGGAAGAAGATTCTACGACCTCCCTAGGGAGACACTGTTGAAAATTCATAACTTTTCTAGACACTAATATGGACTGAACAGGGACCCTGGATTTATGGCTTATTACAACAATCTGTGACCCACTGAGCCCCCTCAACCAGGTTCTCCCTCCTCCTTCCTCTCCATGACAGTTAACTGGCAACTTTACCTTGAACGACTCTTGAAATATGTGTTAACTATTATGCTTCTGTTCCTCTTTGTACATAGCTGTGACAGTCGGAATACCTTTCCCTGCTCTGTGTAAGCTCAAACCTTGTCTCTCTCACCAAAAGAAGTTGCTCCAATAAAAGATATTACCTCACCCACCTTGTCTATCTGCATTTCTAAGACAGTGGTCAATATAATATGAAGTACTGTACATATCTAGCATTCATCACATCCTCATTCAGTCTCTTCTCCCCCCAGGTTGTACATTTGCAACTTTTCCCCCACCCTCACTTTCATCTTCATTCCTGTTCTCCCACTTCTCTCCTTCCCTCCTCTAACTCTATCAGTGTCATCCAAAAGGGATAAGAATTTTACAAATACTTTGGACTCCCTGACAAGAACATGGGAACCTACTGAGGGTTTTATATGTCTGTTTTTATACCTCCCAAGACTCACTTCCATTCACTTTCAACGCTGCCTTCTTCAGATCCCCACCTGCCTGAACATAGTTACATCCATACATGTGAGATTTGGAAGGGAAGAAGGGGGGGGAAGAGAAATCTGAGTGAGAAAGAAGACAGTCAGGAAGATACAGTCCATGATGGTTGTCTGAGAGCAGTGTTGTTTGGCCATTCTTTAAAAATGGCTTGTGGCCAGAGAGATGGAAGACAAGGAGTGGAGATAAGCTGAAAGGAAATAGACCCCTCAGCAGCATAGTTGACAGGCATTCATTAAACTCCTTGGGTTGTTGACTATTGTTTCCCAAAACCCAGGATAAGCTGGGGAGGGCTGTGCAGGTGATGGAAAAACAGTTTAAAAAGGGAAAGCTGGCAATTGTTTTCTGTTCAATTTAACTCCGTCTCACACAATTTCTCCTCAGCCCTGGGATGATGGGAATATGAGTGGACTGGTGACACAGGAAGAGTCTAGGAGAGAGTAAGGAGAGGGAGTGAGAGAGGAGGGGAGACTCTTATCCCCAAGGATGATCCAGAGGATAAGTCCTGGGCTAAGGACTCTGGAGAGCTGGCTTCAGTGCCCAGCACTGACAGACTCCCTGGGTGATTTTGGAATAGTGACTTGTCTCTCTGAGTCTGGGGTCCCATCTCTAAAGTGAGAACAATAATATTCCCTTTCACCCTCCATTTATCTGTCTTGCCTACTTAGTCTGGGGCATGGATTATGTGTCCCTCATTTACTATGTGACTGTGCAGCACCCGGGATAATGGGGCCCCAATCTCAGCTGGGGCAGGGACTGTCTCTCGCTGTGTGTCTATGCAGCACCCGGAACGATGGGGCCCTGATCTCAGCTGGGGCAGGGACTATCTGTTGCTGTGTGTCCATCACTGGAGTTCCATGCACCCTCCGGACTCCCCCCAAGGCTCTGCCCAGACATCAGTACCAGTGGATCTGAGTTCAGATTGGGCCCACAGCATCTGTGCTCTCAATAAGCCCATGCTGGTAACAACCCAGATTTTGGAGATGTGGCAGGAAACATCCATCCATCCAAATCATCATAACTCCTCTGGTCTGTCTGTCTGTCTGTCTCCATTCATTGTGCTGTTCCCTTCCCCACTTCCTCACTCTGTCTATTTCAGATCCCCTTCTCCCAAGACTCACCTCCATTCACCTCTGGCTCTGCCCTCTTCAGATCCCTCCTGCCTGAAGAGCTCTGGGTTGTTCCGATGCTCCGATGCCAGGACAGAGTCTTAGCTGTGGTCCCTGCTCCCCTTCACTGAAAGCCCAGAGATGAGGCAGCCCCAGGTCGAGGGGCTGAATATCTAAGGGGCTTGGGGGGGAGGAGGGTAAGGAGACCAGCTAACTCTCTCCACCTGCCATATGGGCAGAACACCCACCTCTGACTCTGGAAACTTAGAGGATGCAGGTGTCATCCCACCTGCTGTTGGATCCCAGGAGGTCTTACTGGGAGGAGAATGGGCCAAATGTGGTCATTGGACAGACACTCAGAATCAGTGTTCTATAGTCATAGGGTCCCCCCATCTGGACAGTCAAGCCTGTGGGGGGCCTGGAGATAAGCTGGAACCTCCTACAATGTGTGCTCCAGCCAGGTGGGGATGCCCAAAGCCTGTCTCAGCAGGAAGAGGATCCCGAAAGCCCAGTGACTGCAGTGCTAGAGATGAGAGAGAGAGAGAGAGAGAGAGAGAGAGAGAGAGAGAGAGAGAGAGAGAGAGAGAGAGAGAGAGAGAGAGAGAGTTACTGAGCATGTGTGGGCTGAGGGAGGCTAGGCATGGGTGGATGGAAATAGAGAGGGGGAGTCCCTACAGCCACCTGCCAATACCCCTGCCCTGGTGTCTCCGAGATTACGGGGATTGTATCTCTATGTGTCTAGGCAGGCCAAGGTCCAAAGCCGCGTCCAGGAAGGGCCCAATGTCTCCTAGACTGCAGGTGTCTCCTCCCACACAGCTCAGGACTCCCATCCCCGACTCTTAAGGGCTGTGGGGAGGGAGGTAAACAAACCTTTATGGAGAGTGTGGGGAGAGTTTCCTCCCTGCATTGTCCCCTAGGGACTGGCACTCGGCTGGTGATGTTTGCGGAGCCCCAGGGACCAGAGTTGACAGTTTTGTGGGAAAAGTTAGTTCAATTCAGAGGGTTGGTAAATAACAGCTTAACCCTGGTTTATACCCAGAACCTGGAAAAATAATTGCATCAGTGTTCAGAGCATAGAACAAATCTTTTCAACCTTCGGATACCTGCATTCACACCTGATGAATAGGCTTGTTCTGCACACTACAGTAACTTGACAATGACCTTTTCCAGAAGGACTTGGGGTACTGGAGTAGCTGGACAATGACCTGGTGCCCTCATTAGGCTTTGGAATGTGACCACGCTGGGCAGTATGGCCTCTGATGAGCCCTCTGGTGGGGCCATTAAAAAGTTTTCTGCTTCACATTCTGAAGGGAATCTAAGTGAATCCAAAAGGGAGCAGAACTCAAGCGAGTCCTAAGAGCAGTAGGAGAGATTTTGTGTTAGTTTCCAGTGGAATAAGGGGGTCCAGAGATCACAGGCTAAAGTTTGGAAATGTATTGAATCAGATGCACCAGAGGAAAAAGAATTTCAGCACAAGACATACATTGGTTTGAATCTGCCATTGGCTGGTTCTGAAAACCAAATCTTAACCCAAACTTTTCAAAAGGTCCTTTTCAGACAGGATAGGGATTAGACCCTCTTATTTTGTCAAGCAATCCCTCAGAGTGGGAAAGAGAGAGTTTTAGTTCAGTTGATGGCTGTGACTGGTGCTTTCCTTGCCTGCCTTTCACAAAACAGACAACACCAGTGATAGGATGGCAGTTCAGCTTTTCTTGATCTCTGGATAAGAGGTGGCTGGTCAACCTTAGCATCCAGGACAAGTATGCTGCCCTAACTCATTACACCCCACTCCCATCCCACAGCTGGGAGAGAACCCGGGAATCCTGGCTTCCAGAGCTCCCCCAATCCCCTCCCGCAGTCTATGCTGGCTGGATCTGGTGCAGAGCAATGACTCTCAGATGCCCACATCACTCAGTCTTCTCCATGCAGATCCAGCTTTGTTCATGGATGGAGTAAAGGAAGGACACAGTGTGGTGCTCAGCACTATCTGCTGGGCCTATTCACACCCTTCTGCCTTCTGGGGCTCATGGTGAATGACCTCTGGTTTCTTAGTCCCAGTGCCATGTGTGGATCTGATCAGAGAGATTAAAATGCAGACCTCCTAGAAGGGAAAAGCACCATACCCTATAGCCTTGCCCACCGAGCCAGCCAGTCCCCCTGGCCTGCAGCTAGATTGGAGCTGCTGCCCCATAGAGAACCAAGCCAGCCAGTCCCAACTCATTTCTCTGGCTCATGTCCTCTTTCTACAGAATAGCTTCCCCAGCACCCTCCTTAGGGCCACGTGCACATCCTTGTTCCTCAGCGTGTAGATCGGGGAGTTGGGCCTGGGGGTGAAGATGCCATACAAGAGGGAGTCCATCTTGCCTTGGTCCTGGGAGTAGCTGGATGGAGATTGTGGATACGTGGAAATGGCCATGCTATAGCAGAGTGACACCACAGCCAGGTGGGAGGCGCAGGTGTTGAAGACTTTGAGCCTGCCCTTTGCTGAGTGAATCCTCAGCACGGCGGCGACAACATAGTTGTAGGGGACCAGGATGAGGCCCAGTGGCACCAGCAGGAAGAGACCACTGACAGCAAATGCCTGGGCCTCATTGATGGAGGTGTCAACACAGGCCAACTTGAGCAGGGCCAGCACCTCACAGAAGATGTAGTCTACTCGGTTCTGAACACAGCTGCACAGTCAGGATGGTCTGCAGGATGGAGTTGCCGAAGCTGCACAACCAGATGGTGGCTGCCATCTGCAGGCAGAGGCAGTGATTCATGACAATTGTGTAGCGCAGCAGCTGGCAGATGGTGATGTAGCGGTTGTAGGCCATGACAGCCAGCAGGAGGCACTTGGTGCCAGGCACTGAGAGGAAGATGTAGAGCTGAGATATGCAGCCAGCCCAGGTGATGGACTTGTGGGTGCTGCGGAAGTTCACCCGCATCTGAGGGATGGTGCTGGTGGTGTACCAAAGATCCAGGAAAGAGCGGTTGCTGTGGAAGAAATGCATAGGGGTATGGAGACTGGGTTCCAGACACAAGACGGCAATGATGGCCAGGTTCCCCACCATGTTCTGGATGTACAAAACCAGAGACTTCCACTGGGAGCTCCCATTCCCTCTTTCCTCCTGCAGGGAGAAGAGACAAAGATAAGGATGAAAAGCACCCCAACAGCCATACGCAGGAGGGTCACATTCAAGGGCAGCTCCTTTTGCTCTGAATGAGCCATTCCTACTTCTGACTTTTTCATAGAAAACATGGGCCAGTTGGGTGGCAGGTAGGATCCTTCTGCCAGGGAATGGCTTTGTCAAAGAAAAGTGGTTCTGTGGCACTTAGTGTCAAAGGAAGATCCACATACCAGGGAATGAAAGTGTCCTAGAAAACTGGATCTGTGGCAATTGGTGGGAGTAATAGGATACATATGCCAAGAAATGGATTGGTCAATGAAAATGTATGCTTAGATTGTAAGCTCTTTGTAACAGGGACCTTTTTGTTCTTTATTTGTGCAGGTCCTGGTTGTGTCTATGTCTCCTAACTATGACTCCAGTTTTATTCTTATTCAATAATAATATGCCAAGAAATTAAATCATAGAGTAGAGGATCTGTGGCTATTGATGGCAGTCATAAAATAGTGTAACAGGGCCCCTCTGCCTCCTGAGAGCCTCCTCATGGCCAGATTAGCTCTTTGATGGCTAGCCTCTCTTTCTCCTCTTCAGGATTCCTTAAGAAATCCACACAGTCTGTCTCAGGGCTAACAGCAGCCCTTCCTGGGGCTCATTCAATAACAGAAACTGTTCAAAACAATCTTCCAAGTCCTCCCAAAAAGCCCATCACAACAAGACAAAAGTTTATATTCAGCTTTGGGTTTTCCTACCACACACGGGTCTCATCTTCTGTCCCAGTCTCCACTTCATAAAGCCATCACTCCCAGCCCTTCCCAGCTGGAGCTTAACTTTTGTCTCTAGCTTCCAGGCCCCATCCCTTCTCCCAGTCAAGGTCCCCTGTAAAGGCCTCCTGCTCCCTTCTGCTCTTCTCTTCCACAGCTTCCACCTCTTGTTCCCTTCCCCTCTGGCTCTTTATCAGGAACACCTGTCCCCTGTCAGGCCTTGTCAAGGCTGTTAATGAGCCACAGGTAAGTGGGAGTAGTTCCCTCATAAAGGGTTCGGTCCACCCTGTGACACATCTAAATGCCAAGTAACAGAGTTGAGAGACAAGGTAGATGAGATAATATCGTTTTTTGGACCAACTTATATGAGTGGAAGGGTCAAAAGTTTGAGTTTCACAGAACTCTGGAAAGAGTAACGAAAGTGTTCAAATGTATTAAATACAAGACGGAACAGATTTTTAAACATGTTGAAGGAGACCATTAAAATGAAGGGGGCAATAAAGACAAAGTGGGAAATTAACACCTCTGCAGTTGTCAGACAATGGATGGTTAGTAGTCAGGAAGGTGTGTTACAAATTGTTGTAATGGGCCATAAAACCAGAGTCTCTGTTAAGTCCAGGGTTATCAGTGCCCAGAAGACTTATGGATTTAAATTCTCAGACTCATCTTTTGAAGGTGTTGGCAGCTTTCTTTTGAGGCCTCCAATGTAAGTTGGTCCAATAAAAGAGATCACCTCCCCTACTTTGCATTGCTCGTATCCTGGGACCAACCTGACTACAACAACACTTCAAATAAGTTGTCATGGAAAAGTGCAGCTGTACCAGTTGGTGGCAGTTCTAGGATCTGTATGCCAGGGGATAGGCAATGAGACTATCTACCCATAACAGAAATTTCTTTCTCAGTACAGACAGCTAGGGGCTGACTTATACCCTGAGTCATGGGAACATATATTCTTTAAAAAAATATGAATCCTGCTTTTAACTCAAATTGTTACCTTATGTCTAACTCTTAAAATAATTTACAAATTTTGTATCTGTTAGAAAATCTTTGAATAACTCTTATTAAGAGTCATACATCTTATTAGTAATTTTTATAGCTGCCATAGAAACTTTGTATGCCATTAAGTTAACTTCTAACTTACCATGGAGCTCTAGACCAAATTAGTGAGG
Organism: Sternotherus odoratus; assembly: GCA_032164245.1. Classification (NCBI taxonomy): domain Eukaryota; kingdom Metazoa; phylum Chordata; order Testudines; family Kinosternidae; genus Sternotherus; species Sternotherus odoratus. The sequence goes on from JAVMKO010000012.1 coordinate 10,280,206, forward strand.
AAGCGACATCTAGAATAAATGCCTAATATTTCCCTGCATTATGTCATGGAGCATGAGTAACACAGGGTTTTTTTGTGTCATGTTAAAAAGTATTTCCATGTAGTTGTGTTACCATTTCCTTTCAGTTTATTGGACTATATCCATGTCTGGAATTTGTTGTGGGCCCCAGCGCTTCATGTGGCTCATTCTCTCCTGGAGGTCATATGAGTAGGCCCGAATGGTCCCACCTGGATTCTGTGTCAGTCATAGAATTCTTTGAGTCTGCTTCCAGTGGGCAATTTGTCTGCATACACTTCTAAGAGAAGCTGATATGTCTTCTCTATGTCTGACTCATTAGCTGTTGCCATGAACTTCACTGTGGATCTGGCCTGGCCTTTGAGATTCTCTTCCACAAACTAAACACGATCTTCTTCAGGTACTCTCAACACCCAGAGAGCTGCCTTCACTGATTAAGTCTAGTCTTTGATTGTGATGTCCAAAAGTTTAGTTCAGAAGGCACTGAACTCATATATCTTCCTGTCTCATGGAACATGGTCTAGATCTCAGCTAGGGCAGGGACTGATTCTCACTGTGTATGCAGCACCAGGCACAATGGGGCCCTGATCTCAGCTGGGGCAGGGACAGACACTCACTGTGTGTCTGCGCGGTGCTTGGTACAACCCTAATCTCAGTCAGATCCTCTTTGCTACTGCAATATAAAGCAATAAGAATAATCTCTTTGGGCAGGAGAACAGGAATAATTCCTACAGGTGAAGCTAGGATGGTGCGTGGTTGTATTGCAAAGCAGAAGGCAAAGGGGCCATGTGGGGTGACAGATGCGTTGTGTGGGGTGGGAGAGGCAAGGAAGGCTGCATGTGGGGGGTAGGGAAGGTTTGTTCTGTGGGGAGGGAGAAGGGTTTTGTGGAGTGGGAAATGGAAGGCAAGTTGTGGGATAGATTAAGGCGGGTTTGTTCTGTACAGTGGGAGAGGGAGGGAGAGGGAGGACAGAGGGTGAGGGCCGGGGCTGTAGGGAGGACAGAGGGTGAGGGCCGGGGCTGTAGGGAGGACAGAGGGTGAGGGCCGGGACTGTAGGGAGGACAGAGGGTGAGGGCCGGGGCTGTAGGGAATCCAGAAGGCTCCAAATGGGCATAAACGAGTTTACAGTGAACATGAGAAGCACAGATGGTTCTGTGCCAATTGCTCGCCCAGCTCAGGTCCCCTTGGCGGTCGAGATCCTTCCCAGCACCCTCTGCAGGGCTGTGTGCATCTCCTTGTTCCTCAGCGTGTAGATGAGGGGATTCAGCATGGGGGTTACCATGGTGTAGAAGAGGGAAATTACCTTGCCATCGGTCCTGGGAGTAGCTGGATGGAGGCTGTAGATACATGGAAATGCCTGTGCCATAGAAGAGCAACACCACAGCCAGGTGAGAGGTACAAGTGTTGAAGGCCTTGAGCCTGCCCTTTGCTGAGCGAATCTTCAGCACGGCAGTGCCAATGTAGCCATAGGAGAACAGGATGAGGCCCAGTGGCATTAGGAGAAGGAAAACTGAGCTGGCGAGGAGCTCAGCCTCATTGGCAGAGGTGTCGACACAGGCCAGATGGAGCAGGGCCGGTACTTCACAGAAGAGGTGCTCGATTTGGTTCCGCCCACAGCGGGGCAGCCTCAGGGTCAGGATGCTCTGCAACATAGAGTTGACGAAGCCACTCAACCAGGCGGTAGCCACCAGCTGCAGGCAGAGGCGGTGGCTCATGATGGCCGTGTAGCGCAGTGGATGGCAGACGGCAGCATAGCAGTCGTAGGCCATGATGGCCAGCAGGAGGCACTCGGTGCAGCCCAGCAAGAGCGAGATGCAGAGCTGGGCCACACAACCGGCCCAGGAGATGGATTTGCGGGCGCTGCGGAAATTCACCAGCATCTGGGGGCCAACACTGGTGGTGTAGCAGAGGTCCAGGAAAGAGAGGTTGCTGAGGAAGAAATACATGGGTGTGTGGAGATGGGGGTCTAGCCATGAGAGCACGATGATGGTGGTGTTTCCAAGCAAGGTCATGGTGTAGGAGATTAAGATGAGCACAAATAGCAGCAGCTCCAGCTGCGGCCGGTCAGACACCCCTTGGAGGATGAATTCCCCCAAGGAACTTTGGTTTCCATCTTCCCGTGCCCCTTTGTCATTCTTCACCTGTAGTGGCCAGAAAGAGTAAGGGTGAAAAATAACCCGCAGCAAGGAGACTTGTGAAAACAGGTGCTAGTGCTGGGATTGGCAGTGGGTATTTTTGGAATGGTAGCCTTGAGTCCTAGAAGAGATGTAAGTGTTAAGTGAATGGATTTGGGAAAGGCTGGAATCTCTAGTAACCGGAGAGTGACTAGCCTATAGCGCTGCATACATTTATGCAACAGTCAGGGAAATCTCTCATCTGTCTGTCTGCACTGCTGTTATAGCCGGATCGGTTCCAAGATATTGGATTGATGAAGCAGATGAGGTAATATCTTTTACTGGACTTGTTACCAACAGATTTCAGAAACTACAGCAGGGGCAAAGTAACTGTTTCACTCCAGGTAGTGTAATGAATAAATCAACAGGAACACAGCATTTCTGCCTTATGAAAGATTAATACACGTAAGCGGGCTCTATCTAAAACTGCAATTTATTAGATGTAAGCACACACAGACATAAAGAATAGTTTTAGAGCATCCCAGATATTTACCTAGAATCTGGGATTGTATTGAGCCATTTGCAGCCGATTCTCAGTGGCTGGTTGCTCAAAAAGCTGTCAAGAAAAACATCTCTCAAAATAGCTTCAGAGGACTGCTCCAGAATACACTCTATTCACTATTCTTTTATAACTAACTTCTACAAAACACATAGGTCATAATGGCCTCTACAAAAACATCACTTTTCCTAACTTTTAATAAAATTCTACTATCAGAGGTGACTCCAGGTTTTCTATCCACAAAGGTTTTGAGTCTCACTTCTTGCCTTTTCTTTCCCCTCCTCTCAATCTGATTAGAAGAAACTACCAGCTAGTTTTGACCTTGCCTCTAAAAGCCTGTTTTTCAATTAACCCTTAACTATAAGGTTTTCTATTTTATTAATTCAGAGTGCCTGAGTGCACATAATATCTTTGTAATTAGCTTGATCAAATTCTGAGGTGGACACACCCCTCAAATCCAGGCTAACAGAGCAGCTTCCATCTGTGAGAGAAACAAGCTTTTGAGCTTAAACGGAGCTCTTCTTCAGTACGGGAAATATATTCCATGTGTGACAGCTAATGACAAGATGGAACATAAGAACATAAGAAGGGCCTTTCAGGGTCAGCCAAAGGTCCATCTAGTCCAGTATCCTGTCTACCGATAGTGGCCAATGCCAGGTGCCCCAGGGGGCGTGAACCTAACAGGTAATGATCAAGTGATCTCTCTCCTGCCGTCCATCACCCCCCTCTGACAAACAGAGGGTAGGGACACCATTCCTTACCCATCCTGGCTAATAGCCATTAATGGACTTAACCTCCATGAATTTATCCAGTTCTCTTTTAAACCCTGTGTCATGTTACTGAAATAATTTGGGACCCTATAAATCATTGCTGCAACCAGGGTCATATAGTGGCGCCAAATCTTATGTACAGGGGGTCATAATGGGTGCCTACAACCAGGTTATGAATGACTAATTATGAATATGCCAGTGATATGTGTGTATCAATTTTGTAGTTAGAGCTATAATATTGGCTATGGACTGTCTGTCTTTCCAAATATTGTGCTCTGCTGGGGAAGAACATTCCTGAATACTGGGCCTCAGCTTGGCTTGGGCTGCCTGATGGCCCATTAAGGGACATCAACCACACAATGGACTTTGTATATGCCTGTCCACACCCGAGCTGCTCTAGGAATGTCACTGCCTGGTCAGAAACTGAATTCTGGAGAATCTGGTGATTGGACCTTGTGACTGTAAACCTCCATTTTGCAACCAGACTCTGCAAAAGAAGGAGGAGGGTCTTGGCCCAGAAGAGAGAGTCTATAAAAGCTGGAAGAAGCATTCTCCATTTTGTCTTTTACCTCCAGTCTTCAGCTTGCCTTGTTTCCAGCTTTGGATGGAACTTTGCTACTCAGGGAACTCTGGACAATGGTACTGACCCATCTCTGCAGAGATGCTTTCCAAAGACTTTGATTTGAACCTGCAGTTATTCTACCTTTGCTGCAAGCCTGAACTGCATGTAATTGATTTCTTTTAACCATTCTTAACCCTCACCTATACCTTTTTCCTTTTATAATAAACCTTTAGATTTTAGATTCTAAAGGATTGGCTACAGCGTGATTTGTGGTAAGATCTGATTTGTATATTGACCTGGGTCTGGGGCCTTATTCCTTGGAATTGGGGAGAACCGTTTTCTTTATGTGGGGGATTGGTTTTCATAACCATTGGTCCCCAAGATAGGTGGCTGCTGGTGGTGATACTGAGAAGCTGGAGTGTCTAAGGGGATTGCTTCTGTGACTTGTGGTTAGCCAGTGGGGCAAAACCAAAGTCTTTTCTGTTTGGCTGGTTTGGTTTGCCTTAGTGTGGAAAAACCCCAGTTTTGGGCTGTAGTTGCCCCTTTAGAAGCAATCTGTCCTAATCTGACACTCACAGTTGGATCCCACCAGGAACAGCAGCATCACACCCTGTTATAGTCCTAGCCTTCACAGCCTCCTCAGACAAGGAGTTCTACAGGTTGACTGCGCGCTGTGTGAAGAAGAACTTCCTTTTATATTTTTTAAACCTGCTGCCCACTAATTTCATTGGGCAGCCCCTAGTTCTTATATTATGGGAACAAGTAACTAACTTTTCCTTAGTCACTTTCTCCTTACCACTCATAATTTTATATACCTCTATCATATCTCCCCTTAGGCTCCTCTTTCCCAAGCTAAAAAGAAGCACAAGAAGTTAAAACATATTTCAAAGGACCATTAAAGATGAAGTTCCCTGTAACATGCCTTCAATCTTCGGGGGAAAGTAGAGGGGGAAATAAAGGAAAGGGGATGTGGTTAGTGGGATATAGGTTTTGTCTCTGTTCAGTCCATGATTTTAAGTGTCTAGCCGAGTTATGAAGTTAAGCGCCCAGTCTCATCTTTTGAAGGTGTTGTGGAGGTTTGTGTGGAGGATGGGGACTGAGTGGTCAGATATAGAGTGATCATGTGTTCACCCACCAGGGACAGAATGTTTTTGTGTTTCATTGTTTTCCTGTGTCAGTTCATTTGAGAGTACAGTGATTGTCTGGTTTCACACACAAAGCTGTTGTTGTTCCATTTAGTGAATTGGATGAGGTACAGCACATGTTGTGATAGGCGTGTGCGGGACCCATGGAGTCTGAAAGATGTGTTGTGGGTGGTGTGATCATCATAGCAGTGGAGATGGGGCTGCAGGTTTTGTGTCTGTTGCTCAGGCAGCGTCTGGTGCTGCTGTGAGTTGATGTGTGAGGGTCTGTGGGGAGCTTGCTTCTCAAGCTGAGCTCAATGAGGTTGGAGGGGAGGGGTTTGAGCACCAGAAGAAGGGGCTCAGGAGAGATTTCTTTCAGGATGTGGACCCCATCAAGTTTGTGTTGTAAATTCATAACTTTCCAAGGCACTAAAAACCGTGGACTGAACAGATATACTTCATTTGTGGCTTATTACAACAATCTGTGATCCCCTGAGCCTCCTCATCCCACTTCTCCCCCTTTCCCTTCCCCTTCCCCTATATGACGGTAAATTGAGAACAATAATCTTCCCTTTTACCCTCCATTTATCTCTGTTACTTTCTTATATTGGGGCACAGACCATGTGTCCCTCTTTTACTGTGTGTCTGTGCAGCACCTGGCACAATGGGGCTCTGATCTCAGCTGGGACAGGGACTTTCTCCTACCTGTGTGTCCAGGCAGTGCCTGGCACTACATGGCCCCCATGTCTGTCCTGGATTCTAGGTTTAACCATAATATTATTTGTTGGCACCCACTGAGGAACTGCCCGAGAAAGAAAATGTTAACAGGAAAGTAAACCGAGGCGGTGGAGATAGACTGAAGAACTTCTCCTGATCCTTCAGCGAGATCCACCACTGGATTTCCATGCACCCACTGGATTCTCCCCAAGGCTCTGTCCAGCCATTGGTGCGAGTGGATCCAAGTTCAGCTTGGAGCCACAGTGCCTGTGATATCAGTAAATCCAGGCTGGCAACAACTCAGATTTTGGAAAAGTGAGAGGAAACATCCATCCATCCTAATCATCCCCTGGTCCATCTGTCTGTCTGTCTCCACTCATTGTGCCATTCCCTTCCCCACTGCCTCGCGCTGCCTATTTCAAACCCCCTTCTCCCCAGACATACCTCCATTCACCTCCGGCTCTGCTCTCTTCAGATGCCTCCTGCCTGAACAGCTCCGTGAAGATCAGAACCTCCAATGCCAGGGCAGAGCCTTAGCTCTGCTGTGTTAAGACCTGCTGTGTGCTTATAGAGCCCAGGGAGAAGGCGCCCCAAGCTGAGGGGCTGAACGCCTATGGAGTTTGAGGAGGAAAGGAGATCAGCTAATGCTGTCCCCCTGCTAAGGGGCAGCATGCCCACCTATGTCTCTGGAAACCAAGAGGACACAGATATCACCTCACCTGCTGCTGGGTCCCAGGGGTCTTACTGGGAGGAGAATGGGACAAATGCAGGCATCAACTGGGCATTCAAAGCTAGAAATAATGTTCTGATTTAGGCAGAAACCTATCTTTTTTATTGCAAAAAGTGTAGTATGGTCATGGGGGTCCCCCCATCTAGGCAACCAGACCTGCACTCTGAGGGTTTCAAATTATATGTGCCCCAGCTGGGTGAGGATGCCCAAAGCCTGTTGCAGCAGGAAGGGACTCCTGTAATCCCAGCGACTGCAGTGCTGGGAATATTAGAAATGCTGCCAGAGATGAGAGAGAGATATAAGAGAGAGATGAGAGAGAGAGACAGAGACCTCTACAGCCACCTGCCCCTACCCCTACCCATGCCCTGGTGTCTCCGGGATCACAGGGATGGTTGGCCGTAGTCCAAAGCACAGCCAGGAAGGGCCCTGTGTCTCCAGGACTGCAGGTGTCTCCTCACCACACAGCTCAGGGCCATGTGGAGCGGGAGGGAGACAAACCTTTATGTGTGTCAGAGCTGGGGAGTGCTGGGACGGCTTTCTCCCTGCATTCTCCCCTAGGGGCTGGCACTCAACTGGTGAGGTTTGTGGAACTCCAGAGACCAGGGTTGGTGGTTTCCTGGGAAAAGCTAGTTCAGGCTAGAGGGCTGGTACATAAAAGCTAAAGACTGATTTATAACCAGAACCTGGGGGGAAAAAACAATTGTGACCAACAGCATAGAACCTTTGGATACCTCCAGTCACACCCGAGAAATAAGCTTGTTCTAGCTTCTATAGTAACTGAACAAATGATCTGGTGCAGAAGGGTATGTGGTGTGGCAAAGTTTTGGCCTTCTCCCTGTGGGTACTGCACTTCCAGGCTAGCCTCAGAGGCTCACTGTGATTAGTTAGGGGAGGTAGAAAGGGGGGGAGCCCGGGCCCACAATCTACTCCAGCCTCCAGCCCAGGGACCCTAATAGTATCAGTTAAGATGGCTGACCTTTTAGGCACCAAACACAACACAATTCCCTGGGCTACTTCCCCACAGCAGTCCCCTGCTTCTTCAAACTTCTCTTCACCTTTACCTCAAGTCTCCTTCCTGTGCGTAGGATATGTTGTCTACCACTCAGTCTCACCAACAGCACAACCTCCTCTCACAGCTCCTCACATTCACAGCTCCTCACATCCACACCCACCTGACTAACTAGGAGGGTTTTTAACTGGTTTCAGCCAGTCCCTGATTGTCTTCAGGTGTCCCAATCAGGTTAAGTGAGCACAGCCCAGGCTCAACAGTCTGCTCCCATCCTGAGAGAGGGGAGGTTCTCCCAAGCCTGGCCATCCATCTCCACTCACTCCCATCACCCAGCCCTCACTCACAGGCTGCCATGCCAAACCCTCCATAGTGACATGGGTGATGGAGGGTGGGATGGATGGGCCATATTTGAGTGAGTGATGTTGCAACCTGGTGCATGGATTTTCAAGTGTCCCTGGGCAAGTGTACCTAGTACACTTAGGATTGGGCTGTATAAGTAGGGGCATTGCCAGCAGATCAAGGGACGTGATTGTTCCCCTCTATTCGACATTGGTGAGGCCTCATCTGGAGTACTGTGTCCAGTTTTGGGGCCCACACTACAAGAAGGATGTGAAACAATTGGAAAGAGTCCAGAGAAGGGCAACAAAAATTACTAGGGGCCTGGAGCGCATCTTCAACGGTGGCCAGTCCCAGCTTCATAGGAAGTGTCACCACTTGCTTCATGGACAGCTGGGAAAGTTCTTACTAACCCCTGTCAGTCTGTGACTCATTTACACCTTAGGGAATGACACCTTTACAAAAACATGCCCATGCTGTCCAGTGTAACTGATTTTTCCCTCCCTCACCGCCCGTGTAAACCAGGGACAAAACCATCAGGCAATGGTGCTGAATCTCCTCATGCCAAGATGTTTTCAAAACCATGAACTCAGCAGTGATCTAGGAATGTGATATGGGTCCTACTTTTCTCTCGGGGGCTCCAGCTCCGATCCAGCCCCAGGTCGAGGGGACTGGCTCAGACATATGTCTGTATCCTAGCATCCTGTTCCATTTAGGTGTCTGTGCTGGGCAAATAACTGGGTACTTCTCAGACTTAAAAATAAATTGACTACATATCAGTCTAAATCCTAATGCTTGCTATCTACCTACCTACCTACCTACCTACCTGTTGTTTGCTGTTTTGTTGTAGCCATGTTGGTGTCAGGATGTTAGCGAGAGAAGGTGGTGTGGTAATATCTTTTATTGGACTCCATGTAGCTTGACAGAAGTTGGCCCAATACAAGATATTACCTCACTAATCTTGTCTCACTAAAATATATCTACCTATCCAGCATCCTGTCCTGCAGGTCTAGCTCTCGAAAGCTTCAGAGAGCCCAGAGAATGAAGTGAAGCTGGGGGCATATTTATTAACTCAGGCACTCAGCCTGCAGTTCGCAGAGGTGAAGTCGGCCACTACAGCGCAAAGTCACTGAATGACAATTCTACCCAGAGGCATCAGGACATAAAGGTAAGATTGAACCAAAAGAGCAACTTCCTTGGCTGTGCTTCAGTAGCCAACTGTTGTAGTTAGGGAGGGTCAGACCACTAGAGAAACATATGGACCAAGATTTACAAAAGTCACTGGTGATTTTAGGTATGTGATTTGATGTAGTGCTGCCAACAAAAGTCTCGCAGTACTAGATCTTATGCTGAAAGCTGCGGCGCCTGATAGAATGTGCTTACCATTAAAAAATAGTTTTAAAATAAAACATTTCTAGACCTCATGGAGATGGAAGAAAACCCCGGAACATGATACAACTGGAAGACAAAGAAAAAAAATAGAACCTGAGAGTTATAACTTAAATAAATCTCATGATTTTAAAGACAATCTCATGATATTTGTAGATTGATACATGATTTTTACATGCTTGTCTTTCAGTGAGCCCTGAGCATTCGCCTGCTGAATATCAGGTGGGGATTTTCAGGATTCCAGTGCCCTTGGATATTTTGAATATATACTAGGGGAGATTTTACTTTTCATCACCTAGATCATCACTTTCAGCATCTCTCCCTGTTGGCCGGCCAGTTTCTGGACAGCTTCATTTAAACTTTCTGGTGCTAACTGTGTTTGGGGAGAATCTTTTTCCTGGTAGCTGCATTACCTAGGCTTCTACTTTGTGTACAAAGGTTGGGCTTGGTCATCTCTTCCACAGGAACTTGCTCTAATTCAGACCGTATAATGGCAGTTTGCACAAGTTCACGGAAATTCTTACTGGGCTCTTCTTCAAACCTCTTCTTCATTTCACAATGGAGGGAGTCATCCCGAAGCCCCAGAACTAACTAGGCCTTCATGACCATATATGTGTCCAGAATTTGTTGTGGCCCCCAGCGCTTCATGTGGCTCATTCTCTCCTGGAGGTCATATGAGTAGGCTCGAATGGTCCCACCTGGATTCTGTGTCAGTCATAGAATCCTTTGAGTCTGCTTCCGGTGGGCAATTTGTCTGCATACACTTCTAAGAGAAGCTGATATGTCTTCTCTATGTCTGGCTCATTAGCTGTTGCCATGAACTTCACTGTGGATCTGGCCTGGCCTTTGAGATGCTCTTCCACAAAATCAACATGATCTTCTTCAGGTACTCTCAACACCCAGAGAGCTGTCTTCACTGATTAAGTCTAGTCTTTGATTGTGATGTCCAAAAGTTTAGTTCAGAAGGCACTGAACTCATATATCTTCCTGTCTCATGGAACATAGTCTAGATCTCAGCTAGGGCAGGGACTGATTTTCACTGTGTATGCAGCACCAGGCATAATGGGACTCTGATCCCAGCTGGGGCAGGGACAGACACTCGCTGTGTGTCTGTGCAGTGCTTGGTACAACCCTAATCTCAGTCAGATCCTCTTTGCTAAAGCAATATAAAGCAATAAGAATAATCTCTTTGGGAAGGAGAACAGGAATAATTCCTAGAGGTGCAGCTAGGATGGTGTGTGGATGAAGTGCAAAGCAGAGGGCAAAGGAGTCATGTGAGGTAACAGATGGGTTGTATGGGGTGCGAGAGGGCAGGCAGGGTGCATGTTGGGGATAAGGAAGGTTTGTTCTGTGGGGTGGGAGAAGGGTTGTATGGAGTGGGAAAAGGAAGGCAGGTTGTGGGATAGATTAGGGCAGGTTTGTTGTGTAGAGTGGACATAGGGAGAGGGCCGGGGCTGTAGGGAGGACAGAGGGAGAGGGTCGGGGCTGTAGGGAGGACAGAGGGTGAGGGACGGGGCTTTAGGGAGGACAGAGGGTGAGGGCCGGGGCTGTAGGGAGGACAGAGGGAGAGGGTCGGGGCTGTGGGGAGGACAGAGGGTGAGGGCCGGGGCTGTGGGGAGGACAGAGGGTGAGGGCCGGGGCTGTAGGGAATCCAGAAGGCTCCAGATGGGCATAGAAGAGTTTACAGTGGCCATGAGAAGCACAGATGTTTCTGTGCCTATTGCTTATCCAGCTCAGGCCCCCTTGATGGTCGGGATCCTCTTCAGCACCCTCTGCAGGGCTGTGTGCATCTCCTTGTTCCTCAGCGTGTAGATGAGGGGATTCAGCATGGGGGTTACCATAGTGTAGAAGAGGGAAACCATCTTGCCTCGGTCCTGGGAGTAGCTGGATGGAGGCTGTAGATACATGGAAATGGCTGTGCCATAGAAGAGCAACACCACAGCCAGGTGAGAGGTACAAGTGTTGAAGGCCTTGAGCCTGCCCTTTGCTGAGCGAATCTTCAGCACGGCAGTGCCAATGTAGCCATAGGAGAACAGGATGAGGCCCAGTGGCATTAGGAGAAGGAAAACTGAGCTGGCGAGGAGCTCAGCCTCATTGGCAGAGGTGTCGACACAGGCCAGATGGAGCAGGGCCGGTACTTCACAGAAGAGGTGCTCGATCTGGTTCCTCCCACACCGGGGCAGCCTCAGGGTCAGGATGGTCTGCAACATAGAGTTGACGAAGCCACTCAACCAGGCGGTGGCCACCAGCTGCAGGCAGAGGCAGTGGCTCATGATGGCCGTGTAGCGCAGCGGCTGGCAGATGGCGGCATAACGGTCGTAGGCCATGATGGCCAGCAGGAGGCACTCGGTGCCACCCAGCGAGAGCGAGATGTAGAGCTGGGCCACACAACCAGCCCAGGAGATGGATTTGCGGGCGCTGCGGAAATTCACCAGAATCTGGGGGCCAACACTGGTGGTGTAGCAGAGGTCCAGGAAAGAGAGGTTGCTGAGGAAGAAATACATGGGTGTGTGGAGATGGGGGTCTAGCCATGAGAGCACGATGATGGTGGTGTTTCCAAGCAAGGTCATGGTGTAGCAGATTAAGATGAGCACAAATAGCAGCAGCTCCAGCTGCGGCCGGTCAGACACCCCTAGGAGGATGAATTCCCCCAAGGAGCTTTGGTTTCCATCTTCCCGTGCCCCTTTGTCATTCTTCACCTGTAGGGGCCAGAAAAAGTAAGGGTGAAAAATAACCCGCAGCAAGGAGACTTGTGAAAACAGGTGCTAGTGCTGGGATTGGCAGTGGGTATTTTTGGAATGGTAGCCTTGAGTCCTAGAAGAGATGTAAGTGTTAAGTGAATGGATTTGGGAAAGGCTGGAATCTCTAGTAAGCAGAGAGTGACCAGCCTATAGCACTGCATACATTTATGCAACAGTCAGGGAAATCTCTCATCGGTCTGTCTGCACTGCTGTTATAGCCGGGTTGGTCCCAAGATATTGGAGAAATGAAGCAGATGAGTTAATATCTTTTATTAGACCCGTTACCAACAGTTTTCAGAAACCACAGCAGGGGCAAAGTAACTGTTCCACTCTAGGTGTTGTAATGAATAAATCAATGGAAACACAGCATTTCTGCCTTATGAAAGATTAATACACGTAAGCGGGCTCTATCTAAAACTGCAATTTATTAGATGTAAGCACACACAGACATAATGAATAGTTTTAGAGCATCCCAGATATTTACCTAGAATCTGGGATTGTATTGAGTCATTTGCAGCCGATTCTCAGTGGCTGGTTGCTCAAAAAGCTGTCAAGAAAAACATCTCTCAAAATAGCTTCAGAGGACTGCTCCAGAATACACTCTATTCACTATTCTTTTATAACTAACTTCTACAAAACACATAGGTCATAATGGTCTCTACAAAAACATCACTTTTCCTAACTTTTAATAAAATTCTACTATCAGAGGTGCTCAGACTCCCGGTTTTCTATTCACAAAAGTTTTGAGTCTCACTTCATGCCTTTTCTTTCCCCTCCTCTCAATCTGATTAGAAGAAACTACCAGCTAGTTTTGACCTTGCCTCTAAAAGCCTGTTTTCCAATTAACCCTTAACTATGGGGTTTTCTATTTTATTAATTCAGAGTGCCTGAGTACACATAATATCTTTGTAATTAGCTTGATCAAATTCTGAGGTGGACACACCCCTCAAATCCAGGCTAACAGACCAGTTTCCATTTGTGGGAGAAACAAGCTTTTGAGCTTAAATGGAGCTCTTCTTCAGTATGGGAAATATATTCCATGTGTGACAGCTAATGACAAGATGGAACAGATTAAGAACATAAGAACATAAGAAAGGCCGTACAGGGTCATACCAATGGTCCATCTAGTCCAGTATCCTGTCTACCGATAGTGGTCAATGCCAAGTGCCCCAGAGGGAGTGAGCCTAACAGGTAATGATCAAGTGATCTCTCTCCTGCCATCCATCATCCCCCTCTGACAAACAGAGGGTAGGGACACCATTCCTTACCCATCCTGGCTAATAGCCATTAATGGACTTAACCTCCATGAATTTATCCAGTTCTCTTTAAACCCTGTTATAGTCCTAGGCTTCACAGCCTCCTCAGACAAGGAGTACCACAGGTTGACTGTGCGCTGTGTGAAAAAGAACTTCACTAATTTCATTGGGAGGCCATTAGTTCTTATATTATGGGAACAAGTAACTAACTTTTCCTTAGTCACTTTCTCCACACCACTCATAATTTTATATACCTCTATCATATCTCCCCTTAGGCTCCTCTTTTCCAAGCTAAAAAGAAGCACAAGAAGTTAAAACATATTTCAAAGAACCACTAAAGGTGAAGTTCCCTGTAACATGACTCCAATCTTTGGGGGAAAGTAGAGGGGGAAAAAAGGAAAGGGGATGTGGTTAGTGGGATATAGGTTTTGTCTCTGTTCAGTCCATGATTTTAAGTGTCTAGCCGAGTTATGAAGTTAAGCGCCCAGTCTCATCTTTTGAAGGTGTTGTGGAGGTTTGTGTGGAGGATGGGGACTGAGTGGTCAGATATAGAGTGATCATGTGTTCACCCACCAGGGACAGAGTGTTTTTGTGTTTCATTGTTTTCCTGTGTCAGTTCATTTGAGAGTACAGTGATTATCTGGATTCACACACAAAGCTGTTGTTGTTCCATTTAGTGAATTGGATGAGGTACAGCACATGTTGTGATAGGCGTGTGCGGGACCCATGGAGTCTGAAAGATGTGTTGTGGGTGGTGTGATCATCATAGCAGTGGAGATGGGGCTGCAGGTTTTGTGTCTGTTGCTCAGGCAGTATCTGGTGCTGCTGTGAGTTGATGTGTCAGGGTCTGTGGGGAGCTTGCTTCTCAAGCTGAGCTCAATGAGGTTGGAGGGGAGGGGTTTGAGCACCAGAAGAAGGGGCTCAGGAGAGATTTCTTTCAGGATGTGGACCCCATCAACTTTGTGTTGTAAATTCATAACCTTCCAAGACAATAAAAACCGTGGACTGAACAGATATACTTCATTTGTGGCTTATTACAACAATCTGTGATCCCCTGAGCCTCCTCATACCACTTCTCCCCCTTCCCCTTCCCCTTTCCCTTCCCCTATATGACGGTAAATTGAGAACAATAATCTTCCCTTTTACCCTCCATTTATCTCTGTTACTTTCTTATATTGGGGCACAGACCATGTGTCCCTCTTTTACTGTGTGTCTGTGCAGCTCCTGGCACAATGGGGCTCTGATCTCAGCTGGGGCAGGGACTTTCTCCTCCCTGTGTGTCCAGGCAGTGCCTGGCACTACATGGCCCCCATGTCTGCCCTTGATTCTAGGTTTAACCATAATATTATTTGTTGGCACCCACTGAGGAACTGCCCGAGAAAGAAAACGTTAACAGAAAATTAAACCGAGGCGGTGGAGATAGAATGAAGAACTTCTCCTGATCCTTCAGCGAGATCCACCACTGGATTTCCATGCACCCACTGGACTCTCCCCAAGGCTCTGTCCAACCATTGGTGTGAGTGGATCCAAGTTCAGCTTGGAGCCACAGTGCCTGTGATATCAGTAAATCCAGGCTGGCAACAACTCAGATTTTGGAGAAGTGAGAGGAAACATCCATCCATCCTAATCATCCCCTGGTCCGTCTGTCTGTCTGTCTCCACTCATTGTGCCATTCCCTTCCCCACTCCCTCGCGCTGCCTATTTCAAACCCCCTTCTCCCCAGACATACCTCCATTCACCTCCGGCTCTGCTCTCTTCAGATGCCTCCTTCCTGAACAGCTCCGTGAAGATCAGAACCTCCAATGCCAGGGCAGAGCCTTAGCTCTGCTGTGTTAAGACCTGCTGTATGCTTATAGAGCCCAGGGAGAAGGCGCCCCAAGCTGAGGGGCTGAACGCCTATGGAGTTTGAGGAGGAAAGGAGATCAGCTAATGCTGTCCCCCTGCTAAGGGGCAGCATGCCCACCTATGTCTCTGGAAACCAAGAGGACACAGATATCACCTCACCTGCTGCTGGGTCCCAGGGGTCTTACTGGGAGGAGAATGGGACAAATTCAGGTGTCAACTGGGCATTCAATGCTAGTGTAGTATGGTCATGGGGGTCCCCCCATCTAGGCAACCAGACCTGCACTCTGAGGGTAAGACAAAGCTTCAAATTACATGCGCCCCAGCTGGGTGGGGATACCCAAAGCCTGTCTCAGCAGGAAGGGGCCTCTAATCCCAGCGACTGCAGTGCTGGGAATATTAGAAATGCTGCCAGAGATGAGAGAGAGATATAAGAGAGAGATGAGAGAGAGACAGAGACCTCTACAGCCACCTGCCCCTACCCCTACCCATGCCCTGGTGTCTCCGGCATCACAGGGATGGTATCTCTGTATGTCTGGGTTGGCCGTAGTCCAAAGCACAGCCAGGAAGGGCCCTGTGTCTCCAGGACTGCAGGTGTCTCCTCACCACACAGCTCAGGGCCATGTGGAGCGGGAGGGAGACAAACCTTTATGTGTGTCAGAGCTGGGGAGTGCTGGGACGGCTTTCTCCCTGCATTCTCCCCTAGGGGCTGGCACTCAACTGGTGAGGTTTGTGGAACTCCAGAGACCAGGGTTGGTGGTTTCCTGGGAAAAGCTAGTTCAGGCTAGAGGGCTGGTACATAAAAGCTAAAGACTGATTTATAACCAGAACCTGGGGGAAAAAAACAATTGTGACCAACAGCATAGAACCTTTGGATACCTCCAGTCACACCCGAGAAATAAGCTTGTTCTAGCTTCTATAGTAACTGAACAATGACCTGGTGCAGAAGGTTATGGGCGTACTGGAGTAACTGGACAATGACCTGGTGCAGAAGGGTATGGGGCACTGCTCAGGCTCCCCGCAGACATCAGGGAGGGTTACCTGGCAGGAGGGTCCAGGTGCGGCCAGCAGGTCAACCTCTTGAGTTCAAAGGGCTGCGCTGGTGGTTCTGCCCCTTAGTACCTGGTCCAGCAGCTCATGCCAGTGCTCCCACAGGTAGGAGAGGTTGTCAGGCCCATAACCCTGTGCCCCAGGCCCATTCATCCACCATCTCATCTCAGGACCCCAGAGAGGGGAAGAGAGGGGATAGCTGGACGGTCCTCCTCCAGACTCACCCTGCCTGCCTCCTCTGCAGATGGAGCCTCCTCCCATCAGTGTGGCTGTGCCTGCTTCGAGCACTGGACCCTCCAACTAGGGTCATCCTCCATATCTCCCATAGGGAGCCTTAGGAGGGAAGCCCCCTCTGCCAAGCTCTGCGGGGCCCTTTCCCAACCTGCTGGAGGATCCCCTAGAGCATAGGTCTTGGGGGGTGGGGGAAAAGGCAAATTCTTGTCCCAAAAGCTGATTTTCAGGAGATTGCAGCTAGGGAGCAGCTCTGCTAGGCACAAACCTCCTCTTTCCCCCTCTTTATTGAGAGTGAAGATGAAGCCAGCTTTCGCCCTTCTGCTCCAGGGCAGGTTTTGTCCACCGGAGCTGGCCTTAAGACACCTGTGCTTGGATTTGGCTGGTGTAGTGCCCCAGTGAAAGTGTCCACCTCAGACTGTCCAAGCAGCGAGCGGCAGCCATCCCATGCTGTGTGCTCGGAACCAGCCCCCAGAACCTCTCAGGTGAGACGTGCCCCCGACTTCTGGGGGAAGTGAATAAACCAGCAGAATAGAGATGAGAACCCAGCCCGTGCTGACATAGCTTATGCCAACAAAAGTGGTAGTGTGGACATAGATTTAATTTTGTATAAGTGGCAGGGTCAGGGTGATCCCTAGGAGGGCGAGGGGCCCAAGACAAATCAGCCCCCACCGGCTTGAGGACCCCACTCTGCATTGGCACCTGGTGCAGGAGGACCGATCAGCAGATCAGCAGGCGGCCCAGAACCAGGCTGGCTGCTGGCAGTTGCCAGCGCCAACCGTGAGGCTATTGTTGGCCATTAAGCCATGGTGGCTCAGGGCTCTGACCAGGGTCGGGGACTCGCTCACTCTGCTAACTGCCAACAAGATGGCGGACCCTACAGAAGTGACAAATTCATCTTCTGAGACCAGTGGTTCCAGCCAATCACACTGCCTGTGAGCCCCCAATTTGCCCTACCCAAGGGACAGCTCTGGTCAGGGTCACACTAACAGCTGTGAGCATTTGGATCCCCTTATTCCAGAGCCCCAGTTCTTGGATCCCCCAGCTGAAACCAGGATCAGAGATGCTAACAATGCCCAGAAAATCGCATCCCGAAGCCTAACGAGAAGCCCTGGGATAGGACATCTCACAGGTCGGACTCTACCAGGGACAATTGGCACCAAGCCAATCTCATTCTTTCCTCTCTCACAAGCAGGGGCTGGATCTCTCAACACCAGCTCTTTGGCCATCCAGACCCCATACCCTTCTGCGCCAGGTCATTGTCCAGTTACTCCAGTACTCCATATCCTTCTGCATCAGTTCATTACTCCAATACCCCATATTCCTCTGCACCGGATCATCTGTAAG
This sequence comes from Sternotherus odoratus, assembly GCA_032164245.1. Taxonomy (NCBI): domain Eukaryota; kingdom Metazoa; phylum Chordata; order Testudines; family Kinosternidae; genus Sternotherus; species Sternotherus odoratus. Next base: position 10,297,998 of record JAVMKO010000012.1, read on the forward strand.
CCACTCTACTATCTCACAACGTGTACATCAGATCATTGGTCAGCTATTCCAGTGTCCCCTATGCTCTGCCCCCAGATCATTCCCCAGATAATCCAGTTCCCCTTGACCCCTTGTAGCACTTCAATATCTAGTCCCATTTCCCATGTCCCTCCATATAAATCTATGACCTTCAAGACCCTGTCCTCACAATGATAAATATTCATTCTTCTCCACTGCAGACTACAGAGCACTTCATATGGGAGGTTCTGGGCCATGCTCCCTATTTTACACATGGGGGGATGCACAGCAAGGGGAAAGACTTGTGGGAGGCACAGCTCCAATGGAAACCAGGCGTGCTGAGCCTCAGTCCAATATCCGACATGAGACCAGAAGGAAACACTTCCAGATGTCACTGCCCTGCATTCACTCCAGAGTCCTGCTTTCAGCACTGACACACTTCGAGAACTGCCCCCTCCTTGACACACATCCATTTAAAGGGCCATCCCCATACCCAGAGTTCTGCAAGGGCATGGGCTGGGTTCACTATCCCAAGGACAGGGAGATACGGACTGGAACGGGGCCATGACCCAGAATAGAGAGACTTGACAATGGTGGGGGTGGAAGACAGTGTGACATTACCCAGGGTACAATATGGATTGATGAACAGCTGTATCCCCTCAATTCTCTGACCCGGGGTTCCTTTTACAGTGCTTTTCTGTGAGAGCTACCAGTCCCACTCGACTACACACAGCATCCAGCATATAAATTACTCCTACTTATCCTATAAGTGCTATAGATATCCACACTTGAATTACACTGCAGAGTATGACCAGTAAATTCCCAACCCCAGACTTCCCCCAGAAATGTACGCCTTGTACTGCCCAGCTCTCTCCTGGACAACACAAGCTCATGTAAAGTCCATCATTTCATTAATAGAAAATTATATGCAAAAATCCTGTTATCCCAAATGGACTTCCCCAAACACTTCAATCCAAACACACTGGGTTAGATAAACCAATAAAACAAACATGCGAGACACAGAAAGACAGATTTTAAGGGATTACAAGTAATGGGGCATAAAAGTCAGAACTGATTACCAGAAAAAAAAAGTTAAACACAATGGATGCATAACTTAACAAGCTAACTGATGCAAAGTCTCTCTCGCTACATTTTTCAGCTGTCTTACTGGCTGAATTTCTTTCAGTCAGGATCCCTTCCCCACTCCAACGTTGCTTCCTTTGTTCTTCAGGTATTGTCAATTCCTGGGGTAATGAGAAGGGAGAGATATTTGGGCCATCTTCTCTCCCTTCTTATAGTTCTTTCTCATCTTTGGCAAACATCTCCAGCTGAGGCCATGTTTACATTACCACTTATGTAAGCAAAATTTATGTCATTTAGGGTTGTGGAAAAACCACACAAATTGAGCGACGTACTTTTCACCACCTAAGAATGTCATGGGCTGGTCAGGGCATGGCATACCTGGAAGGGGTGACATGGTGTTTCCCAGAAGTGGTTGTTACCTGGTAATATCCGGGTTTTTTCTCCTTCTTGGAAAAACAAGTTAGTACCAGTTTAAGGCATTTTCTATTTTAACAACTAGTTCATTGATGCACACCACATTCCACTGAGTTTTAGTTACACATTCAAAGTGTGGTCCCACAAGGCTGTTGATTCACTGGTTAACTTACAGTTGTATAGACATACCATAAAATTGTGGTGGGCGCAGTGTTAATCTACATCATTGTAACACTGAACATCAGAGGGTCTGTGTACATTTCGGTTCGGTGGTTCCTCAAGTACAGCACAGGTCATGACTCATATTTAATTTTCTAATATTAAACAAAGAAACAGCTGAAAACATGAAAAAGCCAATAAGGCTAGGGCGTAGCCTTGAAGCATTAAGTGACCAGAAGTTAGCAGATTTTCCAACCGCCAGTCCAGCTCCATTTGACCACGCAGCTGTTCTCTAGGAGAAACCCAGCGTTGGTGGAGTGGGTAGAACAAGCTTATTCCTGAGGTCTGATGGATGTATCCAAGTTTTAAAAGATTCATTCTATCCCGCTGGACACTGATGCATTTGTCTTTACGAGGTTCTGGGTTTAAACCAAAGTTAAGTTTCAACCAAAGTTAAGATTGCCAGCCCCCTGGCCTGAACTAGTTTTACCCCAAAAATTGCCAACCGTGGTCCCTGGGGTTCCCCACACGTCACCAGCCAAGTGCCAGCCCCTTGGGGACAATGCAAGGAGAAAATAGTCCCTGCACTCCACAGCGCTGACAACCATAAATGTTTGTCTCCCTCCCCCCGATCATGCCCCTTTGTAGTGAGGGATGAGGATCCTGAGCTGTGCGGGGAGGAGACACTGGGCCCTTTCCGGCTGAACTTCAGACCTCGGTCAGCTGAGGCACATGGAGATACCATCACCATGAGCCTGGAAACACCAGGGCAGGGGTAGGGACAGGTGGCTGGAGAGGAGTCTGGCTATCCAGTAGTCCTTCCAGCCATCCACTCTACATTTCTCCATCTATCCAGCTCTCTCCTCTTCTCTCCATCTCTCTCTTTCTTTACTGTCCACCCTTCTCTCTGCCTTTCTCTGTCCTTCTACCAATACACCTCTAACTTCATCTCTTTCTCCACATCCATTCTTCCCTCTCTCTGACTCCCCCTCTCTATTTCCATCCACCCATGCCTAGCCTCCGTCAGCCCCCAAACACTCAGTAACTCTCTTGCGCGCACATCTTTGGCATTTCTAATGTTCTCAGCACTGCATTCACTGGGTTTTCAGGAGTCCCTTCCCACTGAGACAGGCTTAGGACATTGCCACCCGGCTAGGCACATGTAGTAGGAGCCTTCATCTCCCCACTCCTCCCCGCCCGTCCTTTCACTCACACACCAAGTGGGTTTGGCTGCCTGGATGGGGGAGCCCCATGATGATGCAATGCTGAATCTGAGTGTCTGGCCGATGTCCACATTTGTTCCATTCTCCTCCCGGTAAGACCCCCTGGGACCTAGCCGCAGGGGCGGTATGACACCTGCATCCTCTCGGTTTTCAGAGCAAGAGATGCCTGGGCTGTTCCACATTATCCCGCATTAGCTGGTCTCCTTCCGACCCCCTGCCGAAACCCCTTCAACATTCAGCCCCTCAGCCTGGGGCTGTCTCATCCCAGGGCTCCACAAGCACACAGGGGAGCTTAGTGCAGGGGAACAGGGACGGCGGCTGAGATTCTTTCCTGGCATCGGAGCATCAGAACAACCCGGAGCCGTTCAGGCAGGAGGGATCTGAAGAGGGCATAGCCAGAGGTGAATGGAGGTGAGTCTGGGGAGAAGCGGGTTTGAAATAGGCACAGCGAGGGAGTGGGGAAGGGAATGGAGAGACAGACAGAAAGACTGATTAGGATGGGGACCCTGCGAGCTGCCACCGAAATGCTACTTCCACCTATGGAGCCCAGTTTTGGGCCCAACACTACAAGAATAATGTGGAAAAATTTGAAAGAGTCCAGAGGAGGCAACAAAAATTATTAGGGGCCTGGGAGCACATGATTTATGAGGATAGGCTGAGGGAACTGGAATTGTTTAGTCTACAGAAGAGAAAACTGAGGGGAGATTTGATAGCTGCTTTCAACTACCTAAAAGGGGGTTCCAAAGGGGATGGATCTAGACTGTTCTCAGTGGCACCAGATGACAGAACAAGGAGTAATGTTCTTAAATTGCAGTGGGAAGGTTTAGGTTGGATATTAGGATAAGCTTTTTCTCCAGGAGGGTGGTGAAGCACTGGAATGGGTTACCTAGGGAGGTGGTAGAATCTCCTTCCTTAGAGGTTTTTAACGTCAGGATTGACAAAGCCCTGGCTGGGATGATTTAGTTGGGGTTGGTCCTGCTTTGAGCAGGTGGGTGGACTAGATGACCTCCTGAGGTCCCTTCCAACCCTGATATTATATAATTCTACTAGCATAAGTGCCCGGCGCTGCTCGGGTCAGTCGGAGGTGGGGAGGTGGCAGACAGCTGACACCCCCTGACCAACCCCAACACCCACCCCTCACCCCTCACCCACCCCAACACCTTCCCACCCCCCCAAGCAAACCGGACACCCCCACCTCACCCCCCGACCGAATCCGACACCCCCACCTCACTTACCGTCCCACCAAACCCAACTCAGATCCGTCGCAGGGGGGGAGGGGGCCCAGAGCCGAGGGATTCCGGGGACCTTCGCAGGTGGGGGGGGCAGTGAGCTGATGTAGTCCGGGGTTCCGTTGGGAGGGGGGAGGGGCAGAGAACTGAGGGATCTCTGGGGTTCCGTTGGGAGGGGGGAGGGGCAGTGAGCTGAGTGATCTCCGGGGTTCCGTTGGAGGAGGGAGGGGCAGTGAGCTGAGTGATCTCCGGGGTTCCGTTGGGAGGGGGGAGGGGCAGTGAGCTGAGTGATCTCCGGGGTTCCGTTTGGAGGGGGGAGGGGCAGTGAGCTGAGTGATCTCCAGGGTTCCGTTGGAGGAGGGAGGGGCAGTGAGCTGAGTGATCTCCGGGGTTCCGTTGGGAGGGGGGAGGGGCAGTGAGCTGAGTGATCTCCGGGGTTCCGTTGGGAGGGGGGAGGGGCAGTGAGCTGAGTGATCTCCGGGGTTCCGTTGGGAGGGGGGAGGGGCAGTGAGCTGAGTGATCTCCGTGGTTCCGTTGGAGGAGGGAGGGGCAGTGAGCTGAGTGATCTCCGGGGTTCCGTTGGGAGGGGGGAGGGGCTGTGAGCTGAGTGATCTCTGGGGTTCCGTTGGAGGAGGGAAGGGCAGTGAGCTGAGGGATCTCCGGGGTTCCGTTGGGAGGAGGGAGGGGCAGTGAGCTGAGTGATCTCCGGGGTTCCGTTGGGAGGGGGGAGGGGCAGTGAGCTGAGTGATCTCCGGGGTTCCATTGGGAGGGGGGAGGGGCAGAGAACTGAGGGATCTCCGGGGTTCCGTTGGAGGAGGGAGGGGCAGTGAGCTGAGTGATCTCCGGGGTTCCGTTGGAGGGGGGAGGAGCAGTGAGCTGAGTGATCTCCGGGGTTCCGTTGGAGGAGGGAGGGGCAGTGAGCTGAGGGATCTCCGGGGTTCTGTTGGGAGGGGGGAGGGGCAGTGAGCTGAGTGATCTCCGGGGTTCCATTGGGAGGGGGGAGGAGCAGTGAGCTGAGTGATCTCCGGCGTTCCGTTGGAGGAGGGAGGGGCAGTGAGCTGAGGGATCTCCGTGGTTCCGTTGGGAGGGGGGAGGGGCAGTGAGCTGAGGGATCTCCGGGGTTCCGTTGGAGGAGGGAGGGGCGAGCTGAGCGAGTGCGGTGTCTGTTGGAGGGGGTATTATGACATCATCAGCACCTAACTGCCCAGCTGATGTGATTGGCCCTGAAAGACTTTCACCCCTGGGGGGCGTCAGAGGTGAGATCCGAAAATTTTTCGACCCTTACCAAGATCTAGACCCCAAGACCCCTCACTGTACCAAATTTCAAGTCTCTGGCTCAAACGGTGTGGGAGGAGTTCGCTGTCATACGTACATACATACATACATACATACATACATACACTCATACATACACCACTTGACTTTTATATATAGAGATGATACCAGGTGCCAGTTAGACATGGAGCCATTGATCACTACACATTGAGCCAAATGATCTAGCCAAATTTCTATCCACCTTATAGTCCATTCATCCAGTTCACACTTATTTAACTTGCTGGCAAGAATACTGTGGGAGACCGTATCTTTTGATTGTGGCCAATGCCATGTGCTTCAGAGGGAATGAACAAGATATGTAATCATCAAATAATCCATCCTGTTGCCCATTTCCACATTTTGGCAAACAGAGGCTAGGGACACTATTTCTGTCCATCCTGGCCCTATCCTCCATGAATTTATCTAGTTCTTTTTTTAACTATGTTATAGTCTTAGGCTTAACAATATCCTCTCGCAAAGAGTTTCATAGGTTGACTGTGTATTGTGTGAAAAAATACTTCCAATTATTTATTTTAAACATGGTGCCTATTACTTTCATTGAGTGACCCCTAGTTCTTGTGTTAGGAGAAGGAGTAAATGACACTTCCTTATTTACTTTCTCCACAGCTGCCATTATTTTATAGACCTGTATCATATCCTCCCTTGCTTGTATCTTTTCCAAGGTGAAAAGTCCCAGCCTTATTAATCTCTTCTCATATGGAAGCTGTTCCATATGCCTAATTATTTTTGTTGCCATTTTCTATACCTTTTCCAATTCAAAGTGTGTTTTTTTTCAGAGGGGGTGACCACATCTGCACTCAATATTCAGAATGTGGGAGTATAAAATTTGTGTATTTATATAGAGACAATATGACATTTTCTCTTATTATCTGTCTCTTTCCTGATCATTCCCAACATTCTGTGTGCTTTTTTGACTGCCACTGCACATTAAGTGGATGTTTACAGAGAACTATCTATAATGACTCCAAGATATTTTTCTTGAGCGGTAACAGCTCATTTAGATCCCATCATTTTCTATGCATAGTTGGGATTATGTTTTCCAATGTGCATTACCTTTCATTATGATCACTGAATTTCATCTGCCATTTTATTGCCCAGTCACCTAGTTTTGTGAAATCCTTTGTAACACTTTGCAGTAGGCTTTGGAGTTAACTATCTTGAGTAGTTTTGTAGCATCTGCAAATTTTGCCACCTCACTGTTTACTCCTTTTCCAGATCATTTATGAATATGTTGAACAGGACTGGTCCCATATAGACCCCTGGGGGACACCACTACTTACCTCTCTTCGTTCTGAAAACTGACCATTTATTCCTACCTTTTGTTTCCTGCCTTTTAACCAGTTACTGATCCATGAGAAGGCCCTCCCTCTTATCCCATGACTGCTTACTTAAGAGCCTTTGGTGAAGGACCTTGTCAAAGGCTATCTGAAAATCAAAATACACTATATCCACTGGAATACTCTGGTCCACATGCTTGTTGATTCCCTCAAACAATTCTAGTAGATTGGTGAGACATCATTTCCCTTTACAAAAATGTAGTTGACTATTCCCCCATTAAATTATGTTCATCATCGTGTCTGTTCTTTATTATAGTTTCAACCAATTTGCCCAGTACAGAAGTTAGGCTTACAGGCCTGTAATTGCCAGGATCACTTCTGGAGCCTTTTTTAGAAATTGGCATCAGATTAACTATCCTCCAGCCATTTGGTACAGAAGCTGATTTAAATTATAGGTTACATACCACAGTTAGTAGTTGTGCAATTTCACATTTGAGATCCTTCAGAACTCCTGGTGAATACCATCTGGTCCTGGTGATTTAGTACAGTTTAAATTATCAATTTCTTCACCACATCCTGAAAAAAATCTTTCCTGAACCCCCTCTACTGGCTTTCAAACAACCCCCCAGTCTCACCAAGAGAAGAGAAGATTGAGGTGTAATTTGAAAGCAGCCTTCAACTACCTGAAGAGGGGTGCCAAAAAGGATGTAGCTAAGCTATTCTCAGTGGTGGCAAATGACAGAACAAGGAGCAATGGTCTCAAGTTCCAAGGGTGGAGATCTAAACTGGATATTAGGAAAAACTATTTCACTAGGAGGATGGTGAAGCACTGGAATGGGTTACTTAGGGAGGTGATGGAATCTCCATCCTTAGAGGTATTTAAGGCCCAACGTGACAAAGCCCTGTCTGGGATTATTTGGTTGGGGTTAATCCTGGTTTGAGCAGGGGGTTGGACAAGGTAACCTCCTGAGATCGTTTCCAATCCTAATCGTCTATATTCTAAGGAGCGTTGCAGTCAGGTCAATCCAAGGATATTAAAGAGAGGAGGTAGGAGAGGAAATATCAATTTCTGTTGGTGACAGAGACCAAGTTGCAGGTAAGCTTTACTTCCTTTCTTCATGTTGTGGTATTTCCATTTCAGAAGGCAAAGATTAATATGTTTAGTCATTGTGCACAGTGTTGTTGTCTCTCTAACCCACAGAAGTTGGTCCAGTATGAGATATTACCTCACTCCCTTGCCTCTCGAATTTGCATCAGTGTCGTACCGCAGCTACAAAATCCACTCCAGATTATTTGATCTCCTTTCTGGTTGTTTTGCTGGTTTTGACCACATGCCAACCTTTACAGAGCCCACGTTCACAACAGTTATCCCAAATACACTGTCCTAGCCCCTCCCAAATCCATGTTATCCCTATGTACTACCCTCTAGGTCCCCAGCTAGCTTGCCCTTGCAGGATTCATGGTGGGCAACTTTCAAACAGCTTTGGAATGTACTTAAATCTTTAATGGTTTTCACTGATGTTTAATTCTTGTCAACCCCTGATGTGGACCCTATGCTCACAAATCCACTATCCCATCCTCTCCAAATCCGTTCTCTCTCTATGTACCTAGGCCTTGAACGTTCCATCTCCCCAACCATTCAGGATTCATGATGACCAAAGATAAATAACTAATATATTCCGACTGTTAACATCAATTGTTCCAAATCCATCATTCCAGGCCCATCTGAATCCACTGTGTGTGTGGCTTACCCATGAACTATCAGCTCTGTCCACCACCCTTATTCATCGCTACCATACTACTATTTAGATTTTTGGAATCTTGAAGCACACATTCTTCTGAACAGATGTCTCTCACATACGCTATAAAAGACTTATCCAGTATCTCACTACTGTCACCAGGCATATCATGGATCCCACCACTGCCGTCAGTACCAACAAACCCATCAGTCCAGCCTCTCACCAATCCTCTCTCACTTCTAGCCTCTGGACACTCATCTCCCACACACCACCTTGGATTTTTGGTTACCAAACCAAAACAGCTATTCTGGATCCATTGCTAATACAGATTGGCACCAATCCATCATCATAACTTCTCCCAAGTCAGCTTTCTTCATGTTTTCCTGATTCCCCAAATCCTCATCTCCCAAGACCATCCTGGTTCTGAACGCTTTGGAACAGACCAAATATTAATTATTTTAAACAGCTAAACATGTAATTCTCACATATCCCCTCCCCCAAATACTTGTGGTGGACCCCATATTTCCTACCGATGCTACCATGGATCCCACGACTGACACCAATATTCACAGACCCTACATTCCAGTCTTCCAGTCTTTCACAAATCCATTCACTTAACACTTACATGTCTTCTAGGACTCAAAGTTATCATTCCAAAAATACCCACTGCCAATCCCAGTACTAACACCTATTCTCACAAGTCTCCTTGCTGTGGGTTATTTTTCACTCTTCCTCTTTCTGGCACCTACAGGTGATGAATGACAAAGGGGCACGGGAAGATGGAAACCAAAGCTCCTTGGGGGAAATTCATCCTCCTAGGGGTGTCTGACCGGCCACAGTTGGAGCTGCTGCTCTTTGTGATCATCTTAATCTTCTACACCTTGACCTTGCTTGGAAACACCACCATCATCGTGCTCTCATGGCTAGACCTCCATCTCCACACACCCATGTATTTCTTCCTCAGCAACCTCTCTTTCCTGGACCTCTACTACACCACCAGCGTTGGACCCCAGATTCTGGTGAATTTCCGCAGCACCCGCAAATCCATCTCCTGGGCCGGTTGTGTGGCCCAGCTTTACATCTCCCTCTCGCTGGGATGCACAGAGTGCCTCCTGCTGGCCATCATGGCCTACGACCGCTATGCCGCCATCTGCCAGCCGCTGCAATACATGACTATCATGAGCCACCATCTCTGCCTGCAGTTGGTGGTCTCCGCCTGGTTGTGCAGCTTCATCAACTCCACCGTGCAGACCACCCTGATGCTGAGGCTGCCCCGGTGTGGGAGGAACCTGATAGACCACCTCTTTTGTGAGGTTCCAGCCTTGCTCAAGCTTGCCTGTGTTGACACCTCTGCCTACATGGCCAAGTTCTTTGCCAGCTCGGTGATCTTCCTGCTGTTCCCACTAGGCCTCATCCTGGCCTCTTACGGTTACATTGGTGCTGCCGTGCTGAGGATTCGCTCAGCAAAGGGCAGGTTCAAGGCCTTCAACACCTGTGCCTCCCACCTAGCTGTGGTATCGCTCTTCTATGGCACGGCCATTTCCATGTATCTAAAGCCTCCATCCAGCCACTCCCAGGACCGGGACAAGATGGTTTCCCTCTTCTACACCATGGTGACCCCCATGCTCAACCCCCTCATCTACACACTGAGGAACAAGGAGGTGCATGGAGCCCTGCAAAGGGTGCTAAGGAGGAACCTGTCCGCCAAGGGGAGCTGAGCTGGGCGAGCAATTGGCACAGAACCATCTGTGCCTCTCATGGCCACTGTAACCTCTTATGTGCGAATTTGGAGCTTTCTCCCTTCCCTACAGCAATGGGCCTCTCCATCCACACAAACCCTCTGTCCTCTCCCACTCAACAAAGAAAACCTGCCTTAATCTGCTCCACAATCTGCCTTCCTTCTCCTACCCCATGCAACCCCTCTCCCATCCCACATACAACCTGCCTTCCCTCTCCTATCGCACACAACCCTTTTACCACTCAACAGAATAAACCTGCCCTACCCTCTCACACAAAAAAACCTGCCTGTCCTCTCGCATCCCACACAACCCTTCTGTCAGCCCACACAACACCTCTTCCCTCTGCTTTCCAATATAGACAACACCATCCTAGCTGGACCTCTATGAACAATCACTTTTCTCCTGCCCAAAGAGATTATTTTTATTTATTCTTATTTTGATTGGAAAGAGGCAACAGATGAGATCAGGGTTGTGCCAGGCACTGCACAGATATACAGTGAGAGATAGTCCCTGCCCCAAAGAGCTCATGGTCCAAATAGAGAAAAAGTGAGAGGGGAAACTGAGGCTCGTAGAAGTGAAGTGACACTGTAATTCACACAGGAAGTTAGCAGCATGCTGGAAATAGAATCTTGATCTTCTGAGTCCCCCTCCATGGGCCCACATCCAGTACTGCCTGCACAATTTTATTACCAGGCTCACAATAGTAGTCATTTTCCTGAAAGGAGGCATGAGGTTACATGAGACATTATTAAATTATAACTGATGTTGCCTCACATTTTTAAAAGTTAGTAACATTTGGATGGCTTGTCAATCGATCAGAAGGTCATATGGCTTTAATCCCCAAATCCAGTTCCACAGCATTAAAACCAATGAGTCAGACCACGTGTGTACCACGACACAATGAGGACAATGTAAAAGCTTAGCCCTGGTCTACACTATGAGGTTAAGTCGAATTTAGCCACGTTAGGTCGATTTTATAAGTAATGCGACTACACAACCAACCCCGTTCCGTTGACCTAAAGAGCTCTTAAAATTGACTGCTCTACTCCTCCCCAACGAGGGGAGCAGTGCTAAAATCGATCTCCCTGAGTTGAATTTGGGGTAGTGCAGGTGCAGCATTGTGCAGGCGCAACGGTATTGGCCTCCGGGAGCTATCCCAGACTGCTCCAATGTGACTACTTTGGACAGCACTTCCAACTCCGATGCACTATCCAGGTACACAGGAAAAGCCCTTTTTTCTTAATAAATAAAGAATGCATGGATTCAGAACAATAGGGATTTTATTTCCTTTGCCATCTGTGGTAGAAGGGGGGAGAGGGATTGTCTTACAGGGAAGTAAATTCAACAAAGGGGGTGGTTTTGCATCAAGGACAAACACACAACTGTCACACCATAGCCTGGCCAGTCAAGAAACTTTTTCAAAGCCTCTCTGATGCGTAGCACACCCATCTATGCTCTTCTAATCACCCTGGTGTCTGGCTGTTTAAAACTGGCTTCCAGTCGATTTGCCTCAACCTCCCACTCTGCCATAAACATCTCCCCTTTAGTCTTGCAGATATTATGGAGCACACAGCCAGCAGCAATAATGAGAACATTGGTTGCACTGAGGTCTAACCTGGTCAGCAACCAGCACCAGCAAGCTTTTAAATGTCTGTGATGGTGCTGTTCCTGGTGGGATCCAACTGTGAGTGTCAGATCAGGACAGATTGCTTCCAAAGGGGCAACTACAGCCCAAAGCTGGGGTTTCTTCACACTAAGGCAAACCAAACCAGCCAAACAGAAAAGACTTTGGTTTCGCCCCACTGGCTAACCACAAGTCACACAAGCAATTCCCTTAGACACTCCAGCTTCCCAGTATCACCACCACCAGCCACCTGTCCTGGGGATCAATGGTTATGAAAACCAATACCCCAAATAAAGAAAATGGTTCTCCCCAATTCCAAAGAATCAGGCCCCAGACCCAGGTCAATATACCAATCAGATCTTCCCACAAATCATGCTGTTGCCAATCCTTTAGAATCTAAAATCTAAAGGTTTATTATACAAGGAAAAAGATATACCGTATTTTTCGTCATATTGGACGCTCCGGCGTATAAGACGCCCCCGACTTTTAAAGTAAAAAAGCCGGGAAAAAAAAAAAAAAAAAAACCCACCACACACAAAAAGCACCCTGGTTCCCCCCTCCCCCCCCCCCGGGGCGCCCCCGGCAGCCCGCCCGCGGCGGGGAGGGGGGAACCGGGCGCCCCCGGCAGCCCACCCGCGGCGGGGAGGGAGGAACCGGGGCGCCCCCCGGCAGCCCGCCCGCGGCGGGGAGGGGGGGAACCGGGGCGCACGCACTGTTTTTTTTTTTTTTGTGATGGGGCGAATAGGTATATTCGCCCTATAAGACGCACCAACTTTTTCCCCCCCGTTTTGGGGAAGAAAAAGTGCGTCTTATAGGGCGAAAAATACGGTAGGTCACGGTTAAGAATGGTTAAAAGAAATCAATTACATGCAGTAATGGCACATCTCTTGGTTCAGGCTTGCAGCAAAGGTAGAATAAACTGCAGGTTCAAATCAAAGTCTTTAGAAAGCAACCCATTTAGGGATGGGTCAGCACCTTAGTTCAGAGTTCACCTGTGTAGCAAAGTCCATTCAGAGCTGGAAGCAAGACAGGCTGCAGGCTGAAGGTAAAAGATGAAAATGGAGGACCTTCTTCCAGGCTTTATAGACTTCCTCCTCTGGGCGAAGACCCTCCTCCTCCTTATGCAGAGTCTGGTTGCAAACTGCAGGTCCACAGCCACATGGTCCAATTCCCAGACTCTCAATGATTCAGTTTTTGCCCAGGCATGTTCCATTCCTGGGGAGGCTCCTCGGGTGTGGACAGAGTTCAATGTGCAGTTAATGGCCCCTTAATGGGCCATCAGGCAGGCCATTCAAGTCAACACCAGCTTGCCTGAAATTCCACCCAGAAACCAAGCATAAGCTTGAAGTTCAAAGATACACACACATCAATAGCATATTCATAATCCGCCCTCCATAACCTGGTCATAGACACCTGTTATGACACCCTTCACATAATATTCGGTACCCCAATGATCTATATGGTACCCAATTATTCCAGTAACGTGACAATGTCCAAATACACATTCTGCCACCATTCTGCACTTGCTCAGCCTATAGTTGAACTGCTCCTGACTACTGCTGTCTGTGTATGGCTTCATGAGTCATGGGAGCAAAGGATAGGCTGGGTCCCCAACGATAACTATTGCCATTTCAACATCCCTATGGTAATTTTCTGGTCTGGGAAGTAAATCCCTTCCTGCAGCTCTTCAAACAGCCCAGAGTTCCTAAAGATGCGAGTGTTATGCACCTTTCCCGGCCATACCACAGTGGTGTCAGTGAAACATTGCTTGTGATCACCAGTGCTTGCAGCACCATTGAGAAGTTGTGGTTTATGTACTGGTTGGCAAGGTGTCTGGTGCCAAGATAGGGATATGTGTTCTGTCTATTGCCCCACCACTGTTAGGGAACCGCACTGCAGCAAAGTCATCTACTATTACCTGCACATTTCCCACAGTCTCTATCCTTGCTAGCAGAAGGTCACTGATTGCACTGGCTACTTGGATCACATAAGCCCCCACAATAGACTTGCCCACTCCAAACTGATTCCTGACTGACTAGTAGCGGTCAGGTGTTGCAAACTTCCACAAGGCTATCGCCACTCGCTTATCAACTGTCAGGGAAGCTCTCATCTTGGTATTCCTGTGCTTCAGGGTGGGAGAAAGCAACTCACAAAGTTGCCTTCCTCATGCGAAAAGTTTTCAGCCGCTGGGAATCATCCCATTCCTGCAAAACACAGAATCATGGAATATCAGAGTTGAAAGAGACCTCAGGAGATCATCTAGTCCAATCCCCTGCTCAAAGCAGGACTAACCACAACTAAATCATCCCAGCTAGGGCTTTGTCAAGCCTGACCATAAAAACCTCTAAGGAAGGTGATTCTATCACCTCCCTTGGTAACTACATGAGGCTAGCGCAGGGCCTGTTTGTGTGTGTTTGTGAAAGAGAGACTCGTTAAGAGGAATTTATAGCTCTTAATGTATAGCTCCCCAACTCATCCCACTTCCCAACATTCCCCCCACAATGCCCACAACTCTCCTCACAGCCCCCAGCATTCCCCACTCACCCCCTGCCCTTCCCCTGCACCTCTCCAACACTCCCAACTCACCCCAAAACTCAGCCCCAGCTCCTCACTCAACGCCACCAAGCCCCTCCTGACCACTCACCAGCACAGCCCAGGCTCAACAGTCTGCTCCCATCCTGAGAGAGGGGAGGTTCTCCCAAGCCTGGCCATCCATCTCCACTCACTCCCATCACCCAGCCCTCACTCACAGGCTGCCATGCCAAACCCTCCATAGTGACATGGGTGATGGAGGGTGGGATGCATGGGCCATATTTGAGTGAGTGATGTTGCAACCTGGTGCATGGACTTTCAATTGTCCCTGGGCAAGTGTACCTAGTACACTTAGGATTGGGTTGTATAAGTAGGGGCATTGCCAGCAGATCAAGGGACGTGATTGTTCCCCTCTATTTTACATTGGTGAGGCCTCATCTGGAGTACTGTGTCCAGTTTTGGGGTCCACACTACAAGAAGGATGTGAAACAATTGGAAAGAGTCCAGAGAAGGGCAACAAAAAATGATTAGGGGCTGGAGCGCATGACTTATAAGGAGAGGATGAGAGAACTGGGATTGTCTACAGAAGAGAAGACTGAGGGGAGATTTGATAGCTGCTTTCAACTACCTGAAAGGGGGTTCTAAAGAGGATGGATCTAGACCAGTGGACCCCAACCTTTTCATCGCCGCGGACCAGTGAACGCGTGCGAGTGAATGCTTGCGGCCCGGGGGGAAATTTAATTTTTCATTCTGTGCGGCGGACCGTGGTATGTCCGCCGAAAACCCGCAGAATTCATTTGATCTGCTTTATTACTTTCATTCGCCGCGGCGGACTCCTGTATGTCCGCCGAAAAGCCGCAGGAAGCCAGACCGGAAGGGAACCTAAATACAGAAGGGAACCGGATGCGGAAGCAAAGGCGGCCAGGGGGGGAAGGCGGCCGCGGCCCGGTACCAAATGCCCCACGGACTGGTACCGGTCCGCGGACCGGGGGTTGGGGACCACTGATCTAGACTGTTCTCAGTGGTACCAGATGACAGAACAAGGATTAATGGTCTCAAGTTGCAGTTGGGAAGGTTTAGATTGAATATTAGGAAAAACTTTTTCACTAGGAGGGTGGTGAAGCATTGGAATGGGTTACCTAGGGAGGTGGTAGAATCACCTTCCTTAGAGGTTTTTAAGGTCAGGCTTGACAAAGCCCTGGCTGGGATGATTTAGTTGGGGATTGGTGCTGCTTTAAGCAGGGGGCTGGACTAGATGACCTCCAGGGGTCCCTTCCCACCCTAATATTCAATGATTCTATGATAGTCCAGGCCTGAGTCCAATACTTCTGCAAGACAGTGTGGTCTAGGTGTTAGACTGTTGCTTTAAACATAAGGGCCCCATGGTTCTTTTTCCATTTCCACCTCTGACTTTGGGCAAGTCTCATCTGCCCCCTGATCCTCAGTTTCCACATCTGTATAGTGGATATCAGAATATTTGCATGTTCCTTCATCAGGCACTCTCAGACAGAAAGTGGAGAACAAATCTGATCTGCTTTTATGGGGAAGGGTTTGTGAGCCTGTGAATGTGTGTGGAGGATGGAGGGAGCTGACCTATAGGCTTGAAGATCAAATGACCTGATTCATTGCAGAGAAAGTGAACTAGCTGGACAGTGATCTGGGGGAGGGGGGTATGGGGTACTGGACTAGAGGGCCAGTGATCTAGGGCAGAGGGGCATGAAGTACTAGAGTAACTGGCCAGTGATCTGTCTGGCACAGGCAGAGGGCAGGACTTTTCCCCCGTGGGTCATTTCTCTGATCTCTGTCAAGCTTCTCACCTTCCTGTCCCGGCCCTTAGCTGGTGAGCCCTGGATTCTCCACTGTGTCACCTCAATCAGTTTCATGGCACCTCTGTGCAGAGAGACTCAGCCCCTGCCTGCAACAGGGGAAGGTCTGGGAGCCAACTAAGGATTTAGGCCCCTGGTGTGGGGTGCTGTTGCTCCAGGGCTCCTCATTAGGTGTTGGAAGGCAGCACACCAGGCATTGTTAGCACGTCGGCTTCCACTCACAGCTGGGGGCTGCATCAGGAGGGGACTCTGGGTCTTATTAAAGACACTTGCTATTTGTGACACAATGCTGACGAGCCCACAGAAGGGCCATTGACATTTTTTTCTAGGCCAGTTTGAGAAGTGAATCAAAGTGTGTCAAGAGGGCTCCAACCTCCAGGAGCGTTACACGTGCTGGAGAGAAGCGCAGCACAAGGAAGTTAACAGGAACAGACCAGTCCCCAGGCTGGATCCCACCTGGGTCCTTCCAGTCCCCATCTTCAACGGTGGCCAGTCCCAGCTTCATAGGAAGTGTCACCAGTTGCTTCATGGACAGCTGGGAAAGTTCTTACTAACCCCTGTCAGTCTGTGACTCATTTACACCTTAGGGAATGACACCTTTACAAAAACATGCCCACTTTGTCCAGTGTAACTGAACTTTCCCTCCCTCACCTCCCATGTAAACCGGGGACAAAATCGTCAGGCAATGGTGCTGAATCGCCTCATGCCAAGATGTTTTCAAAACCATGAACTCAGCAGTGAGCTAGGAATGTGATATGGGTTCTCCTTTTCTATAGGGGGCTCCAGCTCTGATCCAACCCCAGGTCAAGGGGACTGGCTCAGACATAAGTCTGTATCCCAGCATCCTGTTCCATTTAGGTGTGATCTGGGGGAGGGGGGTATGGGGTACTGGACTAGAGGGCTGGGTACTTCTCAGACTTAAAAATAAACTGACTACATATCAGTCTAAATCCTAATGCTTGTTATCTACCTACCTACCTACCTGTTGTTTGCTGTTTTGTTGTAGCCATGTTGGTGTCAGGATGTTAGCGAGAGAAGGTGGTGTGGTAATATCTTTTATTGGACTCCATGTAGCTTGACAGAAGTTGGCCCAATACAAGATATTACCTCACTAACCTTGTCTCACTAAAATATATCTACCTATCCAGCCTCCTGTCCTGCAGGTCTAGCTCTCGAAAGCTTCAGTCAACACAAAGAACCCAGAGAATGAAGTGAAGCTGGGGGCATATTTATTAACTCAGGCACTCAGCCTGCAGGTCACAGAGGTGAAGTCGGCCACTACAGAGCAAAGTCACTGAATGACAATTCTACCCAGAGGCATCAGGGCATAAAGGGAAGATTGAACCAAAACAGCAACTTCCTTGACTGTGCTTCAGTAGCCAACTGTTCAGGGCTGGCGACAGAAATTTGGGGGGCCCATACTCTGATCGTTTGGGGGCCCCCCAGCCCGGCCTGGGGCCCCCCAGCCAAGCCGGGGCCCCCCCAGCTGACAGCGGCTGGGGGGGGAAGCCCAGCCAGCACCCCCCCCCAGCTGACAGTGGCTGGGGGGGGAAGCCCAGCAGGGGAGCCCGGGAGCGGCGCGAGCCGCCCTTTCTTTCTCCCCCCCCCCGCGCCCTTTATTTCTCTCCCCCCCGCCCCCGCCCTTTCTCCCCCCGGACCTGGCGGGGGAAGCCCTACCATGCTGGGGAGCCTCCCCTCCCCGCCCTTTCTCCCTTGGGCTGCGCCACTGCCGCCGGCCGGGCTCACCACTCCTGCCGGGGACACGCGCGCTCGTCCGGAGGAGAGCCGCGCCGCCTCCCCGCCCCTTCTACGCTCTCCAGGCCCGGTGACAAGGGGGGACGACTACGGGTACAGCTGTGTACCGGGGCCCCCCTAAAATCCGGGGGCCGGTACAGCTGTACCCGTAGTACCCCCCTGTCGCCGGCCCTGCAACTGTTGTAGTTAGTGAGGGTCAGGCCACTAGAGAGACATATGGATCAAGATTTACAAAAGTCACTGGTGACTTTAGGTATGTGATTTGATGTAGTGCTGCCAACGAAAGTCTCACAGTGCTAGATCTTCTGATGAAAGCTGCAGCGCCTGATAGAATGTGCTTACCATTAAAAAATAGTTTTAAAATAAAACATTTCTAGACCTCATGGAGATGGAAGAAAACCCTGGAACATGATACAAATGTGATATAAATCCCAGAAACTGGAAGGCAAAGAAAAAAAATAGAACCTGAGACTTATAACTTAAATAAATCTCATGATATTAAAGACAATCTCATGATATTTGGAGATTGATACATGATTTTTACATGCTTGACTTTCAGTGAGCCCTGAGCATTCGCCTGCTGAATATCAGGTGGGGATTTTCAGGATTCCAGTGCCCTTGGATATTTTGAATATATACTAGGGGAGATTTTACTTTTCATCACCTAGATCATCACTTTCAGCATCTCTCCCTGTTGGCCGGCCAGTTTCTGGACAGCTTCATTTAAACTTTCTGGTGCTAACTGTGTTTGGGGAGAATCTTTTTCCTGGTAGCTGCATTACCTAGGCCTCTACTTTGTGTACAAAGATTGGGCTTGGCCATCTCTTCCACAGGAACTTGCTCTAATTCAGACCGTATAATGGCAGCTTGCACAAGTTCACGGAAATTCTTACTGGGCTCTTCTTCAAACCTCTTCTTCATTTCACAATGGAGGGAGTCATCTCGGAGCCCCAGCACTAACTAGGCCTTCATGACCATAAACGTGTCCAGAATTTTTTGTGGGCCCCAGCGCTTCATGTGGCTCAATTCTCTCCTGGAGGTCATATGAGTAGGCCCGAATGGTCCCACCTGGATTCTGTGTCAGTCATAGAATTCTTTGAGTCTGCTTCCGGTGGGCAATTTGTCTGCATACACTTCTAAGAGAAGCTGATATGTCTTCTCTATGTCTGGCTCATTAGCTGTTACCACGAACTTCACTGTGGATCTGGCCTGGCCTTTGAGATGCTCTTCCACAAAATCAACATGATCTTCTTCAGGTACTCTCAACACCCAGAGAGCTGCCTTCACTGATTAAGTCTAGTCTTTGATTGTGATGTCCAAAAGTTTAGTTCAGAAAGCACTGAACTCATATATCTTCCTGTCTCATGGAACATAGTCTAGATCTCAGCTAGGGCAGGGACTGATTCTCACTGTGTATGCAGCACCAGGCACAATGGGACCCTGATCTCAGCTGGGGCAGGGACAGACACTCGCTGTGTGTCTGTGCAGTGCTTGGTACAACCCTAATCTCAGTCAGATCCTCTTTGCTACTGCAATATAAAGCAATAAGAATAATCTCTTTGGGAAGGAGAACAGGAATAATTTCTAGAGGTGCAGCTAGGATGGTGCATGGTTGAAGTGCAAAGCAGATGGCAAAGGAGTCATGTGGGGTAACAGCTGGGTTGTGTGGGGTGAGAGTGGCCAGGGTGCATGTCGGAGGTAAGGAAGGTTTGTTCTGTGGGGTGGGAGAAGGGTTGTATGGAGTGGGAAAAGGAAGGCAGGTTGTGGGATAGATTAGGGCAGGTTTGTTGTGTAGAGTGGACAGAGAGTGAGGGCCGGGGCTGTAGGGAGGACAGATTGCTCCAAATGGGCATAGAAGAGTTTACAGTGGCCATGAGAAGCACAGATGGTTCTGTGCCAATTGCTTCCCCAGCTCAGGTCCCCTTGATGGTCGGGATCCTCCTCAGCACCCTCCGCAGGGCTGTGTGCATCTCCTTGTTCCTCAGCGTGTAGATGAGGGGATTGAGCATGGGGGTTACCATGGTGTAGAAGAGGGAAACCATCTTGCCTCGGTCCTGGGAGTAGCTGGAGGGAGGCTGTAGATACATGGAAATGGCTGTGCCATAGAAGAGCGACACCACAGCCAGGTGAGAGGTACAAGTGTTGAAGGCCTTGAGCCTGCCCTTTGCCGAGCGAATCTTCAGCACGGCAGCGCCGATGTAGCCATAGGAGAACAGGATGAGGCCCAGTGGCATTAGGAGAAGGAAAACTGAGCTGGCGAGGAGCTCAGCCTCATTGGCAGAGGTGTCGACACAGGCCAGCTTGAGGAGGGCCGGCAGCTCGCAGAGGAAGTGCTCTATTTGGTTCCGCCCACAGCGGGGCAACCTCAGGGTCAGGATGGTCTGCACCATGGAGTTGCCGAAGCCACACAACCAGGCGGTGGCTGCCAGCTCAAGGCAGAGGCGGCGGCTCATGATGGCCGTGTAGCGCAGTGGCTGGCAGACGGCAGCGTAGCGGTCGTAGGCCATGACAGCCAGCAGGAGGCACTCGGTGCAGCCCAGCGAGAGGGAGATGTAGAGCTGGGCCACACAACCGGCCCAGGAGATGGATTTGCGGGTGCTACAGAAATTCACCAGCATTTGGGGTCCAACGCTGGTGGTGTAGCAGAGGTCCAGGAAAGAGAGGTTGCTGAGGAAGAAATACATGGGTGTGTGGAGATGGGGGTCTAGCCATGAGAGCACGATGATGGTGGTGTTTCCAAGCAAGGTCATGGTATAGCAGATTAAGATGAGCACAAAGAGCAGCAGCTCCAATTGTGGCCGGTCAGACACCCCTAGCAGGATGAATTCCCCCAAGGAGCTTTGGTTTCCATCTTCCCGTGCCCCTTTGTCATTCATCACCTGTAGGGGCCAGAAAGAGGAAGGGTGAAAAATAACCCGCAATAAGGAGACTTATGATAATAGGTGCTAACACTGGGATTGGCAGTGGGTATTTTTGGAATGGTAGCCTTGAGTCCTAAAAGAGAGGTAAGTGTTAAGTGAATGGATTTTGGAAAGTCTGGAATCTCTAATACCTGGGGGCTGACCAGGCTATAGCGCTGCATACATTTAGGCAACAGTTAGGGAAATCTCTCATCTGTCTGTCTATATTGTTGTTGTAACTGGGTCTGTCCCAAGATACCGGAGAGATGAAGTAGATGAGGTAATATCTTTTATGGAGCTCTTACAAGTGGTTTTCAGAACCCTAAGTAGGGGCAACATAACTGTTTCACTCCAGGTGGTGTAAGGAATAAATCAATGGAAACACGGCACTTCTGCCTTATCAAAGATTAATACAAGTAAGCAGGCTCTATCTAAAACTGCAATTTATTAGATTTAAGCACACACAGACATAAGCAATAATTTTAGAGCATCCCAGATATTTACCTAGAATCTGGAACGGTATTGAGTCATTTGCAGTGGGTTCTCAGTGGCTGGTTGTTCACCCACCAGGGAGAAAAGGTGTCAAGAAAAACATCTCAAAATAGTTTCAGAGAACTGCTGCAGAATACACTTTATTCACTATTCTTTTATAACTGACTTCTACACAGGGCCGGCAACGGGGGGGAATACGGGTACATCTGTACCGGGCCCCGGACTTAAGGGGGCCCCACGTAGGTCTGGGTTTGGAGGGGTCTAGGGGGCGGGGGGGCGCCCCCGCTCCGGTTGGCCGCGGCTGCCCATGGGGTTGCGGAGAGGTTCAGGGGCCCGTCCATGCCGGCGGCCACGTGTGTGGGGAGGGCGGGACCAGGGGACTCAGAGCGCGGGCGGGGGGCTGGGAGCCGGCTGTGCCCCCCCCCCCCCCCCCGGCCCGGCCCAAGGCAAAGTTTGGGGGGACGCATGGCCATGGCACAGGGCGCCAGCTGGAGGGAGCGTGACCGCGGGCTCTGCGCCAGGCTCCCAGCGGGGACCCAAGAACAGCCCCGCTCCGGGCGAGCCCTGCGGCTGGCCCCGGCATCCCCCACTGCCCTGCCTGGGGGAGCTGTCCCCGGGCGCCTGAGCCGCACTGCTTCCCCGGACGGATGGCTGCCCGGTCTCCCTCCCTCCGTAGCTCACTCCCTGCCAGGTGGAGGAGAAACCCACCTGGGTTCGGCACCTGCTGCCGCCACCGCTTAGCTCAGTGCCATGCTGCTCCTCGCCCAGAAAGTCTCCGAGAACAGCCCCGGCTCTGGGGGAGGAGGGGGGAGGCAGTGTGCAGATAGGTTTGGAGGGGCCAAGGGGGAAGGGGGGAGGCTGGGCTGGGGGGCAGGCAAGGGGGCTGTGGGGGGGGAGGCCAGGCTCAGCGGGCGGGGAGGGGGGCAGGAGACTAGGCTGGATGGGGTGGGTGAGGCGTGGGTGCGGGAGGGAAGGAGGTTTGGTGGGCTGGTCAGGCATGGGGGGCAGAAGGCTGAGTTGGGAGTGGGAGGGGGGAGGAGGTTAGGTTCGGTGGGATGGGCCTGGCAGGGCCAGGCACGGGTGGTGGAGGGAAGGCAGTTAGATGGGGGGAGGCTGGGTAAAGGAAGATCACCCCCAACAGCGGGGTGGGCCAGGCAGGGATGGGTGGGGAGGGGGGGAGGTTAGGCTGGGGGAGGAGATTAGGTTGGGTGGGCCGGGTCAGGCAGGGGGGGGAAGGAGAATAGGCTGGGGGGGGAGGTGGGCCAGGCAGGGGTGGTGTGCTAGAGGCCGCCCGCACGCGCGGCGCGCCTCATGCCACCGTGCTACCGCTGACCGCGCCCGGTACCCCCGCAACACGACACCCCTGCTATGCCTGACCGGCAAGGCAGTCCCACGTAGGGCAGGGCGCGGGCGGCGGGAGACCGGCTGGGGGGGGGCACAAACAATCAGAGTAAGGGGCCTCAAAATTTCTGTCGCCGGTCCTGCTTCTACAAAACATATAGGTCATAATGGCCTCTACCAAAACATCACTTTTCCTAACTTTTAATAAAATTCTACTATCAAAGGTGCTCAGATTCCAGGTTTTCTATCCACGAAGGTTTTGAGTCTCACTTTTTGACTTTTCTTTCCCTTCCCCTCATTCTGATTAGAAGAAACTACCAGCTAGTTTTGACCTTGCCTCTAAAAGTCTGTTTTCCAACTTACCCTTAACTATGAGGTTTTCCATTTTATTAATTTGGAGTGGCTGAGTGCACATAATATCATTGCAATTAGCTTAATCTCATTCTGGGGTAGACACACTCCTCAAATCCAGGCTAACAGACCAGTTTCCATTTGTGAGAGAAACAAGCTTTTGAGCTTACACAGAGCTCTTCTTCGGTATGGGAAAATTATTCCAAGTGTGACAGCTAACGACAAGATGGAACAGATTGTTTAGAACAAGAAGTTAAAACATATTTCAAAGGACCATTAAAGATGAAGTTCCCTGTAACATGCCTTCAATCATCGGGGGAAAGTAGAGGGGGAAATAAAGGAAAGGGGATGCGGTTAGTGGGATATAGGTTTTGTCTCTATTGAGTCCATGATTTTAAGTGTCTAGCCTAGTTATGAATTTAAGCGCCCAGTCTCATCTTGTGAAGGCATTGTGCAGGTTTCCGTGGAGGATGGGGACTGAGTGGTCAGTTATAGAGTGATATCATGTGTTCACCCACCAGGGACAGAGTGTTTTTGTGTTTCATTGTTTTCCTGTGTGAGATCATTTGAGAGTACAGTGATTGTCTGGTTTCACTCACAAAGCTGTTGTTGGTCCATTTAGTGCATTGGATGAGGTACATCACATGTGCTGCTGTGAGTTGATGTTTCAGGGTCTGTGGGGAGCTTGCTTCTCAAGCTGAGGTCGACGAGGTTGGAGGGGAGGGGTTTGAGCGCCAGAAGAAGGGGCTCAGGAGAGATTTCTTTCACGATGTGGACCCCATCAAGTTTGTGTTGTAAATTCATAACTTTCCAAGGCACTAAAAACCATGGACTGACCAGAGATACTGCATTTGTGGCTTATTACAACAATCTGTGATCCTCTGAGCCTCCTCATCCCACTTCTCCCACTTCCCCTTCCCCTATATGACGGTAAATTGAGAACAATAATCTTCCCTTTTACCCTCCATTTATCTCTGTTACTTTCTTATACTGGGGCACAGACCATGTGTCCCTCATTTACTGTGTGTCTGTGCAGCGCCTGGCACAATGGGGCTCTGATCTCAGCTGGGACAGAGAACTTTTTCTCACTATGAATCCGTGCAACACCTGCAGCCATGGGGCCGTGATCTCAGTGGAGGCTGGAACTTTCTCCCCGCTGTGTCCAGGCAGTGTCTAGCACTGCATGGCCCCCAACTCTGTTCTGGCTTCTCGGTTTAACCATAATATTATTTGTTGGCACCCACTGAAGAACTGCCCGAGAAAGAGACTGTGAGGGAGAAAGAAAACGTTAACAGAAAAGTAAACCAAGGCGGTGGAGATAGGATGAAGAACTGCTCCTGATCCTTCAGGGAGATCCACCACTGGATTTCCATGCACCCACTGGACTCTCTCCAAGGCTCTATCCAGCCTTTGTTGTGGGTGGATCTGAGTTCAGTTTGGGGCCACAATGCTTGTGATATCAGTAAATCCAGGCTGGCAACAACTCAGATTTTGGAGATGTGGTGGGAAACATCCATCCATCTTAATCATCCCCTGGTCAGTCTGTCTGTCTGTCTCCATTCATTGTGCTGTTCCCTTCCCCACTCCCTCGCTCTGCCTGTTTCAAGCCCTCTTCTCCCCAGACTTACCTCCATTCACCTCTGGCTCTGCTCTCTTCAGATCTCTCCTGCCTGAACAGCTCCAAGCTGATCAGAACCTCCGATGCCAGGGCAGAGCCTTAGCTCTGCTGTGTTAAGACCTGCTGTGTGCTTATAGAGCCCAGGGAGAAGGCGGCTAATGTTGGCCCCATGTTCTGGGGCAGCACGCCCACCTATGTCTCTGGCAACCAAGAGGACACAGATATCACCTCACCTGCTGCTGGGTCCCAGGGGTCTTACTGGGAGGAGAATGGGACAAATGCAGGCATCAACTGCGCATTCAGAGCCAGTGTAGTATGGTTATGGGGGATCTCCCCATCCGGGCAACCAGACCTGCTCTGTGAGCAAGTGAGAGGTCTGTGGGTGAGACAGAGCCTCAAACTACATGCGCCCCAGCTGGGTGGGGATGCCCAAAGCTTGTCTCAGTGGAAAGGGGCTCCTAAAATCCCAGCAACTGCAGTGCTGGGAATACTAGGCAGGGGTGGATGGAAATACAGAGGGGAAATCAGAGAGACATAAGGATGGATGTGGAGAAAGAGAGGAAGTTAGAAGTGAATTGATAGACAGACAGAGAGAAGACTGTACAGAAAAGAATGAGAGAGATGGAGAGAACAGGAGAGAGCTGGATAGATGGAGAAATGTACGTTCGGTGGCTGAAAAGATGGCTGGATAGCCAGACACCTCTACAGCTACCTGCCCCTACCCTTACCCATGCCCTGGTGTCTCCAGGCTCATGGGGATGGTATCTCTATATATCTGGGCTGCCCGAAATTCAAAGCACAGCCGGGAAGGGCCCTGTGTCTCCAGGACGCAGATGTCTCCTCGCCACACAGCTCAGGATCCCCATCCCCAACTCCAAAGGGCCATGTGGAGTGGGAGAGAGACGAATATTTATGTGTGTCAGAGCTGGGGAGTGCTGGGACCGCTTTCTCCCTGCATTCTCCCTTAGGGCCTGGCACTCAACTGGTGAGCTTTGTGGAACTCCAGAGACCAGGCTTGGTGGTTTCCTGGGAAACGCTAGTTCAGGGTAGAGGGCTGGTAAATAAAAGCTTAACCCTGATTTATAACCAGAACCTGGGGGGGGGGGGGGGGAACAATTGTATCAGTGTCCAACAGCATAGAACCTTTGGATACCTGGATTCTTTGGATACCTCCATTCACACCTGAGGAATAAGTTTGCTCTAACCTCTATAGTTAGTAACTGGGCAATGACCTGGTGCAGAGGGGTATGTGGTACTAGTGTAACCCGACAAATACCTTCTGCAGAAGTGTATGGGGAGAATGAGTAACTGGACAGTGACCTGGTGCAGAAGGGGATGGGGCACTATTGGGTATGGGGCATTATAGGGTATGGGGCACTATAGTAACTGGACAATGACCTGGTGCTGGGTACTGGTCTGACTGGCCAAAGATCTCATGCTGAGAGATCCAACCTCTGCTTGTTACAGAGGAAAGTCTTGGACTGGCTTAGTGACAATTGTCCCTCCCAGTGTGTGGAGACCTCATATCCCGGGGCTCCTCATTAGGCTTTGGTATGCAACGCGCTGGGCAGTGTTAGCATATTGGCTCCTGGGGGATCCAGCAATTTGGGACTCTGGGTGTTATTAAAAACATGTGCTATATACGACTCAGTCTCTGATGAGCCCCCTGGTGGGGCCATTAAAAAGTTTTCTATTCCAGATTCCAAAGGGAATCTAAGTGAGTCCAAAGGGAGCTGAACTTGAGCGAGTCCCATGTGCAGCAGGAGAGCTTTTGTGTTAATTTCAGTGGACTAAGGGGACCCAGAGACTCTCAGATGTTAGCGTGACCCTGTCATGTGTTCAACACTAAGCAGTGAAATGTGGTTCAGAGTATTGAGGGCAGAGACCTTGTCTGACTCAATCCAATGGGCAAAATACTAGAAAATTCATGCCAAGGCTTGGAAATGTATTGAATCAGATGCACCAGAGGAAAAAGAATTTCAACTCAAGACATACATCAGTTTGAATCTGCCATTGGCTGGTTTTGTAAACCAAAGGTAACCACAACTTTTCAAAGAGCCTTTTTCAGAGAGGATAGCGATTGGAATCGTTTATTTTGACAAACAATCCCACGAAGTGTGGAAGAAAGGATTTTATTTGAATTGATGGCTGCGAGTGGTGGTTACCTCTCCTGCCTTATCAGAACAGACGGACAATAGCGAAAGGATAGGATAGCACTACAGGGGCAGTATGGCTTGTTTTGATCTCATGATCCCAGATGGCTGGTCAGTCTCAGGCAGATGTGACTGCCATTGAAGTTAGGCATGTATGTGTCGTTAAGGACTTTTAGCGCTACAATGCTAAAATTGCTGTGTAAATGTAACCTCTGGGTGGGCTAGAGTTCACTTTATTGCCCTTCTCCTGGGCCTAAAAAAACCCCAACTCCTATAGAAGAGCAGCTGGAGATCCAGAATTCAGTTTCTAAGGAGTTTCAGTAAAGGCTTGCACAGGGTCCAGTTCCCCACACTCAAGTCCAGAAAGGAACAAAAGAAATGAATTTAATTAAGTTACAGCTTTGTAAAATCTTATGATAAAGAAACAAACAATAATAATTTTTATTTTTTACAACATAACCTATTTTATAACCCACATGCCTTGTCTTCACTGTTATACATAAAGAAAACACATTACATCTAAACAGGTCAGTCTCTACAGAAACCCAGTGAGAAGAAACTCAGAGTTCTCAAACGCTTAGGTTGAGTTCACTTGAGTCTCAGTTAGAGTCTTGGATTACCAAATCTGTGTAGTCTGATGAATCAAAAGCAACCTCTTCCCTTCACTTGCATGTAGGAATCATCAGTGGGAATCAATGCAGACTCTTCCTCTTTTGAAAACACTGTTAGCCAGTCAGCTAACTGATGAACCAACCACTCAGTTAAGTATATAGAATGTTTTTTTAAAAACCCTGCAGCAAAATACTTCTGAGTTAAGGAAAACAGCCGGATTTCTGCTCCTGGGCTCAGATTCTCCTAACTCACATGGCTCTTTGTAAAGCAGCTGCCCTGTTCGCTTAACCTCATGGAGTACTGGAGAATACCTAACAATACCACACCTCATTCCAGAAGCTTCTGAATGTGGAGAGCTAAACCTGCCTAGCAACAATGACCCAACTCATTCCTACCCTTCCAATAGGTCTATTCAAAAGATATCTCCCTATTAGACAGCTGGTTTCAACTGCCACTGTTTAAATAATGCAGCAGTGCACCAGAGACAACAATCCCCAATACTTTGCCTTTATTGATATGGTGAAGAGAGATTCCCTGCTCAGTCTCCCCACAGAAAGCTGGGAGGGTAACCCGGCAGAAGGGTCCAGGTGCGGCCATCAGGTCAACCTCTTGAGTTCAAAGGGCTGCACTGGTGGCCCTGCCCCTTAGTCCCTGGCCCATCAGCTCATGCCAGTGCTCCCACAGGTGGGGGAGGTAGCTGAAGAGGGTGGCAGGCCCATAACCCTGCGACCCAGGCCCATGCAGCCAACATCCCATCTCAGGACCCCAGTGAGGGGAAGAGAGGGGATAGCTGGACACTCCTCCTCCAGACTCACCCTGCCTGCCTCCTCCACAGATGGACCCTCCTCCCATCAGTGTGGCCATGCCCACTTCTAACACCTGCACCCTCCAACTAGGGTTATCCTCTGCGTCTTCCATAGGGAGCCTAAGGAGGGAAGCCCCCTCTGTGCCAAGCTCTGCAGGGCCCTTTTCCAACCTGCTGGAGGATCCCCTAGAGCAGGGGTGGGAAAACTACAGCCCACGGGTCACATGTGGCCCACCGGCTGGTTTTATCTGGCTTGCTCCCGGCCCGGAGGGCCGGTCTGAGCACGGCATGCCGCGCTAGGCCCTGCACTCCCAGGCTGCGGGCCGGGCTAAGCACAGCGAGCCCCCCTCCCCCGGAGCTGCGCTGCATGAACAGCGCTTGGGGAGGGGCGGGACTGCACTCC
Source organism: Sternotherus odoratus (assembly GCA_032164245.1). Taxonomy (NCBI): domain Eukaryota; kingdom Metazoa; phylum Chordata; order Testudines; family Kinosternidae; genus Sternotherus; species Sternotherus odoratus. The sequence goes on from JAVMKO010000012.1 coordinate 10,326,605, forward strand.
CCGCCCTCCCCCGAAGTCACATGCCCCAGAAAGCGCTCTGCGGGGGCCAGGGCTGCACGCCCCCCCCCTTCCCCAGAGCCACGTGGACAGAGCTCTGGGGGCCGGGGCTGCACACCTCTTCCCTCCCCTGGAGCCACGCCGTGTGGGCAGCGCTCCCCCCCCCCCCCCCCGGAGCTGTGCCAAGCAGCTATGGTAGTAGGGAGGATAGGGGGTGGGGTTCTGGGATGGTGGTTGGGGTGGGCTCTGGAGGGGGCAGTCAGGGAGCAGGGTGGGTTGGATGGGGGTGGGGTTCTGGGGTGGTTGTTAGCCGGAGGGAGGGGAGGGTGGATAGGGGTGGGGCAGTCAGAGGACAGGGAGCAGGGGAATTGGGTAGGGGGTGGGGTCCTAGCGGGTGCTTAGGGGTCTCTGGCAGGCCAGGGGCAGTCAAGGGATGGTGGTTGGGTTGGGAATTCTGAGGGGACAGTCAGGGGGTGGGAAGTGGAAGGGGGCTGGATTGGGGGCGGGGCCTTCCCTACCTGGCCCTCCATATAATTTTGCAAACCTGATATGGCCCTTGGGCCAAAAAGTTTGCCCACCCTTGCCCTAGAGCACAAATCTTGGGGGTGGGGGAAAAGGCAGATTCTTGTCTCAAAGGCTGATTTTCAGGAGATTGCAGCTAGGGAGCAGCTCTGCTAGGCACAAAGCTCCTCTTTCCCCCTCTTTATTAAGAGTGAAGATGAAGCCAGCTTTCGCCCTTCTGCTCCACGGCAGGTTTTGTCCACCGGAGCTGGCCTTAAGACACCTGTGTTTGGATTTGGCTGGTGTAGTGCCCCAGTGAAAGTGTCCACCTCAGACTGTCCAAGCAGCGAGCGGCAGCCATCCTATGCCGTGTGCTCGGAACCAGCCCCCAGAACCTCTCTGGTGAGACGTGCCCCCGACCTCTGGGGGAAGTGAATAAACCAGCAGAATAGAGATGTGAACCCAGCCTGTGTCACTTCGGCTGCACTCTGTCTGAAGAAAGGTTCTAGGTAATTCATGTTCTTGGATTGCAAGGGCCTTTGGCAAAGGAGTGTCGGTGGTGGGGTGTTTTTTTAAGCAGTTGCTCTGGGTTTGATTCCACTCCAGAGTGGTATTTTCCTCAGCTCTTCCCCTGATTTTACCGCAACAATTGCAGTGTTGCAAAGTAGACAGAGGAGAGATCTTTCACTGTGGTAAGGGTTCTCTGGTGCAATGGCTAGCATATTGGCCTTCTAAAAAGCAGCGTGTGGGATGAGGAGGGTTAATCATTCAAAGTTTGTGGGATCAGATTCCACAAGTCTCACTTTAGCTGCTCCCTGCCTGCCATTGTGGTTTATACAGAAGAGGCAGCCAGCCTCTTGATTGTGGCCAAAAGGGGCCTAAGACCAGGGTTGAAAGGTGCATCTGGCTACCAGTCAGTAGAAGCCTTTGGATTCTGTCTCAGAGTTGTGGGGAGACACGATTTCCCCTCTAGAGAATTAAGGAGAAAAAGAAAATGAAGATTGCCTTCTAATGGCTAAGGCCTGGTACAAGACTTCCGCGGCTGCTCCTTTTGTGTCCCACTAGTTGCCCCCTTCTGGCTTTAACGGAGTTGGGGCGCTGGTGCTGTGCGGTGGGTAGATAAGGTCCAGCAGTCCCTGGCCTGGCACTGAAGAGGCCAATGTTTAAGCATCAGCACTAACTTGAGGTGTTGACTCAATCCGCCCCAACTTCTGCTGCAGGCCGAGTATTCAGCCTTTTCATGTGGCTTCTCTTGCTCAGGAGCACGGGCCCTGCTGGGCTCCATATGAGAAGGAAACCTCAGCCAGAAACAATTGTGGCCATCAGCTCAACTTCTTGTGTGTGAATGGCTGGGCTGGTGGCCCTGCTCCTTAGTCCCTGGCCCAGGAGATCACGCCAGTGGTCACACAAATGGGTTTGGCAGCTAAGAAGGGCGGTAGGCCTGTGCCTTGGGCCCCCAGCCAGTTCAGCCACTGGCTCATCCCAGGACCCCAGAGAGAGGAAGAGAGGAGGTGGCCAGGCTCTCCCTACCCACCTCCTCTGCCATATTGACTGTCTGTCACACGCTGTATCCCAAATCAATACCCTGGCACCCAGATATGCATCATGGTGATATAATTATGATGTGTGGGAAGTTATGCAGTTTGTCATGTTTATGTCACTGAAATATGGTGCATGGCTAGGAACACACACAACTGGCCTTTCTCTTACAACAATGGAGCTACCAGAGATGGATGTTGGCCCATTAAGGGGAATCCACACTGAACTACCCCAGGAACTGTATACAATGGAGATCTCTCAGAGAGCACACATAGACCATGGAAACTGCTTGAGTCTCGTCATAGCAAAAGATTGTTCCAAGAACCTATAAAGGAGGGGAAGTGACATCATCATTTGTTGTTATTTCCCCCTCCCCCCCAACTCAACACCTGGAAATACATCTGGAGGACAGAGACTTTGAACAGGGCAGACGGTCTGGCTGGAAACGAGAATCCCAGGTTGTGTATTATGGAACTATACCATCAGAGTGAGACATTGCTTGATTCAAATCCCATCTAGGTTATAGAACTCAGACTGTAATTTTACTTTTATTTCTTGGGTAACCAATTTTAATCTCTATGCTTATCACTTATAATCGCTTAAAATCTATCACAATGTAGTTAATAAATCTATTTTATATTTTACCTAATAGAGTGTGTTTTGCTTAATGTGACTGGGGAACCTGCTTAGCGTACAAAAGCCGGTACATGTCCACTTTCCTCTGCAGAAGTGGCAAACAGGGTAATAAACTCACACTGCTCAGGTTTCTGATGAGGGCAGGACAGTACAGCCCTGGGGTGTTAGGTTGGGAAGCTGGGAGAACTGGATGAAGCCTCTGTATTGTTAGTTCATGAATGGCTAGGAGAAGCATTCATGTAACTCAGCTGGGTGTGTCCCTGCCTCTGGATGTCTGTGCAAGTGTAGGACCTGAAGGGGTTTGCAGCTTGTCATAGCATCACAGTGAGAAAGGGTGGTGAGACAGAGGTTTTAGCAGTACCCCAGTTCCTGGTTGCACCCTAGGTAACCATCACAACCACCTCCCGTCAGAATGATCTTGGCCACCTCTGACACCTAGACCCTCCTGCCAGGATCACCCTCTCCACCTCCCAAACAAGGAAGCCCTCTGCTCCAGGCATTGGGGGGCCATTTCCAAAGCTGCTGGAGGGGGGCCCTGGAGTGCAGGTCTTGATGGGAAAATGCGAAGGCTTGTCTCAAAGGCTGATTTTGGTGGGATAGCATCCAGAGAGCTGTTCTGCTTGGCCCTAAGGCCCCACTTTCACCCTCTCTATTGAGAGTGAAGATGAAGCCAGCTTTAATCCTTTGGCTCCACAGAAGGTTTTGTTTACCCTGAGCTGACCTTAACACACCTGCACTTGGAATTGGCTTGTGTAGCACCTCACTGAAAGTCCCCCACCCTAGACTGTCACTGGAGTGGACAGCAGCCATCCCATGCCAAACACTTGGAGCCAGCCACCAGAGCTCCTTGGGGACGCTTGCCCCCAGGCTTTGGGGGAATGAAAAACTTAGCAGAGTAGATGGCTGAACCCCACCGGCATCACTTTGACTGTACTCTGGCTGAAGAAAGGTTTTAGGTAGTATGCATTCTTGGGTCTTGAGGACTTTAGCCAATGGCATGTTGGTGGTGTAATGTCAAAGAATGACCACCTAACTAGATGATGGTCCATTTCATCTGTTGATGCCTGGCTGAGATGTTGGCTAACCCTTTGTCTCTGGAGAGCTGATTTGTGACTGCTTTCTAGACTTGGACCATGTCGCAATAATATCTTATAACTTTACATACAATGTTGCCAGATATATTTTATCAGGACAATAATGATCAGCAAATTATGAGTTTTCAAATGATACTCACAAGGCATGCTTTGAACAAAATTTATCATAGTCCTGAAAAAGGGGTGAGCATAGATATACACACTGTCACCGGCAGTGCTGGGATGGTCAGGAGTCACTTCCCCAGAGCCTCACCCATTCTCCCAACTACGAGTGTCATGGGCTAGTCAGGGCATGTCATATATGGCAAGGGTGGCATGGTGTTTCCCAAAGGTACTTGTTACCTGGTAATATCAGGGTTTTTTTATCCTTTTGGGAAAAACAAGTTAGTACCCCTTTAAGGAATTTTAACAACTAGTTCATTGATGCACACCACATTTCACTGAGTTTAGGATACCCATTCAAATTGTGGTCCCTCAAGGCTGTTGATTCACAGGTTAACTTACAGTTGTATAGACATACAATAAAATTGTGGTGGGTGCAGTTTTAATCTAGGTCATTGTAACACTGAACATCAGAGGGTCTGTGTACATTTCAGTTCGGTGGTTCATCAAAGACAGCACAAGTCATGATTCATATTTCAGTTTCCAATATTAAATAAAGAAACAGTTGAGAAGATGAAAAAGACAATAAGGCCAGTCCGTACCCTTGAAGCATTAAGTGACCAGAAGTTAGCAGATTTTCCAGCTACCAGCCAGCTCCGTTTGGTCACGCAGCTTTTCTCTAGCAGAAACCCAGTGTTGGTGGAGTGGGTAGAACAAGCTTATTCCTGAGGTCTGATGGATGCATCCAAAGTTTAAAAAGATTCATTCTATGCTGCTGGACCCTGATTCATTTGTCTTTCCGAGATTCTCGGTTTAAACCAAAGTTAAGTTTCAACCAAAGTTAAGTTTGCCAGCCCCCTGGCCTGAACTAGTTTTACCCCAAAAATTGCCAACTCTGGTCCCTGGGGTTCCCCACATGTCACCAGCCAAGTGCCAGCCCCTTGGGGACAATGCAAGGAGAAAGCTGTCCCTGAACTCAACAGCGCTGACAACCATAAATGTTTGTCTCCCTCCCCCCGATCATGCCCATTTGGAGTGAGGCATGAGGATCGTGAGCTGTGCGGGAGGAGACGCCTGCAGTCTTAGACACACTGGGCCCTTTCCGGCTGAGCTTCAGACCTCGGTCCGCTGAGGCACATGGAGATACCATCACCGTGAGCCTGGAAACACCAGGGCAGGGGTAGGGACAGGTGTCTGGAGAGGGGTCTGGCTATCCAGTAGTCCTTCCAGTCATCCACTCTACATTTCTCCATCTATCCAGCTCTCTCCTCTTCTCTCCATCTCTCTCTTTCTTTACTGTCCAGCCTTCTCTCTGCCTTTCTCTGTCCTTCTACCAATACACCTCTAACTTCATCTCTTTCACCACATCCATCCTTCCCTCTCTCTGACTCCCCCTCTCTATTTCCATCCACCCATGCCTAGCCTCCGTCAGCCCCCACACACTCTCTCTCTTGCTCATCTCTGCTATACCTAATGTTCCCAGCACTGCAGTCATTGGGCTTTCAGGAGTTCCTTCCCGTTGAGACAGGCTTAGGGCATCGCCATCTGGCTGGGGCACGTGTAGTAGGAGCCTTCATTCCCCCCCCCCCAGTCCTTTCACTCACACACCAAGTGGTTCTGACTCCCAGTGATGATGCAATGCTGACTCTGAGTGTCCGGCTGATGCCCACCATTGTCCCATTCTCCTCCCGGTAAGACTCCCTGGAACCTAGCAGTGGGGGGGGGGGGGCGGGGTTGACACCTGTAACCTCTAGCAAGAGGTGCGTGTGCCATCCCGCAGCAGGGGGACAGCGTTAACTGGTCTCCTTCCCACCCCCCTCCCAAACCTCTTCGACATTCAGCCCCTTGGCCTGTCTCATCCCTGGGCTTCACAAGCACACAGGGGAGCCCAGTGCAGGGGAACAGGGACCACGGCTGAGACTCTGTCCTGGCATCGGAGCATCGGAAGAACCCGGAGCTGTTCAGGCAGGAGGGATCTGAAGAGAGCAGAGCCGGAGGTGAATGGAGGTGAGTCTTGGGAGAAGGGGTTTGAAACAGACAGAGCGAGAGAGTGGGGAAGGGAATGGCACAATGAATGGAGAGACAGACAGACAGACTGATTAGGCTGGATGGATGTTTCCTGCCACATCTCCAAAATCTGGGTTGTTACCAGCATGGGCTTATCGATAGCATGGACGCTGTGGCCCCAATCTGAACCGATGGCTGGACAGAGCCTTGGTGGGAGACCAGCAGGTGCATGGAACTCCAGTGGTGGGTCTCACTGGAGCATCAGGAGTAGCTCTCTTTTTAACCACCCCTTCATCCTTCTCCTCTTTACTTTCCTCCTAAAGTTTTCTTTCTCCCCCAGTCTCTCTCAGCAGATCCTTAGTGGATCAAACGAGGACTTCCCGGATACAGAGCGAGAGACAGTCCCTGCTCCAGCTGAGATCACAGGCCCATTTTGCTGGGCACTGTACAGACACACAATGAATGAGGGACACACAATCCATACCCCAGTCTAAGTAGGCAAGACATATAAATGGCGGGTGAAAGGGAAGATTATGGTTCTCACTTTAGAGATTGGACCCCAGACTCAGAGAGAGAAATGACTAGCCCAAAATTACCCAGGGACTCTGCACCAGTGCTGGACATTGAAACCAGCTCTCCAGGGTCCTCAGCCCAGGCCTTACCCCGGACCATCACTGGGGATGAAATCGCTGCATCTTGACTCACTCTCCATAATCACTTCTAGACTCTTCCCGTCTCATCATTCCACCCATGTGGCCCTCACCCTAGAGCCATCACTACATTGTTAGGCACTGACGGTAAACTGGGCAGACAGCAATTGCCAGTTTCACTGCCCAAGTCACTCCCTGGCTCATCCCGACTTTCCATAAACAATAGCCTATGACCCAGCAAGTTTAAATAACGCCTATGAACTGTGCTACTGAGGAGTCCATTTCATTGCTACTTATCTCCACTCCTTGCCTTCATCTTTCTGGCCACAAGCCATTTTTGAAAGAATGGCCAAACAGCATTGCTCTCTGACAACCATCACCAACTGTCTCTTCCTTCCTGTCTTCTTTCTCACTCAGATTTCTCTTTCCCCCCCCCCTTCCCTCCCTTCCAACTCTTACATGTATGGATGTAACTATTTTTTTCAGGGTATGAAAGCCTCAGAAGGTGCCCATGTTCTTTTGAGTAACATTAATAGAGTTAAAGGAAGGAAGGAGAGAGATGGCAGAACAGGAATGAAGATGAAATTGAGGGTGGGTGGGAAAATTTAAAATGTAGAACCAGGGGAAGAAGAGACTGAATGAGGATGTGACAAATGCTAGATACGTACAGTGCTTGGTATCATATTGACTGGTGTCTTAGAAATATAGACAGACAAGGTGAGTGAGGAAATGTCTTTTATGGGACCAACTTCTGTTGGTGAGGGATACAAGCTTTCGAGCTATAGAGAGATCCCTTCTTCAGGTCAGGGAAAGGTACTCTGAGTGTCACAGCTATATACAAGGTGGAACAGAAGCAGAAATAAGAACATAACAGCCATACAGCGTCAGAAGAAAGGTCCATCTAGCCCAGTATCCTGTCAAGAAGAGACCTTAGGAGGTCCTCTAGTCCAACCCCCTGCTCAAAGCAGAATCAATACCCAACTCAGTCATCCAGTCCAGAGATTTGTCAAGCATGACCTTACAAACCTCTAAGGAAGGAGATTCCACCACCACCCTAGGTATCCCATTCCAGTGCTTCACCACCCTCCTAGTGAAAAAAGGTTTTCCTAATATCCAACCTAAACCTCCCCCACTACAACTTGAGACCATTCCTCCTTGTTCTGTCATCTGCTACCACTGAGAACAGTCTAGATCCATCCTCTTTGGAACCCCCTTTCAGGTAGTTGAAAGCAGCTATCAAATCTCCCCTCAGTCTTCTTTTCCGCAGACTAAATAATCCCAGTTCCCTCAGCCTCTCCTCATAAGTCATGTGCTCCAGACCCCTAATAAATTTTTGTTTCCCTCCGCCGGACTCTTTCCAGTTTTTCTAAATCCTTCTTGTAGTGTGGACCCCAAAACTGGACACAGTACTCCAGCTGAGGCCTCACCAATGCCAAATAGAGGGAAATGATCATGTCCCTCAATCTGCTGGCAATGCTCCTACTCATACAGCCCAAAATCCCGTAAACCTACTTGACAACAAAGGCACACTGTTGATTGATATCCAGCTTCTCACCCACTGTAACCCTTTTCTGCAGGTCCTTTTCTGCAGAACTGCTGCCTAGCCATTTGGTCCCTAGTCTGTAGCAGTGCATGGGATTCTTCTGTCCTAAGTGCAGGATTCTGCACTTGTCCTTGTTGAACCTCATCAAATTACTTTTGGCCAAATCTTCTATTTTGTCTAGGTCTCTCTGTATCCTATTCCAACTCTCCAGCGTATTTACCACTCCTCCCCGCTTAGTGTCATCTTCAAACTTGCTGAGGGTGCAATCCACGCCATCCTTGAGATCATTAATCAAAATAGTGAACAAAAGCAGCCCCAGGATCGACCCTTAGGGCACTCTGCTTTACACTGTTGGCCAGCTAGAGATGGAGCCATTGATCACTAGCAGTTGAGCCCGATGATTTAGCCAGCTTTCTATCCACCTTATACTCAATTCATCCAGCCCATACTTCTTTATCTAGTTGGCAAAAATACTGTGGGATACCATGCCTTCCAACTTTGGCCAATGCAAGGTTCTTCACAGGGAATGAACAGAACATATAATCATCAAATGACCAATCTGTTGCCCGTTCCCACATTTTGGGAAACCAAATATAGGGACACCATCCCTGCCCATCCTGGCTAATAGCCATTGATGGACCTATCCTCCATGAATTTATCTAGTTCTTTTTTTAATGGTGTTATAGTCTTAGCCTTAAAAACATCCTCTGGCAAAGAGTTTCATAGGGTGACTGTGCATTGTGTGAAGAAATACTTCCTATTATTTCTTTTAAACATGCCTGTTCATTTAATTTGATGACCCCTAGTTCTTGTGTTAAGAGAAGGTGTAAATAACACTTTCTTATTTACTTTCTCCACACCAGTCATGATTTTATAGACCTGTATTATATCCCCCCTTGGTTGTCTCTTTTCCAAGATGAAAAGTCCCACTCTTATTAATCTCTCCTCATATGGAAACTGTCCCATACCCCTAATCATTTTCATTACCATTTTCTATACTTTTTCCAATTCCAAGATATCTTTTTTACAGGTCAGGTGACTAAATCTGCATGCAATATTCAAGATGTGGGAATATCATGTATTTATATAGAGACAATATGATATTTTCTCTTATTATCTATTCCTTTCCGGATGATTCCCAACATTCTGTGTGCTTTTTTTGACTGCCGCTGCAAATTAAGTGGATGTTTTCAGAGAACTATCCACAATCAGTTCAAGATCTTTTTCTTGAGCGGTAACAGCTCATTTACATTTTATATGCATAGTTGGGAATATGTTTTCTAATGTGCACTACTTTTCATTATGAACATGGAATTTAATCTGCCATTTTATTACCCAGTTACCCGGGTTTGTGAGATCACTTTGTAACACGTCTCAGTCTGCTTTGGAGTTAACTCTCTTGAGCAGTTTTGTAGCATCTGCAAATTTTGCCACCTCACTGTTTACTCCTTTTCCAGATCATTTATGAATACATTAAACAGGACTGGTCCCATATAGACCCCTGGGGGACACCACTACTTACCTCTCTTTATTCTGAAAGCTGACCATTTATTCTTACCCTTTGTTTCCTGCCTTTTAACCAGTTACTGATCCATGGAGAAGGCCTTCCCTTTTATCCCATGACTGCTTATTTAAGTGCCTTTAGTGAGGGACCTTGTCAAAGGCTTTCTGAATATTTAATTACACTATATCCACTGCAGCACCCTGGTCCATACGCTTGTTGACCCCCCTCAAAGAATTCTAGTAGATTGGTGAGACATCATTTCCCTTTACAAAAATGATGTCGACTCTTCCCCCAAGAAATCATGTTCATCTCTATTCTTTATTATCGTTTCAACCAATTTGGTTGAATAATAATGGCCAGGATCACCTCTGGAGCGTTTTTTAGAAATTGGCATCAGATTAGCTATCCTTCAGTCATTTGGTACAGAAGCTGATTTAAATTATAGGTTATATACCACAGTTAGTAGTTGTGCAATTTCACATTTGAGATCCTTCAGAACTCCTGGTGAATACCATCTGGTCCTGGTGACTTACTACTGTTCAATTTATCATTTTCTTCCAAAACCTTCATGCAGTGTGCAGGGACTTTACTTTTGGCACTCTACCTTTCTATTTCTGGTCAAATGAACTCCTCATTTTTGTCTGTTTACCTTTATGAAGTTAAAAGCTACCATGATGGGCTTCTGTAGTGTATTCCCACTTAGAGGGACATTACATTTTATTCTGTTATGGTCACTATTACCACCCAGTTCAACTATATTCACCTCTGGGGCCAGATGCTGTGCTCCACTTAGGACTAAATCAAGAATTGCCTCTCCTCTTGAAGATTCCAGGAGTATCTGATCCAAGAAACAGTTAACACATATCAAGGGACCATTCAAGGTGAAGTGGCCAGTTAGCACCTCTCCCATTATGGTGGGGAAAGGAGGGATGGGTGTGAGAGCAACTGGGCATGAGGGTTAGTGGGTTACAGATTGTTGTAATAAGCCTTAAATCCAGTGTCTCTCTTCAATGCGTAATTTTTAGTGTCTAGCAATGATATGAATGAGGTGGGTGATGAAATATCTTGTATTGGGTCAACTTCTGTTGGTGAGAGAGACAATGGGCTGGTCTTCACTACGGGGGGGGGGGGGGGGGGATCAACTGCAGATACGCAACTTCAGCTACATGATTCACGTAGCTGAAGTTTGCGTATCTGCCGCCGACTTACCTGCCATCCTCACAGCGGCAGCAGTCGGCGGCGCGCTCCCCCATTGACTCCAGCTTGTGCCTCCCGGCAAGCTAGAGTTCCGGAGTTGACAGGGACGCCACGGGTGATTGATTTCTCACATCTTCAGAAGACGCAAGAAATCGATTGCCAAAAGATTGATCGCTACCTGCCGATCCGGCAGGTAGTGAAGACAAGCCAAAAGTTTCTGCTGAGCTTTACTTCCTCTTTCTTCATGTTGTGACGTTTCCATTTCTGATGGCAAAGTTTAATATGTTTAATGTGTACACAGTGTTGTTTTCTCTCTAACCCACAGAAGTTGGTCCAGAAACAGATATTACCTCACCCCCTTGCCTCTCCAATTTGCATCAGTGTCATTCCTCAGCTACAAAATCCACTCCAGATGATTTAATCTGCATTCTGTCTGTTTTGCTGGTTTTAAACACATCAATCTTTACAGAGTCCACACTCACACCAGTTATCCCAAATACACTGTCCTAGCCTATCCCAAATACATTTTATCCCCATGTACCTACCCCCATCTCCCCAGCTAGCTTGCCCTTGCAAGATTCATGGTGCACAACTTTCATACAGTTTTGGAATACACTTAAATCTTCATTGGTTTTTGCTGATATTTACTTCTTGTGAACCCCTGCTGTGGACCCAATGCTCACAAACCCACTATCCCAACCTCTCCAAATCCGTTCTCTTTCTATGTACCTAGGCCTTGAATGTTCCATCTCCCCAACCTTTCAGGATTCATGGTGACCAAAGAAAAATAACTAATGTATTCCTACGGTTAACATCAATTGTTCCAAATCCATCATCCCAGGCCCATATGAATCCACTGTGTGTGGCTTGCCCATGAACTATCAGCTCTGTCCACCACCCTTATTCATAGCTTCAATGCTATTGTTTAGATTTTTGGCATCTTGAAGCACTCACTCTTCTGAACAGATGTTTCTCACATAGGCTCCAAAAACATGCATCTCCCTACTGTCACCAGACATATTGTGGATCCCACTCTTACCACCAAAACCCATCAGTCCCGGTTCTCGCCAAACCTCTCTCCCCTCTAAACCATGGACACTCATCTTTCACACACCACTTAGGATTATTAGTTTCCAAACCAAAACAGCTATTCTGGATCCATTGCTAACACAAATTGGCACCAATCCATCATCCTTCTTCCAAATCAACTTTCTTCATGTTTGCCTGATTCCCCAAAACCTCATCTCCCTGGACCATCCTGGTCGTTTGGAACATACTTAAACATTAATTGTTTTAAACAACTAAATATGTAATTATCACATAGCTCCTCCCCTCCAAAATACTTGTGGTGAATCCCACATTTCCTATCAGTGCTATCATGGATCCCACAACTGCCATCAATACTCACAGATCATACATTACAGTCTTCCAGTCTTTTCCAAACCCATTCACTTAACACTTACCTGTCTTCTAGGACTCAGGGTTATCATTCCAAAATTATCCACTGCCAAACCCAGTGTTAGCACCTATTATCACAAGTCTCCATGCTGTGGGTTATTTTTCACCCTTACTCTTTCTGGCCCATACAGGTGAAGAATGACAAAGGGGCACGGGAAGATGGAAACCAAAGCTCCTTGGGGGAATTCATCATGCTAGGGGTGTCTGACCAGCCACAGTTGGAGCTGCTGCTATTTGTGATCATCTTAATCTCCTACACCATGACCTTGCTTGGAAACACCACCATCATTGTGCTCTCATGGCTAGACCCCCATCTCCGCACGCCCATGTATTTCTTCCTCAGCAACCTCTCTTTCCTGGATCTCTGCTACACCACCAGTGTTGGCCCCCAGATGCTGGTGAACTTCTGCAGCACCTGCAAATCCATCTCCTGGGCCAGTTGTGCAGCCCAGCTCTGCATCTCCCTCTCGCTGGGTTGCACCGAATGCCTCCTTCTGGCTGTCATGGCCTACGACCACTATGTCGCAGTCTGCCAGCCGCTGCGCTACATGGCCATCATGAGCCACTGCCTCTGCCTGAAGCTGGTGGCCACTGCCTGGTTGTGCGGCTTCATCAACTCCACCGTGCATACCATTCTGACGCTGAGGCTGCCCCGGTGTGGGAGGAACCAGATAGACCACCTCTTCTGTGAGATACCGGGCCTGCTCAAACTTGCCTGTGTTGATACATCTGCCTACATGGTCAAGCTCTTTGCCAGCTCGGCGATCTTCCTGCTGGTGCCACTAGTCCTCATACTGGTCTCTTACTGTTACATTGGTGCTGCCGTATTGAGGATTCGCTCAGCCGAGGGCAGGCGCAAGGCCTTTAACACCTGTGCCTCCCACCTAGCCGTGGTATCACTATTTTATGGCACAGGCATTTCCATGTATCTAAAGCCTCAATCCAACCACTCCCAGGACAGGGACAAGATGCTCTCCCTCTTCTACACCATGGTGACTCCCATGCTCAACCCCCTCATCTACATACTGAGGAACAAGAAGGTGCATGGGGCCCTGCATAGGGTGCTAGGGAGGAACCCAACCACCAAGGGGACCTGAGCTGGGTGAGCAATTGGCACAGAACCATCTGTGCCTTTCATGGCTACTGTAAACTACTCTATGCCCATTTGGAGCCTTCAGCACAGGTAGTTGAAAGAAGCTATCAAATCTCCGCTCAGTTTTCTCTTCTGCAGACTAAACAATCCCAGTTCTCTCAGCCTCTCCTCATACGTCATGTGCTCCAGGCCCCTAATCATTTTTATTGCCCTCCTCTGAGGTCTTTCCAATTTTTCCACATCCTTCTTGTAGTGTGGCCCCCAAAACTGGACACAGTACTTCAGATGAGACCTCACGAATGTCGAATAGAAGGGAACGATCATGTCCCTCAATCTGCTGGCAATGCCCCTACTTATATAGCCCAAATGCCGTTACCTTCTTGGCAACAAGGGCACGCTGTTGGCTCATATCCAGCTTCTCGTCCACTGTAACCCCTAGGTCCTTTCCTGCAGAACTGTTGCCTAGCCATTCGGTCCCTAGTGTGTAGCAGTGCATGGGATTTTTCCGTCCTAAGGGCAGGACTCTGCTCTTGTCCTTGTTGAACCTCATCAAGTGCACACCCCCTCTGGAGAGTTCAGTATAAGCTGACGCAATTCGCTCCCCTCCTCAGTGTGAAGTAAGATATGCACAGCCCCCCCCCCAACCTCCCCATCCATACCTTGTATGAATTGCACAAGAAAACAAAACAAGTTCATTAACTAAAAAGGATAGATTTTAAGTGATTATAAGGGATAGCAAACAGATCAAAGTAGATTACTGATCAAATAAAGCAAACACGCAAACTAAACTTAATACACTAAAGAACCTGACGCCAGGTAGTAATTTGTCACCCTAAATGTTGGGTTAATCAGGTTGCAGTGATTGTTGAATATAAACTTCTTTTGCTTGCAGCTTAGAATTCCAGATCTTCCTTTCCTAAGCCAGACACCTTCTAGCCTTGGTCCAGTTATTCCCCAGCTCAGTCTTAGGTGTTTTTAGCAGTCATCTTGGTTGGGGATACAGTGAAAAATGGACCCAGATTAACTCACTCCCCAGCCTTAAAAAGGATTTACATATGGCAGGAATCCTTTGTTTCTCAGTTTGATCCCCACCTTCTACTAGTGGAAAAATACCAGCAGTCCAAGGTGGTGTCCAGTATCAGGTGACATGATCACGTGACCCTGCAGTGTCAAAGCAGTATCCCATGAAGCTTCTCAGGAAAATGGGAGATTAGCATCTTCCAAGTCCTATTGTTCGCCCTAATGGCCCATTCAGGCTGATTGTCTACTGTTTGGTGGGTGTTCCCCAGATGCAAACACTTTTGCAATTGATATATAGTCAATATTCCTAAATTCAGATACATAAATTATACATGCATACGGTAGTGGGGCAGGTGCCACACTCCTGCAGGACAGGGGTTAAAAGCAGCCCTGGAGAGGGTTGGGGCTGGAAAAGTCTGATTGGGGAAGCAGCCACAGATGGGGCCACACCCCAGTCAGGCCACAGATGGCCCTATAAAAGGACTGTGAGCCAGGAGCTGAAAGAGTCTCTCTCCAGCCCTAGAGGAAGAAGGGCTAACTATCTGCAAGCAAGGTACCTGAAGCAGAGCAGGGCTGGGGAAAAGGGCAAGAGGAGCTGGGGAGCTCTAACCTGGCAACTCCCCAGGCTGCAGGCCTTGATGAAGGTCTATGGAGGTACTATGGAGGCCTTCTCTAAATACCCATGAGCAATTAAAGTTCAACTTTTTGAACCCTTTTCTGTTCCTGCTCTTGTTGTTCTTGCTGATTTTGCCCCCACGACAGAGCGCTAGCCCCGTGGATGTTCCTTGCTGCTCTCACAGCAGATTTCATAGCGGTGTCAATCCAGGCGTGTGGCTGAGCTGTGTGTTCTCCTGCAAAGTGGACCCTCCCTTCATTCTGAAACAAAGGCCCAGAATAGTCAACAAATTGGTAGGGGGTGAACGAGGCAAAGGCTCCCATGGAATGTTTGTCCAGGTTCCATCTCTGTATCACGTGTTTATCACAGAGGAACCGGAGACGGTCCTTAGATAGGTTGTGGATTTCTGCCAGGTCCTCCAGCACCACGTCGATGCACTTCTCATCACTCAGGGGAAGAAAGAATTCAGCATCGTCGTTCCACGTGTAGGAAGCCACAATCACCCCCACCCCACTCGAGAAGTTGTGGTTGGGATAGTAGATGAATCTGGAAGGACGATCCGTGACTGACGGCCCACCTTGAATCCCATCCTTCTCCCAGAACTTTTGGGTGCAGGCCAAGGCAACCTTGGTGGCGGTGGCATAGTGAATGGAGCGCAAGGCATGGGTCTTATTGGAGGAAAGCGATGGCATAAATTTGATATGTCTTGTGGCTTTTGCTGAAGCTGTGACGAGGACATAGTCAGCCGTCACCAGGGAGGGGCTCAGTGTGTCAGGTGCACGGTAAAACACTCGGACCTTGTTATCATTGGATATTATCTGCTCTACTGTGCACATCAGCTGGACAACTTCAGGCATAGACCGATTGAAGGCCTGTGGCAATTGGTCGAATCCCCCTGTGATCTCATCAAAGCTGAAAGAAACAGGAAGTGACCGGTGAAAGAATTACATTAGTGGCAGTATCACGATTGGTTTTAGGGACAACGATAAAGTGGGGCCCCTTTGAGGTAGGGTCTGTGTCTGAGACAGACCCTGCCTCAAAGAGATGACACTCTAGCTAGACAAGACAGACCAAGAAACAAGGGCATCGTGGAGGCTATTCCCCAGCCCACCCCTTCTGTCTGAGGCCCCCACACCTCCCTCCTTCTCCTTTCCCCCCAAGCCCAGAGCTCACCCCACCCCCGACAGCCATGAGCCTCCCCACCCCCAGAGCACGGGGCGTGTGTGCACCCCCTAACCCCGGAGCACTGAGTGGATGGGCAGGTGGCGCCCAGCCCCCCACCTCCCAGTCCCAGCAGGTGGGCAGGCAGTGTGTGGCCTCCCACCCCTCAGAGCACCAGGCAGGCACACACACCCTCCCCCAGCTTTGGAGCACCAAACAGTGCACGGCTCCAAGCCCCAGGCAGGCAGGAGGCGCGTGGATCCCACCCCCAGCCGTGGAAGGATGAGCGACGCACAGCCTCCCATCGCCCCCTCCCCCGCCCTGGAGTACCAGGGCACCCCCAGCACTTGGCAGGCCCAGCTACCCCAAGTCCTAGCCACCCAACCCCCAGCCCCAGCCCCAGCCCCAGCCGGCTTCCTTTCCTGAGAGGAGCAGCCTACCCATGCTGGGGCAAGAGGGGACGGGTGCCTCTGGACAGAACA
Source organism: Sternotherus odoratus (assembly GCA_032164245.1). Classification (NCBI taxonomy): domain Eukaryota; kingdom Metazoa; phylum Chordata; order Testudines; family Kinosternidae; genus Sternotherus; species Sternotherus odoratus. The sequence continues at coordinate 10,343,205 of JAVMKO010000012.1, forward strand.
TGGGTGGGGCCAGGCGGGGATGCGTGGGCAGGCTCAGCCTTCCCCTGCCTGTTACATGCGCCGTCCATGAGGGCTGTGAGAAGGAATCAAAATCTGACCCTTTTTGGCAGGGCAGGTTTTGTGCCTCCCCCCACCACGACCCCAGGAGGAGCTCGTTCTCCTGCCTCCTGTCCCCGGCAGGAGATTACTCTTCCTACTGCCCTAGCGGGAACTCTCTCTTCTCTTCCTCCCCCCATGCCAGCCTGGGGAGGAGCTTACTCTTCCCTGCCCCCAGGGCTGGAGAAGTTCTGTGCCCCTGATGATTATTGGGGGGGGAGGGATTGCCCCTGTTTGACACCCCCCCCCTTGTGTATGCCCCACTAAGAAAGGTTTAGTGTTGCCATTTTACAGAAGGGGGAACTGAGGTAGGGAGAAAGCAAGTGACATGCCCAAGGTGACACATGAAATCTGTCATAGAGCTGGATACTGAATCCAGATCTCCTAAGCCCCAAGCCAGGGTTTTAACAAATGATCCGTTGTAAATCAAGAGAAAGTCAAATATTAGCAACTAGAGCAAACAATCCCTCCCCAGTGTAGCTTTGAACCCAAGCCCCGCCAGAACACAGCACAGAGTGAGACCATTTCAGAAAGAGCAAATTATAGCTGCAATGGATGATAATCACGTAAATCAATAAGAGCCCCACAGCAATCTCTCAAAATAGGGTTTAAGGGTTTAAGATTAGGGGCCTAAAGCACATGATTTATGAGGAGAGGCTGAGAGAACTGGGTTTGTTTAGTCTACAGAAGAGAAGACTGAGGGGAGATTTGATACCTGCTTTCAACTACCTGAAAGGGGGTTCTAAAGAGGATGGATCTAGACTGTTCTCAGTGGTACCAGATGACAGAACAAGGAGGAATGGTCTCAAGTTGCAGTGGGAAAGGTTTAGGTTGGATATTAGGAAAAACTTTTTCACTAGGAGGGTGGTGAAGTGCTGGAATGGGTTACCTAGGGAGGTGGTGGAATCTCCTTCCTTAGAGGTGTTTAAGGTCAGGATTGACAAAGCCCTGGCTGGGATGATTTAGTTGGGGATTGGTCCTGCTTTGAGCAGGGGGTTGGACTAGATACTTCCTGAGGTCCCTCCCAAACCTAATATTCTATGATTCTATGACTAAGTGACCCACAGGCCTAGGATCTGGAGGTGAATTTCAGCCAATTCAGATTGAGTTGCAGAGGGGGACTCAAAATTATGGCCCAGATTAAGTAAAACAGGAGCCTCCTGCTGGCAATACAACCCACTCGGTGATAGAGATTGCTTCTCTCTGCACATTCTAACTTCCACTAGAGGAGTTTCACATTGCTAAGCCGGAGGGTCTGTCTCTTCCCCTCTCCGCTGTGAGAAGGATAATATTATTTATTTACTCGCATTGCCATCACACAGAGGGTACCTATACACTGCCCGCGGCAGCAAGACACCCAGCCCGGGTTGAGAGACTTGGGGGCTTGCAGTTACACTGTAGAAATAGCTGTGTAGACAGTGCTTTGAGATTGCGGCTTGAGCTGGAACTTGGACCCTCAAGCCTTCCAGTCTCCTGAGAATTTAGAGTTCGAGCTCTAGCACCTAAGCCACAACTTCAAAGCTCTGTCTACACAGCTATTTCTACAGTGCCGGTAAAATCCCCACTAGCCTAAGTCTCTCGGCCTGGCCTAGGAGACTCACTGCCATGGACAGCCGACTGTAGACATACTCCTAGAGGCCAACAGTCAAGGGCCCCACTGTCCTAGGTAAAGTACACACACGTAGAGTGAAAAGATATAGCCATGCTCCAAAGACCTCGCAATTTAAATACATTCGTTTCTCACCCGTCTTCCTGAGAGAAGATATCAAATTCCATGAGAGAGTTAAGAAATGACATGTGGAATCCAGCATCCTCATTCATCAAGTCTCCAATCATCTGGAGAGCCCCATGGCTTAGTTTCCCTTCTTTAATCAAGTACTCCTGGGAAGGGAGGAAAGTGAGTACAGTAAACCCTCGATTTAACGGACCTCGATTTAACGGACTTCGGATGCAACGGACAAAATTTCTGAGCAAGTCTGATGCATTCCTGATCCATTTCTGGCAGGCTGGCTGCCAGCTCCCGGCTGCCGCCCGGGTCACAGCAACAGGCGGGCTGGCTGCCGGCTGCCGCCCGGATCCAGGCAGCGGGCGGGCTGCGGAGCTGTCGCCCCGACCCTGTGGTGGGCGGGCTGCTGCTCCGACAGCTCTTTTTTTCATTATTATTAAATAACGGACTTTTTGATTTAACGGACACCCCCTCGCCCGAATTAGTCCGTTAAATGGAGGTTTTACTGTAATGTTGTTCTCTCTTTAGACACAAGAAGCACATTTATGGTGGAAATAGGAGTCATGGAGGCATCGTTGGGGGAAGATTTTATTTTCAAGTGTAAGCAGTATCTGGATGAGTGACATCTGGTGGTGAATTGCAGGAATTGCAGTGACTTTTGTAAAATTACCCCTTATTTGCTTAGACACACCCACTGCACCTAGCCTGCACTCTAACAGCCCAAATGGTCACTTTGGCTACTGTGGGACCCCCAGTTTCTGTAGTATTGGGGTAAGAATGATAAAGTGTTGATTAACCTATTTATGTGAATGAGGGGTTGGGACATGTATTTGGCCTTTGGCATGCTGGAGGGACTCGCCATCAGCTGGGTAGCACTCACTAGACAAGGGACAGGGGTTCCAAAACCAACTGAATTGAGAGAGGCTGTAGATAGGCTTCTATACTTTGTGGTGAGGGCCTTACAGGCCTATTGCACCTGGTCTCTCTCCCCTGTGGAATGTTAGAGCTGACTTTTGCTTCCATTAGGAGTATAACTTCAGCCCACTGAGCTGAAGTCATTTTGGGTTTGGTGGTGCAGCTGCACTAAGGCCCCCACTATGAGCTGAAATCACTAAGTCCTATAGGGGGTCTCAAATTGTGTTGCTGAGCAGTGGCTGGAGTAGAGCTATTCGGATCACTGCTGGTGGAGTAGATGGTGATGAGCAGCAGCAGCAGATGACGCCACAGCAGACTGAGTGGGAGCAGTTTGGGTGACTGCTAGTGGAGTGGATGGTGATCAGCAGCAGCAGCAGCAGATGCCGCAGCAGACTGAGCGGGAGCAGTTGGGTGACTGCTAGTGGAGTGGATGATGATGTGCAGCAGCAGCCGCCGCCGCCCGTGGATAGAGTGGAGCCATTTGGGTCATCGCTAGTGGAGTGGCTGGCGGTGTACAGCGGCTGACAGAGCAGAGCGGCTGGAGAAAGCGGAGCAGTTCCTGGGCACCTGATGGAATGGCTCATGGTGAGGACTGCAGCACGACCCCATGGAGAGGTGGGGCAGTCGGCCTCTGACCACGTAAGGTGCCCCTTAACCTGCCCCCCCTTCCACCCCAGTGGGGAGGTACAACTCTGCTAATGAACTTCTGAACTCTGCTGGGGCTGTTGGACTTTTGGGACCTTGGGTGACTTTGGGGCTTGTGGGACTCAAGAACCCAAGGGAAAGGACACAGCCCATTGGTGTGTGTGGGGGGGGGGGAATTCTGGTTCATGGTTTGGTTTGTGACTTTTGTTTGTGGTGTTTACCCAATAATATGCCACAGTGTTTCTCTCTGTCATTAAAAGGGTTTTGCTACACTCAGACTCTGTGCTTGCGAGAGGGGAAGTATTGCCTCTTAGAGGTGCCCAGAAGGGTGGTATATGGTTGTCCCAGGTCACTGGGTGGGGGCTCGAGCCGGTTTTGTATTGTGTCATTAGAATGGAACCCCTGGATACTGAACCCGGCCCTTGTTGCTGCCAACTCTGATGGGCAGAAGGGTTACACAAGTTTTATATGGCAATTATACTGTTGCCCCTTTTTGGTTGAGCCATTGCCAATATGCAAGGCCTTGCCTGGTTCTTTCTGTTTGAAGGAGAGATTGAGGATGTGAGTAAGGTCTCTCTTTGGTTCAATCCTGTCCATTTAAAAAGAATGGACACAACATCCTGTTTCCCTGAATATGGTAGAAACAATCAACAGGAGGCAATGTCCCTGCTCAGGAATCCAAGTCTGCCTTTCCAGCATATACTGTGACCAAAAGAAGCTCTGTCCCTTGTTTTCCTCTCAGGCTCATATTCACCACTGCAACTCTCTCTTTCTCCTTGCTTTCTTTCTCGCACATACACAGACTCAGCTGCAGACTACATTCAACCTCTAGCCCCTGTGTTGGCAATCAACCATATGGAAACCCCTCAGCCCACACAGCTTAGCTTCTGATTGGCCTTGTAGTGCCTTGGGCTTACACTGCCACTAGCTATCTTACTCCAGAAAGGAGCTTGATTGCTTTTTCCATTTATCCTGAATAAAGGGTGGTTAGCATGCTGATCCACTTTAACCAGGTCTGTGAATAATTTATGTATTAAAGATATGCTTGATGGCATCCATTAACACCTTCCAGCACAACAATATTAAAATAATAATTTAAGGAAGTATCACATATGTCTGGCTCTTGGTCCTTTATTTTCCATAATCTTGGCCACAACCAAAATCCTGCCCACTCAGGGTGTCAATAGACTCTGCACAGCTTCATAATATGATGTTTTCCCTCATTCCTTTATTGGTGCTTTGAATAAAGGACAACCCCGACATGAAAACTGGCATCATCAGGTTTTGTTGGGATAAACAGGCACATTTTACACATCTCTCAGAGCAATTATTGCAGGCTTTCCATAAACATTTTGATTCAAAGGTACTCAAAGGTCTATAGCCATTACCTTGGTGGAAAAGGAGTCATACTCATCAAGCAACTCTTCACAATCTGAACTCTGGAACCGTTTTAGGGTCTTTGTTGGAACCAAGCATGGAAACATTCATAGAGAGAAAGAGAAATATGTTCACAAAGACACTGGACTAAATCCTGTTCTCCTGTCTAACTAACCAGCTATGCAAGTACCTATACATGCATGACCCTCCTCACCATGATATCTGTAGGCTTCATAATAACCAATGGATTTTATTCCCCAAATACTCCTTTGAGGTAGGGAAGAATCAGCTCCATTTGACAGAGCACATAGCTGTGACAGCAACTGAACCCAAATCTCTTGAGTCCTACTGCAGTGCCCTATCTACTAGACCCGAATTCCTGTGTGTAGCCATGAAATTCCACTGACTAGAACTGAGTTGCATGGCCTAGTCTCCAGCCCTGCTGTAGTTAAAGGGCAGGATTTCATCCCAAATTTACTGTCTGTTTAGGAAACAAAAACAGATGGTTTTTTTTTCAGAGGTGCTGAGCACCCACAGCACTGGCATGGGGGAAGGGAGGCAGATCACATATTGTTATTCCTGATTCAAATGGGTGAAAGTGAAAGGAGAACCAGGGCCAGATACTGTGCCCTGGTAAATCCCCTTCATGCCACAGCAAGGGGAATTATAGCTATATAAGGGCAGCAGTCTAAGATTCCCCTGACACATAATCATAGAATATCAGGGTTGCAAGGGACCTCAGGAGGTCATCTAGTACAACCCCCTGCTCAAAGTAGGACCAATCCCTAACTAAATCATCCCAGCCAGGATTTTGTCAAGCCTGCCCTTAAAAACCTCTAAGGAAGGAGATTCTAACACCTCCCTAGGTAACCCATTCCAGTGCTTCACCACCCTCCTAGTGAAAAAGTTTTTCCTAATATCCAACCTAAACCTTCCCCACTGCAACTTGAGACCATTCCTCCTTGTTCTGTCATCTGCCACCACTGAGAACAGTCTAGATCCATCCTCTTTGGAACCCCCTTTCAGGTAGTTGAAAGCAACTATCAAATCTCCCCTCAGTCTTCTCTTCTGTAGACTAAACAATCCCAGTTCTCTCAGCCTCTCCTCATAAGGTTATTATTATATACAGGATGTATTCTGGATTGGAATGGTGTCGAGGAGGGATGTGTTGGGAAAAAGAGGGGGAAACCAGCCCATACTACAGAAGAAGAGACCTCCTGTGCTGCAGCACAAGTTAGGGGCATTTTTCTGAATCAGGCCTGGTAATTTACTCTCCTTTATACAATCGACCAATAAACATACCTTCCGCAGAATTCCTGCATAAAGTTTCTGAGCAGATTTGCCTCTCTCTGAGGGAGCCACAGTATAATTCAAGATATCAGGGTTCTGTCTGACATTCCCAGCTTTTGTCCTGACACCATTAACCAAATACCAGGCGTTTTCATCCATCTCAGAGAACTTGTTTAGCTTAAGATCAAATTGCCTAATAAATTCACGAACAAGACTGCAAAAGAAAGAAAGGGGAGTGAAAAGGGGAAAGGAGAGAGTCAAACATATGAAAATAAATTATACACGCTACTGGCTATACAAATAATACGTCTCTAAGTAATCTTATTTATGTCATTCCCTTATTGAATTTTCCTGATTCCAACTAATGTTATTAATACCATAGGACAAGGGTGGCCAACCTAAGCCTGAGAAAGAGCCAGTATTTACCAATGTATATTGCCAAAGAGCCACAGTAAAAATTCAACAAACCCCCATTAGCTCCCCCCGAGCGCCTCCCACCCACCAGTATCCCCGCCAATCAGCACCTACACCTCTTTTCCCGCACCTCCTGATCAGCTGTTTCGTGGTGTGCAGGAGGCTCTGGAGGGGAGGGGAGAGGAGTGAGGGCACGGCAGGCTTAGGGGAAGGGGGCATAAAGGGGTGGAGTGGGGGCAGGGCCTGTGATAGAACCAGGGGTTGAGCAGTGAGCACCCCCTAGCACACTGGAAAGTTGGTGCCTATAGCTCCAGCCCCAAAATCGGACCCTATACAAGAAGCTGCATATTAACTTCCGGAGCCAACAGTTGGCCATCCCTGCTGCTGGAAAAAGATTAGATAGCTAGATAAATAGCTAGATAGCTAGATAAATAGCTAGATAGCTAGATAGCTAGATAGATGTGATTCCATTGACTACAAGGGGGCTATCAGCTATATAGTAGCCGAAGGCATATTGACTGGTAACCACAGATGTTGTCTATAATAACGCCATCTGGATATTCTGCTTCTAAATTGTAGTTTCAGTTCATGGTAGTGTCCTTTGAAGTTAGGGTACATTAATGGTACTGTTTTTTGTTCGTTTGTTTGTTTGTTTTAATAAGCTTTTGCTCCATATAATTGTGCTGAAAAAGATTCTATTCTATGCTATTCTATTCTTTTCTTATTCTTAACCTCACAAAAGAATTGGGTGCAGTGATTTATGAAACAATGCAACTCATTTCAAACCACTTTGGGTAATGAAGAGCCCATCTCTATTGTCTGGCTTTCTTCTGACTCAGGGCCAGATAACTTGGAATTTTCCGTAACTTGGAATTTTTCCATTGGTTTCATGGAAGTGCAATCATGCATTCACAAGCCACCAGTTCCATAACTAAGCCCCAATCCTGAAAAAAAATATTGCTCATTCATTGTTGACTATTGGCCATAATCCCACCCAGGTCATTGAGACTAGTCACGGCAGGAAATATTACATCTAGCAGCAAGTTCTTTTAAGATGCTTGATCTCATCCCTAACCATAGCAGAATTCTGAAAAACTGGGTTGTCCCTTTAACAAACAACTTACATGGCTGAGGAGTGGAAGCGGTATTACCTGTGGTTTCTTGGCAAACGCATGGGTCCCAACTCCACATACCAATCTTGTGTCTCATCTCGATAGGTCCTAATTCGTCCTCCCACACGACCACTTGTTTCCAGAACTGTAACCTAGGAACAAGCATGGAACATCATTTCCACTCACTTATATGGCATCTGCGCAATTTTAGGTGCAGAGGACAAAACTTTCAGACCTTGGTGACTAAAAATGAGGTGACTGAATCTACATTCAGGCACCTAAATAAGTGTCCTGATGACTCTGCACCCACCAGTTCCTAACATTATGTACATTGCACCTCTGAAAATGGTACCCATTAAAGGTGGAATTTTCAAAGGTGCTCCATCTTGGTTGAACTGCACCCACTGCAGTCAATGGGAGGAGAGCGATGCCAACTCTGAGTGCATCTGAAAATCTGGGAGCCAGTTCTACACTCCCAGGGTTTGTCGGCCTAGCTGTGTTGGTCAGGGGTATGAAAAAAACCACACTCCCCAGGCAACATCACATGCTGGCAAAACCCCCAGGGTAAACATAACTGGGACATCACAAGAGTGCTTCTGTTGACACAATTAACACCATTTGGGGATGTCGAGTTACCATACTGACAGAAAAAACAGAAGCTGCATCTAAACTAGGCGGCTTTGCTGGAATAGCTATCCTGGCAAAGAATTTGTAGTATAGGCAAGGTCTGAGCCTTACATCCCGGCATAAGGATTTTGAGGGAAGATTTTCTCAAGCTGCATCTAACTGTCCTTGTGAGTTGGGTAACCTTCCTGTAGTTGCTTAACTTTAAGCACCCAAGTTGGTACATTTTGTCTGTATGTTTTCCAAAGTATCAGGGTCTTCAGAATTCACAAAGAGCTTAGACTGGGATTTTCAACTCCCTAGGCACATCCCGGCCTTAAAGCCAAATGGATTTGTGGGAGTTAAATTAGTTCATAAGTCTTGCATTGACTCCTCTATAATGATGATGATGATCATTTAAAGGTATGTCTCCACTGGGCTGAAATTCACCCCTCTTGTTTGTGGCATGTAAAGAACATAAAAAGAAGGCAGAGTGAAGGCTACCAATAGCATTTTCACATGCTTAGATTTTCACATGCTTAGCTACATGAACACATGTTTGCCCTGTACACATATTGAAATTTGAAAGTAGATAACTGTAACTTGTCACTTTCTAATGGATAGGGTTATTTTGAAACTGTAGCTTTTGGGGTATTTTTTCCCCTTTCTATTTCTTATTGTAGTTACTGTAACTCTTCCAGCCTTAAATTAACAAAGGTTCAGGGAAATGTTCCAGAACAGAAATGGGAAAAGGGAGCCTAAAGTCTATTGAAATATAATGGAAGTTGGGCACTTAAGTCCCATTATTGCCTTTGAAAACTCTCTTACTTTGTCAGCAAGCCTTTTCTGTCTTTCTTAGTTCTTGTGAATTTTATCCATTCTTCAGCCTAATAACCTTTGTTCCTCAGAAAAGAAATAATGAAATAATGAAAAATACTCGTCAGCACTGACTCCCTGCCTTGCTCTGACATCTCTCCGTGCATAGAATTACCTTGTGACCAGCATCTCTGAGCAGTTTGGCAGCAGTGAGTCCACTTATGCCTGCCCCTACAATGACCACCTTCACCGGGTGAGCTGCCTTTCCAAGCCCGTTTTCGGCAATCTTCACCAGGTCATCGTAGTCGGTATCATCAAAGCAAGGCAAGCTAGAGAAACTCTCGGCTGGTAGTACAGCCACAAGAAGAAACAGCCTGGAAAGCACTGGGGACGTGTGGACAAAGAGAAAGAAGGTGTAGTTAATGAATGATGCCATCAGGGAAGCAAACTCATTTTCTGAAACCTAGGTGGCAGGTGGCATCTGTGAAATGACATCAATCAACCCACAGCAGAGCTAAGGGTGTGCAGCAAACCAGCCCTGAGCATTGCCAGAAGAGTATAAGAGCAAACCAGCTCCTAACAATACCGGTATACAAAGACAATCATTTTAAGGTATGTCTACCCTGGAGATGGATGTGTGTGTCATTTCCAGCTTGAATAGGAAGACCTGTACTCCCTCTTATTTAGCTAGCATGCTAAAAATCAAATGGTATCCACAGCAGTGAATGCCTGGGGTGGGGAGGAGTATATTCCTAGGATCTTGGACACAATCATATTAGGGACTGGTACCCCTTCCTGCTGCTCACACCCCACCATGGCTACCCTCCGATTATTAGATCGTTGGAGAATGGGCTGTCCTTTATAACATCTCTGTACAGTGCCTAGCACAATGAAGGTGAGAGGCCTGGATGAGACCTCTTGGAGTCACCACATGTGGAGTCATTGACAGCCTAGGTAGAGAAGCTCAAATATGTAATTCATCTCTGGTAGAGTGTATGTCAGTCCCACCTGTGATGTGCCATCCCTGAGCCCTAGGGACAGGGTGGCAACCTGGGAAGAGGAGGTGCAATGTAATGAACACAATGGGCAAGAATTTCAGAAGTGATGTTCTGTGACCAACTTGGGACACTTGAAAGAGGGCTGATTTGCAGATAGTTGGTGTCCAGCCTCTTCTGGAAAATGAAGCCCCTTTAAGATGCCTCAACTGGGGCACACTGAAATTGCTCTTTACCCTGTAGCTGAATCACAAAACATGGTCTTGATGCAGGAATTGCAAGATGAAAATCTATGTCTTGCATTAGGCAAGAGTCAGACTAGAAGATCACAATGGACCCCTCTGGACGTAGGGTCTGTGAAATAACAAGGCATGCAAGATCCTCCTTTCTTAGAGGTTTTTAAGGTCAGGCTTGATGAAGCCCTGGCTGGGATGATTTAGTTGGGGTTAGTCCTGCTTTAAGCAGAGGGTTGGACTAGATGACCTCCTGAGGTCCTTCCAACCCTGATATTCTATGATTCTATGATCACTAGCCATTGTTAAAAGGCTTGGCCCAAAAGACACAAAATCTTCATTAACTTTAAGGTCTTGTCCACATTGCAGATCTTTTCCCAAAATGTTCAAACCAGTTTCAGCTGGAGCCACAGTTGGAGCCACAGAGTCGATAACTTTATTGTTGGCCATAATTTTATTTTTAACCGGTTTAAATAATATGGCTGTCAGGAGGCTTAAGTAAACCAGTTATAAGCATGATTCTGGCTGCTTGAGCCTTGTCTACATTGGGGTTCTAACTAGTTTCAAACTGATTTTAAAACCAGTTTGAATCTGTTAATACATTTCTCCAGTGTGGACAAGATTGTAATGAAGGGTGCTACTTAACTTTAAAGTTCAACAGTATTTATAACAAGGCACAGGTGCCAACTCTGTGTGTGTGCAAGCCTGTGGCGCCCGTGTAACAAGGAATTTTATTTAAAGACATTTAAATAAAACTTTAAGACACAGTGGGTGAGATTTTCAAAAGTGCTCAGTGTTGACCTAAATTTGCTCCCACTAAAGTCATTGAATCTCCACACTGCTACAGTGCTTTTACTCCATTGGCTATTTTGGAAATATTGGCGATTAAACCTCTCTGTGCGCCTCAATAAATTTAGTTTTCTAGAAATGCCCTGAGAAACAGCAGGGTAGATCAGAGCCCATTCAGAACAATCCTTTAAACTATAAACAGATTCCTCAGCCATGCATATAAATTCAGTCCTCAGTGAAGAGAAACACCATTCACGAGTTCCAGTTTCAAGTGGAAGTGATTACCCAAAGAACCACCGAATAAGATTCTTTTCTCTTCCCTTCTCAGACAGGCACCAGTTTCACTAAAGAAACTAAACAGTACCAAACATTTCCTTCGGACAACATGACTTGCTTTAATCCCTGATCCTACAAGCCTGACTCACATGAGAATCTCATGGAATCATTGTTGGCATTGGAACAGTGTCCCTGATCCACGCCCCAGCCTTGAACATTTGTAAGTGGGACCCCTCAGCATTTTACTGAATGGCACTTTCTATGAGGGTTACATGGTATTAACAGCAATCGATGCATTTAGAGTCCTACAGTCAAATCCTGCTGCCATTGAAGTTAACGGCAAAATTGCCATTGCTTTCAGTAATTCAGGATCAAGCCCTTAGTGTGACCAAACTTTCCCATAAAATCCCCACAAAGGTGGGCATGCATTCTCTTTTTTAAAAATCACATTGCCACCAAGAGGGCATGATCTAAGGCTCATGGAAATCCATGGGAATCAACTTAAAGGGAGCAGAAAGGGGCACTGAAAAACAAAGCCCAAGACATAGTCATCTGAAAAAGAGCGAACAAGAGAAAGGTTACAAAAAAGAGAAAGATGCAAAACAAGAAAGCAGTGGAAGGTGGACTAACACACATCCTTTCCTAGCCCCAAAGCAATTCTCCCGGCACAGCATTTTCACTTACAGAATCTGTCCATGTTTCCACCAACAGCACTAGTCATCTAGTGAGCACTTTCATTTTATAGCCTGAACCAGCAGGTCTCAGGGGAAAAAAAGTGGTTCCAAATTTCCTACCAATCAGTATGTTCCAAATACTGAGAGAGACGTAATTAATAATTCTAGGGGAAATGAATTTCCAGTCTGACACAATTCTGTGTATCTTTCTGTCCCACCCTTTGATTAGGAGACACCAAGTGACTGGAACACAAGTTACTTATTTTTCCGGTAAGTCCCATACATCTATCTGTCTTCCTCTCGGCAGACATAGTACAATGCCTAATTCTGTAATTTGGAAAATCTCTATGGATTTTTCTGCCTATTGCCCCCCTAAATCTGAAGATATCTGTGCAAGGCACAGGGGAAAATTGAGGAAATTTCTGTGGATATTGATGCTACACCCCTGCAAGCAGTTAAACATCTGTCACTTTGCATCCCTCCAGGGCTTGCTCTAGCTTTTTTGCGGCAAAAAAAAGCAAAAAAAAGGAAAAAGTGGCCGGAGCGCCACTGAAGCAAAAAAAGAAAAAGGGGGTGACCGGACTGTGTCACCTCAAGATTGGCCAGAATGCTGCCCTTTAAACCTTGCCACCCCAAGCACGTACTTCCTCAGCTGGTGCCTGAAGCCAGCCCTGCATCCCTCCATTGGATTCCCCTTGTCTTCCCTGTCAAGGCCAATCACGGCCTATCCCCACTTCACCTATAATCTCTCATTTGATATCTAAATGTTAGCACCTGGCTCTGGTCGGCCCATGGTACCAACCTCGTTGCCTACTTGTTTCCAGAGAAGTACCTATGTGCTTTCTCCCATTCTGCCCCTTGTGTTTGCTAGCAGTGCCGCATAAACATCCACAGGGCTATCTCATTGTCCTCTTTCAAAACCCTCCTTACACATTTCCGTGGCTGTAATGCCTTAAGGAAAAAAAGCTGACAATGGTTAGACAGCAGCCTGCCATGCTGACCAGTTCCCTTATTTTCTGGTATTCCCCTGGTTGTCTGCTTGTAACCATCTCTTGCCCCTTGTCTTATTCTTAGATTGTAAACTCTTTGCAGGAGGGGATGTTGTCATGGACTCACAGGACTCGTGCTCTCTCTCCTCTCCATACAGTGCCTGGGAGGAACCTCCTTCAATGTAACAGACCTTCTGGGGGTCCACTCTCTCTCAGAGGTTAAGCTGTGGGCCCCTCCACCTCCCAGAACCGCACCTCTCTGAGCCCTCAGCATGCCTGTCTCTCTCCGTGGGCCCCTCAGGCAGCCCACTTGCCCAGGGCCTCCATGCCCAGTGGGAATAATGCAGCCCCGACCGCTAGACTGGAGTGACTCTCAGCCAGCGTAAAACAGGAGGGTTTATTGCACATCTGATCACAGCATAGGAAACTCTCAGGGCCTCAGGCCTGGCCTCCCTCAGCACTGTACATCTAGGTCTCTCCAGCCTGCAAATGGGCTCTCACGAGGGTGACCAAGTGTCCAGTTTTCTACTGGAACACCCGGTCAGAAAGGGACCCTAGCAGCTCCGGTCAGCGCAGCCAACTGGACCGTTACAGGTATGGTTGGTGGTACTGTGGCACGAAGGCAGGCTAGTCCCTATCTGTCCTGGCACCATGCTGTGCCCCAGAAGTGGCCAGCAGATCCAGCTCCTAGGCGGGGGGGGGGGGGCATGGGGCTCCACACGCTGCCCCTCCCCGAGCACCGACTCTGCATTCCCATTGGCCCCCACCCAAGAGCTCACACCCAGAGCCCAAAGCCCGTACCCGGTCCTACACCCCAATCCCCTACCTCAGCCTGAACACCCTCCCACATTCCGAATTCCTCAGAACCACTCCCCATCTTGAAGCTGCCTCCTGCACCTCAAATCCCTCATCCCTAGCCCCACCCCCTCCTGCACCCCAAGTCCCTGCCTCAGCCCAGTGAAAGTGAGTGAGAGCTGGGCGGAATGTAATGAGTGGGGGGTGAGGCCTTGGGGAAAAGGCAGGTGTGACGTTCCCCTCTGGTGTTATCTGGACCAGTGATCAGCTAGGTCACTCCAATCCTTGACTCTGGGAGCCAGCCTTACCCTGATCTGCTGTGAGAACCCCCACTCCTGGGCTGTTCACACACAGCCTCTGGCATGTAAGCTGCCCTTTGGATTATGCAGCCAAATGACACTAGCCAATGTCACCGGTCCCAGCCACAACCCTAGGAACCTCTGTCTTGCAGTGTCCAGTTATGCCCGCTGGACGCTGCAAGTGTATATGAGTTTGTCAATTTAACAAAGAAATTGATATGTACCAGGCTTGTTATCCCATGGGGAGTCTCTGATACGCTTCAAACCCCAAGCTGAGCCTTTCGGTCACCAGGTCACCAGTCGCTGGGGTATCCATTCTCCAGGCAATTCACTAACCCCCTGTAACAACAAACTCCCTCTCCCACCACCTTGTTAAACCAGGAACACACAGGGAAACTGAGTCCCACACCCTCTGCATGCAAACCACTGAAAAACAAAAAAAAACCCTCCAACTCCGCCCCCTTTCATCGCAGATGTCTTTTTTGTTCTATGTTTATACAGCACCTTGCGGAATGGGATGCTGGTCCTTATGAGAGGAAATTCAGAGAGCTTGGCTTTTTCAGCCTAACCAAGTCTGAAGGGACATAAGATTGGTGTCTATAAATACATCAGAGGGATAAATACCAGGGAGGGAGAGGAGTTATTTAAATTCAGCCAATGTGAACACAAGAATAAATGGATATAAACTGGCCATCAACAAGTTTAGGCTTAAAATTACATAAAGGTTTCTAACCATCGGAAGAGTGAAGTTCTGGAACAGCCTCCCAAGGGGAGCAGTGGGGGCAAAAAATCTCACTGGCTTCAAGACTGAGATCATTCTGCACAGGCAGAAAAGGAGCGTGGCTGCCACGCCAGGCCACAGAAGGGACAGAAGGCACCCAGGGACCGCTCACTGTGGGGAGAGGTACACTTCCTCCCTTGCACCTCACTTGGGGCAGGTGCAAGGGCTGGGAGCACTGTGCTTAGCAGACAGCCTTGTGCCTTCCTGAAGAGCCTGCGCTTATATTTCTTTTTGTTTAATTTTTAACAGAAAACACGGTCAGCTGTAGGCGGGGCGGGGGAGGGGACGACACATAAGATGTAAATCCAGCCCTGCCCTTCTACGATTAGCACTCTGTACGCTACAACAACAACAACATGTGCATAACTTTATGCATGTGACTAATCCCACTAAATTCAAGTTACACATAAGTGTTTGCAAGACCAAGGTCTTATTTAATATTTTTTTTAATGATCTAATGATCAATACTTATTGCAGGTGAACAAAAACTGGGAGAAGGCAGGGGGGAATTTCATGAAAATTAGATTGAAATTCAAAAAATCCAGGACATTTTTCACTGAAATCTTTTCAACCAAGTTTACAGCTGGGAGAATTTTCAGGCAAATTTCATAAGATATTTCACCTTCATCTTTTCATGGACATTCAAACTGTCAGTCAAAAAGTTTATCATCATTTAGGAATTCAAAAAAAAAAGTCAACTGTAACATCTTTCATGCCAAAGGAACTCAGAGCCCTTCACAGACTAATATCTGCACCCTTTACTCCCAGGACGGGTTCCCATCTAATACTCGTTAAAAAATGAAACTCATCCACACAGCAGCTGGACGCTATCATTCCCAGTTTGGGTAGACCTACATGCTTTATCTCTGCACTTGTGTGGCCACAGCAGCATAGACAGCGGCTTGGGCTAGCTACACACATACATACCCAGGGTGTCAGGAAGGACTGAACTAAGGTGGCCAGCCACAGCTGAGAATTTCACTTTCCAGCTACAGTATACACATGCCCATAGAAAGGTTAATCAGGAATTCAGTCTTCCTCACATGATGCATAGGGCTTGTAGGCATGGGAAAGTTTGGCCAGTTATACCAGTGAATTTATACCAGTCCAGTTTAAATCAAAATAGCTACACCCGTATAACTTCCCAAGTGGACATGCTTAGTCCAGAATAAGAATGGCTTGTTACAGTTTAGTTTAAACCCCTTATAAAGCACTAAACTCAATAAAGCTACCTTGGTAGACAAGCCCTCATTGGGTTTGGTGCAAGTTCCTCAAAGGTATTTCAGGTCCTAACTTTAACTGAAATCAGTGGGAGCCAGAAGCCTAAATACCTTTAAGGATCTGGGTTTTTGTACTTAATGAGCCTGGTTTACTCACTCTTTTTTTCCCCACCCCCTTTCCCCCAAGGAAATCATGGGTGTCAGATACAATGGGCCTAACCCAGAGCTGGACCCCGCCTCCACCACAATTACGGTCCCAATTTCCCCGGAAGCTGTCAGGGGCTAAGGTCGACCCAATGGCCTGGAGCTCAGGGCATCTGAGGTGGGCTAGCTGGTCCTCGGGCACGAGAGTGGGAGCGGGGTTTCAGGCTCCAGTGGGTGAAGGCCGATAGACGGGATGTAGTGGTTGGGCCTCAGGCAGAAGGGGGGAGGCTAGGAGGCTAGGCTCCCCAAAGCAGGGGTTCTTCTTCGAGTGCTTATTCATGGCCATTCCAGTCAGGAGTGTGCACGCACACATGCAAGGTGGCCGGATGATTTTTCCCATAGCAGCATCCATTGGGTCAGTCTGGGCGCCCCCTGGAGCCATGCTTTCATGGCGCTCAATGAAGGGCCTCCCAACCTGACACCCCTTCAGTCCCTTCTTACCGCCAGCGACGGTTCGCTGGAACTTCCTGTAGAATCATAGAATATCAGGGTTGGAAGGGACCTCTGGAGGTCATCTAGTCCAACCCCCTGTTCAACGCAGGACTAACCCCAAATAAATCATCCCAGCCAGGGCTTTGTCAAGCCTGACCTTAAAAACCTCTAAGGAAGGAGATTCTACCACCTCCCTAAGTAACCCATTCCAGTGCTTCACCACCCTCCTAGTGAAAAAGATTTTCCTAATAGCCAACCTAAACCTCCCCCTTTGCAACTTGAGACGATTACTCCTTGTTCTGTCATCTGCTACCACTGAGAACAGTCTAGATCCATCCTCTTTGGAACCCCCTTTCAGGTAGCTGAAAGCAGATATCAAATCCCCCCTTATTCTTCTCTTTTGCAGACTAAACAATCCCAGTTCTCCCAGACTCTCATCAGTAACGTACTCCAGCCACCTGATCACTTTTGTTGCCCTCCGCTGGACTCTTTCCAATTTATCCACATCCTCCTTGTAGTGTGGGCCCAAAAATTGAACACAGTTCCTCAGGTGAGGCCTCACCAATGCCGAATAGAGGGGAATGATCACGTCCCTCCATCTGCTGAAAATGCCCCTACTTATACAACCCCTTCTTGGCAACAAGGGCACACTGTTGACTCATATCCAGCTTCTCGCCCACTGTAACCCCTAGGTCCTTTTCTGCAGAACTGCTGCCTAGCCATTTGGTCCCTAGTCTGTAGCAGTGCGTGGGATTCTTCCGTCCTAAGTGCAGGACTCTGCACTTGTCCTTGTTGAACCTCATCAGATTTCTTTTGGCCCAATCCTCTAATTTGTCTAGGTCCTTCTGTATCCTATCCCTACCCTCCAGTGTATCTACCACTCCTCCCAGTTTAGTGTCATCTGCAAACGTGCTGAGGGTGCAGTCTGTGCCATCTTCCAGATCAGTGATAAAGATATTGAACAAAACCGGCCCCTGGATCGACCCTTGGGGCACTCCACTTGATACTGGCTGCCATTGATCACTAACCGTTGAGCCTGATGATCTAGCCAGCTTTCTATCCACCTTATGGTCCTTTCATCCAGCCCATACTTCTTTAACTTGCTGGCAAAAATACTGTGGGAGATAATATCAAAAGCTTTGCCAAAGTCAAGGAACAACACATCCACTGCTTTCCTCTCATCCACAGAGCCAGTTATCTCATCATAGAAGACAATTAAGTTAGTCAGGCATGACTTGCCCTTGGTGAATCCGTGCTAACTCTTCCTAATCACTTTCCTTTCCTTTAAGTGCTTCAGAATTGATTCCTTGAGGACCTGCTCCATGATTTTCCCAGGAACTGAGGTGAGGCTGACTGGCCTGTAATTCCTCAGATCTTCCTTCTTCCCTTTTTTAAAGATGGGCACTACATTAGCCTTTTCCCAGTCATCCGGAACCTCCCCGCCATGAGTTTTCAAAGATAATGTCCAATGGCTCTGCAGTCACATCAGCCAACTCCTTTAGCACCCTCCTTTAGCAAGGCAGTTTGGATTTTTTTTTATCCTAAGATTCTTGAAATGTAACATGCTCTCAACCTGCTGATCTGCCACCACAGTCAGAACTTCACTTTACGGGAATATTTGTGTATGTTGTAAGAGCTGATATTTCTTCCCTTGCCCACTTCCTCCTTAACTTGCCTTCTAAGTTTATCAGTCTGAGCACCTCCCAGACCTCATTCCTCCTCATATATGTCAAGGAAACACAAGAATGAGCCTGGAGTGCGTGTAACTTTTTAAAGTTTCCTTTCCTGTGTGGTTTCCTCTAGCCTTGTGACTGTCTCAGCAGTTTCTCCTGAATAGCCACGACCTCACTGAGGGGACTTCTCAGATGGTAGTTACCTGGTTAAAAAGATTTACATTGGCCCTACAAGTGAAGGGAGCATCAATCCCCTTCAACTACTTTCAGTTCTTCTATTACGTTTATTCCTAAAAATAAAAGAGAGATTACATAGGCTCATGGCAACCAAATTAAAGATTTATGAGCCACCCTCCCGTCTTTGGGCTTACACACTTGCGCCATGCAGCAGAGACAGTTAAGACTGTAACATCTTCAGAGATTCCACCAGGAGAACCTCAAAGATGGTTCTCAGAGGCGGAACAGGAGCGGCAGGAGGAGACAACACCCATCTTCAGGCCAGGGTTCTGGCCACCCAAACCATCTTCTGGCCATAAATCAGGTTTTTGAAGGTGCGGTTGAGGACGGCGCATCAGATCAGAGACCAGATTTATCCTGCCTTACCTTTTCTCCCAACTTTCCCCTTTCTACAGTGCATGGTTCCATAGCCCCACTCAGGAAATCTGCTGGGCAGTGACATGGTCCTCCATACACACTTTCACCATGCACCATGAGATTACCCAGCAAGCCAGGGACAATGCAGCCTTCGGATGAGCAGTGCAACAATCAATGGAAGACTCCGATGCTGCCTCCTGAACTTGGGCTTAGGAGCCACCTGATTGCAATGGTCACGAAAAAGCACTCAAAGAAGAAAAAACAGTTACTCGCCTTCTTGTAACTGTTGTTCTTCAAGATGTGTTGTTCATGTACATTCCAATACCCACCCTCCTACCCCTCTGTAGCTGGCAAGAAGGAACTGAAGGGGTAGCAGGTTAGCAGGGCTCTATATTGAGTGCCATGAAGGCGAGACTCCAGGGGGTGCCCAGACTGACCTGACGGATGCTTCTATGGGGAAAAGCTTCCCGCCACGGTGCACATGAGCATGCTAGACAAGAACAACACATCTCAAAAAACAACAGTTACCAGAAGGTGAGTAACCGGTTTTTTATGCGCCACCCATGCTACAAAATGAGCAAATTAAGGTTTACTTCATTTGAGAAGTGTAATTTTAAATTTGCCCTCACAGATTTTTAAACACTCAAGATTTAGCAAGGCTGTTTGGATTTTTATTTTATCCTATGATTCTTGAAATGTAACATGCTCTCAACCTGCTGATCTTCACAGAGCAGAACTTCACTTTACAGGAATATTTGTATATGTTGTAATAGCTGATATTTCTCCCCTTGCCTGGGCCCCACTTCCTCCTCTGACTACTTTTAGTTCTTCTAATATTTTTGTTCCTAAATAGTCATCTTAGAATCACATGGCCTAAAGAAGAGATTACATTGGCTCATGATAACCAAATTAATGATTCACGAGCCACCCTCATGTGTTTGGGCCTGTACACTTCTGCCACACAGCAGAGACACTTCAGACCGCAGCCTCCTCAGAGATTTCATCAGCAGAACTGGTTCTTGGAGGAGGAACAGCAGTGGCAGGAGGAGACAACACCCATCTTCAGGCCAGGGGTCAGGCCACCCAAACTGTCTACTACTCCTTAACTGGCTTTTTGAAGGTGTGGCCAAGGACGGCGCATCAGATCAGAGACTGGATCTACCCCGCCTTACCTTTTACTCCAGACTGTCCCCTTTCTACTATGCATGGTCCCAAATCACTTTGGACTGCTGGGTGCTCCACACAGTAAAGAGAGAGACTCCATCCAATTCTGTGCCCTCCTGCCCTTCCTCCCTCCTTATGGATCCCTCTCACAAGCAATTCCTTATCATAGAATATCAGGATTGGAAAGGACCTCAGGAGGTCACCTAGTCCAACCCCCTGCTCAAAGCAGGACCAATCCCCAATTAAATCAGCCAACAGATTTTTGCCCCATATCCCCAAATGGCCCCCTCAAGGATTGAATTCACAACCCTGGGTTTAGCAGGCCAGTGCTCAAGCCACTGAGCTATCCTTCCCCCAGTCGCTCCCATTGCTAGCCCCATATTCCTTGTTTTCAGGTCACTGTGATCTTACATATAAAGCATGCCGTGTAACGTATCAAGGGAAATGTTATGATCTGCTGAAAGTCATTTTTCTATCCATATATGTATATCATTTATGCATATGAAGTTATGAGAATTGTGTTGTATGGTGATCAGTAAAACATGCTGTAATTTGAGGGAATCAGCCAGATATTAGCTCCCCAGAGGCAACAGCAGGGAAAGTATCCAATGCCCAGGTGGGGTGTCAATAAAACCCCACAGTCTTTGAATCATGTCTTAACTCATGTAAAGCACTGTTTTGCAGAAGTCCAACACACTAGCCATTACAGAGCAAGTAAGCTCATTTCCTCTCTCTCTACTTGGCAGCCCTGCAGTTGTTGAAGTAAAGGAAGAGGAAAAACCCACCCATGGTTGTGAATTGAACCCAGACAAACTGCTTAGAAAGCAGTTATGGTAACTACTATCTCACCGGTGCTACCCTCCTGAAGGCTCTCAGGGCCCAAGTAGATGCATTATGTAGAATGTCTCTTCAGCCAGAATGCAGCCAAAGTTTTTCTGGGGTGTGGGTGTTGAGTCATCAACTCTGCTGGTTTTTTCACTTCCCCCTTCAGGTCAGGGACAAGCCCTTCAGGGCTCTGGCAGCTGGTTCCAAGAAATCAGCTCAGGCCGGCTGCCACCCGATCAGGGAACAGCATCACGGGGGGCTTTGACTGGGGTGCTACACCGGATAAATCCTAGGCCGTGTATTTTAAGGCCAGCTCAGGGTATACACAAACATTCCACAGAACAGAAGGGCCAAAGCTGGCTTCATCCTCATCTTCACTCTCAACAGAGATGGGGCCTTGGTGCCAAGCAGAGAAGGTCCCTGACTGCCATCTCCTGAAAATCAGCCTTTGAGATGAGCCTTTGCCTTTTCCCCCAAGACCTGTGCTCTAGGGGGCCCCTCCAGCAGGTTGGGAAAGTGCCCTGCAGTGCCTGGTGCAGGGGGTTTCCCTGCTCAAGAGGTGGGGAGGATGATCCTGGCACGAAGGTCCGGGTGCCAGAGACAGACACGGCTATTCTGGCAGGAGGAGGGCCCATTTGGTGGAGTAGGTGGGCGGGGTGAGCCTGGTGGGAGGAGTGTCCAGCCAACTCCTCTCTTCCCCTCTCTGGGGTCCTGGGATGAAGATTCCAGCCACAGCAGGAAGTGGGGAGGTTTAAGAGTCAACACCTCAAGTGAGGAGAGAGGCTTAAACATCGGTCTCTTCAGTGTGAGGCTAGGGATTGCTGGACCCTGTCTGCCCACCACTCAGGGGCAGCACCCCAACTCCCCTAAGTACAGAGGGGGGCATCCAGATGGGCACAAAAGAAGCTGTCGCAGAAGGCTTGTACCAGGCTTCAGCCATTGGAAGGCGACTTTGCTTCCCCCTCCTCTTTTTTGGCCTTTATACTCTAGGGTGAAAGGGTGCCTCCCCTGTGATATACCCAAGTTCGAATCCAGACTGATGAGTAGTTATGTTACCCCTGCCATCTAACCTGGGGTCACCATTGCACAACTTTGCTGGACTGCTCACAGGCAGCCTCCAGGCTGAAAGTCACTCTAGCTATGTCGGTGTGCCTGTTGCAACCAACCAGCCACACCTTGGCTCTTATCAGCTTTGGTTATATTGGAAGAAACTGATGCCTCAGTCCTAGATTTCCCCCCCCCCCCCAAAAAAAATATATGTCCTGTATTGCACTGACCTCTCCTGGGCAATACAAGCTTATATAAAATCCATTATTTTATTAAGAGAAATTATATGTACACATGTTGTTACCTCAAATGGAGTTTCCCGGACACTTTGATTTTAACACACCGGATTAGAGAAAACAACAAAAGATGTTTATTAAGCACAAAGAGCCAGATGCTATGCGAATGCAAGTAAAGAGATATAAAACGTCAGAAATGGTTACCAGAAAAATAAAGATAACATGCAACTGGTTCCTAACTTAACAAAGCAAAGGTTTTCTCAGTAGTCCTTAGGTTTGGACTTCTGCTCCTTTGTTCCTTCTGGTGTAGTGAATAAATGGACAGAGAGAGGAAGTGGTAGGGGGTGCCTTAAGGTGTTTGTCCCTCTTTTTATAGTCTCAGTCCCTGCCTTGGAAAACATTTCCAGCTGAGATTCAGGAGACAGAGTCTATAAGGAAGGGTGTTCCCTGCTGCTTTCCTCACCTGTTTGCAGTTTCTTTGTCTACCCTTCCTGCTTGCTGATTCTGTTTACTGCTTCAATTCTGTTTACAGGGCACACAATCCAGAGCTGTTGGCCGTGTTCAGCTTGGAATGTGTGTTAACCCCATACAGCGGAAACTTATAACTTCAAATACAATATCACCACACATATTTTAGCAGGACAATAATGAGCAGCAGATTATGAATTTTCAAACAATACCTTACAAGACATACGTTGTACAAAGATTATTGCAATCATGAGTAAGGTGTGGACACAAGGGAGCACTCTGTCACTGACCCCAGATCTGCAGTGCTGACTCTCCAAGGAAAAATCCTGTGCAAACCAATAAAGGCTTTTTTTTTTTTTTTTTTTTGACAATCGTAATGTCATGTCCCAAAGAAAACATATTATACCTGTGACTAAACATTTTTTTCTAGAATTTTCATAAGAACGGGCATACTCGATCAGACCAAATGTTCATCTAACCCAGTATTCTGTGTTCTGACAGTAGCCAATGCCAGGTGCTTCAGAGAGAATGGACAGGACAAGTAACCATCAACTGATCCATCCCCTGTCACCCATTCCCAGCTTCTGGCAAACAGAGGCAAGGGACAATTGCCTGAATTATTGTTAGGTTAATTATTTTAATATGTTGTATTTTCAGGGTTGTTATTTTGCAGCATAAAAGAATATAGGGGTGAGTTCTCTCCAAAACATCTGGAAAGAAAGAAACAATGAGACGTGAGAGAGAGAAATTATTTCCTTGTCTGCGTTTTCCCAATTTTTAATTCAATGTACAGTATCTAAATCTCCCTTCCTGAAAGAAAAAAATCAAACAGGGAAGGAGAAACAAAATGTCAGAAGTGGGATTTGAACCCACGCCTCTATACAGAGACCAGAACACCCAGGAGAGGGGAAGACAGCCTTGAGTCTGGCGCCTTAGACCACTCGGCCATCCTGACACTGACCAAAAAAAAAACTACAAACAAATGCATCCTAATTTCTCTATTTTCTAGTTCATCTTGTTTTAATAGAATGAGAGAGGTAGCTGTGTTAGTCTGGAATAGCAGAGGTAACAAACTCCTGTGGCACCTTATAGTTTATAGTTAGTCTTTAAGGTGCCACAGAACTTTGTTTCAATAGTTTGCTTTGTTTTTCTGTTTCACACACCCCTAAAACCTGCCCGCCAAAACACCCAGACCCACACAGAGCCCGAGTGATCTAGCCGCTCCCGCTGTGTTAGTGAGAGACAGGGGAGTGAACCGGACTCACTCCGGTCTGAGACTCCGCCTCTCTGCGTCCATGTTTGGTGTTTACACTCAAAATCAGGCAGAGGAGAGCGCGCCGCTTGGAAAACGGATACAGTCAATTCCAGATCAATAATGTAGCAAGCCCGGAAAACACCGAGACCAAAGATCCGCCTCCCCTTTGGAAGCCACGCCCCCGCAACTCGTATTTAACCTTGTCCCTGTTGGACGTCTGGCTGCTGCAAAGCAGATCGCTTTGGGAACACTTCTTCCTTCAGCAGGCTCAGGGCTTGCCTGCACTAGGATGTGTTTTCACAGCACAGTTAGCTCGAGTTGGCATGTTACCCCCTAATTTGATTCCAGTCCATACATAAAAACCTGTAGCTCGAGTTAAATGGTGCTTAAAGTTTGAACTAAATAGCCCCTTGGGAGGGTGGGTAATAATGCGCGGGGGGGGGGGGGGGAATGTAACAGCTAATCCAATCCCTCTGCTAATGTCATATCACCCTGTTTAGCTAGAGTGCTGGGCTGAAGTGTGGTTAGTTGATTTCACTCCAACCAGACTAGGTAAAGAATGCAGTAACCTCACTGTGTTAACTCACAGTAAGCCCAGATATACACATGTTTGGGGGGGGGGGGGTCAACCTAAGATATGTGTGGTGGCATGGCTGTGCGGCAAGGGGACACCGGGTGAGGGGCTGGGGGTAGCCTCTCTGGCTGGGAGTCCAGTGGCCAAGCAGGACAGTCCTGCAGGCCGGATGTGGCCCGTGGGCCGTAGTTTGCCCACCCCTGCAATAGATGGTGCTCAAGAATTATAGTTGGAGCCAGTCAAGGTAAATATAGATACTGTCTCTAGACACGTCCGATCATAAGACCCTGTTTTCAGCTGCTTACAACTTTCGCAAACTTTTGGTATTTGGGCTGCCATTCTCCATGTGGGTGCCTGCCTGCAAGATTAGGGAACAATGTGTGGATTTGCCTGGGCTAAAAAAATTCACCCTGAAATGGACAGGCAGTGTGGCCCCGTCAGGGATGTTTCTTTTCCCGTCCACATGGAACTCCCCTACACACAGCCCTCCCTGGGAACCAGAGCAGCATGGAGAAAGAAGCCATTAACTAGAATGCCAAGGGGGCCAGAGTTTGACCTGATCCAGTGATATGGGGAGTGGGAGGGTGACAAGGAGCTGGGGGGAAAGTTTGGACAGAAGAGCTGACAAGAGCCTGGGACAGGGGGATGTATGGGGGGTGGAGACTGGTACTGACTGGGCAAGGAGACTTGGACTAGGTGCTAGTGGGGGTGGGGAAACAGTCCTACTCATCCCACCACGAACCAATCAGCAGGAGGGACGTGACCAACCCTTACATTTCCCTGAGAGGGAACAGCCCATGGTTGCCCATTATGAGGCATGTGGGTCTGTACTGACTTCATCCCATTGTGACCAACCAGGGCATTGTTCCAGCCAGCCAATCACGGGGCTCACAGACCGCCCCTCATTTAAATGCCTGCCACTATATATGAGTACAGCAGGGGGGAGGACAATGGCATTTGCAGTCAAAGGGGTTGGGCTGACCTGAGTGAAAGCAGAGCAGAGCAATGGCTGCTTCCCAGAGAGGGAGGAAGAGGGTCCAGACTCAGAGAAAACAAAAGCCCCATGGGAGGAAGACCCAGGCCAAGCAGAGGAAGTCCCGGGACAAGCGAAGGAGGCAAGCCAGGCGGAAGCCAGTGGGGAAGCGTGAGAAAAGCCCCCAAGGGAAGAAGCACTCTCCCGCCCCGTACGACGCCCAGATGCTGAAGCAGCTGCAACGGGACAACAAGCTCCTGTCACCCAAGGCCAAAGGGCTGATGTTTTCCTTCGTGAACGACATCTACAGAAAGGTGTCCACCGAGGCCGAACGCCTGAGGAAGCAGAGCCGCCGCCCCACGATCGGCCCGTCGCAGGTGCAAGCTGCCCTGCAGCAGGTGATGCCGAGGAAACGGGTCAGGCGCTCGGCCAGCCCGGTCTCGAAGAGGTCTCACTAGAGCAACATCCCTCCCCTTCTCCCTGGGGTGCCTGGGATGAGAGGAGGAGAAGGGAGAGGAGCAAACACCAGCCTGAGACACATCAGCACCCTCCTGATTAAAGAATGATGTTGCTTTAGATATGCCAAAAAAATAAAAAATAAACCCACCCAAACCAACCTGTGCTCTGCCAGAGGGACCAACTTTTCCCAGCAATTCTTCACGAGACACTGAGAGACTAAATCAGTGAGAGACTTTCTTTGCCCGAGCCTGATAGGCCGTTCCACACTGCAGCCTGCTTCAGTGAGACCATCACTAGTGGGAAGAAGAGACCATCATCTCTGGACTATTTGCATCCTACTTAAAAAGAGACCAGCCTGCTTAATGAAGAGACTTAATGAACACTTTCCGTCACTGCAAATGAGAAGCTATAGAGAAAGAGTCGGCATTAACTGAACTGAAAGGACTGGGTGCTTTCCTAGGGGAAATAACATTGTCATCTTGGCATTATATTAAAACTGGATTTTAGCAGCATTTTTGGTGTTATGTTTCCTTTAGTGTAGGGGGCAATGATGGGGTGGATTGTGCTTCGCAATTTAATATCAACTTAGTAGTAGTATAGTGTAGTGGGTGTGAATCTTTCCAGATGACTGTATCCCTTTCAGGAGCCTACTTTGTCTTGATAACCCTCAAGTTTCACCTCACTTAAAAACGATTTGCTTACAAAATCAGACATGAAAATACCAAAGTGTCACAGCCAGACTATGACCAAAAACTTGCTGACTTTCTCATGTTTACCACAGAATTAGAAATCAACTGGAATATAAGTATTGTACTTACATTTCAGTGTATATAGAGCAATGTAAGCAAGTCATTGTTGGTATGATATTTTAGTTTGTCCTGACTTTACTAGTGCTTTTTATGTAGCCTGTTGCAAAAGTAGGCAAAGATCTAGGTGAGCTGATGTACCCCCGGAAGACCTCTTTGTTCCCCCAGATAGGGGTATGTGTACCCCTGATTGAGAACCACTGGTATAGTGCCTAGAGTTATAATTGTGGATCAGGATCCCATTATGGGTAAACAGAACAAAAAGATAATCTGTGCCCCAAAAAGCTTTTAACTAGAAGTTTTGCTTTATTGAAGAAGGGGGATATTCATCCACCACTGCCAATCATTCTTCCTTCTCACAGACTAAAAGTGAACGTTCCTGTCTCAAATGTTAAAACACTTTAGACCACGGCCACCCCAAGGCTCCACCCCTACCCTTTCCCCCAAGGATCTGCCCCTGCCATGCCTCTTTCTACCCCCACTCCATCGCCTCCCCGTAGCACCTCCCACCACCGCCCAACAGCCAATCATCAGGGCCCGCCAAGCAGCTACTTGAAGGGTGGCTGGTGAGTGCTGAACACCCACTATTTTCTTCCATAGGTGTGCCAGCCCTAGAGCACCCATGGAGTCAGGGTCCATGCTTTAGACCACCTGAGAATTGAGGAGTAACTAAGGGACCAGTAAGAGACCCAGATTTTAAATCAATCAGCCAAAGGTTGGGCAAATCCATTACATATGTGGCCCAGTCACCGCACTCTCTAGTTAGACCCATTCCTTCCGCTATTACCCCAGTCTTACCTATATTGATCTGAAGTCATCTGGCTTGCACCCAGAATCCAGTCTTTGTTAAATCAGAAGGGGCCGGATCTGCCCCTCGCAGTTTTAGGATCAAGAGGGCTTTACTGCTATGTTTATAACAACAGTTCTTAGCAGGGTTAGAGGACATGACGATAGCCTTTGTTCTCCTGCCACTGGAACTGTGGTAATGAAGGTGAATCTCATCAAGCTCTCATTGTATGTAGATTAGGGTAACCAGATGTCCCGATTTTATAGGAACAGTTCCAATTTTTGTGTCTTTTTCTTATGTAGGCTCCTATTCCCCCCACACACACACACACACATGTCCCGATTTTTCACATGTGTTGTCTGGTCACCCTAATGGTAGATGCGGCCAACAAACCCTCCAGGAACACAAGAGAGGTCTGAATTTGGAATGCAAAAGTCAAGCAGGAAGAAAGAAACCCTTGTGGGTTTTCTTTATCCATCACGAAGAAACAAAAGAAAAAAACCGGGGAAGGTCACAAACCCGAACCCTTTTTTCCCTTATAACCCCCACTTTTCCCAAAAGAACAGGGGGCCTCCTGTGTATTACCTTTTGAAGACTATAATCAGCAAGCCCTACTTTAGGGGCAGACTTTTTGGAGCAAATATATTTCAATTAGCTTCCCAATCCCTTCTGTCTCTGATCCAACTCCCACCAAGTCCCTGGAGTTTTCACTGCTTTCCGTGGGCTTTGGTTCAGGTCCATGCTGAGTAGGCTGCCTTCCTCACCCAGACGCATAGAGAAGAGTGGATTTTTCCACTACAGCAATTCTCAGCCTTGGCTTTCATTCATACCTGCTGGCAAGATACTTCACATTGAACAAATACTGTTCAAAATACAGGGAAGGGAATTTCCTGTTAAGCACATTGCTGACTTCTGTGCAGCGCCCTGTTGAAATCCAGGGGCCACTCACACTAGCTAGTACTACACAGGCTAGTGTCTGCATCCTTTGGCTTTCAGGGTATGTCTACTCTACACTGCCCCCTCCCTCCCCCTCCAAAAAGGGATTGTTCTTAACTCAGGTTAGTTAGCTTGGGTTAAAGTAGCAGTAAAGACACCTTAACTTAGGTTAGCATCTGGATTTCAACCACCAGACTCCCCGATAGGCTTTAACGTGAGCTGCTAATCCAAGTGAAAAGCCAGGTTACTGTATCTTCACTGCTATTTTAACCCGAGTCCAGAACACACTTCTTTGTGCACCCTTAGTGACTAGCCTTTTGCAAATGCAGATCAAAGACCTAAACAATACAACTGTAAATATCAAAAATGGAAATACGCATCTAGGCCTAGATTAGGATTGTGACCGAGGCCAGGTCTACACTGCAAACTGACATCGGTGTCACTACGCTGCTCAGGGGTGTGAAAAGTCCACACCTCTGAGTGACTGACCTAGCTCCTGGTGTGGATAGCGCTATCTTAATGGGAGAACTTCGGCCTGGGAATGAAACACAGGGAGGGCCGGCGACAGAAATTTGGGGCCCCCCTACTCTGATAGTTTGGGCCCCCCAGCCCAGCCGCCCTCCCCCCCCAGCCCAGCCGACAGCGGCTGGGGGCCCCCCCAGCCCAGCTGGGCCCCCCCAGCCAGCCCAGCCGGCGCTCCCCCCCCCAGCTGACAGCGGCTGGGGGAGGAAGCCCAGCCGCCCCCCTCCCCTGCTCAGCCGGCGCTCCCCCCCAGCTGACAGCTGGCCACAGCGGGAGCAAGAGCCCGGGAGCGGCGTGAGCCGCCCTTGCTGCTCCCCCACCCACCCTTTCTCCCCCCGGAGTGCGCCGCTGCCGCCGGCCGGGCTCACTGCTCCTGCCGGGGACACGCGCGCTCGTCCGGAGGAGAGCTGCGCCGGATGACTACGGGTAGAGCTGTACCGGGAGCCCCACTAAAGCGCGGGGCCCGGTACAGCTCTACCCGTAGTACCCCCCTGTCGCCGGCCCTGAACACAGGCCTTGTGAATCTCAATGCAGTGATCTAGCTACTAGACCACCATAATTGCTTTCAGCCTTTGTTTCTTTCCCATAAACCTGACACTTATTTTAAAAACAAAAATAAAGCAAGCTTTGATTAGCACAATAATGGTAAATTATCAGTTCCTAATAGATCTCCAGTTTAGGGAGGGTGCTAATTACGATTATGATACTAATCAATAATAATTAACAAGGGTTAGATTCTGACATGCTTACTCCAGCTGATTTGTACTTTGACCGTCTAACAACTTTCTGGTTCTTAGTGGGAGTAAGGCAATATTTACTATAACTAAAGGGGACTCTTCCTTTGTTTCATCTTTTAAAAAAAGGTTTGATCCCAGATTCGCTGCACCTTACAAAATACCCCCCTTACTTTGCTAGACAGTGCAATTTTTTTATCAGCGCCCTTTGCCCCTTTAAACTAATAATTGAGTTTTATTTCTCTCATTTATATAGGAAGTAGTGCCTTACTGCACAATTTATTCTGCTGATTTCAATGGGCCACTTGTGGCAGAATCTGGCCCCAAAGGAAGGCACCAGCATTGTCTCCATTTCAGAGATGGGGAAACTGAGGCATGGAGCGGGGACTTTGCTCAAAGTCACTCAGGAGAGTCAAGACTGGAATCCAGCTGTCTGCTGCACTACTCCAAGGCCACACTGCCAAATAATGAGGAGAGAAAAGTCAGCTTGTTCCCCGGCCTCCCAGAGGCGTTGTTGCTGAAGGGCCTTCTGCTGTTCAGTAAAATCAGAAAGGGACAAAAAATGTTAGCCTCCGATCATTTGGTGACTCCCTAAGAAATATGCCCTATGGCTCCTAAGAGAAACAGCAAGGTTTCTCTGCACACATGATTAATTTTATTCACCACTGTCCAGGTGGTTTCAATGGCCTTACTCCTGTGGGTAAAGTTACTCAGGGGCGTTTGTGCTTCCAGTAATCAGCCTTCACAAATGTTTCTCCCAGGTCCTCCTCGTCTAGCTAGCAGTTTTCTAAGCCACCTATGGCTGGGCTCCCAATAGAATCATTCACAAGCATAAAAACAATGTTAATTTCTCTTTCCACGTTGCAGTAGCATGTAAAAATCTGTCCCTCTGAAACTATAGCACCAACTTTAAAAAATGGTTAAAAAAATATTCAGAATCTCTTTGTCTTCCTCTGTGAAAATTTTCATTTAAAAATGGCATTCCCTGACCGGGAATCGAACCCGGGCCGCGGCGGTGAGAGCGCCGAATCCTAACCACTAGACCACCAGGGAAGACCTGGCAAAAGGGCACTGTAGGCTATACTCCTGTATCTATGTACAGAGTTTAGCCGCAATTTGTTCAGAGCAAAGCAGAAAGTCAAAACCCTTCGCTGCAATCGCACACAATCATTTCACGTCCCTGAGCAAACCACCTCGACTGCAGGGGTAACTGCAGCGGGCACAAATCGGCAGAGACTGGCTTTACCCCGCCGCTGCTGCTGTTAATTTCACCTTTGAAAGAGCTGTCAGTGTGGGTTAGAGGTTTTACGTCTCTTTTCAAGCTTCTCTGAACAATGCTAAAATCAGAAGGGCTGCTGATCCACCCCTAAATCTTCCTTTTACCCCTTAAAGCCTCTTCACCAGGGCAAATCTAATGGAAAAGAGCCCTGGAGACAAAACACATATTTTTAAATATACTGTGAATGAAAAGGAAGGAAGGGATCCATGGTTTGTTTTCCCATTTTAATCCAAGGAGATTAAAACTTCCTTTCAAATATAGCACAGTGATTCACTCAAAAATAACGTGTCAGGAGTGGGATTTGAACCCACGCCTCCATACGGAGACCAGAACACCCAGTAGGAGGGGAAGATACACTCTTGAGTCTGGCGCCTTAGACCACTCGGCCATCCTGACATTGATGAGGTGACTTTTGAAACAAGTCCCTCATAATCTCTCTTCACTGTTTTCCTGCTGTTTTCAGACTTTTATGATATACCTAGACCCACGCTTGATGCTGAACCATAAAAAGGATCATAGACGCCTCTAACTACTCCTGCTAGTTTAGGCAGCTGGCTCACACAGACTCTAAACCGGTTGCTGTTTGCTGCTGTGATACTCACTCCTATTCCCTGCCAGGAACGGGCTAGCACAGTCCTTATTAGATTTCAGTCCATCTTCCTGAACCAGTTTTTTTTCCAGATCCCTTTTCTCCCTTCTCCAAATGGACCTGGCCAGTTTCTCATACCTCCCTCTAGTCTTCTTACTTGTTCCCCTTCCCCAGGACAGAGTCAAGATCTATAAAGTCACCCAGGAGTGGACTTCACCATTCAGCTAGAGCCCTTCTGAATATAGCCTGTGCTTGGATTGAACTCTCTCATTGGCTCAAAAGAGAAAAATAGTGAGCCCTGCTTGGTAGTGTTTGCAGTCATGTTCCAATCTATCCAATCCTCTTCCCCATACACTCTGCTCAGTGGCATGGCTAGAGAACCTGCTGCTGCTGCACTATCACCTCTTTCCCTTCCAGTCCCCATCCTCAACCCATTACAAACCAATGCAGCCTGGTGTATAGTAGAGATCTTTATCTCCCAGCCGAAAAAGCAATGCCACACACCCAGTCAGGGCCGGCGACAGTGGGGTACTACGGGTACAGCTGTACCGGGCCCCGGATTTTAGGGGGGCCCCGGTACACAGCTGTACCCATAGTCGTCCCCCCTTGTCGCCGGGCCTGGAGAGCGGGGAAGGGGCAGGGAGGCGGCGCGGCTCTCCTCCGGACGAGCGCGCGTGTCCCCGGCAGGAGCGGTGAGCCCGGCCAGCGGCAGCAGCGCAGCCCAGGGGAGAAAAGGCGGGGAGGGGAGGCTCCGCAGCATGGTAGGGCTTCCCCTGCCAGGTCGGGGGGGGGGGGGGGGAGAAAGAAAGGGCGGCTCGCGCCACTCCCGGGCTCGCGCTGCCGCCAGCTGCTGTCAGCTGGGGGGGGGGAGCGCCGGCTGGGCTGGGCTGGGGACCCCCCCCCGCTGGGCTTCCCCCCCCAGCCGCTGTTGTTAAACGTTGTTAAAGTCGACGTTAAGTCGTAGTGAAGACATGCCCATTGATAGCCCTGCAGCTGGGCTGGTGGAACAAAGCCTGTGACCTCACAGTCCTGTGGCTAGGCTAGTCTAACAAGGTGATTGTGATGTCACAGCCCAGTCTCTGTGAGATCTGTTATAAAAATCAGGATAGGTCTACATGAGGAAACGCTATAGCAGCAGCACTGTAGTGTAGACACTTACTACAGCCAACGGAGGGGTTTTTCCCATCACTCACCGGCACCAACTTTTGTCAGTGCCGGTGGGTGCTCGCACTGCCCTGGCCCTGCCCCTGCTCCATGCCAACTCCACCCCAGCCTCAAAAGTCCCCACCCAAACTCTGCACTTCCCTGCCCCTATTGGACCTCTCCCCAAATCCCCATCCTGGCCCTGCCTCCTCCAAGCACGCTGCATTCCCCCTCCTCCCCCCTCCCTCCCAAGCTTGCCCTGTGAAACAGCTGTTTCGCGGCACTAGCTCTGGGAGGGAGGGGGAGAAGCAGGCGGCTGCGGTGAGCTCAGGGGAGGAGGTGGAGTGGAGGTGAGCTGGGGGGGGGGGATGAGCTGCCAGTGGGTGCTAAGCATCCACCAATTCTTGTCCATGGGTGTGCCAGCCCCAGAGCACCCGCAGAGTTGGCGTCTATACCATCACTGTAGTACATCCACCTCTCTGAGAGGGAGTCTACACTGGGGCTTCGGTCGGCTTAACTATGTCTCGCAAGACTGTGTGAATTTTTCACACCACTGAATGATGTAGACCTCTACATTTTATATGCAGAGCAGGCCTCAGTTATGAAGTTTTTTCGGTGTAGCTATGTTGGTCAGGGGATGTGAAAAAGCCATACTCCCTAGGCAAGATAACCATGCCGACAAAACTCCCATTGTAGATGCAGCTATACTAGTGTTTCTCAAACTGGGGCTTGTGAACCCCTGGGGATTTGTGAAATGTTACAGGGGGTTCTCAGGAAAAAAATCCCTAATGACGGACAGAGCTGTCCCCAGGGATCCCGCACGGCACAGGGCCAGCAGCCTGGAGCCCCTGGACTTCCAAGAACTAAGCAGATCAAAGCCAGTATATCTATCACACTGAGGAGATTTAAACTTCAAGACTTCTTGTAAGAAATGGAAAGGGAGGTGGATATTTTTTGCTGTTTTTTAAATTAAATAGGCAGCTAGTGTTGTTTGTAAAATTATTGGGAAGAACAAGTTTAAGCTTTGTTGTAATGTGCGTTGTTTGCCTGGACTGCTCAAGACCTGAACGCTTGTGTAGGCAGAACAATTTGAGTTGGCTTCTTAAATCTCTTCATGCTGTTTCACATCTGATACTCCTGGATGAAACATAGGAGCCTTGTCTTATAACAGGCTTATTCAAAGTGATACAAGCTTGGAAGAGTGTTGCCATTTTCATAATGTAATAACAATACTGTAAAGATAAATAATAAATAATGTGTAATGAGCATGTCATAAAAACAAATTTTATATTTCCAAGATCACTGCTTTTATAATTTATACTCAGGTAAAGGAAAAAATCCCTGGAAATATTCATTTTTAGGAGGGGGTTTGCGAGACTTGGCATTTTAGTGAAAGGGGTTCACAGGTTGTTAAAGTTTGGGGACCACTGAGCTATACCAACATAAGAGAGTTTCTGCCAACACAGCTAATGGCAGTCAGGGAGGCTACAGAAAAACTCCTTCTGTCATCATATGCTGCATCTACACTAGGGGGCTCTGCCAGTATAGCTAGATGGGTGTGCCTATACCAGCAAAGCATTTATAGGGCTGGTCTTCACTAGGGGGGAATCAACTTAAGATACACAACTTCAGCTATGTGAATCATGTAGCTAGGGTGACCAAACAACAAATGTGAAAAAACTGGAACAGGGGGTAGGAGGTAGTAGGAGCCTACAGAAGAAAAAGACCCCAAAACCAGGACTGTTCCTATAAAATCAGGACATCTGGTCACCCTACACGTAGCTCAAGTTGGCATATCTTCAGCTGACTTACCTGCCATCCTCACGTCGGCGGCAGTCGGCGGCACGCTCCCCTGTTGACTCCAGCTTGCACCTCTCAGCGAGCTGGAGTTCTGGAGTCGACAGGGGCGCCGCGGGCGATCCATTTTTCACATCTTCACGAGAGACGCGAGAAATCGATCACTAACAGATTGATCGCGGGTAATGAAGACAAGCCGTTGGTAACAGTCATAGTGTAGTAGACAAGACCTCAGACTAGAGACCACTGGCATCTTTATGTACCTTAAGAATAAGAATGGGGTATCTTTTGGCTTTAATAGCTCAGATTAAAGCCAAAAGACACCCCATTCTTATTCTTCAAAAAACAAGAAACACACAACAAGCCGCTCCTAAAATTCCACTTTTATTGTAACACCAAGATGATTGTTACATTGGAATGCTGGGGAATGTATCTCAGTTCAACCCTCCTATGCTCCCCGGAGTCTCTCCCATTCCAGATCACTCCCACTCTTCCCATCTTCAAAACTAATTTAAAACTCACTAGCTCTCTCTTTAAGAATGTGAACACTTTAAGAAGAATAAACAGAAGGATTTTGATTTTTTATGCTAGTTCTAGCCTGCAAATACATGGGCTATGTTAGAAAACAATTGTCTCTGTAGGAAGAGTTGGGGGGGGAGGTTGCTGCTTTTGGGGGGGGGGCGTAAAATACAGCCATTGTCACATACGGTTACATTTCCAGGGATTTCAGCAGGCTTTAGATCTGGCCAACTCTGATTTAGGGTATGTCTTCATTACAGCAGTAGTTCGATTTCCTTTATTTCGATGTTGTGAACGCGACTGTATACAGTCGATGTTGTGTGTCTTCACTAGGCACAGCTAAGCACAGCAAGTCGACAGTGTCTGTCCGCAAAACTTTTGCAAGCGTCGACATGACGAGCGTTGCACTCTGGGTACCTATCCCACAGTTCCCTGGTCCCCCAGCAGGCACCATTTCGAGTGCTGCACTATGGGTAGGCATTTCCAAATTTCGCACCCTTTTTCCGCGCCGCCCACCCCCATTACGAGCGGTGCACTGTGGGTAGGCATCCCATAATTCGCGCCCTTTCTCCGCGCCGTGCTAACGCCATAGCATTGCAAGCATGAAGCCTGCTGACACCACGGCTGCAGTAATGGCTGTTGTGAGGACCTCGATCACGGTTGCTGAGTTCCTGCTGCACCGTCTGCAGAGGAGGAATGCGATCCGGGGAGAACTGCGCTTTCTGGAACCCGACGACAGTGAGGAGGAGATGGACGAGGACGTGCACGAGATGGACAAAGACATGCACAGCGGGGACGACATGGACACTGCCGTTTTTGGAAGTAGGGCGACTGACAATCTGTCAAAAATGGTGGCAATGGGGCAGGCTCATGCCATCGAACGCCGATTCTGGGCCAGGGAAACAAGCACGGACTGGTGGGACCGCATAGTGCTGCGGGTCTGGGATGACTCCCAGTGGCTCAGAAACTTCCGCATGCGAAAGGGCACGTTCCTGGAACTTTGTGACTTGCTGTCCCCGGCCCTCCGGCGCAGGAATACCAAAATGAGAGCGGCCCTTACAGTGGAGAAGCGAGTGGGGAGGGGGGAGGGAAAGAGGGTTCAAGGACAGCAGGCTTACAGCACAGCAAGGGAGCAGGTTCTCAAACGCCATCTCGGGCACTCATAAAGCTGGTTTTCAAGGCGTTCCTGAGGCGCAGGGCCTCATGGTGTGCTCTTCTACTTTCCCTGCTGTTTGGCTGCTCGTAAGTAGCAGACAGTAAATTTGCCTCTGCCTCCCAGCCCGCCATAAACGTTTCCCCCTTGCTCTCACAGATATTGTGGAGCACAGAGCAAGCAGCAATAACAATGGGGATATTTCTCTCGCTGATGTCTGAGCGAATCAATAACGAACGCTATCTCCCCTTCAGACGGCCAAATGCACACTCTACGGCCATTCTGCACTTGCTCAGCCTGTAATTGAACAGCTCCTGACCCCTGTCCAGGGCTCCTGTGTAGGGCTTCATAAGCCAGGGCATTAGGGGGTAGGCTGGGTCCCCAATGATAACGATCGGCATTTCGAACCCCACACACACACACACAGAAATTTTCTGGTCGGGGAAGAAAGTGCCTTGCTGCAGCTGTCTAAAAATCCTAGAGTTCCTGAACACTCGAGCGTCATGAAGCTTTCCCGACCACCCCACGTACAGGTCGGTGAAACGTCCCTTGTGGTCAACCACTGCTTGCATGACCATTGAATAATATCCCTTCCGGTTTCTGTACTCGGCGGCCTCATGGTCCGGTGCCAAGATAGGGATATGAGTCCCATCTATAGCCCCACCACAGTTAGGGAATCCCATGGCGGCAAAGCCATCTATTGTAGCTTGCAGGTTTCCGAGGTTTATAACCCGGTGTAGCAGCCGCTCGACGATTGCCCTGCTTACTTGCATCACAGCAAAGCCCACTGTAGACCTACCCACCCCAAACTGATTCGCCACTGACCGGTAGCTGTCTGGCATTGCAAGCTTCCAAAGGGCTATCGCCACTCGCTTCTCAACTGTAAGGGCCGCTCTCATTTTGGTATTCCTGCGCCGGAGGGCCGGGGACAGCAAGTCACAAAGTTCCAGGAACGTGCCCTTTCGCATGCGGAAGTTTCTGAGCCACTGGGAGTCATCCCAGACCCGCAGCACTATGCGATCCCACCAGTCCGTGCTTGTTTCCCTGGCCCAGAATCGGCGTTCGATGGCATGAGCCTGCCCCATTGCCACCAAATTTGAGAGATTGTCAGTTGCCCTACTTCCAAAAACCGCAGTGTTCCTGTCGCCCCTGCTGTGCACGTCCTGGTCCATCTCCTCCTCACTGTCGTCGGGTTCCAGAAGGCGCAGTTGTCCCCGGAGCGCATTCCTCTGCAGACGGCGCAGCATGAAATCCGCTACCGTGATCGAGGTCTTCACAACGGCCATTACTGTGTCCGTGGTCTCAGCGGGCTCCATGCTTGCGTTGCTCTATGGCGTTAGCGCGGCGCGGAGAAAGGGTGAGAATTATGGGATGCCTACCCACAGTGCACCGCTCGTAATGGGGGTCGGCGGCGCGAAAAAAGGGCGCGAAATTTGGAAATGCCTACCCATGGTGCAGCACTCGAAATGGTGCCTGCTGGGGGATCAGGGAACTGTGGGATAGTACCCACAGTGCAACGCTCGCTATGTCGACGCTTGCAAAAGTTGTGCGGACAGACACTGTCGACTTGCTGTGCTTTGCTGTGCCTAGTGAAGACACACAAAATCGACTGCATACAGTCTGCTTTACAAAATCGAAATAAAGGAAATCGAACTACTGCTGTAGTGAAGTTGTCTCTGAGTTTACAAAGATGACAAGTCTCTGCTCCATTCGGTCTGCCGCCTGGTGGCCAACAACAGAAAGCCTCTCTCCCTGACTCAGCCGAGAGATGACAGTCTCTTTTTAAATAACTAGGCTGACCATATTTCCTTGTGACAAAAATGGGACATTGGGATGGCAAAAATGGGACTGGGTTATAACTCCCTTCAGACCCCAAATATAACCCTACAATGCCCCCCCCCCATATCCATAAAGTCACCAATACCCAACCCTCACATAACCACCTCCAGGCCCCCCAACACCATCCCACTACCAACCCCCCAGCCCCTTACGCCCCCACAGCCTTCCCTACACAACCTCTCCCTATAGCCCCCCACTAGCAACCAATACACCCCCCAGGCCTCCCCAATGGCCTCAAAACACAGCCCCACCATCACCCCCAGCCTCCCACCTCCCCCATGACCCCCCAGCTCATCCCACCCCTGTAAGCCACACCGCTGTGCCCCCCTCCCCAGCTACCACCTACGCTGGGCTCCACGTTTCCTCCACGTGGGGGGGGGGGAGTGAGGCACCAGGCAGCCCCTGCCCGGCCAGCAGCTCCATTCTGCCGTTGCGCCGGGCTCTGCTGTAACCAGCTCGCGCGACACGTGGAGGCGGCCCAGCCAATTGCGCCGTGTGGGCTCTGCAACAGCGGAGGGGAGGGGGGAGCAGGCCGGGGAGGGGAAGGGACTGAAGGGCTGCGGGAGGAGGCGGGACCCGGCCGTGGGTCCCTGAAATAAGCCACGTCCCATTTTTTTTACAAAAAACGGGACAAATTTGATATTTTTATTAAAAAGACGGAACAGTCAGAAAATATGTAAAAAACGGGACAGTCCCGTTCAAAACGGGACGTATGGTCAGTCTATAAATAACCCAAATTCTCTCAGGAATTCAGGCTGTAGCATACAGGCCCCTTAAGGAGCTCTCATTGACTGCAGCGTGATGGCCCCTTGTTTTAGGTGATGGGATGGAGTCTCGTTCCTTCAGCTGAGTATCTGGCATGCAGAAGCGTGTGAGGTTGGTCCACTAGTAGGGGGCAAAGTGCAGGTTTGTTAGACGTGTTTCCAGCAATTTTCAGTCAGGCAGGTGTTGGGGTCTCTCAGGCTGGTGTTTCCTTCTCTCCCTTCTCCCCTCTTGTTCTTTCTCTCCCCCCCAAGCC
Source organism: Sternotherus odoratus (assembly GCA_032164245.1). Classification (NCBI taxonomy): domain Eukaryota; kingdom Metazoa; phylum Chordata; order Testudines; family Kinosternidae; genus Sternotherus; species Sternotherus odoratus. The sequence continues at coordinate 10,382,276 of JAVMKO010000012.1, forward strand.
GGGCTTGCCCCCAGGGAGAAGGGAGGGATGGTTCTCTTTGCGGACTCATTGCAGACAGGAGTGGCCGAGTGCTTGGCCACTTCCCTTGGCATCACCTGCTGCAGGGCAGCTCGCACCTCTGAGGAGCCCAGGGCGGGAAACTGTTTCTGCTTCCTCAGATGCTTGGCCTCGGTGGATACCTGGCTGTAGAGATCGGACATGAAGGATTTCATCAGCCCCTTGGCCTTGGCCGACAAGCACACCTTCCTCATCTGCCTCAGCATCTTGGAGGCGTAGCGGGTGGGGGCACCATTCTTCCCCAGGGCCTTCTTCTCCTGGCAGCTCTTCAGCAGCTTTGCCGCTGGCTTCTGCCTCATCTGATGCCCCAGCTGGGGCTGGCGTTTTCCCTGCCTGTGGGAGGCCTGTGGCTTATCTTGCTGGGGTTTCTGTCTCCTCTTAGTCTGGACCTTCACCATCCCTCTCTGGGCAGCTGTCATCTTTCCACTCTGCTCCTGCTCAGCTCAGCTCTCCCTAGCCAAATGCCACCAGCCTCCCCCACATTTTCATATAACAATTAGCACGCAAATGAGGGGCCACCCTGAGCTTGCTCATTGGGTAGCCAGGCTGCCACTCCAGCCAATTGCATTATGACTAGGACTATACAAGCCCCACTGTTCATGTGTGTGCAGTTGTGTCATTTTCTCTTCCTTATGCAAATGACAGGCTTTTAAAACCTAGGTGCTTATTGGCTGTTGACTGGTCGTTCTGACCAATGAGGTGACCCATGGAGATTTTGCATATTAAAATTCCATTAGTCACATCTTGATATTATTGCACCAATCTTTTATTTTATTGGGTTGAATTTATTTTGATCATTCATTTTTTTTATTTCCATGTTATCAGTTGTAATCAAGTTAATGGTATTACAATTACTTATTAATAATTATATTTCTAATAATTATTAATTATTATTATTATTATTATTGCAATCGCATCTAGGAGCTCTAGTCCTGAACCGGTGCCCCATTGTGTTACGCGCTATACAAACAGAACAAAAAGATGGCCCTGTGTTTTGTTTTTAGGTTCCTCCCTTCATTATTATTTCTTCTTGTCTCTCACATAACATTGGTTTAAGTGCAGAGCAACTGGACAGCATTTGTCCATATTTTATTATTTGATTTCAATGGTGAAGGCTTCTCTTGCCTTCACAAGCTCCTGCGGAATGAGCTATCGCTTCGGGGTTTGTACGCTTTTTCATTTGTAATGTATAAAATGTTTCCATCCAAGTTCACTCTCAGCACTTGTACATATGTTCTAAAGCCAATGCACATAAAGGGATAACTATTTACCCCAGAAGTGACCCTCTCATGATCAAAGCCAAGTTACTTTCCAACTGTTCGCCACAAGAAGATAGCTGGTGATGAAATGGAAAGCCCTTGTTACATGACACAGTGAGATGCTTGTGTCTGTTTTACCAACTCGAATTCTCTCCAGAAAGGTGTTTAAATACCTGTCAGGATCCAAGCCTTTATACTCAGCAATTCAAACATTTTGTACCGAGTGAAAATGCTTATTGTCATTGAAGCCAACAGGACAATTAGCTGCAGTAAACAAGTGCTTTGCTCCATAGTAAATGTTGGTGAGATCGGGCCCTTATTGCATACAGTCTTGCATTTCAGGCTGACAGAGGCCTGGAACAGAGAACCAAAGGAGAATATCTCGGATGGCATAGGATCTTGGAAATGGCAGGATATTGCAAAACATTACATAGACCCTGATTTTCAGAGGTTCGTAGCTCCCATTGACTTCAACTGGAGTTCTGGGGGCTTGGCATTTTGAAAACTACATCATATAGGTCTAATTCAACTTCCTTTGGAATCATGGAAGTTTCCCACTGGAGACAGTTGGAGTTTCCTATTTACTGCTATGGGAGATGAATCAGATCCTATATGCTGCAAGACAGGAAGACACTCTCATTGGCCTCAATCCAGCAGAACAGCTAAGCAAGTCCATAATCCCCTTTAAATCAATGGAATTACACATGTGCTTGAAGTTACACATGTGCTTAAGTGCTTTGATGTATTAGGGACCACGGGACCAAGTTTTCAAAGGTATTTAGGCCCCTTACAATGCTGATAGGCCTAGTGAGATTTTCAAAAGTGTCTCAACATATTAGAAACCCAACTGCTGTCAAAATCAATGGGAGTTAGGAACCTAACCTGCTTAGGGGCTTTTGAACACCTGCATCTTTAGGCACCTTAGTACCTTTGCAAATCTGGCCTGTTGAAAATAGATTTCCATCTGTTTTGCTCAGATTGGACACAATCTCAGGCACTCAGAAGGGGCTAGGCTGTCTGAACTTCTCTCTGCTGACTTCCTTCCATTCTCAGTGTTGTTGGATGTTCTCAAATTTTAGGATAAAATTTCACAACCACCAACAGGATGAAGACCTGCCCATTGTGGTTATTGGGGAAAGGAAGCGTTGGGGCTATTATTATTATTATGGTGGGAAATTATGCTACTGCCTTTTATAGACCCAGTTGCTTAATCCCCGGAAGCAAGCAGTAGCGAGGTTCTGCCGAAGACGCCATCTCTTCTGTTAACATTCTCATCAATATTTACCCTCCCGTTTGAGAACAGTTACCAAGCAGATTCTAATTAACCAACTTCAGCTACACCTAATTCTTCTTCTTTATGAATGCCTTACCAATCTTGATCTAGTCTGTGATAGGTTGCCCCTCTTTAAGATGCCACCTGAAGTTTTGAGATACCACTGAGCCCACCTGTTCTGCGAGCTTGGGCCCCCTTGTTACCTGTCTTGATGAGCCAGGCTCTTAAGCATCCTCCAGCACACACACAAGCAGGGCCACACCCAATTGCAAAATGACACAGACACTGAGATCACCTCTGGGAAGACTCAGCTAAAGGGACTTGCCCCAGCATTCAGGTGTCCACCTCCCTTGAATGTAGGGTGACCAGACAGCAAGTGTGAAAAATCAGGACAGGGAGTGGGGATAATAGGTGCCTACATAAGAAAAAGCCCAAAATGTCAGGACCGTCCCTATAAAATTGGGACATCTGGTCACCCTACTTGAGTGTAGACCCAAAGGCATATTATGAAATCCACCTCCTCCCTCAATGTGGAGGAAGGTATGCACAGCCTCTTACTTCCCCCCCCCCCACACACACACACACAAATGAAGTGCACAAATTGGGTTATATTATAAACAAGAAATAAATTGATTAACCACTTAAACTCTACCTTTTATAGTTAAAGTGATAGCAAAGAGAACAAAGCAGATTACTAAGAAAATAAAACAAAACACTCAAACTAAGCTTGTTTCACTAAAGAAACTGGTTACAAATAGTAATTTCTCACCCTAGATATTGTTGCAGGTAGATTACAGAAAGTCTTGAAAGGTGGTTGCACTGGCCTGCAGCTTGAGATTTCAGGTTTTATTACCCACAAGCTAGACTCTGTTCCAGCTTGGACTCAACCCTTCTCCCCCAAGTTCAGTTCTTGCTTCCAGGTGTTTTTCAGTTTCTCTTTGGGAGGGGAGGCAGAGGAGAACCCTGACGATGTCACTCCCCTGACTTACATAGCTCTTGTGTAAGGCGGGAACTCTTTGTCTTGCAGTGGAAAAACACTGGCTTTCCAAAAAGCGGGGGGCGGGTCCCTTACCAGGTGACTCAGACCCTTGTCTCTGTAGGGCTGTGGCAGCCATTAGTCACAGGGCATCTGGAGCATCCACTGGAAGACTAAGCTCTTCCACAGTCCGTTGTCTTTGCTAATGGGCCATCAGCCCTGTCTGGCTTTTTCATTGTTGTACCTGAAGGGCTAGTTGGGACTAGCCCTTCAGTTCCCATGTGAGGGGCTAGTTCCCCTTTGAAATACAGACACATAGTCAATATTCCTAACTTCAGATACAGAAATGATACAGGCATACAAATTGGATAATCACATTCAGTACATTAGAACCTTTCCAATGATATCTTACATGATCCATCTTGCACAAAGTATATCTCAGTTATGCCATATCATAAGCATATTTCCATAAATAATATGGGATGGAATGTCACATAGACCTAGTGCTGGATAAGGAATTGTGGTTGTTGAGGATCTCTTGCTAGTGAGGCTCTGAGGTCAGGTGTCCATTTTAGACTTTAGCCTATCTACCATCAGCCCCAATATGGTTGATCATGAGGTCTTGCGGGACCTGGCAGAGGTGGCCAGAGTGACTTTTAACTGTAAACAAGGGTGGGAAAAGGAACTAAAATTGGTGCTGTAGAGCTGGGGTTCTCAATCTTTCCCTCCTGCTCTCCCCTCCCCCACCCCCAAATCCTATAAAAACTCCATGGCCGACCTGTGCCACAGCAACTATTTTTCAGCATATAAACTCCAGGGCCAGCATTAGGAGTTAGCAAGGGCAATCACCCAGGGCCCCACACCACTGGGGTCCCCACAAAGCTAAGTTGCTCAGGCTTCGGCTTCAGCCCTGGGTGGTGGGGTTCAGAGCCCAGGGCTTTGGCTTTCTGTCCTGGGCTTCAGTGAGCCTAATGCCAGCCCTGCCTGGCAGACCCCCTAAAACCTGCTCGTAGCCTCCCTGGGGGCTTTGGATCCCTAGCTGAAAACCACTGTTTTAAAGCAACTCCATTCTTTCCTTTCTTAGAGATTCCACAGAGTTGTACTGGACACATCCTCCTTAAGGGAAGTGTTTATTGTACACATGAAGGCCCTAGAGGTAAGGGACTGTAAGACATAACATTTTAGCATCTTCTGTGTAATTTGGACAATACCAAAGTAGTTAGGAAGAGGAATAAAACTGGAGGAACTGTAGATGGTTGTTACTGTTCTCTAGGCTGAAAGGCTAGCCTATATCCACTCTTTTCTTAATCTATATATATAAAAGTCAAATGGTGTATGTATGTATGCACGTATGTATGCTTACTCCTTCCACACCGTTTGAGCTAGAGACTTGAAATTTGGTACAGTTAGAGGTCTTGGGGTCCTAATGACCGTAAGAGACGAAAATTTTTCAACTCTCACCTCTGACGCCCCCCAGGGGTGAAATTCTTTAAAGGCCAATCACATCAGCTGGGCAGCTGCTGTTCTCTGTGACAGTTATGATGTCATAATACCCCCTCCAACAGACACCGCACTCGCTCAGCTCTCTGCCCCCTCCCCCCTCCAACGGAACCCTGGAATCCCTCAGCTCTCTGCCCCTACCCCCCTCCAACGGAACCCCGGAACCCCTCAGCTCTCTGCCCCCTCCCCACCTCCGATGGACCCGAGTTGGGTTTGGTCAGAGGGTAAGTGAGGTAGGGGTGTCGGGTTTGGTCGGGGGGTGAGGTGGGGGTGTCGGGTTTGGTCGGGGGGGTGAGGTGGGGGTGTCGGGTTTGGTCGGGGGGTAAGTGAGCCGGGGGTGTTGGGTTTGGTCTGGGGGGGTGGGAAGGTGTCTGGGTGGGTGAGGGGTGAGGTGTGGGTGTTGGGGTTGGTCAGGGGGTGTTTTGGTTTGGGGGGGTAAGGTGGGGGTGTTGGGTTTGGTTGGGGTTGAGGAGGGGGGTCGGGTTGGTCGAGGGGAAGTGAGGTGTGGGTGTCGGGTTTGTTTGTGGTGGTAGGTAGGGGTGTCGGGTTTGTTTGTGGGGGAAAGTGAGGTGGGTGTGTCAGGTTTGGTCTACGGGGGGTGAGGTGTGGGTGTTGGTCAGGGGGTGTTGGGGTTGGTAGGGGGAGACGTGGGGGTGTTGGGTTTGGGTTGGGGGGTGAAAACGTGAATCGGGGTTGGTTGAGGGGTAAGTGAGGTGGGGGTGTCGGGTTTGGTCGGGGGGTGAGGTGGGGGTGTCAGGTTTGCTCTCTCCCCCATCCAACAGACCCCGCACTCACTCAGCTGTCTGCCCCCTCCCCACCTCCGACTGACCCGAGCAACGCCGGGTATTTTCGCTAGTGATTTATAATCTTGAGTTCTTATCCTTCCAAGCTGACAACGGAGGCCTATATGACTTTATCATCGGCGGCTGGATATTTATTTTAAGCACTGATCAGAAAAAAGGGATGCATTGAAAGCCCTTTGCGTTCACTCTAGCAGAAGTCTACACCTCATTAAGACTTTATCTTAAATGCTCATAGACTCATAGACTTTGAGGTCGGAAGGGACCATCGTGATCATCTAGCTAGTCTGGCCTCCTGCACATTGCAGGCCAGACAACCTCACCCACCCATCCCTCTAATAGACCCCTAACCTCTGGCTGAGTTACTGAAGTCCTCACACATCATGATTTAAAGATAATCCACTATTTACACTAGTTTAAACCTGCAAGTGACCCATACACCATGCTGCAGAGGAAGGTAAAAAAACCCAAGAGGGGCTCTGCCAATTGACCCGGGGAAAATTCCTTCTGACCCCAAATATGGCTATCAGTTAGACACCGAGCATGTGGGCAAGACCTTCCAACCAGACACCTGGGAAATAATTCTCTGCAGTAAGTCAGAGACCTCCCCAGCTAGTGTCCCATCACTGGCCGTTGGAGATATTTGCTCCTAGCAGTCGCAGACTGGCTACATCATGCCATTGTAGGCAGTCCCATCAGACCATTCTCTCCGTAAACTTATCAAGCTCCACCTTGAACCCAGTTAACTAAAACATAAAGCACTTCCCCCCCTCCCCCCATATAAAGGAAACATTTAGCAACAGAAATTGCTGCTAAAATCCTGTTTATTATAAAGCCAAGATGACCTTAATTTCTCCCCTTATGATAACATCTCATTGGCAATCCTTTGACTTTGAACGTTGGCAGACTCTTTCAGTGAAGCAATGCAGAGAAGACAGTCTCCATCCATCACGGAAAGTACCTCCTGCAAATTCAAGGTGTAGCAGGACAATCTTTTTTCCCCAGGTGTGAAAAGTCTTTGGTGCTGGTTCAGGATACTCTCTTCTTCTGATGAAGAACAGTATTTCTCGCAATGTTTGATGATCCCATTGTTTCAGGATGCTGCATGACCTTCCCTCATTCATAATCATGGAGATTCCACTTTTGATTCCATCTCTCCTCTAGCTCAAGCTCCCGCATCAAGAATTGCTGTACTCAAGGTTGGTCCCTCAGCAAGGGGCAAAGTGCAGCTTTTCTGGTCATCTCAAAGACAATGATAGATCTTTACTCAGGCAGGTGTTAGGGTCAATCAGGCTGGTGTTTGCTCCGCTCCCTTTTCCCCTCTTGCTCTTTCTTTTACCCCTGCCATAGTGTAGGGCCTTAGGGGGAAAGGAAAGGAAATGTTTCTCTAATGAGACTTGCTGCAGATGGAGATGATGGAGTAATTGGCAACATTCTCCTTCATCACCTTCTCCAGAGCGGCTTGCACCTCTGAGGTGCCAATGAAAGACCCACGTCTCTTCTTTCTCCGACGGTCAGCCTCCATGGATACTCCACTGTAGAGATTGCACATGGAGGAATTCATCAGCCCCTTGGCTTTGGCTGACATGCGCCAATTTCCCTGCTGCAGCCGGCCCATCATCTCAGAGATATACAAAGTAGAAAAACGCCTCTTACCCTGGCTTTTCCTCAATCGCTTCAACACCAGCTTCCACCTGCCTTGCTGGGGCTGGGACGTTTTCCGCTTGGGCTGTGGCTTCTGGAGCACCATCTGCTGGGTCTTCTGCCTCCTCCGAATCTGGGCCTTCTTCTTTCTTCTCTGGGCAGCAGCCATTGCTCTCCACCCTGGTCTCTCTAGCTCAGTTCTTGGCCTGCAGTGGCTTCGCATCAGCTGTACTCCTATATAGTAACAGGCATTCAAATGAGGCACTGACTCTGCCCAGTGATTGGCTAGCTGGGACAATGGCCTTATTAGCCACACTGTAATGGTGATACTCGTAATGGGGGACTCGAATTCACTCCTTCTCATGTGAAAATGAAGGAAATTGTAGCATTCTGTGCTCACTGGCTTTTGGTAGGATGAGTAGGCCAATTAAGTTGCTATGGGGATTTTTGTGGAGTATATTAGGGGCCGGCTGCCATTACCTGATTGTTGACTATAATTTATTATTTTAATATTTACAGTAGAACCTCAGAGTTACGAACCCCAGAGTAACGAATGCTCACCAGTCCACCACACACCTCATGTGAAGATGGAAGTACACAGTCAGGCAACAGAGATGAAAAAAACGCAAATACTATACAGTACAATACTGTGTTAAATGTAAACTATTAAAAAAATACAGGGAAAGCAGCATTTTTCTTCTGCATTGTAAAGTTTCAAAGCTGCATTAAGTCAATGTTCAGCTGTAAAAAAAATTTGGGGAAAAAACAATGTTTTGTTCAGAGTTACAAACATTTCCGAGTTTTGAACAATCTCCATTTCTGAGGTGTTCATAACCCTGAGGTTCTACTGTAAATGTTATTATTTTACTTACTTATTTATTAAGTTATTAATTTACTACCACCAATAAGTATTATTACATTTTTTCTTTATTCGTTTTTAACGTGACATTATTTTTATTAGCTATTGCCGTGTATTTATTGAGCCAGGATCTCCGCTGACATAAATTGACACATGCAGTGTTGCTGTAGCCGGATTGGTCCCAGGATATTAGACAGACAAGGTGGATGAGGTAATAACTTTTATTGGACCAACTTCTGATGTTGAAAGACACAAGTTTTCACAGAGGTCTTCTTCAGGTCTCTAAAACTAACTCATGGCGTGTCTACATGTACAGTGTTGCAGCAACTGTAGAATTTTACTACTATGCCGACAGGAGACTCCCACCAGCGTAGTTAACCCACCTCTGCAAGAGGCCATAGCTATTTCAATGGAAGAAGCTCTCCCATCGACATAGTGCTGTCAACACTAAGGTTTAGGTCAGTATAACTACATCACTCATGGGTATGGATTTTTCAAAGTAGTCGAAGTGGAGAGACACAATGGGTCAGGATGGCAAAATATTAAGGAAGACACAGGCTTGAGGACTGTAAATTTATTTCTGATGTCCCAGTTGAACCATCAAAGCTGTCTGTGAAAATGCATATACAGTAAAACCTCCATTTAATGGACTAATTCGGGCGGGGTGGTGTCCATTAAATCAAAAAGTCCGTTATTTAATTAAAAAAAAAACAACGAGCTGTCGGAGCAGCAGCCCGCCCACCACAGGGTCGGGGCGGTAGCTCCGCAGCCCGCCCGCTGCCGGGACCCGGGCGGCAGCTGGGAGCCGGCAGCCAGACCGTCCGCTGCCGGGATCGGGGTGGCAGCCAGGAGCCGGCAGCCAGACTGCCTGCTGCCGGGATCGGGGCGGCAGCCGGGAGCCGGCAGCCAGACCGCAAGCTGCCGGGATCTGGGCGGCAGCCGGGAACTGGCAGCCAGCCCGCCAGCGGCTGGGACCGGGGCAGCAGCCGGGAGCCGGCAGCCAGCCCGCCAGCGACTGGGACTGGGGCGGCAGCCGGGAGCCGGCAGCAAGCCCGCCAGCGGCTGGGACTGGAGCAGCAGCCAGGAGCCAGGAGCCAGCAGCCAGCAGCCAGCCGCCTCGGAAGGGGACCGGGGCCGCAGCCGGGAGGGATCACGGTCTGATATGGATCAGAAATTTTGTCCGTTGCATCCGAAGTCCGTTAAATCGAGGTCCATTAAATCGAGGTTTTACTGTACTGTATGTGTAAGCAGTGTCAGGATGAGTGACATCTGGTGGTGAATTGTAGGAATTGCAGTGACTTTTGGAAAATAACATCTTATTTGCATAGACACACCCACCGCACCTAGCCTGCACTCTAACAGCCCAAATGGTCACTTTGGCTACTGTGGGACCCCCAGTTTCTCTGGTATTGGGGCAAGAATGATAAAGTGTTGATTAACCTGTTTATGTGAATGAGAGATTGGGACATGTATTTGGCCTTTGGCATGCTGGAGGGACTCGCCATCAGCTGATAGCACTCACCAGACAAGGGACAGGGGTTCCAAAACCCACTGAATTGAGAGAGGCTGTGGACAGGTTTCTATACCTTGTGGGGGAGGGCCTTACAGGCCTATTGTACCTGGTCTCTCTCCCCTGTGGAGTTTTAGAGCTGACTTTTGCTTCCATTAGGAGTCTAACTTCAGCCCACTGAGCTGAAGTCATTTTGGGTCTGGTGGTGCCTCTGCACTAAGGCTCCTCTATGAGCTGAAATCACTTAAGAGCTGAAATCACTAAGCTCTGTAGGGGGGGCTGAAATTGTATTGCAGAGCAGTGGATGGAGTAGAGCCAGTCGGATCACCACTAGCAGAGTAGCTGGTGATGAGCAGCAGTGGCTGGAGCAGAGCTGTCTGGGTCATCACTAGCAGAGTGGCTGGTGATGAGCAGCAGCAGCAGATGCTGCAGCAGACTGAGCGGGAGCAGTTGGGTGACTGCTAGCAGAGTGGCTGGCAATGTGCAGCAGCAGCAGCCGCTGCTGCCCGTGGATGGAGCGGAGCCATTTGGGTCACCGCTAGTGGAGTGGCTGACGGAGTACAGCAGCTGACAGAGCAGAGCGGCTGGAGAAAGCAGAGCAGTTCCTGGGCACCTGATGGAACGGCCCATGGTGAGGACTGCAGCACGACTGGAGAGGCGGGGCAGTCGGCCTCTGACCACGTAAGGTGCCCCATAACCTGCCCCCCCCTTTCCACCCCGGTGGGGAGGTACAACTCTGCTAATGAACTTTTGAACTCTGCTGGGGCTGTTGGACCTTTGGGACCTTGGGTGACTTTGGGGCTTGTGGGACTCAAGAACCCAAGGGAAAGGACACAGCCCATTTGTGTGTGGGGGAGGGGGGATTCTGGTTCATGGTTTGGTTTATGACTTTTGTTTGTGGTGTTTACCCAATAATATGCCACAGTGTTTCTCTCTGTCATTAAAAGGGTTTGGTACACTCAGACTCTGTGCTTGCGAGAGGGGAAGTATTGCCTCTTAGAGGTGCCCAGAAGGGTGGTATATGGTTGTCCCGGGTCACTGGGTGGGGGCTCGAGCCAGTTTTGTATTGTGTCATTAGAATGGAACCCCTGGATACTGAACCCGGCCCTTGTTGCTGCCAACTCTGATGGGCAGAAGGGTTACATATGCATAATGTAATCTCCCCCAAAATACAAAACAAGTAAACCCTCAGTTCAACAAAACAAATAAACCCACATTTCCCAGGGGAAAGTGGTGGCTCAAAGTGACTAATATTTTGGGCAAGATAATTCACTGTTAATGTGTGGTAAAGAGAAAGGCCTTAAAGCAGTCATTAGTTGTATATTAAATTGGGAAGCAGAGTCCATCCCATCCTTACTCCTTAAGACAGAGGAAACCCATGACACCAAAAAGTGCTGCTAAAATCCTCTTTTATTGTGCCCAGACTTTATTGTGCCAATTCCATCGCCTCTCATACAATCATTTCAGTTCAACTGATGCCAGCTCTTTCTAGTCAATCTCTCCTTTACAGTGATGGAAAGTGTCTGGTTCATTAAGTCCACAGCCAGTGTGTTGGTCTCTATTTTTCCAGTGATGGAAATGGACTCACTGGCTCAGCCCAGAGATAAGAGTCTCCTCTTCCAAACTGTGATGGTCGCACTGAATCAGGCTGTAGTGAGACGATGTATCAGGCTCCGGTATGGAAAGTCTCTCACCGATTCAGTCTCTCATAGTGTCTCGTGAAGAATTGCTGGTCCGAGAGGTTGGTCCCTCGGCAGAATGCAGGTTGTTTGGGATTTTTCTGGAATGTCTAAAGCAACATCAGTTCTTTAATCAGGAGGGTGCTGAGGTGTTTCAGGCTGGTGTTTGCTCCTCTCCCTTCTCCCCTCTTGTTCTTTCTCTGATCACAGGCACCCCAGGGAGAAGGGGAGGAGTGTTGCTCTAGTGAGACCTCTTCGAGATCGGGGTGGCTGAGCGCCTGACCCGTTTCCTCGGCATCACCTGCTGCAGGGCGGCTTGCACCTGTGAAGGGCCAATCATGGGGCGGCGGCTCTGCTTCCTCAGCTGCTCAGCCTGCGTGGACACCTTTTTGTAGATGTCGTTGATGAAGGAGATCATCAACCCTTTGGCCTTGTTTGACAAGCGCCTGTTGCCACGTTGCAACCGCTTCAGCATCTTGGTGTCATTTGGGGAGGGCTTCTTCCTACAGGGGCTCTTTCCACACTTCCCCACTTGTTTCCGCCTGACCTGCCTCCTTTTCTTGTCCGGGGACTTCCTCTGCTTGGCCTGGGACTTCCTCCCATAGTGCTGTCTCCTCTGAGTCTGGGCCTTTTTCCTCCCTCTCTGGGCAGCAGCCATTGTTCTGCTCTGCTTTCACTCAGCTCACCTCAGCCCCTTTGCCTGCAAATACCGCTGACCTCCCTCCCGCTGTACTCATATATAGTGACAGACATTCAAATGAGGGGCTGACTCTGAGTCCAGTGATTGGCTGGCTGGAACCACACCCCCATCTGGTCACAATGGGATAATATCAGTACAGACCTAATAATGGGCAACCCTGGGCTGTTCCCTCCCTTATGGAAATGAAAGAGATGGTAATATGCCTCCTGCTGATTGGGCAGTGGCAGGCTGGTTAGGACAATTACGTTGCTTTATTATTAATTATATTTATCATTATTGTAACCCTTCTGCCCATCAGAGTTGGCGGCAACAAGGGCCTGGTTCAGTATCTAGGGGTTCCATTCCAATAACACAATGCAAAACTGGCTCGAGCCCCCACCCAGGGACCTGGGACAATTGCAGATCACCCCCCAGGGTGCATGTAATACTTTGCCATTACTGCATGTAATTGATTTCTTTTAACCATTTCTTACTCTTATCCCCCACAGGGGCTGTGTGGGTCCCCAGAATAGCTAGGGACAGCACTGCCTGGAGACTCAGGGCTACTCTACACTGGCAACGTTAAAGCACTGCCACAACAGTAGTGTAGTGTAGTCGCAGCTGATTCCCCAACTAAAAAAAACACCTCAACGAGGGGCGTAGCTACCAGTGCTAGGAGCAGCAACTGTCTACACTGGCGCTTTACGGTGCTGAAACTTGCTGCACTCGGGGGGCGGGAGGTGTTTTCAAACCCCTAAGCAAGAAAGTTGCAACGCTGTAAAGTAGACAAGCCCTCAGCAATGCCCCCAGACATTCCCAGACTTTTGTGTTTCCCCAGCACATAGGACTGAGGGTATAAAACAGAGCACAGCAGGCCCATACTTCACTTTTTGGTGAATTAGAAAGTTGGGGTGTAACGCTGTATGGAATATGGGAGACACTTTATAATATTGTTATTACCAATATTATAAAATTGCAAGGAATCTGACCAGATATGCTGTGTAAGTGTCTGTCAAAATGCCAAGTATGATAATGTTTGTATCACCTTTGCATTGTGAGTTATAGATATGTAGGATATATCGGTATCTCCAAACTTGTGCTGTGTATCTGGATGACACCCCCCCCAAACAGATTGTCATTAATGTTGGGAACCATTAGGAAAGAGATTGAGAATAACAGAAAATATCATAGTGCCACTGCATAATTCCATGGGAACCCTGTACCTTGAATACTGCATGCAGATGTGTTGGCCCCACCTCAAAAAAGATATTTTAGAATTCAAAGTTACAGAGAAGGGCAACAAAAATTATTATGGTTTAGGCCTCTTCTCTCCCCACCTACCCTACTGCAGCAGCTCTCAGGTGTTCCCAGTACAGCATGTGGGAATTCCAGCCTAGGAATGGTTGTATGTTGTGTTATTATTCTGGCGGGCTGCCAAAATATTCTTGAGCAAGGCAAGCAACAGAGAGGAAATGATTATTTTTATCTCTGCAATAGCTGAAGAGAGTTTCCTGTAACAAAGAAATGGCAACTCCCTAACTTTGGGGCATAACTTCTACAGAAAGTCAAAGACTGGATGCAAACAGTGGTGTTGATAGCTCCTCAAAGGAAAGGGCACAAGCATATTTTATAATATCAGGCAGAATAAAGAGCGGGGTCATTACCAGTTCCACCTGTAATAAAAACAAATGAATATAATAACATTAAAAAATTATATTAAAATGAGAATATTACAATATAACTAATTTCCACATCTTTATTTCCACAGTCTCCTTGGGTCTATCATAAGCCTCTAAATTCACACATCAAACTGATTGGCCAAAGCACACAGCCTTAAGTCAACAAGTTGCCAGATTTTATGATCCCCTCATTTACATAAGGGAGGGAACTGGTTGAGATCACAAAGGGTGTTGCCATGAAGCCCTTGCTGTCCTCCTCACAATGCAGTTGCCTTGAGTGGCAGCCCAGCTACCCAATCAGCCCAGCTACCCAATCAGTGGGTATTTGCATGCCAGCTACTTTGACTGATCAGAACTGGGAGGAGGCTGCTGGCATTTATAAGTGGTGAAGAGCTGATCAGAGTGGATCCATGGCAGCTGCCCAAGAAGGGAAGAGGAAAAAGCCTTTGAGGAGACAGAAGCCCCAGCAAGATAAGCCACAGGCCGCCCTCAGGCATGGAAAGGCCCAGCCACAGCTGGGGCATCAGATGAGGCAGAAGCCAGTGGCGAAGCTACTGAAGAGCTGCCAGGAGAAGAAGGCCCTGGGGAAGAACAGCGCCCCCACCCGCTACGCCTCCAAGATGCTGAGGCAGATGAGGAAGGTGCGCATGTCGGCCAAGGCCGAGGGGCTGATGAAATCCTTCATGTCCGATCTCTACAGCCAGGTATCCACTGAGGCCGAGCATCTGAGGAAGCAGAATCAGCTCCCTGCCCTGGGCTCCTCAGAGGTGCGAGCTGCCCTGCAGCAGGTGATGCCAAGGGAAGTGGCCAAGCACTCGGCCACCCCCGGCAGCAATGAGTCCGCGTAGAGAATCATCCCTCCCTTCTCCCTGGGGGCAAGCCCAGCTGGGGGGAGAGAAAGAACAAGAGGGGAGAAGGGAGAAAAGCAAGCACCAGCCCGAGAGACACCAACACATGCCTGGACAATCCTTAAAAGATGATGAGAGAATTTTCTTTAGGTGCCAACTTCACAATTTTTATGCAAGAGACTGAGCTATAGGAGAGACCACATCACTGAGAGATACTTTCCATTGCTGCAAACCAGCAACGATCCTGCTGCAGCCTTAAATAACTCTTCTTCGTAAAACAGAAATTTGTCAGATCTCCAAACTGAGTGAGAGGCAGCACTTGTGCTCCACCCAGAAGTGCTGAACAAGATCCTAAACAAAAAGAGCCTAACATCTCTTTACTGAACCAATGGAAGAGACTGGTCTTCCTTGGGAAGAAGCGATCTCCACACCGAGGACTGAAATGAACCTGAGACTCCAGCATGGTGAAACAGAAAGAAGAGATGAAGTAGAGAGATTTGCCCTTCCTCGAAATGAGAGGGTGGTATGTGATGTGTGTTAACCTAAAGCAAATAAAAACTTCCTCTTTCCATTCTAATAAAAAAAGATTTTTAACAGCACTTTTTTGTTCTCACGTATTTCCTTTGTCTCAAAGACTGATCATGGGTGGGTTGTACTTGAGAATTCAATGTAAACCATTAGTGAAATTGTAACTTTCAGCTCTGCTGAATAAAAGGAAGAGGAGGGTTTTATGTAACTTCTTCAGTTGTGTTTGCTTATTGCTGTTTAAAAACAAATAACCACCCAATGATGGTAAGAGTGGCCACTTAAGGCTGCTTTTTGGGTTGGGGAGCAGTAAAGTTTTAAAGCCATTCATATCAAGTGCTGCCATACACCTCCATAGAAAGAGAAGTCACAGCCTTCTTCAGTTCCTTCAGATATATTCCTCTTCTCACCAGCATTACTGTACGTTGGCCTTGGCTGGACAGAGCTAAAGCTAGGCAGGACTTCTAATGAGAAACTTCTCTGCTACCTACTGCGGTTATATTTTCACTGCCAAAACAACTGTGAAATGGGTAAATTGGTTTAGGTATCTTCCTGTATATTCGAAGTGGAGATAAAGCATGGGTCATTTTTACTTCACTGTAGCTAGTTGAGATCAACATTACAATCCCCACCCTTTTAGCTCAATTAGCTACACTGAGATGAAAACTACAGCACTTTGTCTCCACAGGGATTTATACAGGAAGGTCACTAATTTGAGTTAGCTACCTCACTGTAAAAGTGAAATGCTGTTTTAGCAGTGAAACCATAACCTGAGAGAGCAAGGACAATGCAGAATTTGGGTTTGATAAAGTAAACTTGAGTATCATCAACATACTGACAGTTTTTCTCACCAAAATAATCTAAAACTGCTGCTCTCCAGCACCACTATCAATCATCTTCACATACACATTAAAACTATGTGGGATTCACAGTTAATTCATGGACAGGATAGGTTAATTACAACCCCATGGGACCTTCCAGGAAGTAAAGAATGTAGCCATGGGAAAAACAATTCCATTTTATTCTGCCAAGATCCATACATGAGCCACAGCACCTCATGTTGTATCCTACCTGAGGCTGATGAAAGGTCAATTGAAGTGTCCCATGGACAGCTGACCTCTTTCTAGTCCAAGGTTTCCAGCAGTGTTGTAAAAATATACAGACTTGGCTTGCTAAGCCAGACTCTTATTAGACAGAAGGAAAAAGGAGGGATTTAGGAAGGTAAAGAAATAAGGTGGGGGGAAAGAACTAGATATGTTGATGGAGGACAAGTCTGTCAATGGCTATTAGCCAGGATGGCCAGCGATGGTGTTCCTAGCCTCTGTTTGCAAGAAACTAGAAACTGGTGGCAGGAGATGGATCACTTGATGATTACCTGTTCTGTTCATTCCCTCTGAGGCACCTGACATTGGGCATTGTTGGAATACAGGATACTGGGCTAGAAGGACCTTTGGTCTGACCCATTATGGCTGTTCCTACGTTCTTAGCAGGACACATGGAGGAAAAGGAGGATGTCTCACATCCCAGGTGATATTTGGTGGAGGTGGCAGTGTCATTCAGCTCCCTCTCTAGTGCAGTGCGATCCAGGTGACCTCTCAGGATTAGGAAGAAGATCTAATGTCATCAAGCTGGCTCCTGGGGACTCAGAAGATAGTGGGGATATCTGCCATGGTGATGATGATGAAGCTCATTCCTTCTTTCAGTCAGCCAGCATTGCCAGTGCTGGTAGCCAGCTTCCCCCTCCACCCCCAAGTCTCTTTTTGAAGACCCCAAACGAGAGTGGTGGGCGCAATAGCCCATCCCCTCACTATTTTGTCCCCCTAAATGAGGCCTAATTTCCAATTCACCCATTTTGGTTCAGTAATTTTCAGTCGCACACTGTTCTTTACCAGGTGTGATCTTTTGGGCTAATTCAGCCAAGTTTTGCATCTTTTCCACATCAACATGTTATTGATGCAGGTTATTTGGACATACCAGGAACTTCCACCCACTTCTCACAGCTGAGATCACAATTAGGGCAATTTTTTAGGCCTACTTAGCACCACAGTGTCTTCTGGCTACACCTACCCTCCTTGTCAGTCCTTTTTGGTGCCTCTGTCACAGCAGCCACCCAAGCCCCTCGTGCTGGAGTACAAGTTGTGCAACCCCCTCTCTTCCCAGCAGGAATCCCCCATAGCCTCTCTGCCAGGAGACCATCCTCAGCAGGGCAGCATCCTTCACTCCCCGGCCCTCCAATTGTTCCTCTGGGTCAATCTTTCCAGCATGGAGACATTGGCAGGTAAGCCGCTCCACCGCTCCCCTGCCTTCAGCTCTCCCTGGCCCTCTGTTTTGGATCACCAGATTAGATGTGAGCAGGCAAATCCATCAGCTGCTCTCCTACCTTCAGCCCTCTCTCTGG
This sequence comes from Sternotherus odoratus, assembly GCA_032164245.1. Classification (NCBI taxonomy): domain Eukaryota; kingdom Metazoa; phylum Chordata; order Testudines; family Kinosternidae; genus Sternotherus; species Sternotherus odoratus. The sequence goes on from JAVMKO010000012.1 coordinate 10,399,962, forward strand.
AACTAACTACACTCCTTCCAGGCCCTTCCACAGCTTCCTGGTCTCTGGAAACTCTCACCTGCCCTTTTCCTGGCTGACTATGTCTTGCTGTAAAGCAGGCCCAGGGGCCACATGCGGCCCACACAGGCTCACTGTGCAGCCGGGGGTGGGGGGGAGGGGGGCAAGACAAGAGGGGGCGTGGGGGGAAGCGGATGGGAGCAGGACGAGGGCAGGTTTTTTTGGCCTGCAGCTGGGTTTTTTGAAGTAATATGGCCCTCACTGCTTTCCGAGTTGTGCAGGCCTGCTGTAAAGCAACCCACATTCACTAGGTCTATCCCCTTCTAGGGCCCAGGTACTTTCTCTTAAGCCCACGTGAGAGGCAGTTGATGAGTCACAGGTGAATGAGCCAGTGATGTTGCACTCCATATGTTTTATGGAAATATGCTAATGAGTGTGAATATAATATAACTCGAATATGCTCAGTGCAAAATGTCTCTTGTACAGTATCATTACAAAGCTTATAATCTACTGAGTGTGTTCATCTTATTTGTATAAATGTATCATTTTTGTATCTGAAACTAGGAATATGTAGCATAACTCTGAGGTACTATTGTATTATGCAAAGTGTGGACCATTAATGGTGGTTTAAAATCTTGATGGCTCCCATTGACTAGGACAATTGACTATAGATTGCTCTATTTACTAGTAAGCCTTCCTGTATATGTGTGTGCCAGCCAGTGGGCAATGAAGTCTCACAGAACATGCCACATGACACCGGAATCCATCTTAAACCTGGTGCTTTTCCATTTAGAAGGAGGGGTGGGAGCCCAGAGGTAGACAAAGGATTCCCACCTTGTGCCAAAGATATAAAAGGGAGTGGAACAGAACAAAGGGGGCTGCCAGTCATGAGAAATCCCCTAGTTACCAACTGAGCTGGAACTAACAAGAACTGTACCAGGAATAGGTTTGGGCCCAGACTAGGAAGGAGTCCAGTCTGTGAAATAAGCTTATTGGAACATCTCTGAGGGTGAGATTTTATCTGTATTTAGTTTCTTAATATATTAGGCTTAGACTTGCGTGGTTTGTTTTATTTTGCTTAGTAACTTACTTTGTTCTGTTATTACTTGAAACCACTTTTTATACTTAATAAAATCACTTTTGTTTATTGATAAACCCAGAATAAGTGCATATCTCTCTATCAATATTATAGAGGATGGACAATTTATGAGTTTACTCTATATAAGCTTTATACAGAGTAAACCAGATTTTTGGGGGTTTGAATCCCATTGGGAACTGGATATCTGGGTGCTGAAGCTAGGTGACCTCCTGAGCAGTTTTTGGTTAACTCTGCAGCGTTGGGGGTGTGGTTCAGACCCTGGGTCTGTATTCCAAAAGACTTGTGTGTCTGGCTCAACAAGGCAGGGTTCAGGAGTCCCAAGTTGGCAGGGGAAATGGGCTTAGAGGTAAATTCAGCACATCAGGCGACAGTCCTAATGGGGTCACTGTGACCAAACCCCTCACATGACCCTGCTACGTCTTAAAGAGCCAGTGTCACCCTGTGGCAATCCCTTTTTGAACACAGTTGTTGCAAAGGCTGCAGAGAACTAATTTTAATTACACCTAAATTCTTCCAGTTACTGGGATGCCAAGTCCAGCTTTACCTAGGGTTGGCCTATGATCTGATTTTTTGGCAGCCTTTGGTATGGTTGATCAGGAGGTGTTAGAACTGCTCTCTGGTACCTGATGGGGCAGAGGGAACTGTTGATATTAGTGGCTCTGTTCTTTAATCTCTAGGAGGTCATGCATGGTTGTAACTGATTCACCATCCTCATGGGCTTCTGCATGAATCCATACTGTCTGACCCCTCTTTTAGGTGAAGATACTGGAAACTGTTGGATGTTTTGGGTTGGACAAATCATCCGGACCCAAAAGATACCCAACTCATCAAACTCAGATCTTCCCGCCCCTTGTTCTCGCAGGACCAGCTGCTGCAAATCACTGTGACTTCACTGAAATTCATGGAGCTATACCAGTTTACACTGACTGAGGACATGGTTCTTATATAGGAGTGACAGGATCATAAGGGAAAAGCCAGCTAACTTCAGCTCCAGAAAGATGTAAGTAATACTGATAGGAATTGAGCTAAATATGGAGAATCTAGAGAGAGATGTAGTCTGGTTTCTCTATGGAGTGGCTATTCCCACCCCTTTGAGGAATTTTAAATCTGAAGTTTTTTAAACACTTAACTCTCAATTCCCAAGTGGCACTGGTGGAACTAAAGCATCTTTTAATATTTTGGATGGGATAAACTCTGAGAACGAAAGAGGCCTGGAAGGGGTTTGCAAAATTCCACCCCCTTTCTCAATAAACCAAAAACCTACACAACTCTTACTCGTAAGTTTTCTGACACACAATCTATCCCCGCCATCATGAATCCCTAAGATAATGGAAGCACATCACACTGAAAAATGCTGCTAAAATCCTGTTTTATTATAATGCCAAGATGACATTTCCCTTAGGAAAACACCTTACAGTTCAAATTGATGCCAGATCTTTCTAGTCTTTTTCTAGGGTTTCTCATGTATAGTCCTCAGCCAACATGATGGTCTCTTCTTTCCAATGGCTGAAATTCTTTCACACTGATTCAGTTAAGAGATGATGGTTCCTTCCCGCCTCAACCATGATGATCTCACTGAGTTAGGCCACAGCAGAATGGTCACTCATTCTCAAGCCTGGGAAAGGTCTTTCACTGATTCAGTCTCTCGTATGGTTGGTCCCTCAGTAATGCTCCAAGTGAAGGTTTTCCTTGGCACCTTTAATGGCGATGTCAGGTCTTTAAGCAGGCAAATGGTAGTATCTCAGGCTGGTGTTTTCTCCTCTCCCTTTTCCCTACTTCGTATTTTAATCTTGTCCCAGCCAGGATGCACATCAGGGGGAAGGGGAGGGATTATTTCTCTACTGAAACCTCTTTGAGAAAGAGGTGGCCGGCTGCCTAGCCTGTTTTGTCGGCATCACCTCCTGCAGGGCGGCTTGCATCTGGGAGGAGCCAATGGTGGGGTTGTGGCTCTGCTTCCTCAAGCGGTTGGCCTCTGAGGACACCTTTCTGTACATGTCACTCATGAAGGAGATCATCAGCCCTTTTGCCTGGCTTGACATTTGCCCATTGCTTCGCTGCAGCTGTCTCAGCATCTTGGAGTCGTATGGGGCGGGAGAGCGCTTTTTCCCAGGCCGGCTCTTCCCACATTTCCTTGCTCGGGTTCGACTTGCTTGCCTCCTTTGCGTGTCCTGGGACTTCCTCCGCTTGGCCTGGGACTTCCTCCCATAGTGCTTCTGTCTCCTCTTCGTCTGAGCCTTCTTCCTCCCTCTCTGGGAAGCAGCCATTGTTCCGCTCTGCTCTCACTCAGCTCAGATCAGCCCCTTTGCCTGAAAATGCTGCTGGCTTTCACCCAGCTGTACTCATAAATAGTGGCAGGTATTCAAATGAGGGGCCGACTCTGAGCCCAGTGATTGGCTGACCAGAACAATGCCCACCTAGTCACAATGTGATGATATTGGTACAGACCCACATGCCTCATAATGGGCAACCATGAGTCATTAAACCCTCTCCTCCCCACCCACCCCCCGCTCACGCACACAAAATGAAGGGGATTCATAGAAGATAAAGCCAGAAGGGACTATAGTGACCTTCGAGTCTGACCTCCTGTATAACTCAAGCCATAGGACTTTCCTGAATTAATGGTTACAAGCTCTGCAAGTGCCCACTTCTTCAAACATTTACTGTAGTACTTTCTTCAATGAGCACTGTCTGTGAATTTCAATAGGGCTGAAATCTTGTCTGGAAGCTCTATAATTAGTAAAAATCTTTGAAAAAAGGGACCCTTAATAAATGAAGGCATTTATATATAAAGAGAAACTTCCACTCCATGGGGTAAAAGGCTTGATCCACACAGAAAGTGAAAGCAGAAGGGTGAGATATATAATGGGATCCAGGAGCCTATAAGATACTATACATCATCAAAACACTGAGCACATTATGGCCTGAACCAGCTTCCCATTGAAGTCATGGGTAATAAGAGCTGAACCAAGCCATATTTTAGTGCAAGCAATGATGCTAGCATAATGCTGACCCACAACCAGACATCAGTAGCAGGAATCAAACCTGGGACATCTGGACCTAAATGCATGAGTGAAAATATGGATGTTTGTTAGCCAAGGCTGTGGCAGGCTCATCATTCTATAGGGGCCTTACCACCACTAGAGGGGGGCAGAGCACCATTCTGAGCAGGCAGGGGTTTACACTAGTATTTCTGTTTCCTGTGCATTGAACTCCCCCATCTTGATTAAATACAGTTTTAAATTAAATAAGTCCACTAGCTGTCACATAAATACATCAGTTCAAAAAAGCTTTTAAAAAGCGGTCTCCTTCTCACAGATGGATGTTTCATATGTTCAGGGTAAGCTTTCTTCAGCTGTCTGAAACAAGAATGGGGGGATATGACAGAGGTCTATAAAATTATAACTGTGTGGAGAAAATAAATAAGGAACTGTTTTTTGCTCCTTCTCAAAACACAAGAACTAGGGGGGTCCCCAAATGAAACTGCCAGGCAGCAGGTTTAAAACAAACAAAAGAAGTATTTCTTCACACAACACAGTCAACCTGTGGAACACCTTGCCAGAGGAGGTTGTGAAGGGCAGGGCTATGAGGGTTTAAAAAAGAACTAGATAAGTTCATGGAGGATAGGTCCATCAGTGGCTATTAGCCAGGATGGGCAGGGATGGTGTCTCTAGCCTTTGTTTGCCAGAAGCCAGGAATGAGTAATAGAGGATGGATCACTTCATGGTCACCTGTGCTGTTCATTCCCTCTGGGACACCGGGCACTGACCACTGTCAGGAGACAGGATACTGGGATAGATGGACCTTTGGTCTGACCCAGTGTGGCCATTCTTGTGGTCTTATGAATAAACACCTTTCATGGCTAATGAAAACCAGTGTTGGGGTTACTACTAATGAAATATGGATGATAATGTCAGTTTGCCTAACATTCAATTTAGGCTGTTACCGATGGTGCTCCACCAACCCATTCACAGTCTGCTCTGTTTTCATCCTCTTCAAACCTTCCATTTTGGAAGATTGCAGTCAGCTAACTTCAGCCGCACCCACATTCTTCAAACTTTTGAGATCCTAACAGGTCTGGATTTGGCCTAAGACCTGCTCAGATCTCTTTAGTTCACCGTCTCCTTCTGGGGAAGCACAGAGGTCAGCTGTCCATAAGACACTTCATTTCATCTTTCATCAGCCTTGGGTAGGATTCAACATGAGGTGCTGTGGCTCATATATGGGTCTTCTTGGCAGAATAAAATGGAATCATTTTTCCCATGGCTACATTCTTTACTTTCTGGAAGGTCCCATGGGGTTGTAGTTAACCTATCCTGTCCATGAGTTAACCCATATCGTTTTAATGTGTATGTGAAGATGATTGACAGTGGTGATGGGGAGCAGCAGTTCTAGATGATTTCAGTGAGAAAAACCCTCAGTATGTTGATGATACTCAAGTTTACTTTATCTTTTTGTCAAACCCAAATTCTGCCTTGTCCATGCTCTCTCAGTTATGGTTTCACTGCTAAAATAGGGTTACACTTTTATAGTGAGGTAGCTAACTCAAATGAGTGATCTTTCTGTGCAAATCCCAGCGGTGAAAAAGTACTGTAGTTTTTATCACAATGTAGCTAATTGATCTAAAAGGGTGGGGATTGTAATGTTGATCTCGACTAGCTACAGTGAAGTAAAAATGACCCATGCTTTATCTCCACTTTGAATATACAGGAAGATACCTAAACCAATTTACCCATTTCACAGTTGTTTTGGCAGTGAAAATATAACCTCAGTAGCTAGCAGAGAAGTTTCTCATCAGAGGTCCTGCCTAGCTTTAGCTCAATCAAGCCAAGGTCAAGGTAATGCTGGTGAGAAGAGGAATATATCTGAAGGAACTGAAGAAGGCTGTGATTTCTCTTCCTGTGGAGGTGTATGGCAGCACTTGATCTGAGTGGCTTTAAAACTGGGATCTTATTAGAACTTTTACTTCTCCTCAACTTCCAAAAGGCAGTCTTAGGTGACCACTCTTACCATCATTGGGTGGCTATTTGTTTTTAAACACCAATTAGCAAACAGAACTGAAGAAGTTACATAAAACCCTCCTCCTTTTATTCAGCAGAGCTGAAAGTTACAATTTTACTAACGTTTTAAATTAAATTATTGAGTACAATAAACCCCATGATCAGTCTTTGAGACAAAGGAAATACGTGAGAACAAAAGTGCTGTTAAAAATCCTGTTTTATTAGAATGGAAAGATGATGTTTTTAGTTGCTTTGGATTGAATAACACACATCACATACCATCCTCTCATTTCACGGGAGGGCAAATCTCTCTACTTCATCTCTTCTTTCTGTTTCACCATGATGAAGTCTCAGGCTCATTCAGTCCTCGGTATGGAGATCTCTTCTTCCCAAGGAAGACCAGTCTCTTCCATTGGTCCAATAAAGAGATGTTAGGCTCTTTTTGTTTAGGATCTTGTTCAGCGCTTCTGGGTGGAGCACAAGGGCTGCCTCTCACTCAGTTTGGAGATCCGACAAAGTTCTGTTTTACAAAGAAGAGTTTCTCGGTTATGTAAGGCTGCAGCAGGATCATTTCTGATTTGCAGCAATGCAAAGTGTCTCTCCGTGATGTGGTCTTTCCTATAGCTCAGTCTCTTGCATAAAAATTGGAAAGTTGGCACCTAAAGAAAATTCTCTCATCATCTTTTAAGCATTGTCCTCATTTCAATCAGGCAGGTGTTGGTGTCTCTCAGGCTGGTGCTTGCTTCTCTCCCTTCTCCCCTCTTGTTCTTGCTCTCCCCCCAGCCGGGCTTGCCCCCAGGGAGAAGGGAGGGATGATTCTCTATGCGGACTCATTGCTGCCGGGGGGTGGCCGAGTGCTTGGCCACTTCCCTTGGCATCACCTGCTGCAGGGCAGCTCGCACCTCTGAGGAGCCCAGGGCAGGGAGCTGATTCTGCTTTCTCAGATGCTCGGCCTCAGTGGATACCTGGCTGTAGAGATCGGACATGAAGGATTTCATCAGCCCCTTGGCCTTGGCCGACATGCGCACCTTCCTCATCTGCCTCAGCATCTTGGAGGCGTAGCGGGTGGGGGCACTGTTCTTCCCCAGGGCCTTCTTCTCCTGGCAGCTCTTCAGCAGCTTTGCCGCTGGCTTCTGCCTCATCTGATGCCCCAGCTGGGGCTGGGGCTTTCCCTGCCTGAGGGCGGCCTGTGGCTTATCTTGCTGGGGCTTCTGTCTCTTCAGAGGCTGTTTCTTCTTCCCTCCCTGGGCAGCTGCCATGGTTCCACTCTGATCAGCTCTTCACCACTTATAAATGCCAGCAGCCTCTGCCCAGGTCTGATCAGTAAAAGGAGCTGGCATGCAAATGCTGAGCTCCCACTGTGCTAGGTGATAGGGTAGCTGGGCTGCCACTCTAGGCAACTGCACTGTGACTGGTGCAGTATGGGCCCCATTATGACATTGTATGTGACTATGACCTATTCCCTCCCTATGTAAATGACGGATGTCATGCTCCTGTACCAGATATGGGCTGGCTACAGAGCTTGTTTATATACATGAGATATGTTCATCATCAGATCCTTTAATGCTTTGCCAGGTGTAGCTGAGGTTAGCTTAAATCAGTGGATCTCAACCTTTCCAGACCACTGTACCCTTTTCAGGAGTCTGATTTTTCTTGTGTGCCCCCAAGTTTCACCTCATTTAAAAAGTACTCACAAATTCAGACACAAAAATACAAAAGCATCGCCAAATACTATTACTTAAAAATTGTTTACTTTCTCTTTTTTTACCATATAATTATTAAAAAAATTAATTGGAATATAAATATTATACTTGCATTTCAGTGTATAGTATATACAATGGGATAAACAAGTCATCGTCTGTGTGAAATTTTACATTGTATTGACTTCACTAGTGTTTTTAACATAGCCTGTTGTAAAACTAGGCAGATAGCTAGATGCTTTTGGGAGGTGGGATAGCTCAGTGGTATGCGCATTGGCCTGCTAAACCCAGGATTGTAAACTCAATCTTTGAGGGGGCCGTTTAGGGATATGGGGCAAAAATGGGATTGGTCCTGTTTTGAGCAGGGGGTTGGACTAGATGATCTCCTGAGGTCCATTCCAATTCTGAGATTCTATGATTCTACGAGTTGATGTACTCACTGGAAGACCTCTGAGTACCCTCAGGGTATGCATACCCCTGGTTGAGAACCACTAGCTTAAATAACATATGATACACATAAAGCTTCCCAGTGACTGACCAGTACAACAGAGTTTAGTATTCATTACATCTCCCGGCTGCTTAAGTTCTACATTCCTACCATTTACAATACTTACAATATCACACTGCCTTTGAAATTCAGTACAGATCAGTCTGTTAAGTGTCTTTGGCTTGTACTGGTTTTCTCATTACCTGAACCAAATGTCTAATAATTTGGTCATCTGGTTGTGCATTAGTTGCAGCAGCTGGCTGAGCTCTGTGTGGAATCCTTGAGTCGTCGTCTTCTTGTTCTGCTGTAGCATCTGTAGCATTTGCTCTGTTGGTTGTTCTTTCAGTGGGACACACTGTATAGATTGATGGTTTCTGTTGACCTCTCCACTATAGGTCTTGATCACATATAAGGTGGATATATTATAAGGTACATAGAAAGCTGGCTAGATTGTCAGGCTCAACGAGCAGTGATCAACATCTCAATGTCTAGTTGGCAGCCGGTATGAAGAGGAGTGCCCCAGGGGTCGGTCCTGGGGCAGGTTTTCTTCACATCTTTATTAATGATCTGGATGATGGGATGAATTGCACCCTCAGAACGTTCACAGATGACACTAAGATGAGGGGAGAAGTAAATATGCTGGAGGGTAGGGATAGGGTCTAAAGTGACCTAGACAAATTGGAAGATTGGGCCAAAAGAAATCTGATGAGGTCCAACAAGGACAAGTGCAGAATCCTGCATTTAGGAAGGGAGAATCCTCTACAGGCTGGAGACCGACTGGCTAAGCGGCAGTTCTACAGAAAAGGACCTGGGGATTACGGTGGACAAGAATCTGGATATGAGTCAGCAGTGTGCCCTTGTTGTCAAGAAGGCCAATGGTATATTGGGCTGTATTAGCAGGACATTGCCAGCAAATCGAGGGAAGTGATTATTCTCCTCTATTCGGCACTGGTGAGGCCACATCTGGAGTATTATGTCCAGTTTTGATTCCCCCCACTACAGAAGGGATGTGGACAAATGAGAGAGAATCCAACGGAGGGAAACTAAAATAATTAGGGGACTGGGGCATATGATTTACGAGGAGAGGCTGAGGGAACTGGGGTTATTTAGTCTGCAGAAGAGAAGAGTGAGGGGGGATTTTGATAGCAGCCTTCAACTACCAGAAGGGGGGTTCCAAAGAGGATGGAGCTAGGCTGTTATCAGTGGTGGCAGATGACAGAACAAGAAGCAATGGTCTCAAGTTGCAGTGATGGAGGTCTAGGTTGGATATTAGGAAACACTATTTCACTTGGAGGGAGGTGAAGCACTGGAATGGGTTACCTAGGGTGGTGGTGGAATCTCCATCCTTAGAGGTTTTTAAGGCCCGGCTTGACAAAGCCTTTGCTGGGATGATTTAGTTGGTGTTGGTCCCGCTTTGAGCAGGGGTTTGGACTAGATGACCTCCTGAGGTCTCTTCCAACCCTAATATTCTGTGATTCTATGATATGATCTGGATGATTAATTCATTTTCTTTATGACAGGTGGAGTTGTCCATTCTTTTTCCCCCTCCAAATTAACATGAACATGGTCACCAGGTTCTAGACTCGGCAGTTCTCTAATTGAGTGGTCTCTATTGTAAAAGTGTTTATAAGCTCTTTTTATCTTTTTATCCATTTTGGCTACTCTTTTCATGTCTGGCCACTTTGGAGACAGGTTATTTTCCAAAGTTGGATCAATAGTTCTGAGTTGTCTTCCCAGCAAGAGTTCTGTTGAACTATATTCTGCAACCACTATTAGTGTTGATCTGTAACTCAGAAGAGCAAGGAATGGCGCTTCCTGGTGTGGGATTTTCTTCGATGTCTGTATAGCTCTCTCAGCTTCCCCATTCACTTGTGGGTAATGTGTAGAAGTAGTGGTAATCAAAATTATATTTCATTCAGAATTACTTAAATTCTGCTGCAGTGAATTGTGGTCTACTGTCTGTCACTAAGTGTTCTGGAATACTGAAGTGAGCAAAAGTGCACTTCAGTTTCATGTTATGTCTTTCAAGTACATTATTTCTATATACTAGGCAAAATAGTCCACTACAACCAGGTAATGATGTCTTCTGATTTCATATAAATCTGCAGCTAGTTTCTCCCAAGGTCTCTCTAGTAAGGGTGCTTGTACACTGTATGGTTCAGCATTGTCTCTTAAGTTAATTTGTACTGAATCTCCTTTCAAAAGTTTAGTATCATCTAATCCTCCATCATGTTCTTCCACCTTTCTGGCCCATCATGGCTGCCATACTGAAGCTGAAGAAGTTGTTGGTCTTTGTTCTTTTGACTGCTCTGAATGCATATCCTTTGCCTGTTTAGGTTGTTTCTGTGGTGAACTGGCCCCTGAACTAGCCCTGGGCTAGTCAGAGCTGTATCAGGTGACTTCAGTTCTGGGAGGAGTTGAAAGTGATTGCAAGTCCCTTCTGAAATGACTGTTCACATCAGCTTCTGAGTAAATTTTACAGTAAATAATCTTGCCATGAATATTCAGTTTCACTCTCTGGACAGACTCTGTGTTGACCATCCCACAACTGATAGATCTCAGAAACAATGGCTCTTGATTGTTTGTAATATGAGTCAACTCCCTGACAGCGTTGGTCCAGCAAACAGCTGCAAAATACCCATTTTTCTGCATTTATTACACCATGTGTTTCTGGATGGATATGCATCATCTCTTGTGATGTGATTTTGCTACACCTTGTGCATGTCAGCTGGAATTTGTCCCTCTTATCCTGGGAGCCCTCTCTCCTTGCCTGAGAGGTTTTATGATAATGACTTTTAACAATCAAGTGTCTGTTTATAGCTTCTTAACTAGTTTCTGTTTTTTCAAGTTGCTCCTGTCTTTTGTTCTACAGTTTGACTAATTCTGACTACTTCGCTAGCTGTATAGCTCCGGGTAGGGTTAAATCTCTCTACTGCTGTGAAAGGCTGTCTCTGATATTTTCATGTTTTGCAGTTTCAAAATCACAGCTTTCAGCCAATGCATGCTGAGCTCTTATAAAACATCAACGTTTCTCCCTAGTTTTTGAATTCTCTGCTGAATTCATGCTCTTTCATAAAACACATTTCTCTGAGATATAAAGTATGTATGTATCAAACATAGCCAGAACACTTTCATAGTCATCTTTGTGACCGTCTTCAGTAAAGTCAAAGGATTTAAAGATATGCTTTGCTTGCTTCCTCATAGCATAAATTAAAGATGACACCTGTATATCTCCAGTTTCTTTGTGAAGCTTGATAGCAATGCCAAATCTTGCAAAATATTGTTTCCAATCTGTCCATTGTGAAGGTTTGTCAAAGATTAAATTCTCTGGGGCATTGAAGAGTGGCATGTTGATGCGATCCTACACCCTTCTGTCTGCAACCTTTGTTCCTGTTTTCCCACTGTTTCTGTTCTTATTTTACTCCTGACACCATGTCATGTTCTTCAATACCAGATATGGACTGGCTACAGAACTTGTTTATACACACCAGATGTGTTCATCATAATATCCTTTAATGCTCTGCTAGGAATGGCTGAGGTTAGTTTAAATAAGGTATTTTACACACCATCCCACCTAATGATTAAACATGTAATACAGTTTAGCATTCCATTACAAGTGCATCACAAAACTTCTTGCTTACTGTCTGGCTGTTTTAGCCAATTAGGTAGATATATTGAATTTAAAGAATTATAACAGACTTCAGTTGCTCTTTAAAACTAAAAGGAGATTAATGATATTACATTATTTCCATGTTAATAATGCTGTTTTATTTTATTTTACTATATTGCATTCTATTTTATTTTATTAGTATTTTTATTGTTTACGTTATCAATTAGTAGTCATATTTATTGCATTAATATTTCAATTTAAATGTTATTAATTATTAACAATAACATCATTGTTTTTGATGGGCTAAGGTATTCTATCTTACTTTAGGTTAAGTTCAGAGTAATTTAGCTGAAATCTTTGGAGTTATTGGAGGCTTAAATCCAGAATAACTAAGGGAAGAATTTGGCACATATTTTATTTTGTTTTGTAGCATCCACTGCCTTAACAAATCCCTGAGGATCTGTGCTGCATTTTAGGTCTTGCAAATCTATTTATTTGTGACATAAAATATTCCCGTTCAGCTCTCCCTAAACACATATAAATGTAGAACAAGTGCTAATCTCAGAAAATCTCCATATCTAAAATAAAGGTGTCACTTTCTGAAACTTCTCCATGAAAAAACAGCTTAAAATGCAATGAAGAATCCCTGTTATAACATGTGGAAATGCTTGTGTCTGATTGAATTATGTCTGTTTCTCTTAGAACCCTGTTCTTCAGATACTTACTACCAAGGGAAAGTACTTACAACCATGAATTCTCCACGGAGCTCGATAAGGCTGCAAAGGGTGACCAGATTCCCAATTTTATAGGGACAGTCCTGATTTTGGGGTCTTTTTCTTATATAGGCTCCTATCCCCCCCCCCCATCCCCTGTCCCAATTTTTCACACTTGCTGTCTGGTCACCTTTTACATATGGTAGGGAGCACTACATTTGGTAGCAAAAGTTGGAGGGACTGTAATGTCAGAAAAATTTCTTTTAGAAAGGGATATTATCATTTCCCATCAGTGATAACCATCTGAATGCTGACTTTTACTAACCATGCTGGACAACTGTCCATCTTGCAGATGGTTGAGCAAAATGTACTTTGAACACTGGACAACTTTAGAGGCAGTGATTGATGATGATGTTTTGCTGTCAGTGGACAGAGGACAAATACCCATTCTCATCTTCCTGGACTTCTGTGCAGCATTCGCCACTGGATGATGGCTGTTGGGACCACAGCTGTCCCACAGCTGAGAGGGGGCGGGGCTATGGCAGAATGAGCTAAAATGGTTATGTCCTTCTTGGAGAAGAGTGTAGTGATTGGAAACTAGACCCCTCACTTGTGAAGTCTCACAAAATAATTTTTCAGTCCTAGTCAATATCTACATGCAACCAATAGAGGAACTGGTCAGACTACATGGACTCAAGTGCCAGCAATATGCAGATGACACATGGTTCTAAATAAATAAAGTATTTGGAGATATGCCTATCTCATAGAGCTGGAAAGACATTGAAGGTCACTGAGTCCAGTTCCCTGCCTACCCTACCAAGAACTGTCCCCTGACAGATTTTTTGCCCCAGATCCCTAAATGGCCCTCTCAAGAATTGAACTCACGACCCTAGGCTTAGCAGGCCTATGTGCAAACCACTAAGCTGTCCCTCCCAAAGAGTACTATGACACAGCTGTACATAAAATATTATAAAAGCATGATGGGTGTGGTGAAAGTAAATAAGGAATTGTTATTTACTGCTTCTCATAACACAAGAACTAGGGATCACCAAATTAAATTAATAGGTAGCAAGTTTAAAACAAACAAAAGGAAGAATTTATTCAGACAAAACATGGTCGACCTGTGGAACTCTTTGCCGGAGGCTGTTGTGAAGGCCAAGACTATAACAGGGTTCAACAGAGAACTAACCGTGTTAGTCTCGATCTGCAGAAGTGACAAAGAGTCCTGTGGCACCTTAAAGACTAACAAAAGTATTGAAGCATAGCTTTTGTGGGCTAATACCCACTTCATCGGATGCATGCAGTGGAAGTCATTAGTTACAAATATCTTTAACTTATTAGTTACAAATATCTTTAACTTACTGATTCAAAGTAAGATCAAGCATGAGAAAGGATTTTCCATTGTTTTGAACAGTATATAAGAGATGAGTTTTAGAGAATTACTCAGAAGTAAACTCAAGTTGGTTGGCTCACTTCTCCAGTTTCAGATCTGGTACATGTGTTTCCCTTTCTGTATTCTGTATAGTGCTCCGTTAAGTATGGCTTGATGGTCATACTCAAATAAACGTAACTTCAACTGAGTTAGTTAGTTGACATAATGACATTAAATCCAAACACGCAACAGAACAGGGAGGAAGCCTGTGGTTGACAATTCCATTCCTCTGGGACAAGGGAACTTTCTGCCACAAAGGTAAAACTCATCTATGCAGGTGATAGAGCTTTCTTGAGACTAGTCCTAGGCTGTGGAATGAACTCCCAAGGAACGAAGGGCCAGCACAGACCACACCACATTCTGCTCCCCATGTCAGGCACACTCCTTTGACCTGCCTTTTCTAACATAAAAGCATAGCAGCATGCACACTTTTTTAAAGAAAAAAAATTCTACCTAAATAAAACTCTCCACTGCATACACACATAAATCTGAAGGCATATTCATAAATGATCCGAGAAAAGGGGTAAATACTGAAGTGGCAACATTTGCAGATACAAAACTACTTGGGACACAGCAGACTGTGAAGAGTTAAAAAAGGAGCTCACAAAACTGGGTGACTGGGCAACAAAATGGCAGATGAAATTCAACATTGATGAGGGCAAAGTAATGCACATTGGAAAACATCATCCCAACTATGATCTTGGAGTCACTGTGAATAGTTCTCTGAAAATATCCATTCATTGTGCAGCGGCAGTCAAAGAAGCAAACAGAATATTGGGACTCATTAAGAAAGGGATAGATAATAAGACAGAAAATATCATATTGCCTCTATATAAATCCATGGTAGGCCCACATCTTGAATACTGTGGGCAGATATGGTCACCCCATCTCAAAAAAGATATAGTGGAATTGGAAAAGGTACAGAAAATGACAAAAAAAAATTATTAGGGACATAGAACAGCTTCCATATGAGGAGACTGGACCTTTTCAGCTTGGAAAAGAGATGACTAAGGGGCGATATGAGAGAGGTCTATAAAATCATGACTGGTGTAGAGAAAATAAATAAGGAAGTGTTATTTACTTCTTCTCATAACACACAATGAAATTACCAGGCAGCAGGTTTAAAACAAACAAGAGGAAGTATTTCTTCACACAATGCACAGTCAACCTGTGGAACTCCTTGCCAGAGGATGTTGTGAAGGCCAGGACTATAACAGGGTTCAAAAAAGAACTAGATAAGTTCATGGAGGATAGGTCTCACCAATGGTTATTAGGACGGGCAGGGATGGTGTCCCTAATCGCTGTTTGCCAGAAGCTGGTAATGGATGACAGGGGATGGATCACTTGATGATTACCTGTTCTGTTCATTCTCTCTGGAGCACCTGACATTGGCCACTGGCAGAAGACAGGATACTGGGCTATCTTTAGTCTGACAAAGTATGGCCTTTTTTATGTTAAGGCTCTGGAGGGTGTTGTGAGTATTCTCTCTATAGAGGGTGTATGTCCGTTCTTCGTCTTAGGGCCTGTCTACACTACCGCTTAAGTCGATGTAACTTACGCCATTCAGGGGTGTGAAAAAGCCACCTGCTGAACAGTGCAAGTTACTATGACTTAAAGCGCTTTCCACACCATGCTATGTCAGTGGGAGATGCTCTCCGACTGACATCACTTCCACCTCTAATTGAAGTAATTATGTGAACAGGAAAGGGCTCTCCTTGATCAGATGCAGTACAGCGATGCAGCTGCACAAGGTATTGCAAACTAGCCCTGAATGGTTTAAAATCTTATAGAAATCTTTACTTATCTCAGTTCCCAGTGGGGGCATTTTTACCATCCTTGGTTAGCTATTTACTTTCAATCTGTGATATGGATCAGGAAAAGTGACTGAAGGGATGCAGGAAATGCTCCTTTATTCAATACAGTAAGAACGCACAATCACAGGCACCGACTTTCTGATTTCCCAGGGGGTGTTGACCCTCACTCCGCCCCAGGCCCTGTCCCCACTCCACCTCTTTTCCAAGGCCCCAACCCCACCTCGGCCCCACCTCTTCCTACCATGTTCCGCCCCCTCCCGCAGCACACCCCACCCTCATTCTGCCTTTTCCTGCCCCCACTTCTCTGCCTTCCCCTCAGCGCCTCCTGCACGCTACTGAACAGCTGATCATCAGCAGGCAGGAGTCACTGGCAGGGAAGGGGGAAGAGGTGATTGGTGGGGGCCACTAGTGGGTGCTGATCACTCACATTTTTTTTCCGTGGGTGCTCCAGCCCCGGAGCACCCACAGGGTTGGTGCCTATGCTCACGATACTTCACATTAACTCACCCTCCTCATTATTCCCCAATACACATTACAATAAAAAAAAGTATTGCTTAAAATCCTGCTTTATTATAATCACAATATACCACTTTTCCTCTTAGGAAAATCCCCAGTAGAGTCCTTTCCTTCCTCATGATGGCAAATCTTTCTTCTGAGTCTTTATGGTTCAGGACTTACTATGATGGAAAGTCTCTTGTTCATTTCATCATCAGTGTGAGGGTGTCTTCTGCCCAAATCTTTGTCACTGATCCACTCTGAAGCAGAAGGGCCTCTGCTTTCCAGTGAAAACAGGTCTAGATTTGGTCCAGAAGTGATCGTCTCAATAGAGGTCTGTGCCTTTCACTCATTCAAGGCTGCAGTATGGTGGCCTCTTCTTATTAGTGATGGAAATTCATTTTCACCCATTCGGTATAGTCTGTAACTGAGTCTCTTGTAGGAAAAACTGCAGGTTGGTCTCCCCGGGTGGATCAGAGTACAGGATTGCTAGGCATCTTTAGTGCATTGTCAGATTTTTAATCAGATGGGCTTTGAGGTCTCTCTCAGGCTGGAGTTTGTACCTCTCCCTTCTCCCCTTATTCTCTCTCATATACCAGCCTATGTGGGGAAGGGAAGGGGCCATTTCTCTAGGGAGAATTGCTGTTGATGGAAGTGGCCAGATGTTTGGCCACCTTCTTTGGCATCACCCGCCTCAGGGCAGATTGTAGCTCTTTCGAGCCGATGGTGCAGCAGCCGCTGTTCTTCCTGTGGCACTCAGCTGCCGAGGACACCTTGTTGTAGACCTTCCTCACATAGGAAATCATCGCTCCCTTGGCCTTGGCTGACATGGGGACCTTGTCCTGATGCAACTGCCTTAGCATCTTTGACACGTACAAATCATATGGGCGCTTCAGTCCTCGGCCTCGCCTCAGCTGTCTCACTGCAGGCTTGTGCCTCACCTTCCTCCCTCTCTTGAGTGGCAGCTTCTTTTTCTTTATCTGTGGCTTCCTACACTTGGCCTTCCTTCGCTGGGGCTTCCTTTTCCTCTGGCCTCTTTTCTTCCCTCTCTGAGTAGCCACCATTGTGCTGTTCCGCTCCTTGTCTCACTTCACCTCACCATCTGCAAATGCCCTGAGCCTCCCCTCAGCAGCACCCTTATATAATTGCTGGCATTCAAATGAGGGGGTCACCTCTGAGCCCTGTGATTGGCTGGCTGGGATAATGCCCAGGCTTATGATGTAGTTGTGGTGCATGTACCAACTCCAGAGCCTTACAATGTGGAACTGTGAGCTATTCCCTCCCTTATGGAAACGAAAGGGATTGTAATACCCCACCTGCTCTTGGGCAGAACGAGTTGGAAAATTGTTGACACTTGGGCAGAATGAGTTGGAAAATTGGAAGGACGTGGTGCTTTTATGGGGTTATAATGGATTCCTAACTGCCTCATCAGTTTATTAATCACGTTATCATTGCATTTATTATTTATTTCAGTGGATTCACTCGTCATTCATTTACATTATATATTTTTTCTGTAGCTCTAATTGCCTTAACAAATCCTTAAAGAACTATGCCAGATTTTTAGGATTCTTATGAACATTGTTATATGCCAGCTGCCCTCACTCCACCACCCTTCCCCAATATTGGCAGGCATGGGTCACCTCTGATTATTACTCATCTCAGCTTGCTAAGATGGCCATTGTTTATTTCAAACTCCCACCTATCTAATCATTTGAAGACAATGGAGTTATACCATAATTTACACCTGTGAGAGAAAAATAAACCCATAGGTATACATATTCAGAAGCCGGGAATGGGCAACAGGGGACGGATCACTTGACCATTACCTGTTCTGTTCATCCCTCTGAAGAACCTGGCAATGGCCACTGCCAAAAGACAAGGTACTTGGTTAGATGGACCTTTGGTCTGACACAGTCTGGCCATTCTTATGTTCTTACGGACAATAAGTTTGAGTACATCAATGTTTGGATGCCCAGCTTTGGACACTGTAAAGAGACTTGATTTTCAGGAATCAGATGCTCAGCATTCTCCTGGATTTCAAGCTCATTTAGGATATCTCAGATTGGGTGACCAAAACCTACAGCACTGAAAAACACTGGTCACTTTTGAAAATTTAGCCCACAGATATTTTTGTTTCTGGATTTACTGCTCCCCTGTTTGTTCGTCCGGTCTTCACCAAGAACTCAATCCAGAGCAGCTCCACGGCCTAGAAAAATGGACCTAATGTTCAGACAATTGGAGAAAATACCTGCAGAATAATAAATCTATGATAACCACTTCTAACAGTCTTCTTAAGCCATTTATTTTTATTAAATGCTTATATTCTATCTATCAAGGCTTTCATATCACAGTATCTGTGCGGCTCCTAAATTCCTGAGTTACCCCTTACAACCTTAGATGAACAACAGAGAAAAGGAATTTACAAAGACAGATAGGGCACTTTAACCTCTTTTATTACATCACAGTTGTTGAGTTGGAAAAGAGATTAGCAATCAAGTCGATTCCTTCCCTTTTGCTCAGTCCTCACTCAGCAGGGATGGGAGGTGGAACAGCCCTTCTTCTGGAGGATTTCCTGCCCTTGGTTTTCTTGGGCTGGAAAAGCAGAGGCTTGTTGGCTGCATCCCCACGTTGATAGTTGGTGACTCTACCCAGCAGCTTGTTGAGCTCAAAATCATTTTGGATAGCAAGTTTCAGGTGCCATGAGGAAATCTGATGCCGGTTGTGGTGCTTGGTGATGGAGCCAGCCCTATCCACAATGTTGAAGATCAGGTATTCAAGAACTGCAGCCACATAAACCAAGGCTTTGGCTCCAATACCCTTTGCAAAGTTTCCTCTGCAGAGCATCCTACCCATGTGGCTAACAGGGAAAAGTAGCCTGGTCCTTGACACTTTGGCCTTGAAGTGCTTGGAGGTCTTACCTGAATTCATACTCTCACTCATGTCACCAGCTGATAGTGTTCAAGCAATTTTCTTACCTAGTCCTTCTGGCCTTTCTTTTCCTGTGTTACGTTCTTAGCTTTCTAGCCTGGTCTGATGAAGTCTGGCTTGCCTTGGCTTGGCTCAGCTTATCAAGTGGAACTAGGAACTAACCTTGCCAGCCCCCTAGCCCTTTGAAAACCTTGGCAGAAGGGAAAAAAACCCAAGTAACCTCACTTTCTGATTGATCGGATGCTGACCAATGGAAAGCTACATCCTTTCCCAGCAAAACCAAGTGTGATATGTCATCTGTTCTGTGACATCATGCCCTCTGGCAGTCCTTTTCAGATGTGATTTTTAGCCCATCACAGCTGCCCTTAGAGAAGCTCAATTATAAAATTATTGGAATTTCCCATAGTAATGATCCTTCTTTAAGCCTTTGAAATTATGAAACGCACAAGATGCCCCTTTCTGCCATCAACTATTCCCTTCCCTTCAAAGAAACAGCAGAGGCACCAGCTTCAGGCTCCCTTGATCTCCAAAAACCAGAGCACCCTGAACTGACTTCTCTCAAAATCTCCCTCAAACAACCAGGGTTCAAGTCCAGACCTACTACTGTCAAGAGTCTAGATCAGGATGGGCAAACTTTTTGGCCCAAGGGCCACATCCAGGTTGCAAAATTGTATGGAGGGCCAGGTAGGGAAGGTTGTGCCTCCCGAAACAGCCTGGCCCCGCCCCCTATCCATCCCCTTCCCACTTTCTGCCCCGACTGCTCCCCTCAGAATTCCCAACCCATCCAACCCCCACTTGTCCCCTATCTAAGCCCCCCTGCTCCTTGTCCCCTGACCGCCCATTCCAGAGACCCCCCCCCCCACCCTTAACCACCTCCTGGGACCTCAACCCCTATCTAAGCCTCCCTGCTTGTCCCCTGACTGCCCCCTCCCAGGACCTCCCACCCTAACAGACTCCCCAGGACCCCACTCCTTACCAGATCCCCCCATCTCCCTTTCCCCTGACTGCCCCAACCCCTATTCACACCCCACCCCTGACAGACCCCCAGGACTCCCACACCTATCCAATCCCCCTGTTACCCATCCCCTCACTGCCCCCCCAGAACCTCCACCCTATCCAACTGCCGCCTCCTCCCTGGCCCCTGACTGCCTCCCGGGACGCCCTGCCTTTTATGCAACCTCTGGCCCCCTTACCATGCAGCTCAGAGCGGCAGCCCAGATGGAGATAAACACGCTGCCCCACAGGAGTGTGCAGCCCCGCCCCACAGAGCGCTGCCTGCGCAGTGGATACAGGGGAGGGGCCAGTGACAGCCTCCCCGCCCGGCAGCTCAGAGAAGCCATAGTTTGCCCAACCCTGGTCTAGATGATAATAATTGCTCCCTTCAGGCTGTAAAATGTAACATCCAATTACAGGATGGAGCCTTAGGCTTTGTCTACACAAGACAAGGTTTGCTAACATAATTGTCCTGGCAGATCCTCCTAGTGTAGACACAGCTTATACTGGCATGGTGCTTTTGCTTGCTACACCAGTAGAATTTTTCTAGTCTAGACAAGGCCTACACTACATCTGCAATTCAAGAGTAGACATACTCCGAGAGAGCCATTTATCCTTGCCTGCTCTGTACATAAGGATTGGTGGCAGTGGGCAGGGGATAGCTGTCTCTTCTGCACCACCCCATCCCTTCCTGGGACCTCACTGAGGCTTCTCTGAAGGTCACAGGATCAGGCTCCTGAAAAGGAAACCAAGACCTTGTTACCGTAATGTCTATTTCTTAGTGAGGCATTTCATCATAAACCTCCAAGCATTTCACAGTCTTTCATCTACCTATTCTCACCACACTGCTGTGAGGCAGTGTGTTATTATGTATATTTGGGGTTATTTTTTCCAATTACTTTATATTTATTCACATTAAATTTAATTTGCCATTTCACTTAGTTTTGTGAGATCTTTTTGAAGTTCTTCACGGTCTGCTTTGGTCTTAACTATTTTGAGTAGTTTAGTATCATCTGCAAACTTTGTTACCTCACGGTTTATCCCTTTGTCCAGATCATTTATGAATAAGTTGAATAGGATTGGTCCGAGGACTGACCCTTGGGGAACACCCAGTGCCAGGTTTACAATGGCACCAGTGGTGCCATGGAGCCGGGCCCATGCTCAGAAGAGGCCCCGGCCTGCTCCACTTGCACTGCGCCCCGAGGACCCCACCCACCGCTCCTTTCAGCCTGCCCACTCGCTGGCTGAGGGCTCCTTTCCATCCCTGTCCCCACCCCTGTGCTTCTCTCTGCCCCCTGGCTGGCCTCCAATTCATCTCTGGAGTGGCTCCGAGCAGTCTCTGCTTCCCCCCACCTGCGGGTCCCCACCTGACTCCCCGGAGCTGAGCCGCCTGGGACTGGTGCAGAAGCCTAGCCAATCTCAGGTCTCAACTGGTGCAGGGGGATGACAGCGGGGAGAGGGGATGGGGTTTGGCCTCTCCAGGCAAGCGAGTCCTCAGGTAGCCCTGCCGGAGCAGGCCCTGACTTGGCTGGTCACGCCACTCCCAAGGGGCCAGAGTGATTCCCAGCCCTGGAACCAGCGCTGGCTGCGCTGCCAGCTCAGCCTGGCAGACAGCCGCCTCCCAGCAGGGATGGCGAGTGTGGCCAGGAGGCAGGGCCTGGGGGTGTGGGTCTCTTAGGAGTCAGGGGGAGTGCTGGGCAGGGAAGATGTGTATACTGGGTCACTAAGGAGTGGCGGTTCTGTGGGGGGTACTGGGCAGTTGTGGTGGGGCTGTGGGTAGGGGTGGTGTTGTGCAGGGTGCTGTGCATTTGTGGAGGGGTCGGAGGGGTGCTGGGCATAGTGGGTCCAGGGGGGTCTGGCCATAGGGAGTCAGGGATGTTGGTTGGTGGGGGCTGTATGGCGCAGGATGGGCCCGACCTGCAAGGGAAAGGGGCATGCTGGCAGCACAGGGTCAGATGCGCCACTGTACATCCGGCAACTGCCCGTTTGTAAATAGTGCCCTCGCACTGAGCTGGGCGGAGTGAGGCTGCCCTTGCTATGCCCCACTGCCCCTGGCCGGCCCCTTGCTCAGGGGATTGACCTCCCCTCATCATGCTCCATTTCCTCCATAGGGACCCACGAATGTTTGGCGCCAGGCCCAGAAAAGGTTAATACGACCCTGGGAACACCACTAGTTACCCCTCTCCATTCTGAAAATTTACCATTTATTCCTACTCTTTGTTCCCTGTTTTTTAATTAGTTCGCAATCCATGAAAGGATCTTCCCTCTTATGCCATGATGACCACTTAATTTACATGGGAGGCTTTGTTGAGGGACCTTGTCAAAGGCTTTCTGGAAATTGAAGTACACTATGTCCACTGGATCCACGTTTGCTGATCCCGTCAAAGATCTCTAATAGATTAGTAAGACATGATTTCCCTTTCCAGAAACCATGTTGACTTTTGCCCAATAGTTTACGTTCGTCTATGTGTCTGACAAGACTACAGCTCCCATCACGCATCACGGTGGGGAAAAGGCGAGACCAGCCAATTCCAGCATGGATAAACGCTGTAACTCCCATGATGCCCCTGGGAGAGCCGCGGGGCCCTTCGTGAGCCGGAGACTCCGAATCCCGTCAGTCCCTGCGCGCAGGACTCCATTAACCGTGATGCACCGGGCCGTACTCTCCCTCTCTCGGCCTGAGGGTGTCCGCGGCGCATGCGTGCTCCTCCCGAGCTTGGGGAGTTGTGGTTGCGACGCCATCTTGTCACGGTCTCAGCCAGCGCTGTGTAAGCGATGGGGGAGGAGGGGTCTGTCTCTTAAATGGGACACGGCCCCAGGTGGGCCCTCCCCTCTTCGGGGTAAGCTTGGGGGTGGGGGGCTCCGGGTCGGGCTCGGGGGTACGGAGTGGGGTCCGGTGCTGCCCCATCGTCCCCATCCCGCGCATTGCCCCAACGGGCCCACTTTAAGGTACCGTGGCGGAAAAAACGCAGGAGGCAGTTGGGGAGACGGGGAGCAAAGGGGGATTAGCGCGCGCCCCCACCTCTCCCCGCACAACGGCCGCTCCTGCCGCGCGCCTCGCTCTAATTGGCCAGAGGCGGCCGGCGGGAAGCGCGGCTGGAGGGGAAGGTGAACCGGGCCGTGGGGGAGGGGCCATAGAGGAGAGAGCCCCTGGTGGAAAGGGGCAGGAGCAGATGGGCCAGAGGGGGGGCTAAGGGGAGGGGCTATGGTGGTAGGGGCGGGTCTAAGGAGGAGGGACTATAATGGGGCAGGGCTGAGGAAAATGGGCGGAGCTATGGTGGTAGGGATGGGGTGGAGCTGAGGCTGGGCTAGGTGGGGAGGAACAGAAGTGGGTCTGGGGTGGTGCTATGGTGGGAGGGGCAGGGGGCTGATGAATATTGGCGATGGGTGAGGTTGAGGAAAAGGGGAGGGGCTGTAATGGGAGGGGCAGGAGTGGGTCTGAAGAGAAGGGGTGGAGGGCAGATCTGAGGAGGGGATTTGGTGGGAGAGGCAGTGCAGGGGTGAGGGACCGTGGTGGGGGGGAAGGCAGGCAGCTGTGGGGAGGCAGCTCTAGGGGTGTATGGTTCCTGGGCAGCCCAGGGCCAAGGTGGTGACTAGCACAGGATGAGTGTGGGGCTTGGCCCTGGGCTTGTTCATGGAATGTTACTGGGGCAGGCTGGAGTGGGTTATTAGGTATCACTGCCCCCCATGTGGTGAGAAGGATGCACTCAGGGGAGCAGCAAGTCAAGGGCACAGTGAACAAATAGATCAATGTACTCCTTTGGTGGAGAAGGGTTTGGGTGTTATTGATGAAACTTAGACAAACTAATACAGCAGGAGAGAGAACAAGCCTTTCTCTCCTGCTGTCCCCCACACTCCTTATCCCCCTGCACCCTAAGAGGCCTGTCCCCCACACTCCTTATCCCCCTGCACCCTAATAATGTGATAGTTCCTTTTCCTCTCCCCACCCACCAACCCCACAGACCCTTTTCTTCCTGGGATATTCCCCATGCCTTCTGACTTATCCATCTTTCCTGAGACATCCCTCTATCTTGTTTGGTTCCTCACACCACATGCTGTTTCTTTTGGTGGGTACAGCCTTCACTAGTTGGATTCTCAGGTGCTTTCCTCGTCCCCCAGAAATGCCCTAGTTGGACTCACTGTTCCTTGTATCTGTCTCAATGTGCCTTCCGTTGCACCACAACCAGGATCTCAGTCCCACTCCCTCTGTGCGGTACAAGGAGTTTGCAGCTCACACCCTAGTCTCTCTCTTCCCCACTCTCAGGCAGGCAGCATCCCTGGTGGGAGAATGGAGCAGAGGCAGCAGGGCCGCCAGCGGGTCTCTGAGTGCATCCGCAAACAAAAGCGCAAGGAGCTGGATGCCCGACGCAGCAAGTGCCGCATCCGCATCGGGGGCCACCTGGAGCAGTGGTGCCGGCTCAAGGAGCAGCTGGGCTTCTCCCTGCACTCTCAGCTGGCCAAGTACCTGATTGACCGGTGAGGAGTGACTGGAGAGGGCGGGCGGGAGTACTGGTTCCACAGCAGGGGTCAGGGTATGGGAGATGGGTCCTACGGGAGGAGGGAAAAGTGTGGGGGGACTCTGTAGAATGGACATAGGAGACCCTTGATGTCTTTCACAGCACACCTCCCACACACCTTCCCCTCAGATCCCCCATTTCCCCACAGAGCCCCTTGTGCATCCCTCACAGATCCTCATAGGCTCCTGCTGTCACAAGGCCCCGCCCTAATTTCCATGACAAGCTCCAGTATGTCCTTTCCCCTACTGTAGCCTAATTGGCATCTGACCTTGATGCCTGTCCCGTGTGATGGTTGAAATTTTGCAGTAGGCTGATGGAGGTCATGGAGCAGATTCCCTTTTCTCTTCTGGGTGGATGGACTCAACCAGGGGGTGCAGGATCTGTGTTTTCAGGGTTCCCTCCCTGCCCCTCGGTGTTCACTCAACCTCTCACTTTCTGTCCCCACCTCTCTGCTGCAGGTACACTTCACAGGGCTGTGTGCTGCGTGCAGGTAGGCACCTCTCCTGCCCAAATGGGATCTCTGACTCTGCACGACTTCTCCTTGTGTGGAGGGGTATGCAGGTTTGAGGGTCCTCCTAAAAAGTGCAATGGGGGATCCCCCCTTTAGTGACAGTCATGTTAAGGAGAAGGATTACATGATGGGGTTCCACTATGCTTCAGTCCCAGTGGTGCTGGGTTATATGAATGGGCATGATGGGGGGGGATTGCTTTGTGTTTGGGGCACTAACTCTCTATACCCCCTTGTGACTCAAGTCTATGGTTTGGCAGTAGCACCTTACTGGCTCAAGTCTGTGGGTTGGCGGTGGGGGAACGTAGGCTCCACTTGGTTCTGACTCAGGGCCCTGGGGCTGGTAGTTCAAAGGTATCACAAAGTCTACTCCTTAGGTTTCTTCCTACAGTGCCCCCTGCCTCTCCAGAGGCCCAATGGGGGCCTGATTATTGACTTGGAACACGTACTTAAGTGAAAGGGGTCCGGAGGATCTCACTCTGCTGTCTCTCTGATGGTGGCCTGCTGCTCCGTACTGAGGTCTGCTTCAAGCAGCATAGAACTCCTGCTCTATCCCTGCAGGAGCTACCAGGGAAGATCTGCTCCCTTGCACTCACCACCCAGGCTGAGCTGGGCAGTGCCCTTTCAAGCTCCACGACCATTGCGAGCACACCCAGCAGATGAAGCCTGGAGCCTCCAGGACCCAGAGCTGCTCCTTAACCTTCTGTTCCCCAGCGTAGGGTTTCAACATCCCATCACGGGGTTAGAGTTAATTAGGGGGATAGTGTTGTAGCCTCCAGGAGTATTGGGTTGTATGGGGGTGGTGCTTTGCCCCCCTGTCATGGAGTTCGGAGTGCAATCCAGACCAGGAAGAGGTTGTTTCTTTCTTTCCCTGCAACCCTAGGTGTCCTATAGTGCTTTGCAGCATAGGTGTCGATGCTGTAGGTGCTCTGGGGCTGGAGCACCCAGGGGGAAAAATTAGTGGGTGCTCTGCACCCACTAGCAGCCAAACTCCCCAACTTACTTCCATCTCCTCCCCTGAGCATACCCACATCCCCGCTCCTTTGCCTACCTCTCAGCTCTTGGAGCAGAGAGGGGGTGGAGACGTTGGGGAAGAGGTGGGAATGGGTGGAGTTGGCTTGGGGCTGGGGGCAGCGGGAGATCAAGCACTCACTGGTGCCAGCAGAACTCGGTGCCTATGCTTTACAGCCTGTAATGCTCACAACCACCCTACAAGCATGCCCTGTAGGAGAAAAAGGGACCGCCTCTGGCCCCCTTGTTTGGGGCAGGTGTTCCATCCTTATGGCATGAATGCAGCAAGACCACTAGCTCCGTTTACTTCTGATCAGCTGCTGACATACCTCACAGTGCATTCACCTCTTTTGATTGCTTCTTTGTGAGCTCAGCATCTGATTCTTTTCTCCTACTGCCTTTTCTGCTTGTGACCTATCTTTATGCTCTCCTTTGTTCTATTTCCTTCATTGAAATAAACAGAAAACAATAAAACTGTAACCCTTCTTTGGCTCTCACCAGCCTTTTCACTTGAAAAATACTTCAAGCACGAGTATGATAGTTTTAAGTGCAAACCTCCGTTAAAATAGCAAGCTGTGAATAAATTGTATTTCGACTACACCACTGTCAAAGGGTTGGGGTGTGATCTAGACCAGTAAGGGGTTGGATCACAGCTTGCCCTGAAATCCTGGGTCCTGTACAGTGCTTTGCTGCTATATCCCACAGCCTGGGAT
Source organism: Sternotherus odoratus (assembly GCA_032164245.1). Lineage (NCBI taxonomy): Eukaryota > Metazoa > Chordata > Testudines > Kinosternidae > Sternotherus > Sternotherus odoratus. The sequence goes on from JAVMKO010000012.1 coordinate 10,426,976, forward strand.
GCTCACAGCCAGCCTACAAGTATGCAGGTTACACCCTGAGTGTCTGTGCTAGACAGCCTGGGTTCAGCACCTTTGACCCCAGCAGTGAGTCTACAGCCCTACTCTGGCTTCCATGGGTCTTGGTTACAACCAAATTGAGCCCAACACTCTCCCTGTCCTGAGTTTTCCCAAAACCATTTGCTCCACAATGTCCAGTCCTTCTGGACAGTTCAAAGGAACAAGCTGACCATATTATTTCTCTGAAGAGACAAAAGTACATCGCAGTTTATTAACCAGGATAAATACATCCTTCCCTGCAAACAGCACTGAGTTGGTTTATAATGAAAATCAAACAAGTTAATTAGCAGGACATAGGTTAAGTGATGCCAAGTGAAAGGCATAAAATTAGAAAGGGAAACAAGCAAAGAAAAGTGAAAACACAGATTGAAAAGTCTAAAACTGAATCTAGTGAGATACAGGCTTTGTTCAAAATGTTTTTTCCCACCAAGTTTCCTTCTTCACAGCTGTGGTTCATTTCCCCTCAGTCAGGATCTTTCACAGAAGTACAAGATGTTGGCTTTCTTTGTCTCCCTAGGGACTCGTCTTCACTACCCGCCGGATCGGCGGGTAGCAATCGATCTTTTGGCGATCGATTTCTCGCGTCTTGGGAAGATGCGAGAAATCGATCGTCCGCGGCTCCTCCGTCGACTGGAACTCCAGCTTGCCAGGAGGTGCAAGTTGGAGTTGACGGGGGAGCGCGCTGCCGCCTGCCGCCGCCATGAGGATGACAGGTAAGTCGGCGGCAGATACGCAAACTTCTGCTACGTGATTCACGTAGCTGAAGTTGCGTACCTGCCATTGATCCCCCCCGGTAGTGAGGACCAGCCCTAGGTGACAGATTTTTGCCTTAGCAGGTTTTTGCCTATACTCAGTTTCCAGATACTTCAACCCCTCCCTTGGTTGAAGGCCCATTTTTCTTAGCTTGTTCTGTTTCCCTGTGTTTGTCTAGTGATGGACAGACGTGGTTTTTCTCTTGGCTTATATTTTCCAAAGTTCAATGACTTTGTCTCAAGAGGCAGAGTGACCTCATGCAGTTCTTTCTGTCCTGTGGACTTCCCGTCCCCTGCTGATTTATTTGTAAATAGGGCTTCTATTGGTTTTGGTCATACCTTGCTTAATTTCACTGGAAACAGGTAGATAACTGTCTTGGTTCCTGTCTGGGTGGGGCCCTGTTTCTCCCTGTTTGACCACAGACCTTAAAGCGTGATATCATTTAGTATCCGTTTTTTCTCATACTGTGTTTATACATACATTTCACAATGATATTACCAGTTTCCCAGTGTGTTACTAGCTTTCACAAAAGACCTCACTCTGTGCACTTTTATAATACAGTAATATTGTATACAATCAATTGTTTCAATTGCTTACCGCTTGAGGTTCAAACACCCTCTTCTTTATAGACCAGTAATCTTGGCAATATATATTTTTGAAAAGAAAATCCCGGACCAAACCTCTCTCTCCTGGGGGGGCATAGAGCCCATGCTGTCTCTTCCCCCAGGTGTTACCTTGATATTTTGGGTATTTGATATGTAAATGGACCTTCATTGTCTTTCCCTCTCAGCCTGGCTGCTGGTCAAAGAAGCAAATACATTTGGGCTGGGGCAGGTGGGATAGCTCAGTGGTTTGAGCATTGGCCTGCTAAACCCAGGATTGTGAGTTCAATCCTTGAGGGGGCCATTTGGGAATATGGGGCAAAAATAGGGATTGGTTCTGCTTTGAGGGGGAGGGGTTGGACTAGATGATCTCCTGAGGTCCCTTCCAACTCTGATATTCTATGATTCTTTTGTCTAGGCTAGACCTGTTTACAACTCCCCCTGACGTGTCTCATTTAAACATACCTTAGTCACAATTCTAGTCTATATCCATAACTCTTAACACACATTGTGTCCATACATCATGTAAGAATATTAATGGTCAGTGTGTTATTAGTTTTCAAATGATACCTCATAAGGCATATGTTCTACAAAGGTTATTCCAGGAGTGAGCAATGTATGAATACAGGGGTACTTAGAGTCACACGACCAGGAAGTTGGGTTATGGGGGTGATGGGGATGGTGCTGTGACTCCCCCAGAGGGGCAGGATTATATGAAGAGGTTGGGGTAAATGTTGGGATGCTGCAGTGTCTCCTGTGGGTATTTGGGTTATAGGTGGGGATGGACAGGTTATATGGAGCTGGGGCACCCTGTGGTTTACATGTGGTTTCCCTCTCTCTCCCCTAGGGCAGGGTGGCTCAGATCCCAGCACCCTCCCCACGGATGCCCTGCAGCGCCTGGTCGTCCTGTCTCATGTTCACAGCCAGGAGTGCAGCTTTATCCCCAATGTGAAGACCCCCTCACCAGGCAACAAGGGGGCCCCAGGGAATCTAGTGTGGGAGTGCATGGCTGGACACACCTTCTCCTGGGACCTCCCTGCACCAGAAGAGCAGGGCTGTGCCCCACCGGGAGGTAGCTCGCAGCCTGGCAAAGCCGCTTCCCGGCACAAGAAGGAAAGAGAGGCCAGCTCAGGGCCCAGCCCACCACCTTCCCCAGTTACCAGCCGCAGGCGCTCGCTCCGCAGGGCAGCACTTGCCCAGGACTCCTCTGGGATGGTGGTTAAGGTGGAGCCCAACCCCCTTAGGAACAGCACGGTGGTGGAGAGAGTGGCAGCTCCATCCAGCAGTGTGGACCATGGCGGAGAGCTAGGAGCAGGGAGCACTGATGCAGGTGAGGGAGTGAGCAGGACCCCCCTGTTCCCAGACCCCCATACAAGCATGGGGTGGCATGATGGATGCAGCTGACCAGCCTTCCCTTTCCCAGGGCCCCACAGCCTACTCCTGTCCATCCAAAACTGGGATTGCTCCTCCCTCTGTCTACTGGCCTTTGATTTCTTGTGCCCCTTTTGACTCCAAATCCCCCATGGCACTCTGAGCCCAGAGTACAGGCTAGCCGGCTCCTCCTGTACATTGGAAATACAAATTCAGATAGCCCTTCCTCCATCCCACACCACCCACTCCCTATCTGAAGGTGATCAGCTGGACCCTGTTAAGCAAACAAGCAACCCATGAGTCTTAGCTCCATCCACAGTGATGATAGGGATCCTGTAATAATAACCATTGTCCTCTAAACTAGTCCCTATCTCCCTACATCCGCTCGCACCCACCCCTGGACAGCACAGGAGCCTGACACTGAGACCTGACCATCAGTCAGCAGAGTCAGGCCCTTTCGTGTCAAGAGGAGAAATGAGTTGAAGAAGCAGGGACCTCCCTTGCCAGACCCCAACACCAAAATGTTCCCATTATGGGCATCCCAGGCCCCATCACATTACAAGTTGAGGACTAAACATTCTACCCTAGAACCAGGCTGAAGCTTTGGATGGTTAAGAGATTTAAGTCGGTTAGGGGGACACGGGTGGGTCACTGAGTCCCGGGGCTCCTCGAGCTTTCATTAAATTCCAGGAATGTGGGTAGGTCTCCTCTTTGCTACGTCTTTTAACTGTCTTGTAACCAACCAGGTCACTGGCTCGGTGATAAGTGAAGTGAGGAGCTGGCCTTAGTGAAAGCACCCAGCGTGTCCCTGTTGTTCATGGGGAGAGAGCCAGGTCTTTTTAGTGACAAGGGCCCAAGTTCCATGGAGAACTTTTCAGATCCATATCTGTCCGGGGAGTGAATTGGGAGCCAGGGCAGGCATCCTATGCTGTTCACACTGCTGACCTAGTTGACAGGTGTATCCTGCCTTCTGTGAAGCTTTCAAATGCAGCCCCATGTTAGGCATGGGGCAGTGGTCCAGCCTGGATGTCCCGGGGGGAGGGTGACTGTGGGTGTCCCCCATCTGTGTAGGAACAAAGGCAGTTGTCCCGCCAAGCACAGCTGGGGTGCTGGAACACAGAAACTGCCAGAACAAATCAGACCAGGGTCCATCTAGCCCTATATCCCTCAGTGACCAGTATCAGGTGCTTCATAGGAAGGGCAAGAAACCCCCTGTTGGACAATTATGAAATATCTTGTTTATAGTTTCTTCCTAGCCCCCTTCCTCTGGCCTGTTAGTGGTTGGTTTATACCCTGAATGAGGATTTAGTTCCCTTCCTCGGGGCCTTCTCACCCTGCATTCCTCTCTCCTCACAAAGCCTCCCTGAACCCTCTTTCCCACCGTTGGTTGCTCCTCCCTACCCCATCCCTTCTCTGCAGATCTCCGCTTTATAGATCCACGTCACCCTTCAACTGACTTCACCTAGTTTCTCTCCCCACAGCTCCCCTGGCAGAGGCAGAGGCTGGCATGGAAGGGATAGAGCTGAAGAGGTGAGTGACGCTGGCTCTTCTCATCATCTGTCCCTGGTGCTCACCTATGCCCTGCACGTGTGCTCCCAGGACTAGAGAGGAGCTGTCCTGTATCCCCAGGACTGCCATGACCTAGAGTCACTCCCATCTGACAACGTCCAGTGTGAAAATAACTGCTGAGTTCTCAAGCCAGTTCCCAGTGTGGCAGTCTTGTCCCATCCCTATTATTACGCATCAGTCTTATTGTGAACAGCTTCAGCAGAGAGGCCAGTGACTAACAGGGAAATGTAGATAGGATGGCCATCAGGCTGTGAGAAGAGATGGTGGGATCAGGAGCTTCAGAGACTTCCCCTCAGAGCCTGCAGGGAGATGCGCTTCCGTCCAACCCCCACTCTTGACATCTGATTCTTGCAGTGCACCAAGATTGAAGGATAAACCAGAGGAGGGGCCTGGGGCCAAGGCGGACGAGGATGAAGACTTCACCGAGGAAGAGGACCTCACTTACACTGATGACCTGCGAGATGAGAATTACCACCCCTCGCTGGACAGGTAAGGGAAGCTAGAGCTGGGCTGGGAGGGAGCTGACTGCACTGCTCTCTGAAGGGCTGCCAGGCTGGACTGAAGTCTGGCACTTGACTAAGAGTCTGTGTATGTTCTTTCTGACGCAGTGCCTCAGCTCTTCTCTTCTGTCACTTTGCCTTCCTTGGCCCTTTCGTACATTCACAATTAACCCAGGAACTCACAGAGCATGTACAGAACAAAGTGTCTCTCTCCGTAGCTTTTCCTGGATCCCTGCCCTTTCTCACCTCCTCCTCCCTGCTTTGTGCTTGCCAATGCTTTGCTGGCATAATTAAGGCCTCACTCTGATTTCACCCTCAGTTGTGGTAGCCTAGGAGGCTGGTGAACAGCTAATACTCCAAAGAGAGTGAAGCGGGGCAAGCCTATAGAGTGGGAGAGGCAGGAGGTAGCAGGAAGGGACTGATGAAGACTGGTTCTGGCTATCCAATCTGGCCTGTGCTGAACCCCGAGTTGGGCTGGCCCCAGCGCCCCTGTGTACTCCAGCCAGGGGCTTATGGAGAAGAAGATTGTAAATGCAGGTGATCTAGGGCTGACACCCCATCATTCTGAAGGGTCCAGAGACTGCTAAGGATCTGGCCAGGAAAAGTCAGGTTGTAACAAGGACTTGAGAAACCCAGAGTTGGGTGTGATAGTATCGGGGGTGGAGTCAGGTTGATATAGCTCCCCATCTTGCCACAAGGGGGATCTGATAGACAAAGGTAACAAAGTCCTGTGGCACCTTAAAGACTAACTATAAAGTTTTGAAGCATAAGCTTTCGTGGGCTAATACCCACTTCGTCGGATGCAAGTGCTTGCATCCGACGAAGTGGGTATTAGCCCACGAAAGCTTATGCTTCAAAACTTTATAGCTAGTCTTTAAGGTGCCTGTAAAGGGGTCGCGTCGGCGGGCGCGGGCCCCTTCCGCCGGTTTGGCGGGGTTGGCGACCCTGAGGGGGAATTAGCGGGGTCGCACGTCCTTAACTGTGCCGCTCGAGGGGCGGGATTTACAGTCGCCCGGGCGTTTGGCCCCTGGGCGGATTGGGCAAGAGTCTCGGGGCTCGGGCTCCCGGCCCTTGGTTGGTCCAGTCACGAGCCCTCGGGGTTGGGCTTAGGCCCTTGGGTGGATCAGCCGGTGGTTCCCGACGACAAGGTCCCGCGGTCGGGAAGGGGGAACTGCCACCCACTACGGGAGGGGGTGGCAGGGGGGGCGCAGGCCCACCCACTTCCTCTGCGCCCCAGCCCGGGGCCCTAGCAGCACGAGCTTTGCTGCTGTCAGTGGGGATCCTGGCCGAAACACACTGACATCGGCTCCTCCCCCGGGCTACTTCCGGATCCCCCTTCCCTGGGTACCTGGGCTGTTGCGGGGTCCTCCCCGGAACCTAGGGTCATCGGCTCTTCGGGGTCGCTGTCCGGTGGCAGGTCGGGTAGGTCCTCGGGGTCGCTGGCGTGCTCGGCTGGAGGCTCCTCCGGGTAATAAGCTGCCTGCGGGGGCGCTGGTGCCGGGGTTCCTTCCGTCGGGCCAAGGTCGGGAGGTGAGGTCGGCGGCTGGTCCCAGCCGGGGTCCGGTGGCTGCTCCTGACCTCCTCCGGGGTAGCTGGCGGGCAGATCCCTCAGCCGCGCCTCCAGGTGAGGGTCCAAGGGTTCCTCTGGGTAATGGCCCAGAGGTAAGGTCGGCGGTCTCTCCCAGTAATGGGGAGGCTGCAGATCAGGCGGGTCTCGGCGGGGAGCCACTTCTCGGGCAGCTCCCTTTGCCAGTGTCGGCCGCCCTTCTGAGCTGGGCGGCCGGTCTTTCATACTTCCGGGTCCGCCCCCTGACCCCCGGGGGCGGGGCTGACCCGGCGTTGCTGCAGCTGCCCCCGGCCATGGTTGGCAGCCGCGCTGCCCGCGGTCCGCGGGCGGCCGAACCCCCTCTCTCCCGCTCCCGGATTTCCGGGGGCGGGGCTCCTGCGGTGGTCCCGCAGTTCCTTTCGGCCCCGGCCAGGAGCCGTCTCGAGGGCGGGTGGCCGGGAGCCGTGCCGCCCCGCTGCACCGGGGGCGGGGCTCCTGCGGCGCTACCGCCGCTCTCTCCGGCCCCGGCCAGGGGCCGTCCTGCGGGCGGATGGCCGGGAGCCGCGCCGCCCCGCTGCACCGGGGGCGGGGCTCCTGCGGCGCTACCGCCGCTCTCTCCGGCCCCGGCCAGGGGCCGTCCTGCGGGCGGGTGGCCGGGAGCCGCGCCGCCCCGCTGCACCGGGGGCGGGGCTCCTGCGGCGCTACCGCCGCTCTCTCTGGCCCCGGCCAGGGGCCGTCCTGAGCGCGGGCGGCCGGGAGCCGTGCCGCCCCGCTACAGTGCCACAGGACTTAGTCTGGAATAGCAGAGGTAACAAACACGGCTACCTCTCTGATTCCTGATAGACAAAGACTCCTTATTTCACCCACACAGTGAGTCAGTTTCAGAGCTAGGAACAGAACTCAGGTGTTCTGCCACCCAGTCTTGTGCCTTAACCACAATCCCATCCTTCCTCCTGAGCTTCCTTGCGATTTTGTCCTGATACTGTGAACGAGAGACCCATTCATTAAATGTACTCTGCAGAGGGAAGGCTGCTCTGACAAATCTAACCCTGAGTGTTGTGTGACTAAACTCTCAGCTCCAATGTGACGTGAATGTGGAATAATACATTGATTCCTTTAGCGCTGGCTTGGAGGAGATGCTTTTAGTCTGCATGCCTCTCCCTGGGTGGCTTTGGGTTGCTTTCCCTCTGTTTCCCATGTCTAGCTTCACCTGCCATTAGAGAGAGCCCTCTCACAGGTTGTAACCGGTTCTTATGTCTATCTCATCCATCCAGTGACTCCGAGCTGAAAAGAGAACAAAGCAAGACCAAGAGCCGCAAGAGACCCGTGAAGGATGCGCAGTTGCCTACTGAGGCGAGTCCAGCCAACGGCAGCCCCCCTGAGGAGAAGGTGGTGCAATCCAGGTGAGAGGGGAAAATATAGTAGGGCTGAAGTTTGCCCATGTCACAGCTCCATTCAGTGCAGGGGGAGCTGTCAGGGAACCAATAGCAGGGAACCTGATCCTGCACCATCTGCCCTCTGCATAACTTAGAGAAGCTCCTTAACTGCTCTAACTCATATCACTGGCATAAGATTCCTAACGTCAATGGAGGATTGATATATCAGAGTTCCCCCCCACAGCACAAGAGAGTGCAGGGAGGGTTCGATGGAGTCATCTCTGCCTGGATTTCTCCTCTGGCCATGTGGGGCCAGAACATGGCCTCTTTGTGTTGCCCAAGTGGTACAAAGTGGCGATAGTGGACTGCAGTATTCTGCTCACCAGGGAAGAGGCAAATGGCTGAATAGGGTTTCAGTGTGTCAGTAGTTACTCCTGGGGGAATTTTGCACCAAAATATTAAAAATTCTCTGCACAATATTTTACAGTTCTGTGTATTTTATTTTTCAAACTAATACAATACAATAACACCAGTTTCAATTATATTGGTAATTTATTTCAAATATCTGTTAGCAAGTAGCTCTGTAACAGTGCAGACAACAACAACAGAAAGATTCAGGAAATGTTTTTTGACAAATAGATTCCTTACCGGTCATATTCATGCAGAACTTTGATAATAATTCATTTAAACTACAATACAGAAATGTATTTCCCGCTCCCTTGAGAAACAGCACAAAGGCTTGGATGTCAGGGGTAATGGAGGAGCTGAGGGAGAGGGGAGGAATTTCTGGGAAGGAGCCTGTGGGATTGCTGGATGTGGGTGGGAGAAGTGTGGAACAGAGTTTTTTTTTGGGGGGGGGAGGTGAGGGGGATTGTTGGGGAGCTTCCCCCCATGCCTCTCCCATTCAGTCAGGCACATCTGCCTCTGTCCCCTTCTGTACATGTCCCCATGTGTCCCTGCACCATCCCTTCCCTGGCCCTCCCACCCCCCCATCTCCATGTGGCCCTGCACCCCCACTCCTATTCGGCCGTAGGTCAAAGTTGTTATCCCAGTCTGTACCCAATGCTCCCACCCCAGTCTGTACCCTCTCTATCCCTCTGGATCATCAGTCTGTGTGACCCCAACCCCCACCCCGCAACAGCACCGTGTGCCCAGTTCTGCCCCCTCTATATCCCATGCCTCTTTACCTGGCTGTGAGACTTTACCACTGTGAGGAAGGCAGCCTCTGTCCCCTTCCTCTTGTCGGCTAGTTGCTCTGACCCGTGAGCTAGCTCCCGTCTCTTCTGGCATCACATTAGCCCCTGGTGGGTGAAAGGTGTAATTACAGCTTCCTTTCGCCTCCCCATCAGAATCAATTATTCGGGGGGGGATTAATTCTGCACATGCGCAGTGGCTCAGATGTCCCCCAGGAGTAAATTAATGCTGTAGTTTTTGCAGGGTTTTATGACAGAATGATAATAAAGATTCAGCAGTGAAGTGTCTGGTTCTCTCCACTGAAGCTGCTAGTGTGAATTTGTAATACTGTTATGCAGAAAATGATGTATGCATTAGCATATTGTTTTTTTAGATTAGAAGGCACCATTGTGATCATCTCATAGACTTTTAAGGTCAGAAGGGACCATTATGATCATCTAGTCCAGGGGTCTCAAACATGCAGCCCGTAGAGCCCTTCTCTGCATCCTGCCAAGCTCCCCCCCTCCCCCCCCACACACACAGTTACTTCTTATGGCCACCAAACTTTCCTCATCCCTGGACACACACACCCCTGAGTTATTTTCTGTGTCCACTAAGCTCTCCGCCTCCTCCCTCCCCTCCCCCCCCCCACGCACTTCTCACCCGCGCGCCACTCCCCGCTGCTCTCCGCTGCTCTGCTTACCGCCAGGCAGTTCTCTGGCGGGTTAGCGGTTTCCGGGAGGGAGGGGCCAGGAGCAGGAAGCCTCGCGCACAGGGAAGAAGGGGCAGGGATTTGGGGAAGGGGTTGGACTAGGGGTGGGGAGGGGGCGGAGTTTGGGTGGGAACTTTGGGGAAGAGGTTTAAAGGCTGACGGGGAAGGGGTTGAAAGAGGCGGAGCAAGAGTGGAGTGTGAGTGTAGCCCAGTGCAGGGGGGTGCTTTAATGGAAGTAAATCTAACTAAGTGCCTGTTTGGTCCTTTGAGTGAGGTGCATTATTAATTGAATATATTTTATTGAAACTGCTTGGAAATATATAAGAAAAATAACACACATGGAAGAAAAGAGAGTTTTCCAAGACAAATGGGAGAATTTATATTTTTTCACAGAGGTAAAAGATAAAATTCAATGCCTTATTTGTCAGCAAACGATTGCTGTTCCCAAGGAGTATAATGTGCGTCGGCACTACAAATCGATGCACCGTGAAGAATAAGATGCGGAAAAATCATAGAGGAAAAAGTTCAGTGACTTAAAGCAGCATTTGCCAATCAAAGAAATTTATTTTCAGGAATCAACGTCTAGCGAAGATTCAGTAAGAGCAAGTTTTGTGATAAGTGAAATGATAGCTAAATCATCACGACCTTTTACAGAAGGCCTCTTCGTAAAAGCATGTCTTATGAAGGCCAGTGAAATTTTATGTCCTGATAGGAAGAAAGTTTTTGAAGGGTTAAGCTTGTCTGCCAATACAGTTGCCTGCAGGATAACGGATTTACCAGATAATGTGCAAATACAATTGATTCAAATGGCAAAAGACTTCGAAGAATTTTCAGTTGCTCTTGATGCGAGTACAGATGTATCAGATCCCGCACAGTGTGCAGTGTTCATTAGAAGTGTGGATTGCAATTTGAATATAACTGAAGAATTGCTAGACTTAATGCCACCGAAGGGTACCACAACAGGACAGGACATATTTCAAGGACTGGAAGAGTGCATTGAAAAAAGTGTGCTGCCATGGAACAAACACGTATCTTTGGCTACGGATGGTGCGCCATCAATGTGCTCTGAAAACGTTGATGTGGTTGGATTATTGAAGACCAAACTGAACAGCCTCAATATACCAGGAACTGGCTTCACCAGTACACATTGCATTTTGCACCAAGAAGCCCTTTGTAGTAAAAGTCTACAAATGAAGTAAGTTATGGATGCAGTTGTTACTGTTAACTTTCTACGTGCACAAGGGCAGAATCACAGACAGTTCACGTCTTTTTTAGCAAGTATGGATGGTGGATACGGGGGGACCTTCTGTATCACACTCAAGTTAGATGGCTGAGCCGTGGAAATGTTTTGAAGTGTTTTTTTGCACTTAGAGAGGAGATTGATTCCTTCATGAAAATGAAAAACAAGGAGGTTCCACAGCTTGCTGATTCCATTTTTATCTGCAACCTTGCTGTTCTAACAAATGTAACTGATCACTTGAATGCACTGAACTTGAAGCTTCAGAGTAGAAAACAGATGATAACACAAATGTGTGACAGTGTTAAGCCAGTCAAAGTGGGGCTTACTTTGTGGGGGAAACAGCTGACTGCTGGCAATTTGGTCCATTTCCCGACTCTGAATTCCTTAGGAAAGGTTGAACCCAAGTCCTTGAAAGAATATGCAGATATCATTTCTAACTTACACAAACAGTTTGATGTGCAGTTTAAAGATTTAAAGGCACTTGAACCACATTTTCAACTTTTTTCCACACCATTTGCTGTTGAAATTGACACTGTTGCAGAGGAAATGCAGATGGAGTTAGTGGAGCTTCAGTGTGATACCATTTTGAAGCAGAAGTTTACAAATGTTGGAATTCCAGAGTTCTACAGGTTTCTTTCACAAGAAAGATTTCCCATGTTATTCTCCGCTTCTGCAAGGATAATGGCAATGTTTGGAAGTACATATATATATATATATATATGTGAACAGTTTTTCTCTTCCATGAAGATTAACATATCTATGTTAAGGTCAAGGCTCACTGATGAACATTTGAAAGCAACACTGAGATTGGTTTCATCTCAGGATATCAAACCTAATACTGATGCTCTGGTTGATGCAAACTGCTGCCAGCTAAGTGGCCAAAAATGAAATGACTGTCAAAATTAGCACTGACTTTTCACATTACAGTTAAAGAAGTTAATAAAAAAAGTTAATAAATTTAATAGCATATTATATTACTCTTCAATCCTTAACACTGAGGCTCAGCTTTGTTAGGCTGTGGAGTAGTTCACCTAAGGCAGGAGTCTCAAACACAGAGCCTATGGGGTTATTTTCTGTAGCCAGCCAAGCTCCCCCTGCCCCCCTTTAGTTCCTGCAGCCACCAAGCCTCCTCCAGGTGTTTCTCACTGCCAAACAGGTGTTGACAGCACTTAGCACTTTCCACAAGGGAAGAGCTATGCCCTCAGGAGAGGCGGCAGAACCTCATGGAAAGGATGGGGGCAGAGATGCAGCCCTTAGGCCAATGCACTAGTCCTCACGTGGCCCTTGTGGTCACTTGAGTTTGAGACCCCTGATCTAGTCTGACCTCCTGCACAACACAGGCCACAATCTCACCCACATATTTCTGTCCCATATCCCTAAATTGCCCCCTCAAGGATTGAACTCACAACCCTGGTTTACCAGGCCAATGCTCAAACCACTGAGCTATCCCTCCCTTGTGTCTTGCTTTAGTCTAGTCTGACTCTTGCATAATGCTGGCCATTGGACTTCCCTGAACTAATTCTTTGTGAGCACTAGAGCAGATAGTGTAGAAAAACATCCAATCTTGATTTAAAGATTGCCAGTGATGGAGAATCCACCACAACCCTTGGCAAGTTGTTCCAAGGGTTAATTACCCTCATTGTTAAAAATGTGCTTTATTAATAATCTGAATATGTCTTGCTTCAATGTCCAGCTTTTGGATCTTGCTATACCTTTGTCTGTTGGATTGAAGAGCCCTCTGTTATTAGATGTCTAGATAAATGATGCTGAAAATTTGCTCATTGTTGAGAAGATGTGTTGGTTTCAATGCTAGCTTCTGACGTTGATAGTTGAGTTTATCTCTTATCCAAGGAAGCCAAGTTAAGATTGAGTGGGTGTTGGAAATTGCTTGGGGTGACTGAGGCTAATGCAACCTTCATTGAGGTGAGAGGAATGACTTGCAATAAATCACTGAGAGTTGGGTCAGGTCTTTAGTAAATGATTAGGCTCCAAGGTATTTAAAAGTCAGTACTACCGATCTCAAGTGTACAGAAGTAGAGTCACATTTCAAAAACCATGAGTATTTGATTTGATTGGGGTTTTTTGTTTTGGATTTTTCTAATAATAAATTATAGGTTCTTTAAATATGTCTTCTGGTTCATGAGCCTTTAGGTCAAACTCAGGACATGTTTTCAATGTTTTTTTCCCCCAAGTATGAGGGCTAGAAGCTTACATTTTATCTAAATAAAAGCTAAAATTTTCCTGTGATCACTTGACTCCAGGAGCTGGGGCTTTAAAAAAACCCCATCAAATATCATTCACATGCACATCTACCAATGTAATATATGCCATTATATGCCACCAATGTCCCTCTGCTATGTACATCGGCCAAACTGGACAGTCCCTACGAAAAAGGATAAATGGACACAAATCAGACATCAGGAATGGCAATATACAAAAACCTGTAGGAGAACACTTCAACCTGCCTGGACACACAATTACAGATTTAAAAGTCACCATACTGCAGCAAAAAAACTTCCAAGACCAGACTGCAAAGAGAAACTGCAGAGCTGCAATTCATTTCCAAATTTGACACAATCAATCTGGGATTGAACAAAGATCTTGAATGGCTTGCTAATTACAAAAACAGCTTCTCCTCTCTCCGAGTTCACACCTCCAATTCAGCTGCTAGAGGAATACCTCACCCTCCCTGATTTGAGATAACAAGCTGGTTCAGCCTGATTGGACTAACCTTGTTACCTCCTACCTGGTTCTTGCCTGCTTATCTATACCTGCCCCTGGACACTTCCACTGCTTGCATCCGACGAAGTGGGTATTAGCCCACGAAAGCTTATGCTTCAATACTTTAGTTAGTCTTTAAGGTGCCACAGGACTCTTTGTTACCTCTGCTATTCCAGACTAACACGGCTACCTCTCTGATTCTTGACATCAAATATCATGAGATTCTCAATAAAATCACAAGGGCTGATAATGGTGCCTGTGCTTAAACACATGGATAGTCCCATAGAAGTGAATGAGCTTACTCATATACTTAAAAAGAAGCATATGCTTAAGTCTCTTGTTGAACTGCGGCCTTACATAACACCAGGAAATTAATTATAGACCCTAACTCTGTCTTTCCAGACTTTCTAATGTTTTTCTTACATAGGGAGGTGTAAAAGCATTTCCTTTGGAATTAGCTGAAATAAGTGTGAACAGTCTTCCATCCTCAACTATCTCTTCACGATGATATTGTTGTGGGGGTTATGGGAGAAAGAAGTCCAAAAATATGCACCCAAACCCATACCAAGTAAGTATTAACATACACAGTCAAGGCTCTTCTGCATTTTTCATTTCTAGATGTTTTTATGACTTCAATTCTATACTGAAAGTCTATTAATATCTGTTTTACAGGCGCTGTGAAACTAAGTAACAATTTGCTACCAGTAGAGAACAAGTTCTGGAGGCATTAACCGTAGCACAGCAGAAAATAATGGTAAATTATATATTTAATTTGCGCTCCCCTTCCTCTCCCAGCAGCATTTTAATTTTACCATTAGAGGGACACCATCTACTCCAAAATCATGCTTTTGTCTGAAATCGTTCTACCTACAAGTAATTGCTAAAATCCCTGGAAATAAGAGGATTATTTCCCTCTAAACCTTTCTTTTTCCTTCAGTTTCTTTACTGTGTGCATTTGAGAGCACTCTGTTAATAGTCATTTAGAGCCAGATTTTCAAAGGTGTGTAAGTGCTTAGTGGGATTTTCAAAAGTGTCTAACTAGTTAGGGTAGATATCACACTCCCATTGAAAGCACCTGAACTTTTCACACATTTTAAAGATTGACTGAACTTGTTGATGGTGTCCCTTTAAGGTTTAAAGGAAGTAATGGTTCTGATCAAATAATTTACACACTGATGTGTGGTTTTTGCTGTAGCCTTTATGATACCAGCAGCTAGGGAGATGGGAGACAGGAAAAAAAAATCAGAGGAGCAAGAAAAAGCATCAAGAGCACATCACATACTGGAGCGTGTGTTCCTTCGCAGATGACGCTCATCTTCTTCTGTAAGTACAATCATCCCAGTCGGATGACAATACTTTTGTGCAATGTACAGTATTGCAAAGTGTTGAGCAGCCTCAGCTTACACTTGCAAAGTAAGCTGCATAGCCTACATTTTACGTAATGAAAATAGCAGATCGTCAGTGGTTTTTAACGTCTATTTTCTTCACCAAAATGACAATTTTGCTATTTTCTAACTTCTTTCTCTTTTCAGGACATTCCATCACAGAGCAACAACAACAAAAGTGAAGTGGCTGCAAGATTTACATTGCATGGTGGATAATGCAGACAGAACATTTTAAATTAGATCAAAATTAAGTGTATGTGACCAAACATTCTCTGTGTTTAAAAATATTAATGTGATTACAACTGTATCTGTTTTTTCTTAACTGTATTATACCTTTTTGCAATATAGTGTGTTTAAAGACTTTTTATTTTGGTAAATAATAAAACGTAATCATGTTTGTAACATAGGATAATTATATTTATTCACACTATAAATGATGTCAACCTGTAGTTTATTTTGTGGGGTGAGGAGTAAGTATTTAAGATAACTGTCGAACAGTACAGAAATAAAATCCTTTCCCCTCTTATTTAATGTCCAGAGTGGATTTTTCTAAAGATTTTTAATGCTCTTTATTTTTATCATACAAACGATGGACTTATTCAAGAGCAGCTTGGTTCTACTGATCTTGTCAAGTTTTTTTTATCAGTTCATTATTATTTGTATTACCATAGTGCCTAGGAACCCTAGGATGACTGCATTCAGAGGGTATTGTATCAAATACATCCACACTGCATTGTATGTCTTAATTTTTCTGTTTACACCTCTGTTACACACTATCAGGGCTCTGAAATTGTAGAGTGATGCTTTCTCCTTTGGTCCAACTTTTTACTTTAATTAGAAATTGGGAAATTTGATACCAAAAACGCCATTAGGAAAATGGTATTGGTTGCATGGTTATGACCAATGTTCAAAATGTTCATCAGGGGCTCGGGAGCTGCTGAGCCCTCTTGAAAAACTGACCACAAAGGCCTAATTTTGAGAAGCATTGAGCACTTGAGATTGTGGGTGAAATTTAAGGGAGCAGGCTATGCTCATCTCCTCTGGAAAGAGAAGTCAGGCAAATGTTAAAGGCTGCACGTGTAACCTTAACTCTGCCCTCTTGTGCAACTATGTTCCAATGTAGTCTATTAACGGTATGAACACATGCTGTTTCTAAATATAGTGTTGTGCAATTTCTTTTTCCTAGCCATGTTAGACACACACATGTAGAATCTTGCGGTGTGTAATAGTTTTTGTATGCCAGACAAACTGAGGTTACTTATATGGAAACCTGCTATCACTATGAGCACAGAGACCCAACAATTGTAACATTGTGCAGGTTGTCCTCTGCTAGCTTGCTATCTGGCAAGTCTTGGAGTCTTTCACGGGGCAGGAAAGCATTGAGCTCACCTGTATCTAACATGTTTGTTGTACATTTAGGCTTGGAAAGATTAGACTTTTATTGTTCAATGTCAATAAACATCCATTTCATCATATATACACACAAACCAACAACAAAAATCCATTGAAAATTTACAGAAAGGCCAAGGATGAAAAATGCTGCCTGAGAACATTTTAGAGTTTGATTTAAAGCAATTTATATATGGTGACTTGATGTTGACTTTATGTTGTTGTAGTTACAGTAGAACCTCAAAGTTATGAACACCAGAGTTACGAACGGACTAGTCACCTCATTTGGAACCAGAAGTATGCCATCAGGCAAAAAAAAAAGAAGGAAAGACAGTACAGTACTATGTTAAATGTAAACTGTTAAAAAAAAAAACAAATGGAACACAGTATTTTTATCTGCATAGTAAAAATTCAAAGTTGAATTAAGGCAATGTTCACTTGTAAACTTTTGAAAGAACCGTAACATTTTGTTCAAAGTTATGAACATTTCAGAGTTATGTACAACCTCCGTTCCCTAGGTGTTTGTAACTTTTGAGATTCTGCTGTGTAAAGCTTTAACTTTTGAATCCTAATAACTCCAGCAGTCTGGGCGTGAGCTGGACAAAGTCCTGTATCCTTTCGGCAGGGATACCCTTTATCAGAAAGATGGGGGGGGGGGGGGTGCCCAGCCTACAACTAAAGCCTAGCAGTCCATGGAAACGCCCAGGCCCCAGTCCTCAAAGATGTTTAGATGCCTATCTCCCATTGATTTCAATGGGACTTAGGCATTTAAAGATCTTTGAGGATCTGAGCACTGACATCTACACCAACCTGACCTTCAAGACAGGAAATTCGTAGTGCTGTGCCAAACTTGAGCTCTTTCCGGTGCCTGGGAGGAGTTGCTGTGTCCATGTGGGTGTCAGTGACGCTTGGAGGTCCAGGAAGATGCCAGAGCAATCTTAGAGTGACCACCTTGAATTCTCCATTGACCAGGGCTTGCTTTGAGTCCTTGAGATCCAGGCAGATCAGAGCTGTTCTGCCCTCTCTGATTCAGAGGTACTTGGAATGAAACCCCGTCACACTGTGCCACAGGCTCAGTGGCTTTTTGGCAGGATTGACCCGACTTCCCCAGGTGCCCAGAGATGTTCTCTATCTGGAGCTTAGGCAGGAAGTCTGATCTGATAGGGAGGACTTGGGTGTCTGAGGTGAACAAAGGAGGAAAGACTCCTGGTGTCTCTCTGGAGGGCATTGAGCTGGCTGAATGCTCTTGATTCCTTGCCAACCCTCATCTGGGCCTTGCTAGAAAAAGAACTTGAGACCCTTCGTCTTCCTGGGCCGAGGCCACATGAGTCCTGAGAAGGGTCTATTGGGCACCCTTGGATTCTGCCAGCTACATGAGACCTGGCACCAGAATCCCTTCCTGTAGGAGGAGGCTCGTAGCTGGAGCTCCCTACCCCAGAAAAAGCCAGGCAGCCTTCATCTCCTTTGGCTTCTCGCAGGGAGGGGACAAGAGAGATGTTCCTGGTGGAGATGGGAAAGGGTGTACAGAAATGGAAAACACAGGCCAGGGGAAAGAGAGACAGCATGGGGAGAAAGGAGGAGGCGAGACACACACACACACACACAAAGCACCCAATCAGTGTGTTTCTTCCTTTGCAGCCGCAAGAAGCGGGGACAGCCGAGCAACAAGGATGTGATCCAAATCGGCCCCAAGAGAATCAGGTAAGAACCTGGCCTGGAACCCTGGCCATGACTCTTCTGGCTGCCCTGTCCTAAAGCCCTTATGGTAGCAGAGCTGGGCCTGCAGACCAGTCTCTCATATCCCTGCTCCCCACGGCTGGACTCCCCATTCCACTGAGCAGCCGGTGGTGCCTCTAGTGAAGAGGAATAGTTGGGCAGGGGCGGGATCTCCCTCTCTGTCCGGATTGGCCTCTTGGTAGGGGTGGCAGCACCATGCCAGTTGGACTTAGAGGTGAGGAAAAGCCCATCAGGCCCAGAGCCACTCACCAGGGGCTGCTTCCCACAGCCTGTTATCTAACATACTTTTCAATGGGCCCCGTGATGGGCAATCCTCTTGCCAGTTGGTCTCCTGTCCATTCCCCCTTGCAGTCATCCCTCTCTGTCCCTGCATACGCTCACAGCCTGGTGATACTCCCTGGCGTTTCTTGCATCCCCACCGCACCCATCAGTTGGCATCTTCCACAAGGCGTGTGACCCACCCCTTAGCTCCCCCAACCCACCTACCTTGCCCATTGCTAGTGGTGTGCTTTGTCCAATCTGTCCACCACTCCACCCCTAATACTTTACACAGCTAACCGAGGGACCAGAGCAGATGGGCACAGATAGGAGAAAAGAGGTTGGAGAGGAGATGGAGAGCCAGAGAGGCAGGGAGATGAAGGGAGCTTTATCCAGACGTCACAAGCCACAGAGGAGAAGTGATGAAAGCGGCTGGTGAGCAGGGAAAGATCCAGGGAGGTGGCTGCAGAGGACACGGCTCTTGCCAGCGCAGCCAGGAAGTGGAGAGGACAGAGGGAAGGTCCACACAGGAGGGTTTGAGAACCAAGGGGCATCCTGCTTCCTGGCTCCATCAATAACCTGCAAGATCCTCACCCCTCTCTGCAGGAAGGCAACCAAGCGTGAGATGCTCCTGTGTGACTTTGAGGGGTGTGGCAAGATCTTCTCCAACCGCCAGTACCTGAACGTGAGTGACATGGTGACCTGGGGGGAGGGGCACCTGCCCTGCCCCCAAGCACCGCCTGGTCCCCGTTGGGATACACGGTCTAATACCATTACAGTCCTGGTATCAGCCCAACTGCAGGCTTGACTATTAGTTCAGTGTGACCCAGCAGTGACCATCAGTTACAGGTCCCTCTCTGTGCCTGATCCACAGAGGATATGAGTCTGTGTTGGTCTTACCATAGTTCAAGATGTAGCTACTCATGCTTTTAATTCTGGGCATCCCCGTTTCAATCCCTGGCCCAAATGGGAGCTGTCACATATGCCCCGATCGCTCCCATCTGACTGGCTGCTCAGTGAAACGAGTCCGTGTGTCCTCAGTTCCCAGCAGGACAAGATTCTGTATCGGGGCTAAGGCCCCGGCCATGAGCTGATCGACATCGATGGTGAGATTCCCACTGATTGCAGTCGACTCTGGAACATGCTGCAGCCTCCACAGACAAGCTGGGGGCTGAATGGGCCATAGAGATACGGCTTCCCTCTGCCATCCCACTGAGAGAGCCAAGTGGCACCAGGGAGCCCCATGTACTGGGGCTGCTGGTCCAGCCCCCAAAGCCAAATCAAGCATTCCCTCTGACTCCCAGTTCTGTGATAGGGCACTCAGTTAGGTCTGAACACGGGAGGATGGACTGTGGGGTCTCTGGGCAGCAGCTGACCCTACCCTCTGCTTCCCCTCCATCCCCAAACGGCAGCACCACAAGAAATACCAGCACGTGCACCAGAAGACCTTCACCTGCTCCGAGCCCAGCTGCAGCAAGTCCTTCAACTTCAAGAAACACCTGAAGGAGCACGAGAAGCTGCACAGCGGTCAGTGGGCATGAGCACCGGAGCTAAAGCGTCAAAGCCCCTTCCTTCTACAGTGCCGGGCTCCCCCTCACCTCAGCCCAGACACAGCTCTCGCAGGGCTCCTCAGTCCAGATCCACAGGGCTTCAGGCCCAGTCCTGGGCTCCTACACACACAGCCTTCTGCCAGGGCCCCTCAATCCTGCCCCACAAGTTCTCTTCAGTCCCAGCCCTCGGCTCCTACACAATCATCTGCCAAATGCCCCTCAGTTCCAGCCCCAGAATCACACGGGTCTGCCAGTGCATCTCAATCCCAACCCGCAGGCCCCCTGGTATTCCAGCCCTGGGTTGGGCCCCTTCCCCCTTTAGACCTTTGCTGATGTCCCTCAGTCCTGATCCACAGCCCCCACTGCTATTCTAGCCCTGGGATTCCCTCCCACCCCACCCCAGCTCTGCAGGTGCCTCTCCGTGCTATTAATTCTAGTGCCTGGAGCCCCACAGAGTGCTGCTAATGAATCTCACTCTGGACCCACCGAATCCTCTGCCATTCTGGTCCTGAGCTCCCACTACACACACAATTCTGCCAGTGCTCCTTAATCCCAACCCACAGGTCCTACTGTCATTCCAGCCCGGGACTCACTGCCAATATCTGCTCTGGCAACCTCTTGCTTTTCGCCCCCTGGACCTGCTGCCCTTCTCTCGTCCCTACCTTTGCTCTCACCTGGATAAAATGCCCTGCCCCACATCTCGCTTCCCAGTGCAGCCAGTAACCTGCTCTCCTCCCCCTGCAGACAAACGGGATTACATCTGTGAGTACTGCGCCCGCCCCTTCCGCACCAGCAGCAACTTGATCATCCACAGACGCATCCACACGGGGGAGAAACCCATACAGTAAGTAGCAAACCCAGCCGGCTCGCTGTTGACTTGGGGTCTCTCCCGCCTTATTGAGCTCTCTCTGTTCCTAAGAATCGCAGCACTGAGGGGCCAAAGGTAGAAATGGCTGATTAGGTGCCATTGATCCAGTTCTGAAGGATACAGTTCCTAGGATGGTCCGGGCCCTCTTCCTAACTACACCCCAGACAAGGCCTTTTCCCCGCAACCCCTTGATGTCTACACCCATTAGATACTTGTAGACCAGAGGTCCCCAAAGTGTGAGGCGTGCCACCCTAGGGAAGGTGTGGAGAAATGTCCGGGAGGGCACAGCGTGACCTAGGTCAGCCCCCAACTCCTGCCCCCAGCTCTGCTACAGTCCTGCCCCGAACCATGTCCCTGGCCCCATGCCTGGCCCCATCCCCAGCCACAACGCAGCAATGCTCCCTGCCCCGCATTAGTCCCGACCCTCAGCCACTGGCTGCGGTTCTGTTCCCAGCCCAGGGCCAAGGCTGGGGGCAAGGCCGGGAGAAGAGCCGTACCTGGCTTCGGGCCCGGGTGCTGGCCCCCACCGCAGCTCGACTGCGGGTCTGCTCCCGCACCTGTCCTCAGTCTCGACCCCTGGCCACAGCCCAGCCCTAGCCCCACCCCCAGCCCCCTTCTGCTGTCTACGCCACCCCACCCCACGCCATGGCACCGCTCCAACATGGGCTCTGTGGAGGACATGGGGGGGGGGGTGCATACAGGGGTAAGGGGGGCCATGATCCTCAAAAGTTTGGGGAGTACTGAATTGGTCTGTTGAACTCATTGCCACAGGAAGTTTCTGAGGCCAAAGATTTCATGAGATTCCAAAAAGGGAATGGCCTTTTATGTGGAAACAAGAATATTGAGAAAGACCATAATGAACAGTAGCAATTTTGGAAGGGAGATTAAACCTCCTGCTTCAGGTTTAAGCCAGTTCTCTAACCATTAGAGCCTGGGACCAGACCTAACATGCGGGCCAGATTAGCCACCTTGCTCTGAAGCATCTTGTGCTGAGCTCTGTCAGAGACAGGATAATGGGCCAGATGGGCCTTGAGTCTGATCCAGTCTGGCAGTTCCTGTGTTCCTGTATTCTCTGTGCATCCCTCTCTGAGCCTTCTCTCTCTCTCATTACCTGCCCCACTTTCTCCACACTCTTCTCTTGATCCCCTTCCCCACCCGCAGGTGTGAGATCTGTGGCTTCACCTGCCGTCAGAAGGCCTCCCTCAACTGGCACATGAAGAAGCATGACGCTGACTCCTTCTACCAGTTTTCCTGCGACATCTGCGGCAAGAAGTTTGAGAAGAAGGACAATGTCACCGCACACAAGAGCAAGAGCCATCCTGAGGTGACCGCCGGCCCGGCCCAGCCCACTCCGGAAATGCCACCACCTGGCCACCAGGATGCGCCTTCTCCGCTCCCCAGCCTCATTGAAGAAACACCTGAGGACCACCCAGATGCGTCATGCCCACTTGCCACAGAACAGCTGGAGATCACTGCACTGAGCCATTGCAAAACGGAGAAGGCGGGAGGGCTGGTGTCCCTCATCGCAGCCTCTTCCGAGTAACGGGCCATGCCGAGCGGGATCCGGGTCTGACCAGCGCTTGGGGGCTGAACCACAGGGGATGTTGGCAGAGAGGATCCCAGCAGGATTCTCCCTTCCAGCTGGACTCTGCTGAGAGTGGGACAGAAGCACTTAGCAGAGGGGTGGGGATAATGACTGAGCCATTGTGGGCGACCGAAACGGATCTGAAATCCTGCCCAGGCACTGGAAGTATGGGGGCAGGGAGGCAAAGCCCACAGCAGCCCTGCGCAGCCTCCCCACACCACAGTCCGTAGAGCGCAGACTCTCCGGGGGCCAAGAGGACTGTGACATTAGGCAAAGGGCCTCACCTGCTCTGGGGCAGGGGGGCTCTGAAGAGAGACGCTGGGGTTCGCCCTCCCCAGCAACAGGCCTTGGCTTTGCTACTCTCGGCTTCAGGGTTTTGGACAAATCTTCAATAAAGAATTATTTTGTGTAATGCCTGGGGTGGAGAGAACATCTTCTCTGATGGCGCTGCTGGTTCTGCCAGCCTGGCCGGGGTGGGGGTGAGGGTAGGTGGGCCTGCCTTCCTCCCAATGGCCCCAGCTCCTGCTGCCATTTCCCCATCGTTCTCCTGAGAAATTACCACCCCCCGCAACCTCCCCGCAGGTTGGTGCAGCTCCTCTGAATGGTCCAGCTGCGGAAAAGCCCACCAGTGTCATGATCTTTGTATTAGAGCAGAAACTTAGTGTCCTAACAGAGCTTGTGAACCCATTGTGCTGAGCGCTGTACGCATGCACTCTGAGAAAGTCTCTAGCCTGAAGAGCTCCCAGTGTAAATAGACATGGGGCCAGCAACTCGCAGCACACGTGCCAAAGGCACTATGCGAGCTGATTTTTAGTGGTATTCTGCTGTCAATTGGGGCCCCGGTTGCCGGCCCAGCTCAGCCTGCCGTCTGCCTGGATGAATGGAACCGCAGGCCACCAGTGGGCTGAGCAGGACCGGTGGTCGGGACCCTGGCTGGCAGGAGCCGGTGGACATAAGCCTAGACTGGCAGTGGGCACAGCCACTCAGCCCGCTGCCAGTCTGGGGTTCCATCTGCCGCCCACGCTGCTGGTCTAGGGTTTCATCCCCTGGCCTTGCTCAACCCGCTGCCAACCTGGGATACCAGCCGCTGGCTCCACTCAGCCTGCTGCTGACCTGGGATACCAGCCGCTGGCCCCACTCAGCCTGCTGACAGTGAGAGGTTCTGGCCACCAGCCCCCTGCCAGCCTCTGGCCTCACTCAGCCCAGTGCTGGCCTGGGGTACCGGCAGCTAGCCCAGGGCTCTGCTCCTGCCTCGGCCCAGCACTCTGCAGCTGCCCCCCAGCTGTGGCCCTCTGGCCCAGCCTGGAACAGTGAGGGTACAGATAGGGGCAAGAGGGGAAAACTCAGCAAGGAAAAGCAAGGGCAAAGATCACACTAAACTGAAAAGATCTGCATTTTAATTTTAAATGAAGATTTGTAAACATTTTTAAAACCTTATTTACTTTACATACAACAATAGTTTAGTTATATAATATAGACTTGGAGAGAGAGAGACCTTCTAAAATCGTTAAAATATATTACCCCTGAAATAGACCAAACAAACAAAGGGCAGAACACAGTAATGATTCTGATCCCCTCTTTTTATATGGGAGACTGAATTACAGGGAGATTAAGGGCCCGATGTTCAAGGGTATGTAGACTCCTAAAGTCTGTGGATTTCAATGGTAGGTGCTGATTTGGGCCAAAGGACTGATCTTTAGTGGGGGGGGGGGGGGTCGACTGAAGATACGCAACTTCAGCTACATGAATAATGTAGCTGAAGTCAGCGTATCTTCAGCCGACTTACCTGCCGTCCTCAGGGCAGCGGCGGTCGGCGGCGCACTCCCCCGTCGACTCCAGCTTGCGCCTTGCGACAAGCTGGAGTTACAGGAGTCGTCGCGGGCGCTGTGGGCAATTGATTTCTCGCCTCTTAACGAGACGCAAGAAATCGATCGCTACAAGATCGATCGCTACCCACCTATCCGGCAGGTAGTGAAGACCTACCCATAGTGTAAGTTTTTCAGTAACAACTTGGTCCCGCTGAACATCAATGTCTCCTAAGTCACTTAGACCCAGATCGTCAAAGATATTTAGCCTCCTAACTTCCATTGAAATCGTGAGAGTGAGAAGCCTAAATACCTATGAGGTCTGAGTCTTAGGCATGTTTGAAACGAGTTGCTCAGAGATTGCTCATTAGGAAAGGGATAGATAATAAGACAGAAAATATCATATTGCCTCTCTATAAATCTATGGTTCACCCAAATCACGTACACTGCATGCAGATGTGGTCACACCCTCTCAAAAAAGATATATTGGAATTGGAAAAGGTATAGAAAAGGGCAACAAAAATTATTGGGATATGGAACCGCTTCCATATGAGAAGAGATTAATAAGACTGTGACTTCTCAGTTTGGAAAAGAGATGACTAAGAGTGGATGTGATAGAGGTCTGTAAAATCATGATGGGTGTGGAGAAAGTAAATAAGGAAGTGGGGGGAGGGATAGTTCAGTGATTTGAACATTGGCCTGCTAAAGCTGGAGTTGTGAGTTCAATCTTTGAGAGGGCCATTTAGGAATCGGGGGAAAAAATCTGTTGGATGATTTAGTTGGGGAGTGGTCCTGCTTTGAGCAGCAGGTTAGATTAAATGACCTTCTGGGGTCCCTTCAAACTCTGATTCTGAGTGTTTACTTCTCAGAACACCAGAACTAGGGGTCACCCAATTAAATTAATAGGCAGCAGTTTGAAACAACCAAAAGGAAGTATTTCTTCACAAAGTTCACAGTCAATCTGTGGTACTCCTTGCCAGAGGATGTTGTGAAGGCCAAGACTATAACAGGGCTCAAAAAAGAAATAGATAAATTCATGGAGGATAAGTCCTGCCAATGGCTATTAGCTAGGATGGGCAGAAGCTGGGAATGGTCAATGAGATGGATTACTTGGTGATTTCCTGTTCAGTTTATTCTCTCTGAAGCACCTGGCACTGGCCACTGTCAAAAGACAGGAGACTGGGATAGATGGACCTTTGGTGTGACCCATTATGGCAAATCTTATATATGGAGAGTCTGTGACTGAGCCAGGAATTGAAACCAGATCTCACCTTCTGTTAACCACAAGGTCCTTTTGTTTTCTTCCTGGATCCTCTTCACATATGGAGAAGATTTCAAGTGATGGAGGCCCAGCTCCTCCAAGGTGTTTAGGTGCCTGACTTCCAATGGGATAACTGCCTTGCGTATTAAGCCGGTTTTCGTTATGTGGAATCAGCGAAAGCTCTGACCTCTCTTCGCAACAAGATACCAGTCCTTGGAGACGTGAGCCAGAGGGAAGGGAAGGGAAGATTTTCCCAGCAAATGAAGCTTGAAAGTTGAAGATCTGACCTCGGTGTCTGCGTTGTAAATTGTCACCTTCCCTCAGTCATAGTCCAGATGCACCCCGATCTCCCCTGGGCTCTCATTCAAGGGTGTGCGAGGAGCTGAGAGCCCAGTACTGCCCTCGGTACAGCCCCACTGTCCAGTTAGTCTGGAATAACTATTCCTAATTTAACTTCCCGTGTGGATGTTCTTATTCTGGAATAAGAGTGCTTTATTCCAAATTAGTTTAATCCACTTAATTAGCTTAATTCACAAGTATACATACGAAGTATTAATGAAGGTGGCTTTCTGGTCCCACGAGTGGGTTACAGTAATTTGGAATAAAATGCTTTTATTCTGCAATAAGAGCATTCACGCGGAGAATTGGTCAGGTCTAGCCATTGGACTTTAAATTCATACCCAATTCCCTTGTGTAGACAAGCTGTATTATGAATTGACTAAAGAATTGACTAAAGGTAAGGCACATAAAGTGATACATAAAGTTCCTGTGTGGGCTACTCTCCTCCAGACGTAAAGGGGCTGCAGTCCACTATAGCTTAATCTTGCAACACTGTCTTTCATATATTTTTTTTTCACAGGGGTCTCCTGTGGTGTCCATCTGGGCGCCTACTGGGGCAAGTGGTGGCATCCACACTGGAGCTGATGTGGAGTAAATCCAGCCTTCA
The DNA here is from genome assembly GCA_032164245.1 of Sternotherus odoratus. Classification (NCBI taxonomy): domain Eukaryota; kingdom Metazoa; phylum Chordata; order Testudines; family Kinosternidae; genus Sternotherus; species Sternotherus odoratus. The sequence continues at coordinate 10,453,380 of JAVMKO010000012.1, forward strand.
GTCCAGGTTTGCAGGTGACTGTTTTCTGAGCACAAGGAAAAGATCTCAGACACGCTGGCTTGGGCTCTGATTCTGGATCCTTTGCTTCGGGAGTTTCTTTCTCTTTTGAAGGAACAGAAGAGGGGTCTCTGGGCTGATCCCACCCCCGGAAGCCAGGTTTCTGTCCCCACTGCTGGGGCGAGGCGGGAGGAGGTTTCCTGTGCTTTTCCCCGCCAGGGGGCTCCGGGTATTGCTCAGGGAGGGGAAGCTCCGAGATTCTCGCTCTCTCTGCTCAGCAGACCGGGGATTGAGCTTCCTGGGTCAGATGCAGCCGCTGCTCGGTCCATTGTGAGCGGAGCGACCCGCGTTAACCCCGCTCCGCCGACCCCAGTCCCCGAGCCAGAGCCCGCAGGTGAGGGGAGAGACCCGGGGAAAGGGCCGGGGCCGGGCAGGAAAGTGACTCTGCACCAACGGCCCCGCCTCGCCCCAGCTCCGCTCCGGGGGGATCTGCGAGTCCCAGAGCTGCTGTTCTTCCGACACCCCCCGTGGTCTGCCCGTCTGAGCGCCTGCGGGAGCCGAGTTTCCCCGCCCGAGGGGAGGGGGCAGGAGGGAGACGTGGGGAGAGCCTGGCAGGGGCAGCAGGAGCAATCAGCGGGGGGGATCCCGGCTCCCAGCCCCGCCCAGCCCCATTCCCCGCAGCACCCCGGGACTCTCCTGGGGAGGAGCAGGGAGAAGAAAAGCCAGATCCTGCCTCTGCCTGGTCCCCGCACTGCTGGGGGATGCGCTGCCCTGGGGGGGGACCCCCAAAGTGGCTCCTTTGGCTCTGCTCCATTCTCGGGTTTGGTTCAGACGGGGGCGGGAGGGGGGGGGGTGAAATGCACCTTCTCCTAGAGGGGGAGGCCGGGTCTGTGTTGTAAGAAAGTGGCGCTGAGTCAGGAGTCAATTATTTTTTTGTCCGGGTTCAAATTTCTTCCTCGAGGTCCAGACTCCAGAGACAATCCTATAAAACAAATAGCCACAATCACAGCAACAAACACATGACAAAGATTTTGGTGTTCCCTTCAAAAACGTCAGGCCAGTCGGGTCTGGCCAGCAGAGCCCCTTGTCTAGACTAGAGCATCTGTCTGAGGGGAAAGAGCTGGGGGGAATCGGGGCACGAAATGGGGCCAAAGCCCTTTTGAAACCTCCCTTCTCGCCCCGACAGGCTGCACAATCAGATCCGGATTGTCCCAGCCTTCCCGGGGGGCTGGGAAGGGAAATGGCTGCTGTGGAACCAGCTCAGGTAGGGGATCTTTTTTGGAACTTATGTGGTCTCCTCCTGGAGGGAGAGGGGCAGAAAAGGCAGGGGGGTGAAGAAGATGGTGGTGAGTGGGTAGCAGACCTGTGCTGGGACTTGTGTGATCTGGAGCCTAGTTTATGAGAACAGGCCCACTGGGAAGAAGACTATAGTATGGGTGCAGTGGTATTCCCATCTCCCCCTCTGGCTGGCTTATAAGCAAGAATAGGCGCTAATTTTTATTTTTCCCTGGGAGTGCTCCACCGTCTCCGTCCCCCCACCCCCACTCCTCAAGGCCCCCACCCGCGCTCTCTGTCTTTGCTCAAGCCCCTCCCCTGGCCTCTGAACAGCTGGTGGGTATGAGTCTTGCTACGGGGGCTACCACACCCCCAGAGTGGGTGGGTGGTGGGGTTGAACCTCGGGATATTAAAGTGTGATGAGTCTCCATCAGCTCGGCTGCAGCGACAGGCTCGGTGTGGAGCTGGTCCAAGTTTTTCAACCCCCACGTTTTCCCAGCAGGACCAGGAGCAGCGGGAGATCGCCACGGCGGGGATGTGGGGAGAACCCTGTGTCCTGGGGGAAGGGCGCTGTGGGATCCCAGGCCAGCATCCCAAGAGGGAGGAGAGCGAGGCTGAGGAGCAGGGCCCTGGCTGGCCCTTGTCCCCGCGGATGTTGTCCCAGTCCCGGTTGGGATGCTCCGAGAAGGAAGATTCTCCATTGAGGACTATGAAGACTCCTCCCTGGTCTCAGGAAGTGGCAGACACTGTGGGCCTTGAGCAGGCGGTGCCATCCCGTGACTGGCCTTACAGGGACGAGGTTCCTTCGTTCCCAAGGGAGGCACCTGAGGCCTGCGTCTCCATGGGGACAGGCCCCACCGGGGGCCGTGCCAAGGGCAAGGCGGACGTTTCAGAGCAGGCCAGCGAGGAAGCCCATCGGTTGCAGTTCCGCTCAGGCGCTGCCCGGCCCGGAGAAGCTCCCCGGGAGACGCTAGCTCAGCTCAGCCGGGCTGCTCGGCTCTGGCTGCGGCCCGGGGAGCGCACCAAGGAGCAGATCATGGATGTCGTCGTGCGGGAGCGGTTCCTGGAGGCGCTGCGGGCGGACGTGCGGGCCTGGGTGACGGCGAGGGAGCCCCGCAGCAGCGAGGAGGCGGCTGCACTGGCTGAAGCCTGCCTGGGGCAAGGGGAGTCGACCCAGCCTGTTCAGGTAGCTGATACGGGATGAGGCGGGGAAACGCTGAGGGAGTAGAGCCAGGCATGGGGCTGAAAAGGGATGATGGCAGAGACGGATGTGATGGAAAATCAAAGAATAACATGTCACTCCCCACACACCCTCCTGATATGAAGCTGTGGGACAGGGGCGATAGAATAGGGGGAGCTGGGGACCCATGGCCCAACCACTTTCGACCATGAACCCCACCTCTGCCCTTCCTTTTCCCCCCCAGGCCCTTCTCCACAGCCAGGCCGGCAGCTGGAGCCCAGGGCAGGTGGGAGGGTCTGCGGCTCCTCACAGCTGCCCACATGGCTCTTACCAAGGCCTGGCTGCAGCTCCGAGGCCCCGGACGGAACCGGTTGGGGTAAGAGCCACGTGTGCAGCTGTGGGAAACTGCGGGCCCTTCACATGCCCTGGGTGGGGATACAGGCCGGGGCTGCTCTTGGGCTCCGCCATCCTGGGCAGGAGGAGGGTCCAGCTGCTGGCCTGGCTTGGGAGGCGGGGACTTGGGGGGAAGAAGCAAGACCAGGCCACCGAGGGGATGGGGTCTCTTCCTCCCTAAACATTTGGGAAGGGTCCTCCATCCCTGCTGTTGGGGGCCTCAGCCTGAACAAGGTCCCACCGATGAGAAGAAGGGTTGTCCAATGGATACATCCCATCTGAGACCTGGGCTGGGCCGGCAAAATCCTTGCACATCAAGTCTCGCTGTATGCCCTGCATGAGGGGTTGTGGGCAAGTGCACGCACATCAGCACATGGTATAGTTATTTACTCTGTGCATTGCTGAAGTCCCTAGGGACCCCCTGCCCTATTGCGCTGAATAGGGTGAAAACCTAGGACCAAGAGACAGCGCCTGCCCCAAAATGCTCACAGTCTTAAGATGAGGCAACAGCTGCCTAGACCAGGGTAATGAGGAGGTGACGGCGGCTAGCATAATAAGCAGCATCCTGGCTCGGTGGAGTTTCACAGGCAGCACCTCCCCAGGAGTCAGGGGCAGTGTGGAGCACAGAGTGAAGGTGCTTGCTGGAAAAACGTTGGCATGACCAGCACGCCAAAGATAGACTCCTGTATTCTAAGGCCAGAAGGAACCATTATGACTGTCCTCTAGTCTAGTCTTATCCCCTGTATAACATGGACTAAAGAATCCCACCCCAGAAGGCCTTCACAGAACCCAGCAACTTGTGGCTCAACTAGAGCCCATCTTATCTGCTCTGGAACATTGGAGCGGCCACCCTGTGTCGGACCAAAGGTCCACCTAGCCCAGTATCCTGTCTTCTGTGCCCATGCCAGGTTTAAAGATTTCAAATGATCGTTTATTTCCCTCACCGTTCAATTTGTCCCTGATTTCCCGTTTTTTTTGTGGTGTAAATGAACAAATAACCTGGGGAAAGCTGGTGGGAGATTTTGTGTCAGGATGGGTTTTTTTTCCCAATGTGAAATGCCATTTTTTGACAGATAGAAACATTTATGAACATTTTTTTCATTTGGGTCCATTTTTTGTTTGTGTAAGAAAATTTTGGTTTAGTTTCACTGGGAAGCCTCTCCTCCCACACCTTTTTATTACCTTGATCTTTTTTCCAGGGGAGGGGAAGGAGCTTTTAAAACTGACAGAAAACTGGGGATTTTCCCACAGAAAGGAAACAGAATTTTTTGATTTTTTTTTCAAAAAAACCCGCCAAACCCTAAAACACCTTAAAAAGGAAACATTTCCATTTCCCTTCATTATTTTTTTTCCCCACTAAATAGGCCTACCCTTGTCAAACCTTCTGTATGATGCTAACTGAATCAATTGTCTTTAAAAAGAAATATGCAGGGTTTTCTAAATCTGTTTCCTTTACTACAAATCTGTAGGCTCCATAGGTCAGGAGCTAGAGCACTGGCCTTGTAAATCAGGGGTCTAATCTTGCTGGGGCCTGGTGTTGTCCTTTTCATATGCTCAGGGTTCAGCTGATCGCCATATTTGGGGTCAGGAAGGAATTTTCCTCCAGGGAAGATTGGCAGAGGCCCTGGAGGTTTTTTGCCTTCCTCTGCAGCAGGGGGCATGGGTCACTTGCTGGAGGATTCTCTGTACCTTTAAGTCCTTAAACCAAGATTTGAGGACTTCAATAGCTCAGATATAGGTGAGGTATATTGCAGGAATGGGTGGGTAAAATTCTGTGGCCTGCGTTGTGCAGGAGGTCAGACTAGATGATCATGATGGTCCCATCTGACCTTAAAGTCTGTGAGTCAATGAGTAAGTTCAGTTCTTCAGATCTAGATCTGAACTCTCAGTTCAGTTCTCAAGCTACTATACAGCAGTGGTTCTCAACCAGAAGTACGTATACCCCTGCGGGGACACAGAGGTCTTCAAGGGGGTACATCAACTCATCTAGATATTTGCTTCGTTTTACAACAGTCTACATAAAAAGCACTAGTGAAGTCAGTACAAACTAAAATTTCATATCAACAATGACTTGTCTATAGAGCAGTATCAACTACACACTGAAATGTACATACAATATTTATATTCCAGTCGGTTTATTTTATAATTAGATGGTAAAAATGAGAAAGACAGAAATTTATCCATAATAGTGGCTGTGACACTTGTATGTTTAGGTCTGATTTTGTAAGCAAGTTGTTTTTAAGTGAGGTGAGACTTGGGGATAGAGCGGAGAAATCAGACTCCTGAAAAGGTCACAGTAATCTGGAAAGGTTGAGAGTCGTCGCTGTAAAGCAAAGAACGTGGCTGTTCATTGTTATATTTCAGGCCACCTGTAGTCCAGAGCTTGTGGGGCAGTGGCAGGGAGGGGTGGCAAGATTCTCAAAAATAAACATGCATAAAACAGCTCGACAGAGTGGTATGGTCCCCATGGCAAATGGAAGGAACCAAAGAGAGAAATGAACCTTGTGGACTGAGCCAGATGATGAAGGTTGAGGTTTCATTTGGCTGGGTGAGACTAAAGAGCAGGAGGGCTCCATCTCGCACCTGTTGGAGCCTGCATTAGACGAATTCCAGCTAAGGAGCTTCCATCGATTTGCTGGGTCAGTCTCTGTGAACCGGGTGAGAATCACCTCAGTTTCTCATACTAACGAGTGACCCTCATCCTGGGAGACTGACAGCACATTAAGTAGCAGAGGCATAGATGCCAACTCTGTGAATGCTCCAGCGCTCAAGAACCCATGGGAAAAAAAGGGGGTGCCCAGCACCCACCAGCCACAGCTGTTGGGCAGACTGGGGTCACCAGATGTCCCGATTTTATAGGGACAGTCCCCATTTTTGGCTCTTTTTCTTATATAGGCTCCTATTACCCCCCCACCCCCGCCCCATCCCTTCCTGGTTTTTCACACTTGCTGTCTGGTCACCCTAGCTGGTGTTGGCTGCCGATCAGCTGTTCAGTAGGGTCCCTGGGCTGGCCAGGCTCAGGGGAGGGTGAAGAGGAGCCAGGAGCAGGCTGGAAGGGGGCTGGTAGGAGGGAGCGATGGGCCGGCAAGGAACTTCGGGGAGTGGGAGGGAAAAGGGAGAGTTGAGGACGGGGCCGTGGGTGGAGCACTCACCGGGAAAAATAAGTCAGTGTCTGTGAGCAGAGGGAATGGCCAGAGGCCTGACTGATGAGTGGGGAGATGTTAGACCTAGGAGTGAGTGAGCCATTGACTAGAACAGCCTGGGGCAGGTGGCTGTGTGGCTGGGGAACAGGTCCTGAGTGGGGGACTGTGGTTGTTTCAGGGGCCGGTGACCTTTGAGGAGGTGGCGGTGTATTTCACGGAGGAGGAGTGGGCTGTGCTGGACCCCAGTCAGAAAGCCCTCTACAGGGACGTCATGCAGGAGAATTACAAGAGCGTGACCTCGCTGGGTAAGGGATTCCTTGTTCCCTAGAGTATTAGAAGCTATCTCTCAACAAATATCACTGTCAGTGCTTAACCCTTCAGAGTAACACTTCACGATTCATTTCTCTCGCTCTTCGACTTTCCTCCCCTTCTTTTTGGGTGGAAATGGTCAGGTGGGAGAAAGTAGAACTCTAGCAGAAGGTGGCACTTCCCCACAATTTCTAAAGATTTTTTTTGTTTTTATTTTGTTCTTCTTGAAAGGGTAAAAGAATGACCATATCAAAATATTTTCGAAAAATGGAATTGAAAGCTAAACCATTCTGCAAACGAAATAATTTTCAACCAAATCTCCTTTTCCGAAGAGATGTCTTTTTTGTTGAAAGTTTCATTCCCTGCTACAGCCCAGTATCTGGCCTAAGTGATTTGATATTAGTGCCGGGCCTGGGTCACCTAGCGCGTGCCGATCCCAGCGTCTCCTCGAGGGGGCAAAGCATGTCCGACTCTTCCGAAGGGTCTCCCCTGTCCATTTTCCGATGCCATGTCCCCACAGCGTAGAGGAGGGGCCGGGTTAAGTCATGGAACTTCCTTTGTAACAAATGTTCCACAAACCATTCATTCACCCCATCCCACCGTGTTTTTCCCCCCTCAGCAGGATTTCTCATTCCCAAACCCGACGTGATCTCCCGGTTGGAGCGAGGGGAAGAGCCGTGGGTCTTGGATCCCCAGAGCTCCAAGGAAAGGAGGAACCTAAGAGGGGCCTGCATAGGTGAGGAATTGATTAAACTAACACACCACCAGCCAATGAAAGGAACAGCTGGGAATCCAAAAGCCTCATGTGCTCCTCACTTCCTGCCTCATCCCTCCCAGGTTACGATTATCCCCAGTAGGAGTCAGACCCTCATGGCAGATGTAACTCCAGGCTTCCAACCCACCCTGACAGTAGCTCCCACCCTACTGACCTCTCTTGCCCTTCAGTGTTCAGATGGGTGTGAAGGCAGGATGAGACTCCTCCGCTCTGTCCATTGGGGAAGGGATTTGGTTCCTGATTTCACAAACTCATTAATGGCTTTATTCCACAAAATGTGCTTGACTGACCTCTAACACCCTTGAACTTCTGCCTTGGGTGATAACCCCAACTCCTTCCCATCCGTTACTGCACTGAATCCCCCTGGTCCTAGCGTCCTTATGACTCTAGCACTAGGCTCCTCTCCGTGGATCCAAGGTGGAGTTTCCACTTTCTAGGTCATCAAATTGGTTTCCATACACTACAGGAACCGCTTTGCTGATGAGTGTCTGGCTCTCTGTGTTTCCAGCAGAGACATGTTTCCACCCATAGCAGAACATGTGGAGATTTTGAGCATCTGGGGAGCTGGTCCTGGGATTTTACTGCTTTAAAACGAGCAGGGGTTAAAAACCATGGAACGCTCGTTGTAAGAAATAGTCCACAAATTCACCTCATCTCACTCAGTTTCTTTCCCTTGTGCAGGATTTCCAATTTCCAAGCCTGCTGTGATTTCCCAGTTGAAAGGGGAGGGCGAGCCGTGGGTCCCTGCTCGGCATGGCTCGGAGAAGGAGAGCCCGCGGGGCACCTGTGCAGGTGAGGAACCAGCTCTACTGACACACACCATCAGCAAGGAAAGGAAACAGACAGCCTGCTGAGCGCTCTCCCCCGCCCCCCGCCAGTTCCATCTCCTCCCTCCCAGAGCAGGGTTATCAGCTATGTCATGGCAACCATCAGCATGGCTTCCCACCCATTCCTGACTGACACCAGCTTCCTTCGCCTGAGTGCCCTCACCTAGGCCCCACCCATCAGCTCCTTACCCTCATCTCCAGCGCCTCCCGCCCACCACAGATCAGCTGTTCAGCAGCAGGCAGGAGGCACTGGAGGAGGAGGAGCAAGGATGGGGCATGCTCAGAGAAGGGGGCAGGGCCTGGGAGCACTCCACCAATCAAAGTCAGCGCCTCTGTGCCCACCCCTTCCTGACTGACCCCTGGCAGAAGCTTCCTTTCCCTTGAGTCTTCAGATGGGGTGGAAGCAGAACTGGTCCCCTCCTCTCTGTCCTCTGGGGAAGAGTTTAGACAGGATCTTAATTCCTTTTTCCATCTCCCCCGCTGTTACTGTGCTTTGTTTCCCCCCCTACACATTCCCTTCTCTGTGGTTTCCTGTTTGGATTCTCTCTCTTTTCAGCAGGTGAGGACCCAGCCTATGAAAATCCTCAGCCCCAGGGTCCCCAGCAAGTGGAGCTGCACAGGACGCCGTCAGTGAAATCCGAAGGGAATGCGTCCTGGACCCAGCACCCAGCGTCCTCGATGAAATGCGAAGGGGGGCGTGAGCATGAAGACGTCTGCCTGAGCTGGGGCAGGTTGGGAGGGCGGGAGGGAGCCCAGCCCACTTCCCCCGCGGGAGGCAGCGAGGGCCACAGATACATCCAAGTCCTCCTGAGCCTCCAACCGGAGCAGGAACGGCAGCAGCCCTGCCCCGAGTGCGGGAAGATCTTTGTGGACGGCGCTCACCTCCTGCGCCACCAGCGGCTGCACGCCCTGGAGAAGCCCTTCCCCTGCCCCGACTGCTGGCAGGGCTTCCTGCGCCGCTGCGACCTGACCGTCCACCGGCGCTCCCACACCGGGGAGATCCCCTTCCCCTGCCCCGACTGCGGGGAGGGCTTCCTGCGCCGCTGCGACCTGGCCGCCCACCGCAAGAGCCACATGGGGGAGTGGCCCCACCAGTGCCCCAAGTGTGGGCGGCGCTTCCGCAAGCGCTCCGTCCTGGTCAACCACCAGCGCACCCACCTGCAGGACGATCGGTATAAGTGCCCCGAGTGCAGCCAGGGCTTCAAGTGGCCTGGCCAGCTGGAAATGCACCGGTACAGCCACATGGAGGAGACGCGGCACACCTGCTTCAAGTGCGGGGAAAGCTTCAGCCAGCGCTCCCACCTCCTGGCCCACCAGGGCAGCCACCTCGGGGACACCCCTTACCATTGTGCTGACTGTGGGAAGGGCTTCGCCCAGCACCCGGACCTCATCCTCCACCGGCGGACACACACCGGTGACCGGCCCTTCCACTGCCCCCAGTGCGGCATCGGTTTTGGACGCAGCTCGGACCTCAGGAACCACCAGAGCATCCACACGGGCCAGCAGCCCCACAAGTGCCCCGTGTGCGGGAAAGGCTTCCAGGAGCGGGCGCACCTGGCCGCCCATCAGAAAAACCACAGCGGGGAGGATTTCTACCTTGGCCTTGCCGCCGTTTGGACAGGGTGAGCGCCGGCCGGTCAGGAGCCAGTAGCGGCTGGTCCCGTGCTGATAGTGATGCTCTGGCTCTGCCTGGCCTAGCAACCGCCAGGCGAAACCTTGATCAGCATGGCCGCCCGCGGGGAGGGGATTGTCAGCGAGCCCCGGACAGCCATGGCTGTTTGTATTAGAATGACATCTACGCCCCAGTGTGCACTGAATAAAATTCCTGCCCGAAAGTGTGTACCGGCAGCACCTATGCTACTAGGTCGATCCAGGAAGCCCCTGTGTCTGTGGTTTAACTCTGCCATGCTAACCCTACAACCTGTCAGCACTCATGGTGGCGGGGCGGCCTCAGCGTGAGGGGCTTGATTTATTTTTGAGAGTTTCAACTCCAAGGTCTTCCTCGTTTTTGAGCCAATTCGGGAAGGCAGCGTGCTGCCAGGTCAAAGTTTCACTGAGGTGGTGCAATGCCTGCATGCTGTGGAGCTGGGACTCGAAATTTGGTGATGGTAGGTCACCCTCATGGCCATCTCTGGACCCAATTTTTTCCACCCCTATAAAAATATCCACCCAAATCTGCCCCAGCTATAAGCCGCCGAACAGCTTGCACGTGCTCAGTAGAGGTGACTTGAGTTTTGCAGCTAAATGCTGGCAAGATTGTGCTGAGCATGTGCAGCCTCGCAGTTCTTCCAGGCTAAACGGATCTCCCCTGCAAGGGAGCACGCTCAGAGCAGGACGATCCCCCGTCTGCTCCTCGCAGCAGGAGTGCCCCCCTAAGTTCCCTTTAGCTGCACAGCCACACAGCAGCCTCTAAGTGCCGTGGAGGGGAGAGATGCTTCTCCCCTAGCCTGGACCTGCCGCGGCCCGGGGAGAGGCGCCTCTCCCATAGCTCCGGGCTGGGCCTGCTGCGGCCGGGAGAGAGGCACCTCTGCCGTGGCTCCAACCTGGCCTGGGCCTGCTGCAGCGAGGGAAATGGCGCCTCTGCTCGCAGCTCAGGTGCTGCTGCAGGGAGAAAGAGCTGGGGAGACTCTCTCCCCACTGTAGCCCTGAGGCAGCCTGTACCCCTAACCCCTCATTCCAGGGGTTGTGCCCTCTCACACCCCTTCACTCCAACCCTCTGTCCCAGCCCTGAGCCCCCTCCCTCACTCTGAACTCCCTGGCCCTGCCCCACAACATGCCACACCATGCGTGGGAAAAATTAGAGGGAACACTGGTGTCCACTAGCTGTGATATGACACCCACAGGCCCTCTTGCTCCCACTCAGTCATGTGGCTCAGTTTATGCACCTGACAGTCTTGAGAAGAGCAAGCTCCATGTTCCCTTTTCTGCAGCCTCGTGGTCACACCCGTGCCAGCACCTGCCAGGGCACAAGCAATGCCCACCTGAAACTCCCAACCTCCTCGGTGCCAGGAGCGTGCACTGGCACAGCTACATCCCATTGCAGACCAGGCCTCAGCCGGGCGTGGAAACTTACTCAGCTTACCTGGCACTGAGATGGGCACACGGAGGAGCCATCGTGTTATGCGCTCAGGAGGGCACCACACAGGGAAAGCCCTTAGACCCGCCATGAAAGCAGCTCGGCCCAGGTTACAGCAGGGCAGAGGTGCAGGGAATATCCCCCCAAGGGAACGGGAATATACAGCACTAACCACATAAATGGATTAGCCGTCAGTCAGCCCACCCCTGCTGTCCTCACCAGCTGCAGCAGATGAGGGAGGCTCCTGTTTGGGGCCACTCTGTTGCCTGCATACGGCTGCATCACAGGCAGGCAGCAGCGAAATACTCAACACCACAAGAGTTTTTTCTAATTGCACAGTGAATTTTATTTTCCTACGAAACAGAGCGACAGTTCCGAGACTCACAGCACTGACAGGGTTACAGAGGCGAGAGTGAATGCTAAATGGGTTAAATACAAGCAGCTGGAAAAACCCCTCTGGTTAACTTTAGCCTGTTGCATCTGTGTTAAACCAGGGCCACTCCTGAAATGAACTGGGTTTAGGGCTGAAATCAAATCTGGGCTGACTCCTGGAGTCTGCTCTCAATTGACACTGGAGTCACTCCAGGCTGCTGTAACTTGCAGTTGTGCTAGTGTAATTCAAAATCATTATCCGACCCCACTGGGCTTAAGGGGAACCCTCTAGGCTCGGTTACCCTTGCTTGTCTCACGTGCAACTCCAGAACATGGCCTCTAGACAAGCTGACTCCATTCCCCAATGGATCAGCAGGTAATCACAGATCACCACTACCCCCAGGTCTTTGGTCATCTACAGCTCATGCCCAACAAGCCTGAGTGAAACCGAGGGCCCTGGGCTTCCAGCAGCCTCAAAATGGCCCCAAAATACCAACAGCAAGAGCAACCCTATAACGCTCACTAGATATTTGACAACATAGAGAAAGCAAGAGAAGGGGAAGCAGGCTTTACTCTGTTACGTGCTACTGGCCAGGAGAAGGGGTAACATTGTGTTAGGAGATAAAGCATCCTCTTGCTATGGCTGGGGAGGAAGGGGAGAGGGAATTGTAGCAGCTATGTTCACAAAAGGTGACCTGCAAAGTGCAAAACAAAGGCCCAGCTGTTTACATCTTCTACCCCCATGCAGCTTAATTTGTCACTGAGACATCAGGAGAATCCAGTCTGGTCTTCTCTGGCACTCACTGGAGGTCTCGGAGAGGTGGATCAGGTGCTCTAATGAGCAGGTGGGAATGGTGAATCATTAACAAAGAGAGGTGTGGGTGTGAGTGTAGGGCAACTGAGTTAGTGAGGTGTTCAAAAAAAAATTATTTGCCTGAACAAAATAATTCACTTAATCAAGAAGGTTCTTTGGTCTGGCTGCCAGATCAGACCGGGAGGGAGGGGGAAGGAAAGGTTTGTGTGTTAAAAACCACCTTTAAAAAATCTTTTAGGAGCATGTCTCACTGAAAGGCAACAACATGTGCTCAGCATCTAAGCTGAGATTCCCAGCAGGCCACAGTGTTTTCCTCAGTAGACAAGCTCTGAATTTCTAGTGTAACGAGAAGAGAAAAGTTTGGGAGGAAAAGATCATTTCAACCTTTCAGGCTCTATACCTCAGAAAGCAGCAAAACAACAAAAAAACACCCCAACAGCAACAAAGAACAGGACCCCCACGCTTTGCAGGTCCCCTTTAGAAGCAAACCAGGCCAGGCGCGTCAGTTGCAAAGTGTGAGGGAGGAGCCCACATAGAAGAGCCAGAAGAAAGGGAAGATTTTCTCTGAGAAGGCGGCTGTGAAGGTGAAGATGGGGGCCATGTTATCAGCGTTGTAGAACGCCACCCACCCTCCTTCGTAGTCCAGGTAGACCCCGATCTTCCTGGGCCTCTCGCAGAGGGACAGGGGAGTCTCAGGGGAGGTGAAAGCCTGGTATTGGTCCCAGTTCTTGCCCTTCCAATTCAGCCCCACCGCCCAGATCCCCTCCTCGGGTGTGAAGTCAATCTTCTCCTTCCTCCTCACAGACTCCCTGGCAGCCCCCAAGGCCCAGCTGTCCCCATCCCCCACATCCACCTCCCAGTAGTGCCTCCCTGAGGTGAAGCCCTCGGCCCCCAAGACAGAGAAGGAGAAATCAAATCTCTTGGGGCTGGCCGGCAGGTCCTGTGGGGAGCTCCTCAGCCTCACGCTGCGCTTGTCCTCAGACAGCATCAGGTAGGGATTTGCGGTGTCCAGGTCGAGAGTGATATCGGCTAGAGAGAGGGAGACAGGGATTTGCATATGCAGCTCTCTATGGCCTGGTCTACACTAGCAAGGTAAATCGATCTAAGTTACGTAACTTAAGTCAACATAGCTTAGATTGACCTACAGCGCTGTGTTATGTTGACAGGAGACGCTCTCCCAGAAACGTAGCTTCCGCCTCTCGGGGGAGGTAGGTTACTGAAGTTGATGGGAAAGCGCTCGGCCGTCAACTTACTGCATCTCCACCAGATGCACTAAATCGATGCTGCTGCATCAATCACAGTGGTGCCGATTTAAGACAAGCCCTATGCGTTATGTGGGCTGCATCCACACAATATATACACTACGTGTATGGCCCGGAGGCTGTCCCATGGGCCACAACTGTGGGCCAAATGGGTCATAAGCCGGCCGTGGGTTAATAACCACTGGTCTAAGGATTCATTATAGATGCCACTCAGAGCTAGGAAATACCCAGTGCAAGACACACTGTCACCAGCTGCCCACAACCCAACTCAGAGCAGCGCCTTCCACTGCAAGGAGTGAGTGACGTGCTAAACACCCAAGTCTGCCAACTCTTGCTATAAAACAAGAGAAAGAGCAGCACGTGTGGACAGAGCATATATGTGGAGTGGGGGGTCGCTGGAGAAGAAGAAGTGAAGTGATTTTGAGGACTACATACTGCAACCTTAACCATGGGGTTGCTGCTACTTTAGCCTAGCAGGGGTGGCAAGATAGAGACCACTGACGCAACCACAGGTAAGGCAGACTGATAGAAGTTAGGGACTGAGAGACCAGGTAAGCTACTGACGTAACAGCCCTCTCCAATATTACGGCAGCTATGAGCAGAGACGACACAGACGCCTCCATTCACCTTTGAACTCCAGCAGCACTTCCTTCAGGACGGCGCTTTTCTGAGAGAAACTCCGGAGTCTTTTCTCCAGCTCCGCAAACGCAGGCTCCGGCTTCCGAACCGTCCAGTTCTCACTGCTGGAGAGAGGGGACAAAGGGTTGGAAACAGGCCTGAGGCCCAGACTCAGAAAACTTGGGAGCTCTCAGGCCAGTTTGGATCTGAGCTTTGCAAGACAATCCCAGTTGTTGGGAGTCATGTGACTACAACTCCATGGTCCGGATGGACTGAAACAGGACACGAGGGGGCAGGAATGCAGACCGGTTTGGGAGCTCTCTGGATTCCCACTGGTCCGGTTCTCTCGCGCTGGGCTCCTCTAGTAACAAGGGGCACCTATCACAGGGTTATGTGGAAAGAAAGGAGAGCGAGATCCAGAGTGGGTGTATCTCCCGTAAAACACGAGGACCATAGACGGCCCAGGTCTCCAGCTGGGATAGAACCTGGGCTGTCTAAACACCAAAAGACAAAGCCCCTACCACAGAAGCTAAAGGAGCAATCTCATTGGCTGTCACGTAGCCCCTCCCCTCCTTGCTATGGCAGCCTCTAAAGGGACACATGTTCCTCTGCCCTGGGGCGTTCAGTGCCCCTTCCACTTTCCAGGAAGGGGAGGGAGATGGAGCCCAGGACTTACCCGATCCTGCTGCCACTGCCGCCCTAGAGAGCAGGAGAAAGAAGAGGCAGTCAGTGAACATGCTGCAGACTGGGGAGGGGTCTTGGTCCTGCGGGGCGTTCCCCCTGGAGTCTGACACTCAGGCTCCTGTTCAGAAAGCAGCTGCAACTCCCATCTCCCTCCAGCTGGGATGTTTGATCTCAGCAGCTTCAGGAAGGGTCAGGGTCCATGTGGGGAAAACATCTCCCCATGCACTTTACAAGAAGAAAAGATTTTCTGCCTTGGGAGCGAGAGCCCCTTCCCGCCATGCCTCCCTACCCTGCTAAACAGGGAGCTCAAGAGACACAGAAGGATGAGCTGGGGGGTTTACAGTGCAGGATTCCTGGCTCAACTCTTTGTCCTGCCACTGGCTTGTTTGGAAAGTCAGTCCTTTCCTGCCTCAGTTTCCCTAGCTGTAGAGCAAGGCTAGTTTTTGCCCTTCTAGCTTCAAAGCTAAGCTCATTTGTGTTTGCAAAGGGATTCCAGATGACTAAGAGGAAGGCGTTCAGTGGGCACATCTACACAGCCCAGCTCTGGCACTGCAGCTGAAGCTCCGTAGCGTTGACACTTCCTACAGCAACGGAAGGTGTTCTAGGGTCGCTGCAGGTAATCCACCCCCCTGCAAGATGGTAGCTAAGTTGATTAAAGAATTCTTCCACTGCAGCTATAGTGGGGATTGAGTTGCCCAAACTATCAGACACAGTGCAACATTTTTCACAGCCCTGAGCGATGTAGCTAGATTGATCTATTTTTTTACATGCAGACCAGACCTATGTGAACAGGGGCCGCATTCAGATCTGATACACACCAGTGTCAAGCTAGACTGACTCAGTTGATTTACACCAACCAATCCCACTGGAGAGCACAATTTGTCCCACTGAGCTATTAACAAGAGCACTGGCTGAAATTTGCCCCATGATTTATTTATTTTTAAGTACTCTTTTCCCAGCTTTGAGATTCCATAGACGTTTTTAATGCAAGAAATCTCAATTGTTTCCCTTTGTGTAACAAACAGCTTTTGAAGACTTTAAGTTCAAAATCCAGCCGTGGAACAAAATGGACCAAAACAAATTCTTTTTTTTTTTTTTTTTTTAAAAAGGGTTTCTTACTCTGAAAATGAGATGATTAAAACTACACAAATTTAAAGGGCGGTAGACTGGCTCCAGGTAGCTGCTAGATAATGTATTTGTCAATTATGTTGTGAACTTTGAATCCTGGACTCCAACAGAACAGACACACGTCAGACACATCCCTGTCGAGTGAAGGGGTTTGCAGTGGATCAGGACTCTTGAGTTCTATTCCGAACTCTGGGGGAGCAGCTGGGTCTACAGATGTGGTATTTGGGAGTCAGAACTCCTGGATTTTAATCCCAGCATTGCAATTAACTTGCTTTGTTCCATGCCTCATTTTCTGCCTCCCTCTAATCAGCGAGATGGAAGATAATGATAGCAGCCCTATGATATGTCTCACCTGCGGGGACTGGTTCATTGGCTGCTGCCCCATCTCTCCTCCCTTCTCAGTGATCAATTTATCAATGTGGGAAATTTCTTCGGAGAGTTTAGAGACACTCTCATCCCTTCTCTGGGCAATGTCTCCATCGAGCGCTTCCAGCCGGGACAGCAGGAACTGCTCCTTCTCCTCCAGGAACCCGCGCAGCTCCTTACACTCCGAAAGGATCTTCTGTCTCTCGGCTTCCGTCTGTTTCTGCAATTACAGAGAGGGTGGCTCGGTAACAGACAGAGAATCAGAAGAAGACTCTCAGCAGATGGGGGGACTTCTTTAAAGAGAAAGGACAGAGCAGGATCCTCAGGGCAGGATCGAGCCCTTTAGCAGTAGCTCAGTAACCTGTTACTTTTCCCTAGACTCTGCATCTTGTGCCCCAAAATCTGAGGTCCAATTTCTTTTCTTTTTTTTGCCCTGACAGTGGCAAAGAACTAACTGAAAATGTGAATGATGTAGTAAGGGTTATTAGTGTCTGTAAACAGCCTGAAACAATCTCTCTCAGAGACATGACCTGTCACCATGTATTGAAATCATGTTAACTCTGAAGCCTACTGATGGCAAGCTAGAAGTCATCCTTGATAAACATTTTACTGCTGACCACAATAGGCAACAAGGAAGAGGGACAATCCTCTGATGAAGATATGCTCCATCCACTGCAAATGGAATTTCATTTGGAGATTGTGTGTGGGAAGAGTTTAGGAGAGACCAGAAGCCCTCACCTTTCCCCAGCCCTGGAGAGGGAGATGACTTGGAGTCTAGCCAGATGACCAATTCCTCATCCCGCTGAGGGAAGAGAAAGGGGAGGGGAAAAGGACACGGAGAAGGAACCAAAGTGAAGTCCCTAGGAGAGGGGTAGCAGGGTGTGCGTGCCTCCTGTGTGATGGTTTCCAGAAGTCCAGAGAACAATATGGCTGCAGATGGGCAGTTCTTAGAGACAGTAAGCCACAGCCCAGCTCCAAGTCCCACAAGCAGACAGTAGCAGCAGCCTACTCAAGGGCGTCTGCATCTTTGCTAACAGCAACAGCAGGGATTTCTCTCAAAACCTCATCCACCTGCACTGAACCAAACTCCCCAGTTTGCCAGCCCAGGTTCTCTCTCCCCATCACCCCCAGGGGGCGCAGAGAAACAGGCCCTGCATTTGCTAGGTCACTCAGGGCACTCTGATCCCAGGCAAACCTGGGGTGGGGGTCAGCTCTGGGCACATACCAGTAGCTCCTCACTTCTCTTCTCCTCGTTGGCTTTGGCTTCTTCTCTGTCTTTTCTCAGACCGGCCAGATGCTCTTGCGGCGCGTCCTGGAAGAAGGAAGAAGGATCTTTGTTGGGAGGGTTTCACCACAAAGTTCCCAGATTTAGGAACACAGGAACTGCCGGTCTGGGTCAGACCAGGAGCCCATCTCCAGACTCCAACACCAGCTTCTTCATAAGAAAGTGTGATAAACCCTGCAGCAGGGAATTATGGACTAGTCTGCACCCAGGCAAACGTTCTAGCTCATAGAGACTTAGGAAGGAACACCGAAGCACGAGTGTATATGTCCCTTCCAGCGCTCTGGGATCCATAGTTTGAGGATTGACTAGTCATCCTGGGGGTCATCTTTTTGGGGGGGTTCCCAGTTTGAAAAGATTAAAAGGCCCTGATTTTCAGGAAGACTGAGTGCTCGTCCTCTGAAAAATCATGCCATTTCAGTGTGTCCCTTGTAGACAAAGGAAAGACCATTCATAATCACTCCTGGACTTGAAAATGTGGGCCTTGCACTTTTAATCCTTACTATTATAGCTCAAAACAAAGGGTGGTACAAAAAAAGAACAAACTAAGGCAATAAGTATTCATATAAATATCCAGTCCTCTATTGACTTCTGCTCATGTGTTGGCCTCAATTATATCTTGCAGCAATGAGTTCCACTGGCTAACTGCATGTAATGTGAACAAGTCATTCCTTTGATCAGCTTTAAAACTGGCTAACTTTCAATTTTACTGAATGTCCCCTTGTTCTGTACAGTACTGGGGAAACTCTACTCATTCTGTCTCCTAATCTTCCTTCTCTACTCCATTCACTCTTTCCGCTACCTAAATCCTCTCCACCTCTTGTTTATCTCCTCTCTAAACTGAGCAGTCCCAACACTGACAAATCCTGCCCATTCACAAGTCTCGTCAGACTCCAGATCATGCTCCTTGCCCACCTGGCCCTCCCTGCCCTTCTGTTACTGCTTTATCCTTGACCAGAACTGAATACTGTATCCCAGGTGAGGGCATTTCACTGATTTATAGAACGTTGTTAAAATACTGATCGTATAATTCTTTATCCTTTATGTAGCCCAACAAAGCCAGGCACAAATGCTGCCAAAAACACATACAGCTTCCCTAGGTGCCATTGGGACTGCTCCCTCACATGTCTGATGGCAAGATTTAGCCCTTCCTGGGTCTTTGTTTCTTAGCTACACTTCATGCTCAACCATGCAGATGTGAAAAGAGGGGGCAACAGGACAAATGGATCTTCAACCGGGGGAGAAGGGAAGGAAGAGGGACAAAAAAACAAAACAACAACAACAAAAAAAAAACCAGGCACAACTGGAAATATAGGAGCCCTCTTCCTTTTACCTCCTGGATAGAAATTCCATCATGTATTGACATACCCAAAAAATCCATTCTGCCCCAAACAACCCACTACAAGCAAGTCCTAGCCCCTCCAACCTACTTCAAAAACCTAGTCCAAATCCATGCATCCCTTAAAACTCTGGACATCCCCAGACATGGCAGCCAAAATGCTGCCCCCAGAATTAGCTCCCAACCACTGCCTCCAAATCTCCCAGCCCCTACTGACATACTGTTAGTCATTCCAACACATCACCCAAACTGATCCCCTCCAGATCAGAACATCCCTACGTCCCGGCTCCACTCCTCCCACAACTTACCCAAATAAGTTATTCCAATATTCCAATATTGCCCCCTCCTCTCAAACCACTGGACATAGAATCATAACAATGCAGGGCTGACAGAGACCTCAAGAATTCATCTCATCCCCCCCCCCCCCCCCCCCCCCCCGCACCAAGGCAGGGACAAGTGAACCTAGATCATCCCTGACAGGTATTGTCCAAGCCCTCCAATTGTGAGGATTTCAAAACTTCCTTTGGAAAGCCCATTCCAGAGTTTAACTACCCTGACAGTTAAAAAGTTTTTCCTAATATCTAACTGAAATCTCCCTTGCTGCAGATTAAGCCCACTGCTTCTTGTCCTGCCTTCTGTGGAAATGATCACTGTCCTCTTTATAACAGCCCTTAACAGAACTGAAAACTTGATAGGTTTTTCCCCCATTCTTCTTTTCCCAAGACAACACGTCCAGATTTTTAACCCTTCCTCTCAGCTCAGGTTTTCTAAACTTCTTCTCTAACCTTCCCCTCCCCACCTTAAATCCCCAGCTCCAGAGATCCCTCAAATTCCCACAAAAATCTCCTTCAGATTCCAGCATTTAGGTCTCACCCTACAGTAGGAGCTTGTCTCAGTTACAAAGGCCTGCAATACATTTGATTGTGTTTGTTTTAGGTCACGGTTTGCACTGCAGAAGCAGGGAGCAAGTACAGCAGTTAAAATATGATTCATGTTATGTAACAAGTTTTCTAAGACCAGAAAGAACCTTTCTGATGATCCAAACTGGCCTCTAGCATAACAACCTGCTGAGAATTTCACCTAGCAACTCCTACGTCAAGCCCAGGGCTTCTTATCTGAGGCAGAGCAACTCTTTTGAGAGGAGGCTTTCAATCTTGATTTACAAATCGCAATTAAAGTGACAGCACCAGGTTAGTACATACAGGAACATAAGAACTGCCAGACTCGGTCAGACCAACAGTCCATCTAGCCCAGTATCCTGTCTTCTGACAGTGGCCAATGCCAGGTGCCCCAAAGGGAAAGAACAGAACAGGTAATAATTACATGATCCATCCCCTGTCGCCCATTCCCAGATTCTGGGAAACAGAGGCTAGGGACACCATCCCTGCCCATCCTGGGTAATAACCACTGGCAGGACCTATCTCCATGAATTTATCTAGTTCTTTTTTGAACCCTGTTATACTCTTGGCCTTCACAACATCCTCTGGCAAGGAGTTCCACAGATTGACTGCGTGGTGTGGAGAAATACTTCCTTTTGTTTTAAACCTGCTGCCTAGTCATTTCATTTGGTGACCCCCAGTTCTTGTGTTATGAGGAGTCATTCCTTATTTACTTTCTCCACACCCGTCACGATTTTATAGACCTCTATCACATCCCCACTTAGTCGTCTCTTTTCCAAGATGAAAAGTCCCACTCTGATTAATCTCTCCTTCTATGGAAACTGTTCCATACCCCTAATCATTTTTGTTGCCCTTTTCTGAACCTTTTTTTAATTCCAATATAGCTTTTTTGAGATGTGGCAACCACATCTGCACACAGTATTCAAGCTGTGGGTGCACCATGGATTTATATAAAAGCAATATTATATTTGCTATCTTATTATCTACCCCTTTCTTAATGATTCCCAACATTCTGTTTTCAGAGAACTACCCACAATGACTCCACGATCAGGAGATCCAAAGAAAGCTGATTAGAGGAAGGAAGGAAAATAATCAGAGCAGCCTTTTTCCTTCAGCCAGACAGAGGACTGACCTGCTTCCTTAACACCCAATTTAGATTCCTCCTTAATACAGGATTACCTTGCAGAAGATAAAGCCCAGCCTGGCCTATTCAAGCCACCCAAGAGACACT
The DNA here is from genome assembly GCA_032164245.1 of Sternotherus odoratus. Classification (NCBI taxonomy): domain Eukaryota; kingdom Metazoa; phylum Chordata; order Testudines; family Kinosternidae; genus Sternotherus; species Sternotherus odoratus. The sequence goes on from JAVMKO010000012.1 coordinate 10,474,350, forward strand.
TCTCCGAGACAAAGTCACAGCCCACGATTTTGCCCTATAGGGTTGCCAGTTTGGGTGGGATGTAACCCCAGAGATATTCCTGGAGGTTTAATCGCATGCCAGAATCTTAAATTGATGATACATCTTTCATTCCTGGGGACTCCAGGATGGGAAACCTAGCAACACTCCATCTCAGGGGAGCTGGAACAACATGTATAGTGGGAACGCTGAGAGGCACTGAACCCAACTGTAAACCCAGTACACCAGCAGTTCTCTACCAGGAGTCCGGGACCACTGGGGGGCCGCGAGCAGATCTCAGGGGGTCCACGAAGCAGGGCTGGCATTAGACTCACTGGGGCCCAGGAAAGAAAGACAAAGCCCTACCACACAGAGAGCCCTGAGCCCCACCACCCGGGACTGATGCTGAGTAACTTTGCAGGGTCCCCTGTATCGTGGGGCCTCCAGCAATCTCCCTTAATGCCAGCCCTGGCCTTTATACGCAGGAAAACAGTTGTTGGGACACAGGTGGGTCAGGGAGTTGCCATAGCATGTTAGAGGAGCCCTCGGAAAGAAAACAGGCGAGAACCCGGCTGTACAGGACGGAAACCGCTTCAAGCCAAGGGAGTGTGGACGCACCCCTCGTTCCAGCACCGACGCAGCGGCGGCTCTTCCTACCTTGCAGCCCCGGGTGGCCTCTTCTATGGGCACCACCCGGTGGGCTCGGTGCTCCCAGGACAGCTGGCAAACCAGACAGACGGGCCGCTGGTCCTCCTGGCAGAAGAGTTTCAGGGCTTCCCCGTGCCGCTCGCACAGCCCGGCCCCCGCCGCCCACGGCCCAGCCGCCGCCTGCGCCCCGAAGCCCCGCACGATCTCCACGATGTTGGCCAGCTGGCGGTTGGGGCGGAAGAGGCGCTGGGGCACCGGCTCCCGGCACTGCGGGCAGCCCAGGCTGCGCTCCGAGTCCTCCCAGCACTTGGTGACGCAGGCGCGGCAGAAGTTGTGCCCGCAGTCCGAGACCATGACCGGGTCCCGCAGGAACTCCAGGCACACGGGGCAGGTCAGCTCGTCCTGCAGGCGGCGGCCCGGCCCGGCCGCGCCCTCCATGGCCGCGGCGGAAACGCGCCCGGGCTGCGGGGACCCCCAGCTCCGCTTCTCCCCCGGGGCCCTAGGGGGCGCCCGGCCGCGGGGACCCTGCCCCGCAGCCAATGGAGCCGAGCCCGGGAGAGGCCAATCGCCGGGCAGGAAGCCGAGGAGGCGGGAGGAGAGGGGACGGCTTGTCTGGGTCCTGCGGCAGCAGACGCCACAGCGCCCTCTACTGTCTAGCCACGGGCAGGACTCCCGGGTTCTCTCCCTGGTCTGGGAGGGGAGTGAGTTTTAGAGGTTAGAACCCTGGGAGGACGGGGGCTGGGAGTCAGGACCCCTGGGTTCTGTCCCCAGCTCTACAAGGTGAGAGTGGTTAGAGCAGCAGGGGGCTGGGAATCAGGACTTCTGGGGTCAGAGGTGGATTAGGGGTTTCTGGGGCCCTTGACTAGAGCAGGAGGGGACCCCTCCCCACTCCTTCTGTCTGCAGTCCCCTAGGGTGACCAGATTTTATAGGGACAGTCCTGATATTTGGGGCTTTTTCTTATATAGGCTCCTATTACCCCCGTCCCGGTCCCAATTTTTCACACTACCTGTGCTGCAACTCCTGGAGAAATGGGGTCGGGGTGTGGGGCTTTCCCTGTTTCCCAGCAGGTGGAGCAGGTTGGGGTTACATGAGTTAAAGAAGAGGGGTTGGGAGTCAGGACTCCTGGGTTCTATCCACAGCTGTGGGAGGGGAGAGGGGTTTACTGGTTATAATAGGGAAGGCTGGGAGTCAGGACTCCTTGTGTCTATCCTCAGCTCTGGGAGGAGAATGGCATTTAGTGGTTAGAGCAGAAGGACTTGGGAGTCAGGACTCCTATGTTCTAGTCATGGCTGGACCATTGACCCTTCTATGGCTTTTGGGCAGGTCTCAGCCCCTCTCTCAGCCTCCGTTTACCTATCTGTACATTTCCCATCAGGCTCCTCTCTGCCAGGGTGGTTATTTCTCTGCACTTTGGATTAGCAAGTTGTAAAAGAAAAAAACACAAAAAAGCAACAAATACAAAATTATTCCTCAAAGGCCCAACAAACTCACCCCATCCATCCAGTCTGCTGTGCTCACCAACCAGTGAGCACCTCAATCCCCCAGGCTCCCCTGCTGCCACTGTCCTTCCTCCCATCAGCCCCATCAAATTTCCCAATCCTCTCCTAGCCTGCCATCCGCCCCCAGTCAGGCCTGATCCTCAACAACCCTACCCTGAACAACCAGGCCTCCTCTCCCTCCTCCAACCTCTAGGAAGGCAGGTCTGCCCCGTCTCCATGCCAACCAGACCAGCCTGCCCTGCCAGGCTTCTCCTAGCTTGGTCTGACTCATCCCCAGCCTTCTGCCAGACCTGACCCTGTTCAACCAGCCCCCCAAACCTGCTCCCCACTCACAGCCTCAGTCCGCCCCAAAGCATCCAGGCCTCCTCCCACTCTGCCCGCAGCCAGACCTGTCACTCCCCAGCCAGCTGGACACCAGCGGTAACCCCACCAGCAACACATGGTCAGGCCTCACTCAATTTGGGTTGCTCCCTGCCAGGCCTGACCCGTTCCTCAGCCAGCCCCCTGGATCTATCCCCCTCGGTCAGCCATGGTTGACCCGACTCCCCATCCACTTCAGCTAATGCCCTAGGCCAGGTGTTCCCAAGATTCATAGGGTTGCCACCTCAGAGATATAAAAGACTGGGATGTCCAAACCACTTGATCTGTGCCAGCTACTTCAGAAAAGGGGCCATGCAAAGTGGTGGCCACATTTGTGGCTACTGGAGCTTGAGCGTCTCTGACATGCCATCTTAGCCACCAGCAGCCCCGGGAGAGACAGATCCCCCAGGCACCAGCAACCCCAGGAGAGACAGATCCCCCAGGCACCAGCAATCATGGGACAGGTAGATCCTCCCCTGCACCAGGAAGCCTTGGCTGCCATATCAGCCCCTGGGAGTCCCTGGCACCTCCTAGGCCAGGCTTTCCGGCTTCTCTTACCCTGGCTATGCAGGGCAGCAGGAAGATACAAAGGCTCAAGCTGAATGCCAGCTTTGCATTGTCCCCTCCAAATTTGCACTTGTAATCAAGGATCTGGGGTTTTGTACTGTGTGGAGAAGTGACGGTGCTCTTGACTGCAGCATGATCTAGTGCAGGGGTGGCCAAACCTATTGCTCCTCTGAGCCGCATATGATAATCTTCAGAAGCTTGAGAGCCAGAATTGCCTGCTGGGGCTTCATCCCTGTGGCAGGATGGTGAGGTTAGGGTCTTCTGTCCTGCAGGGAGGGGGTATTGGGGCTTCAGTTCCACAGGAGGTACCAGCTGGGACTCGGGGCTTCAGTCCTGCTGCAGTCCCCAGCCCCAGCAGTTGTGCCCCGCAAGGATGAAGCCCTGGCCCCTAGCAAGAGCTTCCCACAGGGCTGAAACCCCACTCCTTGCTGGACAGAAGCCCCTAGCCCCACCACTGGGCAGAAGTCCTGTGCTCCCCTCTGCATCCCATCTGGTAGGCAGAGAATGGGTGTGAGCATGGGGGACTCCGTGAGCTACACTTTAACTGTAAAAGAGCCACATGCGGCTTGCGATCCACAGTTTGGCCACCCCTGGTCTACTGGGTAGGACAGGACATCTGGGCTGAATTCCTTGCTCTTCCACTGTTCCCCTCTCACCCTTTGTCTTGTCCATTTAAGGCACTGATTTCTGTTCCTGGCTCTGACCTGCTGAGCGACTTTGGGGCAGTCACATTGCTCTATGCCTCAGTGTCCCTGTCGGTAAACTGAGGTTAATGATTCCTTGTAAAAATCTCCCACTGAAAAGTACTATTATTATTAATCAAGCAACGACATTACAAGCCAAAGCATAACTTAAGTACCATTGCTCTCGTCTTATTTTCTGTTCATTCTCTCTAGTGGAAGATTGCCCTCTTTTAGGATCCCCTCTCCCCAAATGCCTTTTGTGACACTGGCCCTTTAAATTGGACAAAGACAAACAGCTGATGCCCTAAAATGGTCATTTTGCAACAGGCAGTAGCTCTCTTTCACTTGGTAAGTGTGTGTGATGTTTCCTTGTGCTTGTGTCAAGCTATGTGTAATGATTCTGAATCCTGGATCTCAAGATGTGTTGTAAAGAGAGAGGGATGTAACCATTTTACAGATTGGTAAGGCTGAGGCACAGTGAGGTGAAGTGACTTGACCAAGTTTGCACAGTGACTCACTGGCTTGAACTCACTCCTTTTGACCCCTCAGTCCAGTGCTCTGAGACTTGTTGGACTGGGCTGATTTCCTTCATTTTGTTGCTAACTGACAAAAATGTGTGGCAGAACAAGAAAATTAACCCTTACTGTTTGGCCACTGATTAATTTGCAAAGTGACTACTTCTAAGCACTTGGGAGTCTGAAAGGCTGAGTGAAGGTCATTGGGGTTTCCTAACTATCCATTTCAATAGCACAGTATCTTGTCTTCTATCAAGGAGCTAAACCTACCACGCAATATGAGGTTTGAACTCATGACCCTGAGATTGAGTCTCATGTGCTACTAACTGAGTGAGCAGAGCTATGCCTATGAATAAACTACCCCTCAACTAGTTAACAGATTTACTTGAAAACTCTTAGAAAATGAATTCTCTGTTCCAAGTCACTGCTATCAATTTTGTGGGAGGATCCCTTGCATCTTTCATTTGTACCAAAGCAAAGGATTCAGCCTCTTTAAGCGTAATACATAACTCAGCTTTCACCATGGAGCTGCAACTGGCACCTCCATAATAAAAATCCATCCACCTATATGCTGTACACAGAGAGAGGATTAGACCTTCTGTCCCTGCACCTTTCCCCTCTCCTACCAATGTTGGTGACCTGTGGGCTTCTGAATTTTTCCCCATGGATCCCCCCCCCCTTTTCTGCGCGAAACCCACATACCCAATCCCAACAACTGCATTTCATTAATAACGTCTTTGGCTCAGAGGCCATCTTTTTGTTCTGTGTTTGTACAGCGCCGAGCACAACAGGGCTCTTGCCCATGACTGTGGCTCCTATGTGCTATGGTAAGAAAATAATAGTCACTAGCCTTTGAGACAGGTGACGATATCGTCCCACTGAAATCCTCCCAGCCTAACCCACCCTGATCTTCTGTCACTCTTCTCTTTCAAGACCTGCCTTCTGCTAATAACGCCTATTGTCTGCTCTACACACACAGTGTGTGTTTCTGTCCCCATGCTCCTCGTGTCCATGTCTAATACCTGATGTCTGTGCCCAGAGAAGCATGGTCATAAATACAGCACTAGAATCGCCTGTGGGTTACAGACCCTTCTCCAAAACCAGACAAATTCCCTCCTTCCTGCTCTGGAGTTTAGATACATTTTCCCAGATTTTGGACACCTTTCCCATTCCTCTGTCCTGACTCTCATATTTGCTGTGGCTCAGAAGGAAACTCCAGGGAGCATCTCTCACACACACCCTCCCTACCTTACACTTAGATCAGAGCCCTGTGGGTCAATAGCAACTTAATCACCCAAGGGGCAGTTCTGGAACAGTCAGTGCCCCGGTCACAGAGCTCAGTTCTTTGCAGGCCCTAGACAGATCCCCTGTCTGCCTGTATCCCAAAGCCCTCCCCCTCGCCTTGTCTGTCTAGGTACTTTGTAGCCCCCAGTGTCTTCCCAAACTTCTTCACACCAGCAGTGATTAGAACATAAGAATGGCCAGACTGGGTCAGACCAACGGCTCATCTAGCCCAGCCCAGTATCCTGTCTCCCGACAGTGGCCAATGCCAGGTGCCCCAGAGGGAACGAACAGAACTGGTGATCATCTGATCCATCCCCTGTCACCCATTCCCAGCTTCTGGCAAACAGAGGCTAGGGACACCATCCCTGCCAGCCTGGGTAACAGCCATTGATGGACCTATCACCCATTAATTTATCTAGTTCTTTTTCAAACTGTGTTATAGTCTTGGCTTTTACAACATCTTTTCTGGCAAGGAGTTCCACAGGTTGACTGTGAGTTGCATGACAAAATCCTTCCTTTTGTTTGTTTTAAACCTGCTGCCTATTAATTTCATTGGGTGACCCCTAGTTCTTGTGTGATTAGAAGGAATAAATAACACTTCCTTATTTACTTTCTCCACAGCTGTCATGATTTTATTGACGTCTATCATATCCCCCCTTAGTCGTCTCTTTTCCAAGATGAATAGTCCCCATCTTTTTAATCTCGCCTCCTATGGAAGCTGTTCCATACCCCTAATCCTTTTAGTTGCCCTTCTCTGAATCTTTTCCAGTTCCAATATCCTTTTTGAGTTGGGGCGATCACAGCTGCACACAGTATTCAAGATGTGGGCCTACCATGGATAGAGGCAATATGATATTTTCTGTCTTATGATCTACTCCTTTGGTAGTGATTCCCAACATTCTGTAAGCTTTTCTGATTGCTAATGCACATTGAGTGGATGTCTCCCCCCTGTCCAAAACTATGGTGACCAGACAGCAAGTGTGAAAAATCAGGACCAGGGGTGGGGGTAATAGGAGCCTAAATAAGAAAAAGACCCAAAAATCAGGACTGTCCCTAAAAAAATCAGGACATCTGGTCACCCTATCAAAACAGCAGGAGAAAAAGCCTGGACTAGCTGAGAGTGGAAAACTGGCCTGCACTCCCGGGGTGGATGGGAAATGTAGTTCTTTTCCCCACCGTGGGAGCTCTCTCTCCCCCTTGGAAACTGTCATCCTTCCCAACAGCTGAGGCATTAGACAGCCAGGCTCAGACAATCCTCAGGCAGCAGGGCAGCTCCCCCAGTTCTGAGCCCAAGCTCAGTCACCAGCTAGTTTCCTGCAGCATCAGCGGGGATGTGACTGTGGCCTGGAGGAAGTGAATAAGATTTTCCCCCATGCATGCTGAGCATCCGCATCTGCCCATTGGGCCCTGTTGTTTTCCTGCTCTCCTGGGGAGAGACCTTCATTAAAGCCCCCACTGTGCTCAGCCTATGGGGTGGACTTTCTCCAGTGGCTGAAAGCAGCCCTGGGGAAGCCCCAGGCTCTGCTGACACCTGCAGATGAGGGGAGACACCCCGGGGGGAAAGGGCTGGGGCCATGCGGTAAAGTAACTATGCACAAACTGCCCCTCCTTGCCCCTGCTCTGTTCCTGGGCAGGGGTCTGCGAGTCTCAGAACTGCTCCCCAGCTCTGGGGAAATTGTATAAACCCTGCACTTGGGCTTTCTCTTGAGTCTGTGCCCAGTTCCTGAGCACAATAAATGTGTGTGTAGGATCCTAGGTGGGGGTGGAGATCACCCAGGTATCATGGAGAGGGGCCATTCAGTGACAGGATTGCTATACCTGTGCAGTGTGCCAGGTGGGGGGCTCACCAAGGCCATGCAGTAATACTACCTCACTCTCCTACAGGAGCGACACCCACTTCCTATCTAGCGCTTCTCATCAGTAGATCTCAAAGCCACCCCCTTTTACAGATGGGGAAACTGAGGCAAGTGACAGTCTCACCCAGGCCCCCTCCCCCACCACCTCCTTTTGACTACCTGTGCATTTTTCTTCTAGTGGCTTCTTTATTTGCTTTCACATCTCCTCCAGTGGTGCCGGAAGTACTGGAAAAATGTAAGTGGGGTGGGAAAGCCACCAAAATATGGGGACCGCTAGGGGAGGGCAAGAGGTGCAGAGGGGTGACTCCCAACAAGAGCCCTCCCCCCATCTGTGCTCGGACACTGCTCCCCATGAGTGCCCCCCCCCTTCTGGCTCTGCTCAGAGTGGCTATTCCCCCATGGGTGAGTGGGACTACTGCTTAGACCAGGACATCTGGGTTCTTCTGCCACTGGCCTGCTGGGGAACTTTAGCCAGGTCACTTCCACTCTCCAGGCCTCAGTTTCCCACCAATAAAACATGGATGATAATGAGATTCACCTTTCTTTGTGAAGCACTTTGAGATTTCTGGCTGGAGATCCGCAGGTAAGTGCTCAGGGCCAAAATGCCAGTGGGTGTAAATTAGCATAGCTTCAGGAGAGCTAGATTCCCAGATGGTGTAAATTAGCATCACTCCATTGGAGCCAATGGGGACTAGATCCCCAACAGATGTAAATTAGCATCGCTCCCTGGGAGTCAGTGAAGCCAGATCCTCAGCGGGTGTAAATTAGCATCGCTCCCTGGGGGCCAGATCCTCAGCGGGTGTAAATTAGCATCGCTCTCTGGGGGCCAGATCCTCAGAGGGTGTAAATTAGCATCGCTCCCTGGGGGCCAGATCCTCAGAGGGTGTAAATCAGCATCGCTCCCGGGGAGTCGGGGGGTCAGGTCCCCAGTGGGTGTAACAGCCGCAGCTTCCACACAGTCAGCCGCGGGGTGCTGATTTACACCCGCCCAGGATCCGGTCTGGCCCCCGCGGCCGCCGGGCACACGGGCATGGAAAGCCCGGCTGCGGAGCGCGCCCCTGGCCGTACCCAGCTTCCCGACACACCCTCCCCGCAGGCGGCCGGGGCGGTGCGGACTCCAGCCGGATCCGCCGCGTCCTGCCCGGGGGAGAGCGGCTCCGCGGAGCCGGGCGCTGGTGCCACCAGAGGGCTCTGGTTACTGCGAAGGGACGGGCGGCGGCTCCGGCTCCTCGCTCCCCTCCTCGGTCTTTTCTTCCTCCCCTCCCGCGCTCAGGATATCAGGGGGCTGAGCTTCCTGGGTCAGGCGCCGAGTGCCAGCGGCTGCGTCCGTAGTGACCCGAGAGCCCGGACGGAGCAGCTGCTGCGCCAGGGAAAGACCTTCAGCGACGCGCCCAGCCCAGCCCGGGACTGTCTCCGGCGGCCAGGACCTGCCCCGGGCTCTGCCCGCATCAGCTCCTGAGCCGGAGCCTGCAGGTGATTGAGAGACACACACACCTCGGGCTTGGCCGTGGCCAGACTGTAAAAATGGCTCCTTCTTGCCCTCCCCGTAAGCGCCGCTCCTCGGGGGTCTGCGAGTCCCCGAGCCGCTGCCAAGCCCCGGCTCTTGCTCCTGTTTACACGAGTGGATCCAGAAGTTCGCACTCGCCTCCGGGTGAGATTTCACTGGCTGAAGGCGGCAGGGAGCTGCGGTTGGCTGGGAGGTGGGAAAGGAGGGGGTGTAAATTAGATTTCAAGAGGCGCCTGTATGATCATGCACGGAAAGGGGGGATTTAATTAGCAGCAATCGCAAACGTGTCTTTGCTAGAGAAGGAGAAATACGCTGCCAGCAACAAAAGAAAATGCAATCGGAGCTGGAAATCGGCTGCTAGAGCAGGACTGAAGGGTAGGGAATACATGTGTAAAGCGGGTTGACCCCTGGAACCCGGGATGAGTGAGCCTGATTTCAGGATCTGGAAAATCTCTTTCCAGCAATATTTAAAGATGGTTATAAACCCGCAGCTTCCTGTGCTGAGAGGTCAGTATTATGTGATAGAGACTAACCAGCATAGCTTCTGCAGGGTGCTCCAAGCCAGCGCTGTCCAATAGAAATTCAATGCTAGCCACACTTGTGGTTTTGAATTTTTATTTGCCACATTATAAAAAAGCCACAGTTCAATAGCCTATTAGCCACATGTGGCTAGTGGTGAATGTATAGGACATTGCTGTTCTGAGCTATTCACTAACACAGTGGTTCTCAACCTTGAGTCCGATTTGTCTTGCATACCCCCAAGTTTCACCTCACTTAAAAATGACTTGCTTAAACAAATCAGACCTAAAAAAACAAGACTCACAGCCTGCTATTACTGAAAAAGCACCTCCTTTCTCATTGTTACCATATCATTATAAAAAACAAATCAATAGGGATTGGTCCTGCTTTGAGGTCCCTTCCAACTCTGAGATTCTATGATTGATTCTATGAATATAAATATTGTACTTAAATTTTTGTGTATAGTATATAGAGAAGTATAAACAAGTCATGATTTGTATGAAATTTTAGTTTGTACTGACTTCACTAGTGTTTTTTTATGTAGCCTGTTGTAAAACTAGGCAAATATCTAAAGGAGCTGCTGTAGCCCCTGGAAGGCCTCTGTGTACCCCAGGGGTACGTGTACTCTAGGTGGAGAACAACTGCAAATGATGGATAATGGAGAAGCAGTAGACAGGTTTAATTTGGACTTTCAAAAACTTTGACAAAGCCCCTCACAAACAGCTATTAAGGAAACAAAATGATGATAAGATGAGAAGTAAAGTTCTGTTCTGGGTTGGAAATTGGCGGACAGGAAACAGTAGGTATAAATGGCTGGTTAACATAGAGGCAAAAGCTTAATTAATAGCAGGTCCAGACTAGGAGGTTTAATATATTGGTGATTTGGAAACCAGATGACCCCTTTGCAAATAACTAACTGCAAGAGTTTTGAGTCAACGATTAACTCTTAAAGATTAACCCAGCTGGGCAAATGGGCAAAAGAACGGCCGTGTCAATGAATGGACGGCAATGCACAGGAAGATTTGAACCCGCTGCTGGGTTGTAAATTGGTGGAAGGGGGTGAAAATAAATGGAGGCAATTTTCAGCGACTCAAGGCATGTGTTACCGACTCTACAGGACCTGCTTTTGTGGTTGACTAAGAGGATTTGTGTCAGCTGCCTAGAAAAAGGGTTTTAAGAGGTGAAAATAATTTTGCTTTGAAACATGAGCTAAAAACCAGAGACAGATGCTCAGCTGCTGTAAATTAGCACAGAGACACTGGACAGGAGCTGTGTGGATTTACCCTCTGCATTTTGCCCCGGGTGGGTGGGACTGGCACATGGAAATCACATGGGATACACCATCAACACAGAACCCCTCATCATGCCTTTTCCACCAAGTCCTTGCTTGGGACAGATCAGTACTTTAACTCTTCCTTTCTCCTTTCCCCAGGCTTTTTAATTTAATATAATTTGATTTAATTGGGGAGTGGTCCTGCAGGGGGTTGGACTAGATAATCTCCTGAGGTCCTTTCCAACTCTGATATTCTATGATCTATGATTTGCCTCTTTTCTCACCCTGCCCCTCTGAAATCGTGAAGTGTAACTCTCCATCTGCCTTGTATTTTGTTGCAGCCTGGTTGCATCCGTGCGAATCAAATGCAAAAGCTCCAGCATTCTGAACCGGTTGACTTCTGCACCCACCCTGCGTAGGTGTAAATGATCCACCCTGGGGGGGGGGGGTGTTTGTTAATTGTAATACCCTTAAAGACCTAGATTGTGTGGCCAGAAGGGACCTCTTTGGTTACTAGTCAGACATCATGTGTAGAATTTCGCCTTGAGGTTCATGCAGTGACATGGGGATTTTATTCTCGATCCTTATAAAGTACTAGCAGCATAAGTGCCCGGCGTTGCTCGGGTCAGTCGGAGGTGGGGAGGGAGCAGACAGTTGACACCCCCTGACCAACCCCAACACCCACCCCTCACCCACCCTGACACCTTCCCACCCCCCCTGACCAACCCCAACACCCCCCGGCTCACTTACCCCCCGACCGAACCCGACACCCCCACCTGACCCCCCGACCGAACCCGACACCCCCACCTGACCCCCCGACCGAACCCGACACCCCCACCTGACCCCCCGACCGAACAGTGTATTTAATAATCTGTGTGCTACACAGTGCACCGTGAGCCGGGGGAGGAGGGGGTTCGGGTTTGGTCTGGGGGGGTGGGAAGGTGTCGGGGTGGGTGAGGGGTGAGGTGTGGGTGTTGGGGTTGGTCAGGGGGTGTTGCGGTTGGTGGGAGGGTGAGGTGGGGGTGTCGGATTCGGTCAGGGGGTAAATGAGCCAGGGGGTGTAGGGTTTGGTCTGGGGGGTTGGAAGGTGTTGGGGTGGGTGAGGGGTGAGGTGTGGGTGTTGCGGTTGGTCAGGGGGTGTTGCGGTTGGTGGAGGGTTGAGGTGGGGGTGTCAGGTTTGCTTGGGGGGATGAGGTAGGGGTGTCGGGTTCGGTCGGGGGTAAGTGAGCCGGGGGGGGTGTCGGGTTTGGTCTGGGGGGGGTGGGAAGGTGTCGGGGTGGGTGAGGGGTGAGGTGTGGGTGTTGGGGTTGGTCGGGGGTGTTGCGGTTGGTGGGGGGGTGAGGTGGGGGTGTTGGGTTTGCTTGGCGGCGTGAGTGAGCCGGGGGGTGTCGGGTTTGGTCTGGGGGTGTTGTGATTGGTGGGGGGGTGAGGTGGGGGTGTCGGGTTCGGTCGGGAGGTAAGTGAGCCGGGGGGTGTCGGGTTTGGTCTGGGAGGTGGGAAGGTGTCGGGGTGGGTGAGGGGTGAGGGGTGGGTGTTGGGGTTGGTCAGGGGGTGTTGCGGTTGGTGGGGGGGTGAGGTGGGGGTGTTGGGTTTGCTTGGGGGGGTGAGGTGGGAGTGTCGGGTTCGGTCGGGGGGTAAGTGAGCCGGGGGGTGTCAGGTTTGGTCTGGGGGTGTTGCGGTTGGTGGGGGGGCGAGGTGGCGGTGTTGGGTTTGGTCGGGGGGTAAGTGAGCCGGGAGGGTGTCGGGTTTGGTCTGGGCACCCACCCCAACACCTTCCCCCCCCCCAGACCAAACCCAACACCCACACCTCACCCCTCACCCCCCCGACACCTTCCCACCCCCCCCCAGACCAACCCCGACACCACCCGGCTCACTTACCCCCCAAGCAAACCCGACACCCCCACCTCACCCCCCCAAGCAAACCCGACACCCCCACCTCACTTACCGTCCCACCAAACCCAACTCAGATCCGTCGCGGGCAGGGAGGGGGCCCAGAGCCGAGGGATTCCGGGGACCTTCGCAGGTGGGGGGGGCACAGAGCTGATGGAGTCCGGGGTTCCGTTGGGGAGGTGGGAGGGGCAGAGAACTGAGGGATCTCCGGGGTTCCGTTGGAGGAGGGAGGGGTGAGCTGAGCGAGTGAGGTGTCTGTTGGAGGGGGGTATTATGACATCATCACCACCTAACTGCCCAGCCGATGTGATTGGCCCTGAAAGACTTTCACCCCTGGGGGGCGTCAGAGGTGAGATCCGAAAATTTTTCGACCCTTACCAGCATCTAGACCCCAAGACCCCTCACTGTACCAAATTTCAAGTCTCTTGCGGGAGGAGTTCGCTGTCATACATACATACATACACCACTTGACTTTTATATATATAGATGTGTGTCACAGCACTCTCTATCCTCAGAGAGGGTAAGAGGCTACTACTGGCACCAGCTGCTAAAGGTCCGCCTGTAGCTCAAGAGGCTCAGTTATGTGCTTTGGTGGCAGAAGGTTCTGTGTTCAAATTCTGCTACTGACCATTCTCTGCATGTGGGTCTTTCACAAGGCTGTGGGAGCCCTTGTACCCTTAATTGTTGGGATCAAAGGAAATTGTTGTAATTTGGTGTCTACCTGGAGCTGAAATTTAGCCAACGGATTAAGGCCATTTCATTGGGGACAGGCAAAATGGAGGCTAGAATACCACGCGGCAGCGAAAGAGGACTGGGTTTTTGTATATTGCTTGAAAATCTCAGTGTTTCGGGACTGAAATTATGTAAAAATGTAAACCAAGCCCCTTTCTCCCAATTTCCTGCACCAAATGCCTTGAGATAAAATGGCAAAACTACAACCATGAGTTTCTAGCCTCCTAAACTGCAGAGACACTTAAACATGTGACCCATATAGGCTTAAAAATCAGAAAGAAATCCCCCCCCCCCCTTCCCCAGTATTTATCATTATTTTTAAATCTCATTATTTTTTGATTGGGGCCTGAATGCTTTGGGGTTGGCAATACTGTAGTTATCTGCCCTTTCTACTACCTTCCCCTCCCCCCCATATAACCTGTGCTTAATGTGGCTTTCTCCCCTCTAAAGACAGAAACAGGTAGAGAGAGCTTTGACCTGACTCCTGATGGTGGGGCCCACCCTCTGGGTCTCAGGTCTGGTGATTGCAGCTCATGCTGTTAGATCTAGAGGTTGCAGGTTTGAGCCCCATTTAAGAGTGGAATCTTACCTTTCTGCTTCTAGCCAAGAGAGAGTGAGGGGTCCGCGCTGCCCTCAGTAGAAGAAAGGGATCTGATCTCTTCCCCTCCCTCCATTCTTGTCCTTGGCTGAGTCTGTTCCTGCCATGGAACACAGCAAAGATGGGACCATGGTGTGGGCTGCCAATCACTGGATGGATAAGTTGAAGCTGATGAGCATAGACTTTTCCAGATCAGCTGGTCTGTCTTCCATGCATAGCTGCTTCCCTCCACCTCTGTGTCATAGAATCTTAGAGTTGTAAAGGACCTCAGGAGATCATCTAGTCCAACCCACTGTTCAAAGCAGGACCAATCCCTATTTTTGCCTCATATCCCTAAATGCCCCCCTCAAGGATTGAACTCACAATCCTGGGTTTAGCAGGCCAATGCTCAAACCACTGAGCTAGCCCTCCCCTGCCCCCAGTGGGATTTGAACCCACCCCTCTATACAGGGGCCAAAACATCTAGGAGAGGTGAAGACAGAGCCTTGAGGCTGGTGCCTTAGACCACTTGGCCATCCTGACACTTATCAATCCATTCACCTCCTTCAGTTTGACCTCCGAGCTAATGAGCCTTGTACCCCACAGATTTGTGCTCACAGGGCCAGATAAGCAAACCTCTAGGTGGGGAATCCACAAAATAATCTAGCCCAGGCCTGCCCAGCCTGGTCCTCTCCTAGGCAAATCTCCATCCCCTCCCCCATTTTCCAGACCTCTGTGTCAACTGCACACAGTAGCCCCTGGGTATGGGGGAGAAAGAGGAGACCCCCGCCCCACACTGTCCCTGTTATCAGCCCCAGCCCTATTGAAACGAATGGGAATTGGGTCTCTTTGCTGTTTCTGGAAACTTCACCCCTTAGTTCTAGAGCTGGTCGGGGACCCTTGGATGGAAACCTTACACCATTGGAATATGCAGTTCTGTCATCAGATCAATATGGGGGGGAAAGGGAACAAAACGTTTTGATTGTTGTGCGTTTTGAAATGACTTGTTTTGAATGTTTAAAACGTGTGTGAGACGTGACATCATAGAACACCAAATCATAATGAAACGAGTCAAAGCAAAAACTTTTCAGATGTCCCGGAATGATTTTTTTTTTTAGGAATTTTCCTTCGCCGACAATTTTGAAATTTCTGGTGTTCGTGCCGACTCCAAATGCAGGTCCGTTTAGAAACCAAGAAGCCCTCCGTGACCTGGAACCCCCGTACTCCACCCAGCTGTGTCCGGTTACATGCCAATGTCGTGCGCTTATGGGGCCTTCGTTATCAAAGCATTGGAGCGCTTTGTAATCACAATTTTTAACATGCCCCTTCCCCATTGTAATATGTTTGTCGGGGAAGCCAAGTCCAAGAACTGGGCTTTGCACTGCTGGCGGACGCTGGGGAGATTTGTGACAGTCCTTACTTCCTGAGGGTTAATTCAGCTGCCTTAGGCCAACCTCCAAGAAAGTTCTGGTTCATGCAGGGCCACCAGCTGCTGTAATCAGGGTAAGGCCAACAGAGCCCACTTAATAACCAGGCATCTGATGCTGCAGCCTGGAGTGCTCCCAGGAATCAGAGGTAGGAGCTTAGCAGAAGCACAGCAGGTCTCCATAGGGGAGGGAACAAAGGGATTCTAAAAAGCAGGGAGATGGGAATAATGGAGGAGGTTGTCTTGTTGCAGAGGCCGGCAACCGGTGGAGGAGGCAGGAGCTGCGTCTCACCATGGAGCAGTACGTGCTGCTGGACCCCCGGCAGAGGGCCCTGTACAGGGACGTCATGCAGGAGAGCTACGAAACCCTGATGGCCCTCGGTGAGTAATCGCTTCCTCTGCTCCCTAAGGAGCTGCGAGTGGCTGGGGAATCCCCCTCCTGCTTCCCCCAATGCCCCAGAACTCAGGGATGTAGGGGGAAAGGGGGTGAATGAAGCCATGGGTGCAGGACAGCGGGTCCCAAGGAATGCGGGTAGCTGGGGCACTACCAATTTCATGGTCGTGAAAAACACGTCATGCACCGTGAAATAAGCCCTTCCCTGTGAAATCCGATCTCCCCCTGCTGCTAGGAATGCCCCAGCTAAGGGGCACCTGGCTCCAGCTGCCCTGGGGAGGGAGAGGACTTGTCCAACCCCTGCACAGCTGCTCAGGGAGGTGGGGGATGGGGGGGGAAGAGCTCAGCCGCACTTCTGGGAACCTCCCTGGTTCCTGTCTTCAGACTCAGAGGAAGTGAGGGTGGCAATCCCGTGATGACACCTTTCTCCCCCCACCCGCCGTCCCCTCCCCCGACAAACACCAGGTTTGCGGCTCCTCCACAATCCCCTTTTGGGTTGGGACCCCCATGATTACAACCTGGCGAAATTTCAGATTTAAACATCTGCAAATGTGAAATTTACCGGTTTTCAAATCCTGTGACTGTGAATTGACCAGAATGGACTGTGAATTTGGTAGGGCCCCAGTGATAGCAGAGGGAGACGGAGGTGGAGGAAAAGGATCTCCCACAGGCAAGGCTGCAGAAGCCAGGACAGGACATGCCCCAGGGGGCCAGAGGGGTCTGGGAGAGGAGGAGGTGGGTCCCTGTGCTGGAGGCGGCAGGGGGAGGAAGGCGGATGTGTCCAGGAGTGGGGGAACAGCCCCCTTGGCGTTACTAGGAAAGGCAGCAGAGGGAGGATGAATCTGGGTGGGAGGGCGGACATCTGAGGGCTGCACACCGAGCTCTCCCTCCAGGAGCTTTGGGGTGAGAACTGGTGGGACAGCAGGGCTGAGTGAGAGGGGATCCTCTGGGGTGGGGAAAGGGAAAAGCAGCCTATTTAACAGGGTAGGAGTAATGGGATGGGGAACAAGATAGTATCAATGTGACTCTTCTCTGATGGGCTGTGAGGTCGTTCGGTTTCTTGAGCAGGCAGGAGGGAGGCGGAAGGCGGATAGGAGCCAAGGTCTCTCACGGAGGGGAGAAGGACGAAGGACTTGGTTGTGGCAGAGAGCATGAGCCCCACGGGCTTCTGGGAAGGGGCCACTGAGGCAGACGGCAATGCCCAACCCACTCCTATCTTGCCCATTTTGTCGCCCGCCCTTTCCCCAAACAGAATTTCCGATTTCCAAGCCCGACCAGCTCTCCCAACTGGACCAAGGGGATGAGCCGGTAGCCCTGGATCTCCACGTGCCCAGAGGTGGCCGGGCAGGTGAGTCCCTCGCTAGGAAGGAGAGGGTCCCAGCAACGTCATGCACGGCTTCCCACCAACCCTGACTGAGCCCTGGCAGCAGCTCCCTCCCCGGGAGCGTCCGGAT
This sequence comes from Sternotherus odoratus, assembly GCA_032164245.1. NCBI lineage: Eukaryota > Metazoa > Chordata > Testudines > Kinosternidae > Sternotherus > Sternotherus odoratus. The sequence continues at coordinate 10,491,532 of JAVMKO010000012.1, forward strand.
GGGACACAGACGCAGAATTGGTCCCTCCTTTTGGGGTAGGGTTTTGGGGGGAGATGTGGCTGGTGCCTGTTCAATCTCCCTGCGAAGGGCAGACAGAAAGCAGAAGACCAGATGCCTGAAGTGCAGGCAACAGGATGTTTATTGGTGTTAATGAGGCAAGCATATCCCCAGCTCTGCACGTAGTCAGAGCCTTTTTCCCAGTGTCCCCGCCTCTGTAGCAGGTTTAATTCTATCTGTAGTGCACGCCCTTGGTCCCACCCCTTACCGTTTATGGTGATGTGCCATTTTGGAGGGCGTTGGGTGTGGGGGCTTCGGTACCACCTCTTTTGTACCCCATGGGAGGGGCAGGGAGTGAGGTTATGCTTCCTCAGGGACAGACAATTCTTTGACCTATTAGTGTTTCTTATTACCCCCCCCCCCCCCAATCCTCTTCGCCCCTCCTGACTGGTTGCCTGACCTTGCCTTGAGATAGGATTTGAGGCCATCTTCCAGGGTATGCCCATATAGTACACTCCCCCTCTACCCAGCAACACTTCTGCTCTCTTTCTTATCTCCCCCACCCCCATGTGCTTGTGGGCAGATGTGACACACACTTTCTTTGTTCACCCCTGTTAGTAAGAATATAAGAAGCTAAATCATAGAATCTCAGAGTTAGAAGGGACATCAGGAGCTCAACTATTCTAACCCACTGCTCAAAGCAGGACCATATCCCTATTTTTGTCCCGTATTCCTAAATGGCCCCCTCAAGGCGTTGAACTCACAACACGGGGATAAGCAGACCAATGCTTAAACCACTGAGCCAACCTTCCTCCGATGGGCCACTCATACACAAAACTCTATCTCAGGCAACAATAGAGACCCGAATGCTACATTATCATCACAAAAAGTCCTCGGCAGTTGTGGTTTGTTGCCCTCGCCGTGCAGGGAATGACTCGTGTCTGGGTCTCTCCCCTAGCAGCAGACGCCACCGCCAGTGGGAAAGAAGACGAGAAACCCCAGCAAGCGAGCCCGGAGGAGCCAGCCCCAGGGAAAGCCGACAGTGCTGGGAAGGCTCCCCAAAGCCCCGAGGCGGGGGAGAAGCCGCCAGCTAACAGTGGGGAGAGCCCCAACACCTGCGCCGAGTGCGGCAAGACCTTCAGCCACAAGTCGGCGCTGGCCAAGCACCAGAAGATCCACACGGGCGAGAGGCCCCACGAATGCCTCGACTGTGGCAAGACCTTCATCCAGCGCTCGGACCTGACCATCCACCGGCGGGTGCACACGGGGGAACGGCCCTACGCCTGCCCGGACTGCGGGCGCCGCTTCAGCGTCAGCTCCTCCCTGCTGACCCACCAGCGCACCCACGCGCCGGGCGGGGAGAAGCCCAACCGCTGTCCGCAGTGCGGCAAGAGCTTCGCCGACCCCAACGCCCTGGCCCGGCACCAGAAGAGCCACCTGGGTGGCAAGCCGTACGAGTGTGACGTCTGCGGCAAGGCCTTCGCCTGGAGCTCCCACCTGGAGCGGCACCAGCGCATCCACACGGGAGAGAAGCCCTTCCAGTGCACGGAGTGTGGCCGGGCCTTTGCTTGGAGCTCCCACCTGGACCGCCACATGCGCACCCATGCGGCGGCCACAGAGGAGGAGGAGGCTGAGGAGGAAGCCCCGCCCCCGCCTCAGAGATGCGCTGACTGCGGTAAGCGCCTTAACCACCAGACGGACCCCCAGCGCTTCAAGCACAAGGGGACGCAGACCCAGGACGGCGGGGTGCTTGGGGAGAGGCCCGGCCAGGTCGAGGAGAGTGGCCCCGAGCGACCCCACCGCTGCCACCAGTGCGGCAAATGCTTTAGCCAGAGCTCGAACCTGCTCAAACACCAGCGCGTGCATACGGGTGAGCGCCCCTATGCCTGCCCAGACTGCGGGCGCCGCTTCCGCTGGGGATCAGCCCTGGCCAAACACCGACGCACCCACACCCGGGAAAAGCCCACCGAGGACCCGGCACCGGCCCATGATGCTGGCGCTGCCGGCAAGCCGTACCCATGTGGGGCCTGCGGTAAGAGCTTTGGCTGGATCTCGCACCTGGAGCGTCACCGGCGCATCCACACGGGAGAAAAGCCCTACCGGTGTGGGGAGTGCGGGCGGGCCTTCGCCGTCAGCTCCCACCTGGAGCGGCACCGGCGCATCCACACCGGCGAGCGGCCCTACCGCTGCGGCGACTGCGGCAAGAGCTTTGCCGTCAGCTCCACCCTGCTGGCTCACCGGCGCACCCATGCCACCCGCGAGGGGAGGCCTCACCAGTGCCCCGACTGCGGCAAAGGTTTCACTGCCGCCGCCGCCCTTGAGCGGCACCGCCGACTGCACCGGGGCGAGAAGCCGTACCAGTGCAACGTTTGCGGCAAAGGCTTTGCCTGGAGCTCACACTACGACCGGCACCGGCTCACCCACACCGGGGAAAAGCCCTTCCCCTGCGCCCACTGTGGCAAGCGCTTCGGCCGCAGCTCCCATCGCAACCGGCACCAGCGGGCCCACGCCCAGGCCGGTGCGGAGAAACGGCACGTCTGTCCCGACTGCGGCAAAGCCTTCAGCCTCAGTGCCGCCCTGGTGGCCCACCAGAGACTCCACAGCGCCGGCACTGACAGCCCGCTTTCCCTGCTGCCGCCCGCCTGGTGGGAGGCCGAGAGGAGGACCGGGACGACCACGCCACCGCCCGAGGCCTGGGCTGAGGATCCCACCACCCGCTTCCAATGCCCTGTCCCCTCCTCCTCCCTGACCGCCTCCCCCCGGGCCTGGGCGACCAAGTCTCTCTCCGCTCCCAGCGTGTGGAGGCCAGGGGAAGGGGAGGCCACTGCTGCTGCCCCTCCGGAGAACTGGGCCCAGCAACCTTCTCCCAGCTCCTAACATGGCTAAGCAGGGTGTGGGAGGGAGGGGGAACCCCTGTCTTTGGAAAGAGCCAGAAACATCTCCTGCCCTAGAGGGGACTGGGTGGGGGACTGGCATGTTCTTCCCCCCCACACCGCACCCAGCCAGCGGATTCTCTGCAGGTGAGGGGGGTGGCAATTTGCCCCTTTGCATCAGCAGCATGATTCACTGTTGATGCAGAAAAATGGTCCTTGAGCCGCCTGGTAGCTGAGATCCTCTTCCCCCCCTCCCCCCCCGGTCCCTCATGTCATAGGGCCCCCACCCACCCCATACGCAGGCGGAAATGAGAGTTATAAGGGAAGGGGGTGGAGGGCTGGGGATGGGATAGGAACTAGATGGGGGGGGGCATCAAGCAGGGGGGATGAAAGTTTGGGGACTGGGGTTGTAGAAACCAGAGGGGGCAGCAGATGGGAGGGTGGAGGGTGGGAAGCAGAGCGAGGTGGGGGGCTGAGTGTTTAGGGTTCGGGGGTTGGATGGGAAGCAGACGGAGCTTGCAGTGTATGGGTGTGCCGGGGGATGTGGGGGGTATCTAGCATCATGGGCTGTGGGGTAGAGATGGGAATAAGGAGGTGCCTCCCTCCCCCCAATGAGACTTTTTCCACTTGCTCCGCTCCGTTTGCCTCTGTGCTGTCGCTGGCTCAGAAGGAAATGGGGGAGACCTCAGAGCAGTCGGGCATGGGGGATGTGGGGCAGAGGTTGGGAGAGACTGGCAGGGGAGGGGGATCAGTCCCTGGACAAGAGAAATGGCTTTGGAGTGGCACACAGTTCACCAGTGATACTCCCTGCTGCTGGAGACACCTAGAGAAATGAGCACAGTGAAGGGTCTCTGCGACTGGGAATCTGCCTTGTTATAGACAGATCAGGGACCTCTGGGTGCCCTTTAAAAAAGAGGCCAGTGACCCAGTGCCTGGCAAAGGTGTGAAATTTGGCCCTGGATCCACAGATGCACAAGCCCTGCTCCATGGGTCCTGACCCTCTTTCAGGACGCGAAAGGCAAGGCTCAAGACTCTGCCTTGCTCTCTGCTCCAGGGGGATGAATTCACCCAGCACTGCGAAGCAGCAGCTGCTTTCCACGGGCCCTCCCCTTAGTGGGAGACCTAGAACAGCCTCTGTTGGCCCAGGAAATCTGATGTCAACAGCAATAGCTTTGGGGTGTCACATTTAAATGGTTCCCCCTCCCTGTTAGCCTGGGAGGGGTCACATTTATACAGTTCCCCCTCCATTCCATTAGCTTCAGGGTGTCACGTCTATACTTTCCTTTCTGGAGCCTGGGGGAGTGACGCATCCCATGCTAGACAGAGGATGGTTAGAAAGGCTGAGCTAGTATATTTTCTACATTTATCTTTGGCTGCACTGACGCTGGGTCTGACTGTGCTTTCCTGGGTGGGTGTCAATGTCAAAATCCTCTCTGACCTCTTGGGGCCAGTCGGTTAAGTAGTGATGCTCAAAGCTAGAGAGAGACAGACCAAACTGGGGACGGAAGTTACTCTGAGCTCTGCAGTGATGGCAGGGAGTGAAGGTCAGAGATAACAGCGCTGGGAAATGGCAGCGTTTGCTCTTGAGAGCCAACCAGCTGAGAAAGATGAACTCGCTGCACAGGAGAGACAGGAAGTGTTGAGTATCAGGGAAAGCTGCCCTGAATCCAAAAGGGGTATGAATGACACCCCAAGAGGAGGGAGCAGCATGGGAGAGCGGGTGTCTGCCGGTTCCTGAGAGGAAGAGGCTGGGCAGAGAAGGAAGCTGGGGAAGTCAACAGGCCAGGCCAGCCGTGAAACCAGACAAGGCTGAGTCCATCGGTGAGGCCACAGGGAGTCGGGAACCCTGACAGCTCAGGTGCCGGAATCCACCTGGGAGCGCAGCTGCTGGCAGACAAGGGGCTAATGCTACATCTAGTTACCGCAGGTGACTCCAGCCGCATCATTGGCTTGTGTTGCTGGCTCGAGCTGCTTGTCTCAGGGAGGGGCCTGAAAGGTTGGTTTATTGTTGGGGGAAGTGAGTCCTGGGAGAGAGATGGGTTGGGAATGGCACCGGGGTGGAGTTGGGCCGCGGGCACATAGATGGGAATGAGGGTTTAACTTTTGACTTCCTTGCTTTGGATTAGAGGGTAATAAAGTAGAATGTAGTTGAGCAAAACACAGTGTGTCTGGAGTCATTCATCTTCAAGACCCGGAGGGAGAGAGGGAGGGTGGAGGAGGGGTCTTGAGAGACCGAAGGAAGTGTATTTGTCTTTGCTGCATCCAGCTGTGGGGAGAGCGCTGGCTGGGATGATTTAGTTGGGGATTGGTCCTGCTTTGATCAGGGGGTTGGACTAGATGACCTCCTGAGGTCCCTTCCAACCCTGATATTCTGTGAGAGCCCAAACAACAGTATCCAGCTCTTATTTAGCCCTTCTCATCCATAGATCTCAAAGCATTTTACAAAGGCAGTCATCAGTGGGAATTTCCTGTAATATTTTTATGAATCCTGGGTCTGCCTCAGTTTCCCTTGGTATGCTGCATTGCTATCCCGTGAGTGCAAAAGGAACAGTGCAGGAGATGGGTGTGTGGCACCGCGCTGCCTAGGGGGAGTGGCTGGGTCATTGAGGAATTGATTGAAACTGAGCAAGATCAACAGGCAAAGCGAGACCGACCAATCAATGCCTAACAGAAACCTCCAGCAGGCAGGACATGTGAACTGGACTAAGAGCTGCCCTTTTGGAGGGACAGAAAAACTGAGCTGGGCAGACAAAGCGGAGACAGGATGGGGGTCCATCACAGCTTGGTTCATGGCACTCGCTTGGCCAGGATAGATTGGCATAATTTCTGCCTCGCTCTGCTGCCCGGAGGCCTTTCAGACCTGGTGTGTCAGGCTACCTTGTTTAGAAAAGGCTGCTTATGTTTCCACAGGACTCTCTGAGAGCCTGGTGCACTGAAGGGCTGTCATACAAGCCTCCTGCAGGAATCTGGCTCAGCCAGCTTTGCTGGGTAGAGAGAGACAGGGATCACTACTGCCAAAGACTCAGTCTCAGAGGCCGAGGACCTGCCCCGTGGGTCCTGCCCATTGAGGGGGATCACTCCTTGGAGACTGGTGACGGTTGTGGGGGGATGTAAACCAGACCTTGTGACTCCATGACAGTATTATGATCCCTTTTGTACACATGGGGAAACCGAGGCACGGTAGAGCAACCTGCCTGAGGTCACCTAGCAGGCCCAGGAAAAAGCCAAGAATAGACCCCAGCTCTCCAGAGTCAACAATGGCGGATTAGGCACTGGGCCAACGGGGCCCGTGTCCAGGGCCCCGGCTGCTTGGAGGCACCTGGAAAAATGGGCACACCAGCACCCTAACCTGCTCTCCGCCCACCCGCCACTCCTGCCAGGGAGCAGGGCAAGCCTCCGACCCCGCTCCCTGGCAGAAGCACCGGGTGGGGGAAGGTGGGGCAAGCCCATGTGCCCCGATTTCATTTCCACAGGGGGGGAGCCCCACTTGCTTTAGCCCAGGGATCCACAAACCCCTAATTGGCCTCTGAGAGTCCAGTGCTCTGTGCCCTTGGCCACTAACGGTGGGAGTAAGTATAGAGAGTATGTTTTCCATACCACCAGCTGGAAGCATTCAAAACAAGCAGGAGATTGCCATTTTAAAAAATCCCGGGGTTTTAAAGACATTTTTCTCCCCATTCTGGTCTCTGAGCCCTTGGGTGAGACACTCAGGTCACGGTATCAAGCTTTTCACAACCACAGAGCTAGCAACGTACTTAGAATTTTGTAAACAGATTTTTCCTACAGTTGCTGCATTCCGGGAGCTGGCCACAGACCTTGAGCCTCTTAAAATGGGAAGCGTTGGCCGCCTTGCCGTGTGGATGATGTGTGACTACAGGGAGCGTGGCTGGTGCTTGTAGGGGGCCCACGTCGCTTTGTGCAAGGTGGGACTGGGTCCCTTTATTGCTTCTCTCCGGCCACAATTGGCTGGATTTTCAAAAGTGCCTCTAATTTTGCTCATCGACCCCTCTTTCCACTTGCCCACTTTGCGGCCGAACCCTGCCCCCGCCAGCTTCTGTGCACAGCTGCCGTTGGTCTGTGTAAAAGTGGATGCGAGGAACCAGGTGTGCAAGAGAAATTTCCTGCAAAGGAATCAGGCAGGTTTAGGCCCATGTTTATGCAGTGTCTGGATTTCATCCTAATTCCATTTTGACTGGAAACAGTACCTCCTGCCGCTGGGATCCCAGAGCCCCCTTCTATCCACCTCTGCAGAGAGACACACCACCCCTCCAACTCACACACCCCTGGGGATAATGATGGACAAGAGCTGGTCCTTCCTGTTGTTACATAGCGGGGGGTGGGGGTGGGTTGAACGCCACCCCCTTTCCAGGTAAGGGAGTGGGGAGATGCTTGAGCAGGGATGCCAAATGGGGCGCTGATACTGAATGATTTCTGGTAGGACATTGGAAGAGGGGAACTAGAGCCAACGAGTTGCTATGGAAGGGGTGTGGGAGCGATGCTCCCAGTTCTGCATCTGAGAATGTTTTGCTGGTCCGCCATCTGCCTGCCAGTAAGGTGGTGGGGCCTCCCACAGAGTGTGTGTGCAGCCCCTGGAATGACAGGGGTCCTGATCTCAGCAGGGTCTGGAGCATCTAGGGGCCCCATCGTGGAGCAGGACACTGTCGTGCCAGACGCTGTACAAACGGAACAGAACTATGGTCCCTGCCGTGAGGGGCTTACAATCTATAATAATAACAAAGGGGTGTGAGTAGAGGAGGCAACAGAGCCAAATTATTTCAGGAGTGTGTGGGGAGACAGAACAGGAGCCAAATTATATGGAGAGGAGGGCTGTGAACCACATGATTTGGGGCGGGGAGGTGGAGGGGGACTATTGGGAAAGGGAGACAGGAGCCAAAAGGGGGTGGAACTGGAACCAAATGTGTTTTAGGATGTGTGTGTGTGTTTGGAGGCAGCAGAAGGCAGACAAGCAGAGTGAATATCACAATCTGGCCACAGAAATGCACTAACTTTGCAGAAAAAAATGTTTTGTTGAAGGAACACAACCCCCCAGCTCTTTAGTGGAGAAAATCACCTCCCCAGGGACCACTTCTTAGCTAACGAGAAGGAAGGATAAACGAGCTTCAGGTGGGAGACTGCCAAAGCTGGCCACATGGCATGAGACAGGATGGCTCGCTCTGGCTAGCTGTTGGCTGGCAGGTCTCTGTGCTCACAGGGACTGGAGTTCTCTCCCACAATAAGACACACAAGCCCTGGAGAACATTGTCTTGATGGGGTTGTTTGGAAGATGATTGGCCTGGAGCCTGCAGCACCGACTGGCTAAGAACTCCATGGCCTATTTGGTGGTGGCAGGTGGGAGCTTGACCACCACTCAGCCGGCAGCATCCGTCTGTGGCTGTGGCCAAGGGCTCCACGGGACAGAGATGCGGCTGGAAGTCATGCTGATATGGGCAGCTCTGCAAACCTGGAGGAGATGCCTGCTAAAGCCCAGGCATCTCCGTGACAACTGCCTGCTCCGCCCTGCCAGTGATCAACCCTTTGATAACAACACAGCTCAGCCCATCTCAAAGAGCCACCTGCTCTGGGCAAGCCGGGCTAAAAGCAGCTGTAGGATGCAGGCAGATGCCACATGGAGGAGCGGGGATATCAGCTGCAGAGAGCTTGCAGCATCCTCTGCGCTATGTGATATTTGGCTCAAAATACTCTCTTGCTTCTCTACAAACTCTCATTGCTTTAACATGAAAACACCAGCTGCCTTGCAGTGAGCTCTGGAGGTCAGATCATCTTCATCGGACTTAGAACCGGATTAAGACACACGGTGACATTTTCATACGTGCCATTTTCAAAGGTGATTTAGGCCCAGATTTTTAAAGGCATTTCAGGAGTTGCCCTGCTCACTGCTGGCCTGGAACCTCAAAGGTCGCTCCTTTGGGAATTAGGCACCTAAATACCCTTCGAGGATCCAGGCTGGCGTGTGACAAAGTAGGAATTTTGGTAATATTTTGATGATGGCTATGCATGACTCAGTTTCCCTCTGTGCTCTGCATAGCTCCCTAGTGCAAATGGGTTAGAAAGCTGCTCTTGAGGCAGAGCAGGAGCTGTAAGGTGTTTGTAACAGTTGGGGGGAGAGGGGCGGGTATGACTGGGTCCTGAAAGGAATGGCTGAAACCGACTTCCTATCATTGGATGATCTGGGAACCCCAATAGCCAGGATGTTCACAACCAGCACCCCAGAGGAAAGAGAGTGCCTCCCCCCAACACCCTTTGACAGGGAAGTGAAAGGGGGCAGGTTGCTGGGATACAAGGACAAAGGGACAGAGAGGTAGCAAGAGCCAGACAAGATAACTTTGATGGCATGGCTGAAGGGAGCCCTGGCCAGGCTGAACTCTGCCTCTCTCTGTGCTAACATAGGGGCTCTCTGACTCTGTACACCGAGGGACTAATCAATGGCGGCCTTGCTTTGCAAAGGCTGCCTGGTGTCACTAGAAATACTCCCTGAGACCCTGAAAGGGCCCAATCCAAGTCTCGCACAGGAGTCTGGCTGGGTTGGATTTGCTGCCAGGAGCCATAGACAGAGGGGGGGGGGGGGGGGGAGGGTTACTGCCCGAAGACCTGCGGAGCCGACTCTGAATCTGTTGACTGAGGCTGTAGGGCTAAAAATAGATGTTCTGGCTTGGGTTGCAGGCCTGGACTCTGGGAAGGTCTTGGAGCCTGGGTGGGGACACCTACATGGTTACTTCAGTCCATCGACCCAGGCCCCGAGACTTGCTGCTGCGGGATTTTTCTTTGCAGTGTCTTCATAACCCACTGAGGCTAGGGGCCAGGCACAGTAAGAGTCACTCCTACGGGACCGGTTACAGGCCAGGGCAGACCTGACCTCGCGGCTCCATGATGCTAAGTGACTTAGCTAGCTATGTCCCACCATCAAAAGTGATTCATTGACTTTCAGTGAGACTTAGGCTCTTACATCATTCCTGAATCCCATAGGTATTTTCTGAAAATTTTACCCTTTGGCACTACCAGCCCTAACTCCCGTACTTGGTTTTCTTTTAATAATAATAATAAAGTTCCTAGCCTTTGTGGTTGTTAAGCTTTAAAATGTGACCAGCGTGTAACCCCTGTGGTGGTGTCTGCCTGAGTCTGCAGAGAGCCCGAGCCAATTGCTCTGAGACTGGGGGGAGACAGTGGGCAGGGGAGCTCCCTTATCCATCCCAATTTTAATTCTGAAACTTGACTGATCTGGGGAACTCCGTACTTCTTTTGCCAAATAGGGGACTCTGGGTTGGGCCCCTAGGTGCTGCCTTCCATTGTGGCTCAGCAGAGGCCCCGACAGGGAATCCTTGGAGTCAAGCCCAGGTGAGATCTCCACTTGCCTGAGGTCAGGGAACAGCAGACACTGGCTGCTGAAAGAGGAGAGGCAGAGGCTCTTCCAGCAGCTGGCTCTTGTGGTGGTAGCTTCTGCTGCTAGCATCCCAAGTAGGGTGGGGCTGTAGTGCGGGGAGGGGCACAGGTGACCTGGCTAGGACCCTGGCGGCTTTTAATCTGGCGCTAATTGCAGCAATGGGGCGGGGAGTAAATTCCAGAGTTTATCTTTATCAGCAGTCTTGTGATATTTAGTTATTGTCTAAAAGCCCCAGCTCCTGGAGCCATGTGAAACTCTGAGCAATCATTTTTTTAAAGAGAGAAGTCATCATCCAGTCCCCTGTGTTGCAGAGTAAAGCTTGAACGTGTTAACCCCTAAAGGCTCAGAAAGCAAATACAGAGAACCCCCAATTCATTTATTTAAGGGTTTTTTTTTAAACCGGTCTTGACTTTTGGGGTTTTGAATACATGGGCTGGCAATCTGGAGAGCTGGGGATTTTACTATAAACACACAATACAAGCTCTGTGTAGCGAAGGCCACCTAGGATAGCAACGCAGGGACAGGCTGCCTCCCCTCTGAAATGCTGAGGACCTCCGAAAAGTCAGGCCTGAAGCCCTTGAGTTCTACAGCCAGGAAATGTCCTCTACTGCTCTGAGTCACTGTGCACCTTCCTGACCCTCTGCACCTTCAGAGCTTGAACAGAAAGATGCAGTCAGTAATGTTTTGCACTTACCTTGTATTTTCTCCACAGGGGATCTCCAAGCACTTTCAAAGAAACAGCCAGTGTCATGACTTTCTAATCCTTAAAAGACGCTTAATTTCTTAGATCATGTCTACACGCAGGAGTTGCATTGGTTTAAACTTAATTTGGTTTAGAAGCCAATTTAAACCTGGTCTACATTACTACATTAAGTCAACTTGGATCAACTTTGTTTTGCTTGTGCCTACACCTAAATTTGCTGAATTGGTGTAAACCATCTTACTTTGGTTTAAAACTGTTTATATCAGCATTGCTTGCACCTGAAAATCTGCCAGTGCAAGGTAAACCAAATTCAGAGTGTCCACACATAAAGCGGCATTGGTTGAATTGAACCACTTTAAAAATTCAACTTAAGCCCTGTTTACATACAAAAGTTGTACTGTCTTATCTATACCAGTATAATCAAATCCACCCCAGTGTGGACAAAGTTATGTCATGCCTTGTCTACACTACAAATGCTTTGTCCGTACAGATATACCAGCAGACCCTCTAGTGTAGACACAGCATATAACAGAGAAAGTTTTTTCTTTTGGCATAGTAACACCACCTCCCCCACTGTCATTAGCCATGTCAAGAGGAGTACTCTTCTGTCAGCATAGCAGCATCTACCATGGGCTGGTTTTTTTCACACCCCTGATCAACAGAGCTATGCTGCCAAAACGTTGTAGTATAGATCTGACGTCAGTATAAAAGTACTTATACTGGAATAGCTATACCTGGAGAGAAGGGGAATAAGACCATATCTACGCTACAAAATTACGTTGATTAACTTACGTCAGCATACATCTGCCGCAGCAATTGCATCATTTGTCCGTGTCTACACTTTGCTCCTTGTATTGGTGCGTGTCCTCACCAGGAGCCCTTGTATGGGATTGTACTGTCAGTGTGGGGCATTGGGGGATGGGTCCTGAAAGCCAGTAACAATCAACATAAGCAACTCAGTGTCTATGAGTTGCTTATGACTGCATCGACCTAACTACATCAAACTTGATTCTACGCTGCTCATGGAGATGGAGTCATTGTAGCAGGACGATTACATCCACGGGAACGAAATGTAAATGTAGACACTTCCACAGTTAGGTTGAAGTAAGATGCCTTGTTACCTAAATTACACCAGAATAAGGCACTTTTATATCAATAAACCAATGGAATTAATTCATTAGAAAAATAACACCCCGACCTTGATAATTAAACCGCTATAAAAACCATGTGTAGACAAGGCCTTTGTTAAACCAGTGAAAATTTGCCAGGCCTCTGAAATTTTCTGTAATTTTTTTCTCCCGTTTGCCGTAAAATGTTGAGACTAAGAACTAGAGGCCACCAAATGAAATTAATGGGCAGCAGGTTTAAAACAAATAAAAGGAAGTTCTTCTTCACACAGCGCACAGTCAACCTGTGGAACTCCTTGCCTGAAGAGGTTGTGAAGGCTAGGACTATAACAGGGTTTAAAAGAGAACTGGATACATTCATGGAGGTTAAGTCCATTACAGGCTATTAGCCAGGATTGATAAGGAATGGTGTCCCTAGCCTCTGTTTGTCAGAGGGGGGTGATGGATGGCAGGAGAGAGATCACTTGATCATTACCTGTTAGGTTCACTCACTCCGGGGCACCTGGCATTGCCCACTGTCAGTAGACAGATACTGGGCTGGATAGACCTTTGGTCTGACCCAGTATGGTCATTCTTATGTTCTTATGACTGCAAGTATTTTAATTTTGGGAGTTTGCAGGCAAGGGGAGGGGAGGGCAGAGGATTGAAAATTGGGCCACAGATTTCCAGAGGTGCCTACGGAGTTTGGGTGCCCACCATAAGCTGCCTGAAAGGGACAAGCTCCTGCCCTTCGGAAAATTAAACCGAATCTCAAATTGGACACCCAAGAGCTGTCCTTTTCTATATATGTTCTTCTATTGCACTCATCTGAGTATCTAAGCACCTTCCAACTGGGCATGAAGCAACTTTAGTCCCTCTTACACCCCCTAGAGGAGAAGTGTGTACAGCAGAGTGTCTTGTTTTGGGAAGAATCAGAGAGGTAGCCGTGTTAGTCTGGAATAGCAGAGGAAACAAAATCTTGTGGCACCTTAAAGACTAACTATAAAGTTTTGAAGCATGAGCTTTCGTGGGCTAATACCCACTTCGTCGGATGCAAGCAGTGGAAATGTTTAGAGGCAGGTCTGGCATATCTAAACATTTCCACTGCTTGCATCCGACGAAGTGGGTATTAGCCCACGAAAGCTCATGCTTCAAAACTTTATAGTTAGTCTTTAAGGTGCCACAAGATTTTGTTTCCTTTGTTTTGGGAAGAGTTTCTAAAACCAATATGCATGTCACTGTGTCTTTATGTTCCAGACGGGAGGTCAAAGAAACATGCCCTGCACTTGGAGTGAAAGGTGCGAGTTTAGTACTTGGGGGAGTTCAAATAGCTCGTCACTTAAGAAAGGTCTGGCCTGTTAATGGGCTCCTGGTTGAAAACTTTAACTGAAGAGAGAGAGTGAAGTCTCTCTCCCTCGTGGGGGATCCCAAATAAATATTCCACAGACGTCCTGGGTTTGTCTGAACCAGTCCTGAGTTAATGGTACCTATTAGAACTACAACACTACTGTTCAAATTAAACAGACTCTATTCCAATGAGTATCTTCCTGTATTTAAAGGCATACTTCGAACCATGCCAAGTATCCTGGAGTCTGTAAGGCTGGTAAAACTACATTCTATTTTATTTGCCTCCAACAGAGAGCAAGAAAAGTCACAAATAAACCATCGTCTACGACTCAGTAGTGGTGAGCTAAACTCAGCACAACGCACTCCAAAAAAACCCCAATCAAGAACCCAGCCGCAAACAGATCCCAGCTCCCGGAAGCGTCAGGTGGACATTCCTCCAGGGGTTGGGAAAGGACAGGTCTCCGGGGAGCCACGCTGGGACCTGGTGACTAAAGGAACTGATTCCGTCCTCAGGGAGCTCAGATCTGCTGGAGAGAAGGAATGACCTCGCTACAGCCACTGCCTGCCTGGCCCAAACCTCTCATCTGCTGGCAGCTGCTCTCCCAGGCAAAAGCAGCTCCGATCCCGGTGGAGACTTTTCTCACCCTGCGGATGTTAGCCCAGAACCTCAATGACATTTAGGCTCCTAAAATCTACTGATATCAAAGGAATAAATACCTTTGAGGGTCTGGGCCATCCTAGGTATGTTGCAGGGTGGAGGGGTGTGAGTGCAGCAGAGTCTCTTTAAATGCGGAGAGAGATGACTAGCTGGCCTGCCAGGTTTTTATCTCCCTCAGTCAGGCCACTTGATTTCTTCATCTTCCTTCTCACCTCTGCCCAGCCTCATCCTTGCAGGAAACAGGGGGCACTGCCCCTTCCCCCACCCCTCATTTGTAGCTCTTTAGAATTCAGGGGTGGCTTCTCCTGACATTTCCTGCCTGTCTGCAGTGCAACGAGTTCACAGTTCTCAGCCTCAGCTGTCCAGTCTGCACGAGCTAACCCTACAGTCTCCCCATTCTGTATCTCCCCTCCCTCCCCACATATTCTCCCCCTCCTGACTGCATCTCCCACCACTGCAGGGAACAGGCAGTAATTTCCTATCCTGTTCCAGTTGCTGCCTCTCAGAGGGTGACGGCAATGCTCACAGGTTAACAGCGTGGGAGGTGACGGTGCCAGGATGATGCTCAGAGACCATCTGGGATCATCAGGGTGGGACGTGACAATATAAATGTGACACTCCTAGGTTAACAGGCTTCAGGGCTCCAGTATAAATGTAACACTGAGTGGCTGCTGTGGGATTATGTGTCCACTAAAACTTTTCCCCTCTTCTTTGGGAAGTGCCATAGAAACCAGCTCTTCGCCATGGTGCTGTGTGAATTCACCCGCATGGCACAGAAACTGAGGCAAAGATCTGTCAGCTCAGGTCCTTGGCCTCTTGTGCTCTGGGGGAGGGTCAGGAGCAGGTGGGTCTCTGCTCTGAGATAGATTCACGCATGCCCTGAGACATCTGGAAATATCTTTCGAGGGGCTGGGGTTGCCACCCCTCGAGGACTGTCCTAGAGTCTTCAGGAATTAAAATTTAATCTTTAATTAAAGATTACATCATGCAGTGAAACCTCCAGGAATATGTCCCATCAAAATTGGCGGCCCTAATGTGAGACACAGAGAATCCCAAGGAAGCTGTGTCAAGGGTCATTTATACTGCATCTGAGTGTCACATTTATACTGTTCCCCCACCCCATTAGCTGCCATGTGTCACATTTATATGGTTCCCCCTTAGCCTTCATGTGTCACATTTATACTGTTCCCCCACCCATGTGTCATTTATATTCCCCCATTAGCGAGTTATACTGCTCTCCTACCTCATTAGCTGCCAAGTATCACATCTATACCATCCTTCTATCCTGTTAGCCTCTGAGCCTCACACTTATATCATTCCCCGCCACACATGCTTTTGTTAGCCTCCTACTGTCATGTTTATTCTTTCCCCCTTTGGCTCTCTCCACCCTGCAGCCCAGTCCGTCCATCCCCTCAGGGTTCCTCCTTCCCATGGCTCCTCTGGTGTTTGATGAGGTTTGCCCGGCGGGTGAATCCTTTCCTGCACTGGGAGCACTTATAGGGTTTGCTGCCCATGTGGGTCCGCTGGTGGATGATCAGGTCGAGAGTGAGGCCGAAGGCCTTCCCGCACTCGCTACACTTGTAGGGCCGCTTGCCCAGGTGACTGCGCTGGTGCTTGGTGAGATGGGAGCTCTGGCTGAAGGATTCCCCACACTCGGGGCACTTGAAAGGTTTCTCTCCGGTGTGGATGCGCCGGTGCCGCTCCAGGTGGGAGACCCAGGCGAAGCCTTTCCCGCAGTCGCTGCACTTGTAGCTCTTCTCCGCCGCATGGCCCTGCTGGTGGGCCAGGAAGGCGGCGTTGTCCCCGAAGCGCTTGCCGCAGTCCCCGCACTTGTAAGGCCGGTCGGGGGAGTGGGTCTTGCGGTGCTGGAGCAGGTGGGCCTTCTGGGCAAAGCGCTCCCCGCAGCTGGTGCAGGGGAAGGGACGCTCGCCCGTGTGGACCCGCCGGTGCCGCTCCAGGTGAGAAGCCCAGACAAAGCCTTTGCCGCAGTCACCGCAGCGGTGGGCCCTCTCCCGCCGGTGGGACCGCTGGTGCCGGGCCAGGGCTGGCCCGGCCCGGAAGCACTTCCCGCAGTCGCCACAGCGCAAGGGTTTCTTGCCCAGGTGGGTCCGCTTGTGGCGGGCCAGGTCCGAGCTCTGACAGAAACTCTTCCCGCAGTGCAGGCAGCGGTAGGGGCGCTCTCCCGTGTGGCTGCGCCGGTGCTTTGCCAGGTGGGAGCTCTGGCTGAAGGATTCCCCGCACTCGGGGCACTTGAAGGGCTTTTCACCGGTGTGGATGCGCCGGTGCCGCTCCAGGTGGGAGGCCCAGATGAAGCCCTTGCCACAGTGGCTGCACTTGTGGGGTTTGTCCGCCGCGTGGCCCTGCTGGTGGGCGGCCAGCTCATCAGGCCGGGCGAAGCGTTTCCCACAGTCGCCGCACTTGTGGGGCCGGTCACTGCTGTGGGTGCGGCGGTGCTGCAGCAGGTGGGAGCTCTGACTGTAGCTTTCCCCGCACTCGGGGCAGCGGAAGGGACGCTCGCCGGTGTGGATGCGCCGGTGCCGCTCCAGGTGTGAGGCCCAGATGAAGCTCTTGCCACAGTCCTGACAGCGGAAGGGTTTGGCGCGCTCCCCGGCCGGCTTGCTCTTCCGCTGCCGGCCCCCAGCTGCCCCACACTCAAAACTCTTCCTGCAGTCGCCACAGCGAGTCTGAGCCACCGTGCCCTTCGTCTTCCTCAGGCCCGGGCCGCGCTGTGTGGCTTTGTCATGTTTCTTCCCTGGCTGGGTTTTCTTTTGTTCATCGGAGCCGGTAGGGTTCTGAGACGTGCGTGGTTCTAACTCCTCTGAGCCTTCCTCCTCCTCCTCAGCATTCTCCTCCTCGTTGTCGCTCACCAAACCATCAGCTGCTGGGATGAAGGGAGAGAGAGTCCAAGCATGAGTCACTCCTGGCACAAGACTGTGGGGGGAAAAGGAACCTGGATTTCCCCAAAGAAGAGAGAGGAAGGGGTTTATTCTGCCTTCACATCCCATCTGAAGACTCCAGGGAAGGGAGCTGCTGCCAGGTACAAGCCAGGAAGGTTGCGGAACAATGACTGACATTTGCCACAAATACACATCTGGAGTTAGTTGAAAAGTGACAATTATGATTCGTAGGATTTTTTTTCTTAAATGTTTTTTAATTTTAATTTTCTTTGATTTCCCGCACCAAAAACGTCACTGTGAGAACCCGAAGTCAAAAAAGTCATTTAAGGCTAAAAAGGGACCCACCAGGACATCTACTTTGAAATCCCTTTCTTTCAATTTTCAGTTTTCGAAAAACCATCTGCAGTTTAAACCTCTGAGCTGTCTCTAGAAGTGTTCAGTTTCCAGAAATCAACCAACCAACCAGTAATTTTATTGCAAAACATTTTTTTTAAAAAAAAGTAGATTCTGATTTTCCAGTTTTGGGTTGAAAAAGTGGAAATTCTGACCAAAATGAAGATTTCGTACAAAAATGTTTGTTTTGGTGAAAACGCTCCTTTTTTTGGTCCTCCCTCTTTAAAAAAAAAAAAAAAAAAGTTTTAATGAGCAAATTCCAACCAGCTATAGCTACAGCGCCTACTGCGGCTACAAACCTGACCTGGGTGGGAGGAGGCAGAAGCGGGGAGCTCACGGGAATTCCAGCGGCTGGGTCGTTTGTGTCCCGTTCACCCAGGTGGATGGGCTGGGGGAGTCTGATTCACCCAGTTGCTCACCTGTGTGGGCTCCTCGGGGGCTCTCCCATCCCTGGAAATCCCGGGCGGATGGCTCCTCCCCTCGTTCCATCCAGGAGATCAGGTCGGGTTTAGAAATCGGAAATAGTGCTCGTGGGGGAAAAACAGGTGATATCAGGGTTCATTAGGTGTCTCTTCTCCAGTTCCTTGCCCTCTGATTCTGCCTCTCTGGCTGCCCCTTTGTCCTGGGGAGTCTCTTTTCTTCCCCAGGTCTTCACTGGCTCAGCTGTGCAACAGCTGAATCCCTCTCTCCTGGCCTGGTCTGTGATGTGTTCTCCTCTCTCTATCCAATCCAGACTTCATCTCATTTCCCTGTTCCCCAGTTCATTCTCCGGCCCCTGCCGCTCACAACTTCCCTAACTCCTCTGGTCTCTTTCTCCCCTTAACCCTACTGACTCCAAGCTCGCAGCCTTCAAGTCTATGCCTTCTTCTTCTACACTTGCCTACTGTCGTTCTTCTCTGCCCATCTCATCCAAACCTCCTGTCCTCCGGACCATCTGCTGGTCTTTATAGCCTGCCCAGCCCAAGAAGATGACCACAGATGTTGCTGTTTTCTCCACTCTGCAGCCTTGACTGCACTAGAGAAATTAACCATGCTAACTGTTTCAATCTCCCTGCACACTTGTAGCAGGCCTTGGATCCACTTGCAAAGGTGCTGCACAGTTAACACCTGAGCTATGTGAATAAGGACTTTCCAGGGTTGAAGTTTGACCTGACTTAGTCTCCTTAGCATATGCACAACAGGCCCCAGGGGACCTGTGACCATAGAATCATAAAATCTCAGAGTTGGAAGGGACCTCAGGAGATCATCTAGTCCAACCCACTGCTCAAAGCAGGACCAATCCCATTTTTGCCTCATATCCCTAAATGGGCCCCTCAAGGATTGAACTCACAATGCTGGATTTAGCAGCCCAATGCTCAAACGACTGAGCTATCCCTCCCTGCCACCAAATAGAGCCCGTTGTTTGGATCATTAGCTTCGCTGGGCCAGGTACTGATAGGGAGCGTGACGCGAACAGTGATCCACACCACACCATCGTGTTAGTGCTGTGGCGAAGGTAACTGCCTGACTAGTCCTGCGGCTGAACCGCCGCCGGTCCTGTGGTCACTGCGCTGGGCTGGCAGTCGGGAGACCTGGATCCTATTCCCGGGTGACCTCGGGAGAGTCACTGCCTCTGTCTTCCCTCCCACCCTTTATCTATCTGAAGTACAAGCTCTTCAGGGCAGGCATCTGCACCAGCTAGGTTTGAGGGGGGAGCGAAGTACAACAGAACCCCAGTCTCAGTTGGGGTCCCTCAAAGCTGCCGTAACAAAACTCACAGCAGCGTCAGTGGACTCTCCAGTTGTATCCAGAGAGCATGGCAGTTTGGGAGGTGAATGCAGGACAAACCTTCCTTCCCCTGGCCTAGAGCGCGTAGCCTATCAATAAGAAAGCAGATTTTGCACTAAATCTATAAATGACTCAGATTTCAGTTTGCTGCTGTTCGCAGGGCTGTATTATGGACCATTCGCAGCAAGCTGAGGAGCGGCAATGTGGTCGGTGAGGAGACCCAGGTTTAATTCCTGGTTCTTCCACTCATTTTACCCCAGGCCTTCTCTGTAAAAAAACCCAGAGCTAACGATGCTCTCCTGCAAACGCTGGGAGAGCCAACCCCGAGCTGTTTGTGGTGGGAGGGGGGTCCAATGTTAGCGTGTCTGGGACCATCCAGGGTTCCTGAATTCTCATGCATTAGCCTGAGCAGTTTGGGGCCCTGACAGACGCCATCCTCCTGGTTACCAAACTGGGAAACGGACAGTATCTTTACTTTGCCTCAGATCTTCAGTTTGCCACCTCAGTTTCTTCAGATTCCTGCTTTCAATCTGCATCTCCTGCCTGCCAGCCCTTCTTATCCCCCACCACAATTTCTTTCCTCTGGGGCTTTTCAGGCAGGCCTCTGTTCCCCTCCATTCTAGATGATTTCTCCATCTCCCTCTCCCTCCATCCCTCTCCGGCCCAGCTCCTAAATACCTTTGAGGTTCTGGGCTTCTGGGCTCCGCTTCCATCCAGCCCAATTTCCCCCTTCTCCACTAGCCGAGGTAGCAACCAGCTCCTGGCCTGGCCTATCCCCCCAAACACATCCTCATTGCAATCTCCACTGCCACAGCCCCAACCCCATTTCCCCCAGGCCTTCCCTGAGTGGAAAGTTCCGGACAACGTTCCCTCTGCGTCCTCCTCCCACCTCCCTCGCAGCTCTGCCAAACTCCGTCTCTAGACTTGTGGCCACTGTCCTCAGCCCCCTCCTTGCTCCACAATTTCACCTGTTATCTGGTCCCCTCTGCTTCTCCCCGGTATCCCCTTGCCCTAATGTCAGACCCCTCCTGCCACAGCCTCCAGCTCCCACGGAGAGAGTGGGTTGAAAAATGAACAAATAAATCGATATTCGGGAAAAAAACTTGCAAAGTTGTTTTCATCTCAGTGTCCCTTTTTAAAAAAAATTCAATTTTCCCCCAAAACATGTCTGGAAATGTTTCATTTCCCCCCCAAATTCCATTCCCTGGGAAACAAAAATCAGTGTTGATAACGGCTTTGATACGAAATTCGGGAAAACGTATCCAGAAGAGTGACAAAATTCTTTGGGGGGAAAATCATTTTGGGGGGGAAATCCAACTCTTCCTAACAAAAACCATCTGGTTTGAGAACTGTTGACTACCTCAAGCCCTGCGTCCTTTCCACGTATTGAGCCCTTGGCTACTTCCAGCTGCTCCTTAATCCTATAACAGCTCCTCAGTCTGTCCTTCACTATCGGCAAATCACAGTTCTCTGTGGCGATTTGCTCAGGATACATAAAACATTTCCTATTCAGTCAGTGTCAAGGATTCCCATGGGGCTTTCTAGCCACACAGGAAGGACACCTGCTCCCTCACATTTGGCTTCCTAGGCTGCAGCTCCCTGCTTATCTTCTCCTCCCCGTCCTGTCTTCATGGAGAAGGGAAAGGGGTGGGTGGGGGGCAGGCGGGAAGGAGCGGATTGAAGCTGGAGAGAAGAGAAGGGAGAGATGAAAAGAGTTCCTCACCCAGGGACATCAGGGTCTCATAGCTTTCCTGCATGACGTCCCGGTACAGGGCTCTCTGCCGCGGATCCAGCATCACCCAGGGCTCCATGATGAAACAGTTGCCCCCTCTGACGTCACCAGTGGCTGTAACGACAAACACCCCCTCCTCAGTACTTGCTGCCAGTCTCCCATGTATTGCACGCACCTGTCACCGAGTGGCTCTCTCCTTGGAAAAGAAGTGGGTCCAGCACCCTATAGCTTGGGTGGCCAGAACTCCCAATAGCAGAGGCCTTGTCTTATATACGCAACTAACCTCCCTGCCCCACAAAAAAAGGTCCCAATTTTTCACACCTGCTATCTGATCGCCCTAGCGGCACAGGTGTTTCCCACTGGGGCTACTCCCAAAGAAGAGCCCTGCTGAGGTGCAGGGGGGAAGCTGCAGAGAATTAGAAAGGTTTGCGCGCTCTGTCTGAGAGCGGGGAGAAAGACTCAAGGAAGGGGCAGGCGAGAGACAGCTGAGAAGAGGGGGGACTGTGTTTGGGGCTATTTTGTGCCGTGTGGCTTAATAAAGGGTAGGGGTGATATTGGACAGAGGAGAACGTGTGGTGGAGCCTGAGAAGGGGAGCCAGAAGGTGAGGTGCCTGCTGTGCCGTGCCATGAGGGGGCATTTGGAGATGGCAACATCATGACAACACCCCTCAGAGAACAGGTGAGAACAGGGCTCTCTTTGACACCCCCCCTCCCAGCTCTGTAGCTGATCAGTCCCATGTTTGGGACCCTCAGGGCTAGTCTACACTGAAAACCTAACTGTGTTGGTTAGGGGTGTGAAAAATCCACACCCCTGAAAGATGTAACGAAGCCAAGCTAACCTGACCTAGACAGCGCTAGGTCAATGGATGTGGATTAGCTAAAGTGACAAAAGAGCCCCTTCCATCGCTGTAGTGAGCATCTACACAGAAGTCCTGCAGCAGTGGAGCTGCAGCAGCATCACTGTAGTGTTTAAGTGTGGACAGACTCCGATCCCTCCCTGCCATACAGAGGAAAGGGCCGAGTCCCCAGTATCCCAGGGTTTGGTCCACTGACAGATGAATTTCTACACCCTCCCCAATGGGCCTGTTCCCAAAACTCAGACCTGGAGTCACAGAGACTTGTCATGCCCTTTTTTTTTTTTTTTTTTTAAATGGAGATATACCAATCTCCTAGAACTGGAAAGACCTTGAAGGTCACTGAGTCCAGTCCCCTGCCTACACTAGCAGGATCGAGTACTGTCCCCTGACAGATTTTTTGCCCCAGATCCCTAAATGGCCCCCTCAAGGATTGAACTCACAACCCTGGGTTTAGCAGGCCAATGCTCAAACCACTGAGCTATCCCTCCCCCCCTTCCTTCTCCTGCTGCATTTACTGTCCCTTTCCTCCTCCAGCAGCTCACTAAAAATACCCTCACTGAGCTGAAGAGAAGTTGCTCCAAGGCCCAGGAGGGTTGGGATGATCTGGAGCGAAAGGGGGCTGTTATGCTGCAGCTGGTCGGGCTAAGGAGGACAGCTGGGGAGGTCCTAGAAGAGGCTTTAGTCCACTTCACTCCCTAGGCTTTTTCCTTGCAGACAGACACTACACTCTGCCATAGGAGCTGGAACTTGGGGTTCTGGAGGTCCCCTGGTTTGAAATCATTTTCATCATTTAGGGTTTACAGTTTTGTTTAATGGCTTTCAGCACCCCTACTACAAAAACTGTTCCAGCACCTATGGGCTGGCTCTGCCTTGTGGGGAAAACACTGAGGGTTTGTCAACACGACAGGTTATGTCGGTGTAACCTATCAAGAATCAGAGAGGTAGCCGTGTTAGTCTGGAATAGCAGAGGTAACAAAGAGTCCTGTGGCACCTTACAGACTAACTAAAGTACTGAAGCATAAGCTTTCGTGGGCTAATACCTATGTCGTTCAAGGGGGGGGGGTGAATAAGCCAAACCCCCTAAACTATCTAAATTACACCGACCTAAGCACCGGCGTGGATAGCGCTATGCGGGGGGGAGGGGGGGAGAGCTTCTCCTGCGCGCACAGCGATTACCTGCTGCAGAGATTGTTTTATAAGGCTGACAGGACAGCTCTCTCCCCTCAACTTAGAGCGTCTTCACCAGATTCCATGTGCAGCCACACTGCTGCAGCACTTCTAGTGGAGACGAGCCCTGAGTCACTTTAGCAGACCCGGACTCTTCCACCAGAACTAAAGCCACCCAACATTTTAAACCCTGCCAGGAACAGGGTTTCTGACCCAAGAAGCTGCCTGTTTTGTGGGATTCCCCTTAGGCACAGCCAGAACGGCGCAGGAGCCAGTCAGAATTGGTTTTTCCTCTCTCTCTCTCTCTGCTCCTCACCTTGTTCATGGAAAAGTGAACCTGCCCAGGAACGCTGCAGTAAATGGGTCTGGGCAAGTTTGGCTCTGGGGGCTTCCCAGTGTGACACTTTCTTGACTGGTAGTTCGGTCCTGCCCTGCTCCCAGGGATCCCTGCAGAGGGGTGGGAGTGGGGGTGTGTGTATGGTACTGGGTTACGCAGCCGGGAGGGCTTCGACCCTCTCTCTGAACCCAATAGCAGCCCGTGGGAGTGTGATAACAAGCAGGGGGCAGAATAGGAGGGCCTATAGCCTGCCCATGGGGACAGAAGGAGGGGTAGGGACTGAAAGGGGATGGGACAGAGATGGGGAGGCTGATGGAGAAAGGGATAAAATGAGGGGGGCAGCCCCAGCTTCCGTACACCCGCCCCAGATTCCTAGAAGGCCCACCCCAGCCTGCATCAGGATTGCCCTACACCCACAATCTGCTACCTGTTGCCCCAGATTCCCCCCACATTACCTGGGGTGCTATGGGCTGTTCCCACCAACTCTCCTCCCAGACATGGTCCTCCACCATCCCCCTCCCCTCCTCGTGGCCTCTGGAGCTGGGTTCATCCCCACCCCCCATTGCTTGGGGAGCTGTGGGGAACGCCCCACAGGGGAATCCTCTAACCATACGTCACTGGCAGGACTCGTCACCCAGAGACTGGGCACAACACTGGGCTCCTTTGAGAGCCGGTAATAACCTCCCGCCCCAGTGATTGCTCCTGCTGCCCCTGCCAGCCCCTCACCCCGTTTCCCTCCTGCCCCCTCCCCTCGGGCTGGGTGACTCGGTCCCTCGCTCGGCTCCCGCAGGTGCTCAGGGGGGCAGAACCGGGGAGGGGGGCGTCAGGGGGGATCGGGGGAAGCAGCAGCTCTGGGACGCGCAGACCCCCGCCCCCTGGAGCAGAGCTGGGGCGAGGCGGGGCCGTTGGGGCAGAGTCACTTTCCTGCCCGGCCCCGGCCCTTTCCCCGGGTCTCTCCCCTCACCTGCGGGCTCCGGCTCAGGGGTCAGCAGAGCCCGGGCCTGGGTCCGGTCCCCGCGGCCGGGCGCCGAGCGGGGTTCACGCCGGTTTCCGACCCGCCGCAGCAGCGGCTCAGTCTGGGATCTCGGGTCACAATGGAGCTGGCGCGGCTACCAGCCACCCCGGCTCGCTCCGGAAACCAAAGCCCGGTATCCGGGCCGGAGGAAACACAGAGCGCGGCCTCCCCGAGCCGAGCCAGAGCCCTCTAGAGGCAGCCGAGACGGACTCCGCTTTCCCCGGCCCCTCCGCTTCCCTGCACAACCTACCCTGTTCCAGATGTGCATCTACCTGCAGCCCACAGCACCACGGCACCCCAGTGCCACACAGGCTTTCACCTCTGCGTCCGCCCCCCAACGCTGCCGGGATGCAGGGTAGCCCCATGCTACAGCGGGGAAACTGAGGCACAAAGAGTTTAAATGATAAAAACATAAGAACGGCAAGACTGGGTCAAACCAATGGCCCATCTAGCCCAGTGTCCTGTCCTCTGACAATGACCAATGCCAGGTGCCCCAGGGAGAATGAACAGAACAGATGATCAAGTGATCCATCCCCTGTCACTCATTCCCAGCTTCTGGGAAACAGAGGCTAGGGACACCATCCCTGCCCATCCTGGCTAATAGCCATTGATGGACCTATCCTCCATCAATTTATCTAGTTCTTTTTTGAACCCTGTTATAGTCTTAAGAACATAAGAAAGACCGCACTGGGTCAGACAAAAGGCCCAATCCAGCCTAGTATCCTGTCTATGACAGTGGCCAAGGCCAGGTGCCCCAGAGTGAGTGAACCTAACAAGTAATGATCAAGTGCTCTCTCTCCTGCCATCCATCACCCCACTCTGATAAACAGAGACTAGGGACACAATTAATTACCCATCCTGGCTAATACCATTAATGCCCTGAACCTCCATGCATTTATCCCGCACTCTTTTAAACCCTGTTATATTCCTAGCCTTCACAACCTCCTCAGGCAAGAAGTTCCACAGGTTGACTGTGCATTGTGTGAAGAACTTCCTTTCAGTTGTTTTAAACCTGCCGCCCATTAATTTCATTTGGTGGCCCCTAGTTCTTCTATTATGGAAACAAGTAAATGACTTTTCCTTATTCACTTTCTCCACACCACTCAGGATTTTCTAGACCTCTATCATATCCCCCCTTAGTCTCCTCTTTTCCAAGCTGAAAAATCCTAGCCTTTTAAATCTCTCCTCATATGTGACCTGTTCCAAAACCCTAATCATTTCAGTTGCCCTTCTCTGAACCTTTTCTTATGCCAGTATATACTTTTTGAGATGAGGAGACCACATTTGTACACAGTATTCAAGATGTGGGCATACCATGGATATATATAGAGGCATTATGATATTCTCTGTCTTATTCTCTATCCCTTTTTTAATGATTCCTAACATCCTGTTTGCTTTTTTGACTGCTGCTGCACACTACGTGGACATCTTCAGAGAACTATCAACAATGACTCCCAAAATCTTTTTCCTGATTAGTTGTAGCTAAATTAGCTACTTCTTGGACTAGACCCTGCCTTCCACTCAGGACTAAATCAAGAGTTGCCTCTCCCCTCGTGGGAGCAGTCATTTAAAGTATCGAGAAATTTTGTCTCTGCATTTCGTTCTGAGGTGACATGTACCCAATGAATATGGGGATAATTGAAATCCCCTTTTATTATTGAGTTCTTTATTTTGACAGCCTCTCTAATCTCCCTTAGCATTCCATCGTCACTATCACTGTCCTGGTCAGGCGGTCAATAATAGATCCTATTGTTATATTCTTATTAGAGCATGGAATTACTATCCATAAAGCTTCTATGGAACATGTGGACTCATTTAACATTTTTACTTCATTTGATTCTACATTCACATAGAGTGCCACTCCCCCATCCCCATGACCTGTTCTGTCCTTCTGATATATTTTGTACCCCAGAATGATTGTGTCCCATTGATTGTCCTCACTCCACCATGTTTCTGTGATGCCTATTATGTCAATATCCTCCTTTAACACCAGACACTCTAGTTCACCCATCTTATTATTTAGACTTCTAGCATTTGTGTACGGGCACTTTAAAAACTTGTCACTGTTTATTTGTCTGCCCTTTTCTGATGCATCACATTCTTTTTTATGTGAAAGTTTCTCATCCAATCTGGCCCTTACTTTATCCTTTTCCATCCTCACCTCCTGACTAAACCTAGAGAATCTCTTTCAATAGACTCTCCTCTAAGAGAAGTCTCTGGCCAATCTATGTTCTCCTATGCAGCAATCAGCTTTCCCCCATCTCTTAGTTTAAAAATTGCTCTGCAACCTCTTCAATGTTAAGTGCCAGCAGTCTGGTTCCACTGTGGTTTAGGTGGAGCCCATCCTTCCTGGATAGGTTCTCCCTATACCAAAAGTTTCCCCAGTTCCTAATAAATCTAAACCCCTCCTCTCTACACCATCATCTCATCCACGTATTGAGACTCTGAAGCTCTGCCTGCCTACCTGGCCTTGCACGTAGTCTTCACAACATCCTCCAACAAAGAGTTCCACATGTTGACTGTGTGTTGTGTGAAGAAATACTTCCTATTATTTGTTTTAAACCTGCTGCCTATTCATTTCATTGGGTGACCGCTAGTTCTTGTGTTATGAGGAGTAAATAATACTTCCTTATTTACTTTCTCCACACCAGTCATGATTTCATAGACCTCTATCATATCCCCCCTTAGTCGTCTCTTTTCCACGCTGAAAAATCCCAGCCTTATTAATCTCTCCTCATATGGCAGCACTTCCAGACCCCTAATCATTTTTGTTGCCCTTTTCTGAACCTTTTCCAATTCCAACGATGAGTGAGATAAGGTGGGGTGAGGTAATATCTGTTATTGGGCCAACTTCTGTTGGTGAGAGAGACAAGATTTGGAGCTTAGGCTATGTCTACACTGGCACTTTTGTGGCTAAAACTTTTGTTGCTCCAGGGTGTGGGGAAAAAACCTGAATGACAAAAATTTTAGCAATAAAAAGTGTTGGCGTGGACAGCGCTTCATTGGCAGGAGCTGCGCTCCCGCTGACAGAGCTATCACTGCTTGTTAAGGGTGGTTTAATTATGCCCAGAGGAGAACTCATAGCGGCACAGCACCATTGTAAAGTCTGTACTGTAAACATAGCCTCAGTCAGTAGACAAAGAGAGAATTGAACCCATATGACCTAATGTAAGGCTAGTAACCCAAAACCACTGCGCCATTCTTTTCTTCCTAACTAGATTAGGCTTTTAACCTTATATTTAATATGTCTAGACTCTCCATCCTAGCCCCTTTGTGATACAGAACATCTGAAAAGCCACAGCTGGATTATGCCCTTGTTTACTTCAACTGCTCTCCCTTTGAAATCAATATAAAGATGCAGGCTGTCGTCTTTTTAGGATAAATGGTGCCAGCCTCTTGAGGGGCTAACTCTCCTCTGTCTTGACCTTGTTGTTCTCATTTACACTTGGAACCCAAATCAGAATTCTTCACTCCCACACTCACACCTGAGGCCTTTTCTTTTGTGTTGTCATTCACACCAGCAGTAGCACTTTAGAGATTGGCTTAAGCCTTGAAGCATGAGGTTTACTATCCCTGACAGAATGTGGTGGTGTTCATTGTAACTGTTCTGGATATTCTTGTTTGCTCTCTAAATCCTGCTGTGGTCTTGTTCTCAACGACTTCCTGTGGCAATGAGTTCCGCAGGCTAATTCCAGGTGACATGAAAAAGTATTTCCTTTTATTGGTTTTGAAATTCCCCGCTTTTTCACTTCATTGCATGTCCCCTTGTTCATTAGAATAGTGGGTCAGACCAGTGGTCTATCTAGCCCAGTATCCTGTCTTCTGACAGTGGCCAATGGCAGCTGCTTCAGAGGGAATGAACAGAACGGGCAATCATCAAGTGATCCCACCGCCTTCTTTTTCTACAAGACAGAAAGAACAGAAATTTCTGCACCACTACCTCATTATCCACTTTCAAATCCCCCCCCTCTTCAAAGTCACCTGCAAAGGGCTGTTTTAACATTGAGTTTGTGCTTTTTAAAAAAAAATGACACATAAAGGAAATCTCAATTTAAAAAATCCACTTCCCCTGCTTTTTCTGAACTGGGCAATATCAGGAAGTCCGAATCAGATGCACCTCAGCTTTGTTGGAAGTTGGAGGCTTAAGACATGCAAACTGTGAGCTCTTACATATTTGCTGAAGAAGCAGAGTGTCAGAGTGTCAGACCGCTAACAAAGACCTGTTTTCTCCAAATGTTCAGTTTTCATTGGGTTTGAATACAGCACAACAAACCCCAAATCTTCAAAAACCATAGTCAGGTCCCTCCCAAGATCATGAGCTTACCTTGCAGATCATATGAGAGAGAGAGACAGAGAGAGGAGAGAGAGCTTTTTTTATTTGCCTTCTACATTTTGAACATTTATGATACAATCAGGTCACATTTGCAAGCTTTCCTCTACAACCAACAGGGCAAAAAAACAACCAGCCATGAATAAATCTAGACTGGAAATTGGAAGGTTTCTAACCATCGGAGAAGTGAAGGTCTAGAACAGCCTTTTAAGGGCATGTCTTCACTACCACTTTAAATCGATGTTAACGACGTTAGGTCGAAGTAAACGTGTACCTGTCTTCACATACATGCCCTTAACGTCGATGTAAAGGGCCTTAAAGATCGATCTTGGCACTCCAGCCTAACCAGAGACATAAGGCTAATCTCGATATTCCAAGCTCGACCGTGGGCTAGTGAAGACGGAACCCGACATTAATAGCCTCCAGAGGCTGTCCCACAATGCTCCATTCTGACCGCTCTGGACTGCCTCGCTACTGCTCCACTGTGACCGCTCTGCACTGCACTCTGAACTCGCTGCTCTGGCCAGGTAGATAAGACCCGGGAACATTTGAATGCCATTTCCTGTTTGGTCAGCGTGGCCAGCTCACCTGAACTGCTCAGTCGCCATTCAGAGCTATCAGCAGCACTAGCCGCCATGCAGAGCTCAGCATCACAAGACTCCATGCAGAGCTCATCTACCCTGGAGACCAGCCAGAGGAGAAGAGCTCCAGCATGGTCCACTCGTGAGGTGCTGGATCTCATCGCTATCTTGGGAGAGGAATCCGTGATGTTGGAACTACGAAACAACAAACGGAATGCCAACACCTATGGAAGGGTCTCCAAGGCTATGCTAGAAAGGGGCCACAACAGGGACACCACACAGTGCCGCGTGAAAATTAAGGAGCTGCGGCAATCGTTCCAGAAAGCCAAGGAGGCAAACGGACGATCAGGGGGCGCGCCACGGACATGCAGGTTCTACAATGAACTAAATGCGATAATGGGGGGCGCCCCCACCACCATCGCGCTGGTGTGCATGGACTCCACCGATGGGATCATCGTCAGGGAGGAGACTGATTCCGAGGAGGACGAGCATGAAGAGGAAAATCTCACGGAGCAGCAGGAGCCCAGCGGAGAACCCCTGTACCCAGAGAGCCAGGAGCTGTTTGTCACCCTGGACCCAGTACCCTCCCAAGCCTCCCAGGGGGGTAAGTGTTTCTTTTTTAAGTGATTACATGACGCGTGATTTTGTAAAGGAAGCATTTATTAATGAGTAACTTGCCCTAAGGACTTAGCATGCTTTCATTGCTGGTCAATTTCTACTCAAAGAGTTTGTCAATATACTCCGGGATTGACCAGAAGTCCTCCGCGGACATTTCAAGGAAGCTATCCAGGAGGTAGCGATGAATCCAGCGCAGCAGATTTCTGGGGAGAGCCGACTTATGTGGTCCCCCGTGATAGGACACCAACCCACGCCACGAAAGTAGTAAGTTGTCTGGTATCATTGAGCAGGCTAGCATTGCGGTGTATGGACCAGGACTTTGCATGGACTCAAGGAGCATGCGCTCCCTATCTCTCCGAGAAATTCTCAGCAAAGTGATGTCATTCAGGGTTGCCTGTTTGAGATACGGACTGCAATTAGTAGGGAGATAAAGATTCCCAGCTGCAAAGTACTCTTTTCTGCTGAGGACCGACCAACCGCCCCCCCCCCCCCCCACGAACGCTGACCGCCTCCCCTCCCCCCCAGCCCGTAGCGGTAGCTAGCAGGGAATCTGAGCAGTCTGCACGCGGTTTCTTCCGCTTCAGATCCAACGCGCACCCAACCCCCCCCCCCCCCAGCCCGTAGCGGTAGCTAGCAGGGAATCTGAGCAGTCTGCACGCGGTTTCTTCCGCTTCAGATCCAACGCGCACCCAAACCCCCCCCCCAGCCCGTAGCGGTAGCTAGCAGGGAATCTGAGCAGTCTGCACGCGGTCTGAGGAGCCCCAAAAAGACCTTAGCCCTCAGCGAGAGATTTTTTGGCATTTGCTTTGCAGTTTGCGGTTTCAGTGGGAGCCAGCCACGCGGTGGGGGGAAGGGGGCGGGGTTACTCTACAGTATGCAAGCGCCACTTTTAACTTACCATGGCCGGCTGCACGGTGATTTCAGAAGCCGTCTTGGGCTGAGGCACGCATATGTGTCTGAGATGCTCTGACTTTTCTGTGAGCTTCTCAGTCAGTTTTACGTGTAGAACATGACCTTGTACAGAAATCATATCAGGCCTCTGAATACTGAGGTTGCAAATGGCATAGTACTCCCATTGTGTACCGTCCGAGACTGCATCTGCCTCCTAACCTTGAATGTATCTGTCTCATAACTTTCAAACTTTCTTTTCCCACACTCGCCCACAGATGAACAAGTATCTCAGAATACCCCGGCCTCCTCCTCCTGCCCTGCACCGCAGAAAAGAAAGCGTAAAAAGAAAACGCGAACGCGCGATGAGATGTTCACTGAACTCGTGGAGAACTCGCGCGCTGAGGCAGCCCGCCAGACGGACTGGAGGGAAAGAATGATAGAGGCAAGGGATCGAGACAAAGAGGAAAGGAATCGAGAGAGAGAGGAAAGGAATTGAGAGAGAGAGGAAAGGAATCGAGAGAGGCAGGAATGGAGAGCCGCTGCAGAAAAGAGGGAACAGCGTGAGGAAAGACGCATGGATGCTTTCCTCCGCATAATGGAGGACCAGAGCGACATGCTGCGATCTCTGGTGGAGCTGCAGCATGCCCAAAGACCACCTCTGCAGCCCCTGTGTAACCACCTCCCCCCCTCCCCAACTCCCATAGATTCCCCACCCAGACGCGGGGTGAGAACACGGGGGGGCAAGCTACATGGGCCGCTCCACTCTACCCCACAAGCCAGCAGAAGCAGCAGCAGCAGCAGGCTGACGTTCTTGGAAAACTTTTAAAAGCTGCTGTGTCTTGCCCACCCCTCCTCTCCCTCCTTTCCACCCCCCCCCCTCCTTTGCCCGCTCCTCCCCCACTGCGACTGCCGGTTTCCCTGCAGGATACCAGGACAGTGATCCCCTGTATTTGTATTTCCGATTAACCAATAAAGGAACCATGATTTTTCAAACAGTGATTTTATTTCCTCTGCAAGCATGGGGATGGGGGAGGGAAAGCATGGGGAGGGGGGAAGGGGGAGGAAAAGCATGGGAAGGGGGGAGGGAAAGAGGGTTCAAGGGCAGCAGGCTTAGAGCACAGCAAGGGAGCAGATTCTCAAACGCCATCTCGGGCACTCATAAAACTGTCTTTCAAGGCGTCCCTGAGGCGCAGGGCCTCACGGTGTGCTCTTCGACTTTCCCTGCTGTGTGGCTGCTCATAAGTAGCAGAAAGTAAATTTGCCTCTGCCTCCCAGCCCGCCATAAACGTTTCCCCCTTGCTCTCACAGATATTGTGGAGCACAGAGCAAGCAGCTATAACAATGGGGATATTTCTCTCGCGGATGTCTGAGCGAATCAGTAAGGAACGCCATCTCCCCTTCAAGCGGCCATTCTGCACTTGCTCAGCCTGTAGTTGAACAGCTCCTGACCCCTGTCCAGGGCTCCTGTGTAGGGCTTCATAAGCCAGGGCATTAGGGGGTAGGCTGGGTCCCCAATGATCACGATCAGCATTTCGACTCCCCCCCCCCCCACGGAAATTTTCTGGTCGGGGAAGAAAGTGCCTTGCTGCAGCTGTCTAAAAACCCTAGAGTTCCTGAACACTCGAGCGTCATGAAGCGTTCCCGGCCACCCCACGTAGAGGTCGGTGAAACGTCCCTTGTGGTCAACCACTGCTTGCATGACCATTGAGTAATATCCCTTCCGGTTTCTGTACTCGGCGGCCTCGTGGTCCGGTGCCAGGATAGGGATATGAGTCCCATCTATAGCCCCACCACAGTTAGGGAATCCCATGGCGGCAAAGCCATCTATTGTGGCTTGCAGGTTTCCGAGGTTTATAACCCGGTGTAGCAGCCGCTCGACGATTGCCCTGCTTACTTGCATCACAGCAAAGCCCACTGTAGACCTACCCACCCCAAACTGATTCGCCACTGACCGGTAGCTGTCTGGCGTTGCAAGCTTCCAGAGGGCTATCGCCACTCGCTTCTCCACTGTAAGGGCCGCTCTCATTTTGGTATTCCTGCGCCGGAGGGCAGGGGACAGCAAGTCACAAAGTTCCATGAAGGAACTTTCGCATGCGGAAGTTTCTGAGCCACTGGGAGTCATCCCAGACCTGCAGCACTATGCGGTCCCACCAGTCCGTGCTTGTTTCCCTGGCCCAGAATCGGCGTTCGATGGCATGAGCCTGCCCCATTGCCACCATTTTTGACAGATTGTCAGTCGCCCTACTTGCAAAAACGGCAGTGTCCATGTCGTCCCCGCTGTGCACGTCAGTGTCCCTGTCGTCCCCGCTGTGCACGTCAGTGTCCCTGTCGTCCCCGCTGTCCTCGTCCATCTCCTCCTCACTGTCGTCGGGTTCCGGAAAGCGCAGTTCTCCCCGGATCGCATTCCTCCTCTGCAGACGGTGCAGCAGGAACTCAGCAACCATGATCGAGGTCCTCACAACAGCCATTACTGCAGCCGTGGTGTCAGCGGGCTCCATGCTTGCAATGCTATGGCGTTAGCACGGCGGAGAAAAGGTGCGAATTATGGGATGCCTACCTACAGTGCACCGCTCGGAATGGGGGTGGGCGGCACGGAAAAAGGGCGCGAAATTTGGAAATGCCTACCCATAGTGCAGCACTCGAAATGGTGCCTGCTGAGGGATCAGGGAACTGTGGGATAGGTACCCAGAGTGCAACGCTCGTCATGTCGACGCTTGCAAAAGTTTTGCGG
Source organism: Sternotherus odoratus (assembly GCA_032164245.1). Taxonomy (NCBI): domain Eukaryota; kingdom Metazoa; phylum Chordata; order Testudines; family Kinosternidae; genus Sternotherus; species Sternotherus odoratus. Next base: position 10,524,931 of record JAVMKO010000012.1, read on the forward strand.
ACAGACACTGTCGACTTACTGTGCTTAGCTGTGCCTAGTGAAGACACACAACATCGACTGTATACAGTCGCGTTCACAACATCGACATAAAGGAAATCGAACTACTGCTGTAGTGAAGACATACCCTAAGAGTCGTAGTGGGGGCAAACCACCTAATTAGTGCTAAAATGGAACTTGATAAATTCATGAATGGGATTATATGATGGGGTTGCCTGTGAGAGGAGGGGGAACTGGATTACTCATGGGTCCAAAATGGCCCTTCCAGTCCTGTTTCTATATTTTTCTAACTGAAACTTGAGACTTTCATGGAATAACATGAATCCAAGAGCTGGAGCTTGCAGAAATGCATCAAAGATGCAAGCCTCATGATACAATTATGAGAGCTGGCAACACTGTAAAATAATTGTTAACAACAAAGGAAAGATTCTTGTTTAGCCAGGTTCTTTTAATACTGATGGAATAAGCAAGGTAGTATGATAACCGTTTATTGTAACTTTGCCTTAATACAAAGTTTATTGTTTTTGTTTTTAAAAAGAAAGTGGTTAAATAATCTTACTAAAAACCCTTTGCTTTCTTCAGGCTGATTTTATCCCTTCAGAGTCCAGGGACACAGTGGGGGCCCCTAGTCCTAGTGGAAATGTGTGGATGCTTCTGCAACAGAGCTTATAAATAAATAACAGGAATGCCAACTCTTGGGATTTTAATCACCAGTCTTGTAATATTTGGGGTTTTCCTTAAAGTCCCAGCTCCTGGACTCCTGTGATCATAGGAAAAAATCTCTGCTTTCACTTAGAAAAGGGGGGATGTTTCTTTTCAAAACAAGCATAAAAGCTCCCTAAACCACACCAGAACAGCAACACCCATGGCAAAGAAACCTGGAAAACAGAACTCCTTAAAGGCTCCGAAAAGTAGAAAGCAAACAAAAGGAACCTCGACCTTTCTAAGCCCATCTTGTGATTTTCCTGTGGTTTAGCTCGTGATTTTTCCGGCGGCAACTCTGGGGTCATAAAATCCCATTAACCCTTAGCAGCCCGTCACTGGGCATGTGATAGAGCCGAGGGGGGAGTTCTCCGTCACGCCTTCCCTCATCACGAGGCAGGCCAGGGGACTCAGGAGCCGGGGCTGCAGCGAGGAGGAGGAAGCAGGCGGCGCTTTCTCTGTTCCCGGCCGGGGGTTGCTGGAGCCGGAGGATCGCGGAGCTGCGGAGCGAACCGCCTCCCCCGGGTCTGGACGCTCGCTGAGCTGGGTGGGCCTCGCTCCGCAGCGTGCTTAGTTCGCCCCCCGGGTCTGGCTCGGGGCGACGCCGTCCAGGGCGCGTTGCAGCTCGGCCGGGTATCGCGGGGAACAGGAAGGGGCTGGAGCCGCTGGGTCGCGTGTGGACGCTGCGGGGAGGGGCCGCGCGGCTCCTGGATGGGGCTCGCTGCTCGGGAGCCCGGGCTGAGCCGCTGCTGCCCAGCGGGGTGTGGGCTGGGGGGAGACCGGCGCTGATCCGCCTCGGTGCCCCGCCAGGGGGACTTTCAAGGGGGACTGGAACCAGCCCCGGGCTCTGCCGACCCCAGCGCCGGAGCCTGTAGGTGAGGGGAGAGACCCGGGGAAGGGGCCGGGACCGGGCAGGAACGTGAATCTGCACCAACGGCCCCGCCTCGCCCCAGCTCTGCGCCCAGGCGGGGGTCTGCGAGTCGAGAGCTGCTGCTCTTCCTGACACCCCCCCCCCCCCGGCTCTGCCCCCCTGAGCGCCTGCAGGAGCCGAGCCAGGGACCGAGTCTCCCAGTCGGAGGGGGCAGGAGGGAGATGGGGGCAGAGACTGGCAGGGGCAGCAGACTCTGGAAGGTTTTTCCGCAGAAATGGAGCTGGGAGGGGGGATCAGGGTGTGAAATGGACTGAAGTCTCTTCTGAAACCTCCCCCTGACAGGCTGCAGAACAACATTCCGGTTTCACTCCGGATCATCCCGTCCTCCTGTGGGCCAGGGCAGGGAAATGGCTGGAGCGGAGCCGGCTCAGGTAGGGGGATTTCTCAGGGAGCTGCTGTGGGTTTGTCCCGCAGAGAGAGTGGCAGGAAATACACTTGGTAGGGCTAGGACAGGGAATTTTTATTTACAAGGGGATCTGAGGATCCCGGTTCATGCCTGTCACTGGGAAGCAGGAATCTCCCCTCTTGGGTGGAATGAGACCGGACCCTGTGACAAATGGGGACAGAACTGCCACATTTGGAGCAGCATCTTTGGGTGACTCTTTGTGGTTGTGAGCGTGTGTAGCAAGGAAGTTGTTTCTGATTTGGCCTCTCAATAATATGTTCATGCTGCTCCTTCCACCCCAGGCTTTCACCTCCCCAGGAGCTAGGCTGGTTTTGGTATCCACCTTGTACTGATGAGGAAACTGAAGGATGGGGATGTGCTGTAACTTGGCAGCCGTGTCCCCCGTTCTGCTCTAACCACTAGGTCACACCCCTGAATCCCACTTAGTCTCTCTGCACTGCTGATTCCCATCATGCGGATGGGATGAGGGCCATGCGTGTACCAAATCGGAAGGGCCGGCCGGTCAAGAGAAGGCTGGATTTGATCTTAAAGTGTCAGAAGCATTTTCCACAGCTGCAGCTCTCTGATCTGACTCCTTATATTGCAAAACAGTTGTCAGGAGCTGGGACTGGACGACAGGGGATGGATCACTCGATAGTTGCCTTGTTCTGCTCATTCCCTCTGAGGCATTGACACTGGTTGGGAGACAGGAGACTGGGCTAGACGGACCATTGGGCTGACCCAGGATGGCCGTTCTTATGTCCGGAGCAGCAAGAAAGAGGGAAATCTGGGTGTGATGACAGAGCGGGTGTGCGTGGAGCAGCCTGGAACGAGGGACCAGTTACGATGCAGATCTAACCTGGGGGGTTACGGGAACTGTCAGGATATAATGTATTGGGGAATGGAGCAGACACACCTGTCTGGCTCCCCTCTGACTGAGCTGGTGGGATTGCGGCTGAGGTAGCAAGGGCTGAATGGCGAATGCCTGTTGTTTCAGGGACCAGTGACCTTCAAGGAAGTGGCTTTGTATTTCACTGACCCCGGTCAGAGGGCCCTCTACAGGGACGCCATGCAGGAGAACTATGCGAATGGGACCTCACAGGGTAAGGGAGGGTGTGTTTTCCCGTCGTTTGTTCGACACTGTGTAGTCCCCGGGGGAACTCCAGCTCTGGGATCTGCCTAGGTCTCTGAGATTTCTGGGTGAGGCCAGAACCTCCATGCTGCCTCCCATGGGATGAGAGATTTAGAAATATAATGATCCTAAATCCTGTCTCCGCCTCCTGGGCGTTCAAAGGGGCAGCGGGGGATTTCCTCAAGCGATCCGTGAACGTAATCCAAAAATGTTCCCCCTCCAGCCAAATCCCAGAACGTTCTTGATCGTAAGTTCCCAGGACAGTTTAACCAACCAGGTCCTTTGCCTCTCTGCTGTCTCGTGAACAGGATCTCCACTTCCCAAACCCGATGCCATCTCCCGGCGACGACGAGAGGAAGAGCCGTGGGTGCCAGAGCTCCAAGGCCCTGGGGAAAGGGAGAACCCGAGAGGAGAGTGCCCAGGTGAGGAATCCATGAAACTGACACAGATGCCATTGGTGAGTGAAGGAGACAGCTGGGATTCCCACAAAGGCCCCATGAGCACCTCCAGTTTTGCCTCATTCCCCCCACCGCTACCCTGCCCCGATCAGGATTGTGCCAAGCACAATCTTCATGGCAGACGTCAGCTCTTGGCTTCCCACCCGTCCTGACCGACACCTGGCAGGACCTCCCTCCCCGCTGAGTGTTCAGCAGGATGCAGAGGTAGAATTGCTCCTCTTTCCTCGGGGAAAGGGCTCGACTCCTGATTTTTCCATCTCCCCAGCAGTTCTGTTGATTTATTTTCTCCCCTTTGCTGTTCCCCTCTCTGAAGTTTCCTTTCTCCCCAGCGCAGGGAATCGACTCCCGTCCAGATCATCCCACTCGCCGTGGGGAAATATTCAGGGCCCGCAAAGACTCCCTGCTGCGCAAGGGCCCGCGCCCCAGGGAGAGACTGAACACGTGCAAAGACTGCGGGAAGGGCTTCCGGCGGTGGTCCAACCTCCTGGCGCATCAGAGGACCCACGGGGGCAAGAGACCCCACCCCTGCGCCGACTGCGGCAAGACCTTCGGCGCCTTCTCCAACCTCCTGCGGCACCAGCGCGGGCATGCCGGCGAGAAGCCCTACAAATGCCCTGACTGCGGGAAAGGCTTCGGGCACAGCTCGGCCTTGGTCACCCACCGGCGGATCCACACCGGCGAGAAGCCCTACGCCTGCGGGGACTGCGGCAAGCACTTCAATGTGGTCTCCAACCTGGTGCGCCACCAGCGGAGCCACACGGGGGAAAAGCCCTACGTGTGCCCCGACTGCGGGCGCCGCTGCAGCCAGCGCTCCCACCTGGTCACCCACCGGCGGCTGCACACCGGGGAGCGCCCCTACGTCTGCCTGGAGTGCGGGAAGGGCTTCAACGTGAGCTCGGACCTCATCAAGCACCGGCGCATCCACACCGGCGAGCGGCCCTACGCCTGCGGCGACTGCGGGAAGAGCTTCAGCGGCAGCTCCAACCTGCTGACCCACCAGCGGCTGCACACAGGCGAGCGGCCCTACAAGTGCCCCGACTGCGGGAAGGGCTTCACCATCAGCTCCAAGCTGATCGCCCACCAGCGCACCCACACCGGCGAGCGGCCCTACAGCTGCACCGACTGCGGGAAGGGCTTCAGCGACCGGCCCCACCTGGCCCGGCACCAGAGCGCCTCCCGGAGGGAGAAGCGCTACAAGTGCTCCGACTGCGGGAAGGGCTTCACCACCAGCTCCTACCTCCTCACCCACCAGCGCAGCCACACGGGGGAGACCCCCTTCCTCTGCGGCGACTGCGGGAAGAGCTTCGCCGTGGTCTCCAACTTGGTGCGGCACCGGCGCATTCACACGGGAGAGAAGCCCTTCCGGTGCGGGGAGTGCGGGCGGCAGTACAGCCAGCGAGCCCACCTGACCACCCACCAGCGGGTGCACACCGGCGAGCGGCCCTACGTCTGCCTGGACTGTGGGAAGGGCTTCAACGTCAACTCCTCCCTCACCAAGCACCGCCGGACCCACACCGGAGAGAAGCCCTACGTCTGCCCCGACTGCGGGAAACGCTTCAGCCAGAGCTCCAATGTGATCACCCACCGCCGGCTGCATCACGGGGGCCTCGGTGCTGCAGCTAGGGCCAGCCAGCTGGACTGATCCCCCCACCGGCCTCTCAGGGGCCAGGACATGACAGCAGCTGACCCTGGGTCTTTGTGAGATGGGGTCTTTTGTTGCAACTGCTGCAGATCCAGCTGTCTGGAGACCCCGCGCCGCCTGCTGATCTGATGGGGAGGCTGGGGAGAGAGAGAGAGAGACAGACACACACCCTTCTCCTCCAGGGGAGGATCGAGTAAGAACCTCCCTTCCCCCATTTCCACCAGTGCTTCCATCACCCTGGAGTCAATGACCCCTCTGCTCCCCACAGCGCCTGCCGGTTCCATCCCCTGAGGTTGGGGGAGCAGAGATCTCCCTTTTCTCCAGGCACCTTGGTTTAGTTTCCTGGTTCTGTGCCGTGTCTGGGTCACTTCCTGTCCCACGCGAATAAAAAAGTTCCTTCCCTGAAACTTCCTTATCTTTTCTTGGGACACTGGTAGAGCTTGTCTGGAGCCCTGCATGCCTGGGAGGGGTGGGATTATGGAGCCCTGCATGCTGAGGAAGGGAGGGGGATTACAGAGCTCTCCTCTCGAATGCTGGGGAATTAGGGAGACATTCTCAGTGGGTGAAGATTATTCTACATTCCAAGGCGGGAAGGGACCATTGTGATCATCTAGTCTGACCTTCTGTGTACCACAGACCCTAGGCCTTCCCTGGAACGGGGCCTGTTGGAACCAGAGCCTGTCTCTCAAATCAAGATTGAATATTTTTTCTAAAGGTTTTCAGTGATGGAGACTCCGCCATCGCCCTCGGTAAGTTGTTCCGATGGTGACTCACTGTTAAAATCTGTGCTTATTTCCCATCTGAATTTGTCTAGCTTCAGTTTCCAGTCACCAGCATGTGGGAAGAGTTGTCCCTAGCGTATGGCCAATTGGGGCAAGAGCCCTGGGCCCCACACTTTGTGAGGTGGGTACCTGGCGGGGAGACGAGGCAGGAGGTGAGCAGGCAAGAGGGTCGAGGAGGCAAATGGGGAGGTGACCAGCAGGGAGGAGAGGTGAGGGAGGAACCCCCCTACCAACTTCTCCCTCCCCCCAGCACCATCTTCCCACCGCCGGGCCCCTCCAATCACTGTTTTCCCCCTCCCTCAGCATCTGCCACCAATCAGCTGTTTTGTGATGTCTGGTGCGCGGGGAGGAGCGAGAGCACAGTGTGCTCAGGGAAGTGGGCAGGGAAGAGGTGGAGGCGGGGCAGAGGTGGGAAGAAGCGGGGTAGGGGTGGGGCTGAGGGGAGAACCCCCAGGTAGATAGAAACTTGGCACCCATGTCCTGGGCCCTGGGCTCACCTAGGGACGCCTCTGATGGGGAAATGGGTTATGTGGGGAATTAGGAAGTTGCAGAAGAAGAAGAAAGACAGGTCTGGAATCTCTGCTGGGGTGCAGAGGTCCTGCTCTCCTGGAGGGGTTGGGGCAACACGAGCTGATAATAGTTCCTAGTTCTTCTGTAGGGCTATTCATCCAGCGATCTCCGAGCAGATGGAGGTGAATGCCATTGTCCCCCTGTTACAGATGGGGAATGAACTTGCCCGGGGTCACCTGGGAACCTGGGAACTATAGACAAGTCAGTCTGACTTTGATCCCTGGGAAGCTACTGGAGCAGGGATGGCCAAACTGTGGCTCGCAAGCCACAAACGGCTCTTTTACAGTCCAGGTGTGGCTCACAGAGCCCCCCCACCCCATTTTCTGCCTACCAGACTGTGGTGGGGAGGTGGGCCGGGGGAGAGAGCTTAGGGCTTCTGCCTGGTGGAGGGGCTGGAGCTTCTGCCAAAGATGACTGGTGGCTTCTGAAAACAGGGGTGGTGGTGGGGCACAATTTAAAGGTTTGGCCTCCCCAACAGCTTGAGTCACCCCGAGGCACTCACCCCCTCTTCCCCTCAGCGGTCCCTCCCTGCAGCTCCCAGGTGTTCGCTCTGTAATGGGAGGCAGCAGCAAACAGCTGGGAGCTGCAGGGAGGGGTCACTGCAGCAAAAGCAGGGGCTCCCCCTGCAGATCCCAGCTCTTTGCCACTGTCTCTCCCCACAGCCGCAGCTCCCAGCTTCAGCAGCTTCCATGCAGGGAGAGGCTCCAGCAGCACCATGCGACCGAGCGGGGCCAGCAAACCCTGGCAAAAATTGTGGGGGGATGTGACCCATGTGCCCCCCTTCCCAAGCATCACTTCAGGCTTCTGCCCCGTGGGAAGGGAGGTCTCAGGGCTTCTGACCCATAGGGCACGCTGGCCAGGGCTTGGAATTCCAGTAGGAGCAAGCCTTCAGCCCTGAGCCCCGGCAGGCTCTTCCCGTGGGGCTGAAGCCCCGAGCCCCGGCAGTCACATCCCAGCTCTTGAACTTCTGAAGATTGTCATAGGCAGCTTGGAGGGTCACTAAGTTTGGCCTCCCCTGTAATAGCACAATGTAGAACGTTCAGTTTTTGCAGATACCTGGCGGATAAAGGGGTCATCGCAAGGAGCCAGCGTGGATTTACTAAGAACAAATCCTGCCAAACCAGCTTGATTTCCTTCTTCGATAGAGTCACTGGTCTGGTGGAAGCGGGAATGTGGCGGACATAATTTACCTGGACTTCAGCGGGGTTTTTGATGCAGTCCCACATCGCCTTTTGATAAGCTGTAGAAATGTGGGCTTGGCAGAATTACCCTTAAGTGGATACGTAATTTGTTAAACAACCACAGACCCAGGGTAATTATTAATTGAATGATGTCAGATTGGAGGAAGGTCTTGAGTGGGGCTCCATAGGGATCTATTCTGTGTACAGTGTTGTTTAACATCTTCATTAATGACCTGGATGTAGGACTAGAGAGCGTCCTGATCGAATTTGCAGATGACCTATTTTGGAGAACAGAATAAATTGATAAATTTGAGACCTGGGCTCTAGAGAAACAAAATGAAATTCAAGAAAGGCAAATGTAAAGTGCTGCACTTATTGAAGAAAAACCAAAGGCACAAATACAGAATGGGGGTTAATTGGCTTGGCAGCAGCACTGCTGAAATAACCTGGGAGTTATGTTGGATCACAGCCTCGACGTCAATCAGCAATGTGATGCTATTGCAAGAAAAGCAAATGCATTAACAGAGGTCATGGAGGTCATAGTACCACTCTATTCAGCGCTGGTTAGGCCTCAACTGGAGTGCCTTGCCAAGTTTTGGTCACCAGTGTATAGAAAAGATGTGGAGAAATGGGAAAGAATTCAGAGGCAAGCGATGAAGATGACCAAAGGGACGGAATGCAGCCATCTGAGCGAAGGCAGAAGGAACTGGGTATGTTTAGTTTGGAAAAGAGGAGATTAAGGCGAGTGGTCTTCAAATACTTAAAAGGCTGTCATAAAGAAAGATGGAGAACAGTTATTCTCTCTTGCCACAGAGGGCAGGACAAGAGGCAATGGGCTCAAACTACAGCAAAGATTTAGATTAAATCTCAGGAAAAACATCCTAACTGTAAGAACAATAGACCAATGGAACAGATGCCTTGGGAGGTTGTGGAAGCTTCTTCCCTGGAGGTTTTCAAAAGGAGGCTGGGTAGCCATCTGTCTCGTATGGTTTATTTAGACAATCCCTGCATCTCGGCAGGGGGTTAGACTAGATGACCTTTCCGGTCACTTCTAATCCTATGGTTCTGTGATTCTGTTAACTGAACCCACTGGCCAGTGCCCTATCTGCTAGGCAATTAGCTTCCTTTATGATGCACCAGTTTTGCTTTATTCCTCAAAGGGTTAAATGCACCCCGGTGGAGGATCTCACCCCTGGTGGTATACTGCAGAACACTTCAGTGAACAAGCCTGGGATACCTGAAACATCTTCAGAATCACTTCTCCCCTCAAGCAGATAGCTCAGTGGTTTGAGCATTTGCTTGCTAAACTCATGGTTGTGAGTTCAATCCCTGAGGGGGCCATCTAGATATATAGAGCAAAAATCTATTGGATGATTTAATTGGGGATTGGTCCTGCTTTTAGATGATCCCTTGAGGTCCCTACCAACTCAGATACTCTATGATCATCTGTGACAGGGAAATTTAGAAGCAACTCTCTAAGGGCTTGTCTATGCAGGGGAGTTATTCCAAAATAAGCTAGGGTATGAATGTAAAGCACAAGAACTATTCTACAATAATTTGCTGTTCAAAGGCTCTTATACCCTATCAAGAGTGATTTTTTTGTTGTTTAGCCTCATCTACTTCTAAAATCATTCAGCAATAGCTGTTCCGGTCTCTTTCCCTATGTAGACAAGCCTTTGGTCAACCACGGATATCTGGGGAAACTGGATTTTAAATTGTCCCCTGTGATTATTCAGGCCAGAAGTGGGTCTTTACTTGCTGTCATAAGTATGAAGTGCCTTAGACTTACTGTTTTATCTGTAAGGGGTTAACCTGAACAGGAGAGGGGATGACGTCAAAGCTAGCATTCCTAAAGACAAAGAAGCTAGTTTCACTTCTTCCCGAGCTATCGGTCTCTCCATCTTCTCTCCAGCTTTGGAGAATTGAATCACCTTCCTATTCATCTTTGAATAAGTTTCTAAGTCAGCTTAGCCATAAGTAAGTAAAGTTGTTGATTGTATAAGCTTGTAATTGATCTATGGTGTCTCTAACCTCATCAGGGAGAGAAATCTCAAGGGAGGGGTTAAGGCTAGAAAACTGAATATCTGTGAAGTCTGAATAGGTTGTATGCTTTTTTCTCTTTTCTTTATTAAACTGTTTTTGTTATAAGAAGGGGTCTGGTTATTTCCCTTGAAGTTGTCCTAGCTTTGGATCAAAACCAGCTCATGGCTAGTGAGGGTCTGTGTGCTTGAATCTCTTCTAGGTAATAAGGAGGAGAGAGGTGGAGCGGAGTCTGTGTTCTTTATCTCTCCCAAGTGGCAAGGAGGGAGGGGGTGTTACTCTCGGGGGGTTTAATGTGCCCCACTCCATGGTTTTGGAATAATCACATTAATGGTGGCAGCGGGTTCCAAGCCCCAACTGGAGAAGTTTGGGTTTTGGGGGAAAAGATTTAACCTAAGCTGGTAGATAAGCTTGGGGGTTGATTGTCTTGCATGAGAGATCCTCACATCTTTACCCTAGAGTTTAGTGTGGGGGGAGAAATATCTCTCACACTTGCCCAATCAGGCACAGAAATAAGGCCATGTGACTTATCCGATCCCTGCAGCTGGGTGCTTCAGAGAGTAAGTGCTCATCCTTAAACCAGAGAGCAAACAGTATTTGACTAGAGATTCGCCAGATAAATTGGAGGTGAGAATCACCTTATTGCAGATAGCAGGGGTGTGAGGTGGGGCAGAGATCTGTGTTGTATGTGGATGGCTTGGAATATGAGATCAGTGTTCATTGGGCAGTGTCTGACTAGGAGGGGTTAATAGTGTGATATCGGTATGGGGCAGAGACCAAAGGCATGAGGCCCTTCTGAAAGGAGGCACAGCCCTCTCCAGTTGTCTCAGCTCTGTCGGGTTACAGACCCATAGAGCATCTGTGGTCCTTCTACAATGGGGCTATGCACCCTGGGAGAGCAGCAGCAGAGCTGTCCCTGCAGAGGGACAGGGTCTGTTTAACTAGGGTCAGGGCCGCAGGGAGATTGTGTGGGAGCTCAGGAGTGTAGCTCAAAGCTTTCAGGTTTGGGTGGATCCAAGCTGACCCCTAATTAAGCACCAAAATAAGACTGGTCAGGGAGGCCCCAAGTTCCCTATGGCAAAGAATCCCTCACCCTAAGCTGTGAGTGGGCAGAGTGCCCAGGGGAGACAAAAGCCAGGAGATGGGACCTGCCAATGACTTTGTAAAATGAGACCTCGCCATAGTCCAGAAAAATCCACATCCGGCTGGGCCTGACACTCACTGGGAGGGGGGAAAAGCTTCGTATTCATCTCCTTATCAGCTTTACCAGTCTCCATGCTTATAGGGCAGTTCATCCCTCTGCTTCCTGCCCATGGATTCCCTACCCTGTCCCAGTTCTCATTCAGTCTCATCTCCCACCTCCAACTCTCCGAGATGCCTTCCGCCCGCCCATGAATCCCACAGCACCTGGCACTTCAGGACACATCTCAAATCTCTCAGGATTGCTGGGCAGATCCTGGCGCGTGTCTCCCATCGCTTACTCACACCAGAGGGGCCGCCGGTGGTGCGGCTAGTCCCTCCCCCCGGGGGAGCAGCCGGTGGTGGAGCAGGGAAGGGGGGGATCTAGTGCAGTGACTCTCAAACTTTTTTTTACTGGTGACCCCTTTCACAAAGCGAGCCTCTGAGTGTGACCCCCTCTCCTTATGAATTAAAAACACTTTTAAATATATTTAACACCATTATAAATACTGGGGGCAAAGCGGGATTTGGGGTGGCGGTTGACAGCGACCCCCCAAATAATCACCCGCCTGAGCTGGTTTCAGTTCCAGCTGGTTTGGGGAGGGGAAATGTAGCCCAAAGGTCTGTTTTTGCTCTGCTGAGACTCCTCTCCAGAATCAAGGATCAGCACTCATTCCTCCTGGGGGGGAGGGGTATCATTTGCAGCCCTTTCATGTGGAGGAACAGCTCCCCCCAATGCGGTTTCCTGCATCTTCATCGCTGGTGCAGCGAGTTAGCCGTTCTCAGCTGTCCCGGCTTTTCAGTGCAACCCCCTACATGCAGCCAGCTCCCCGGTGACACCCCCTAACCCTCCAGCTTCATCTCCCCCCTTCCCCCCCCCACACACCAGAATATTCCACACACCCCAGTTACAAACAGCGCCCCCAACAACCAGCTCCCAACCTGCCCCAGTGACACCCCCAACCCTCCAGCTCCCCACACACCCCAGTGATAAGCACCCTCCTCGCACCTCCAACACTTCTGAACACGCCCTCCCAGCACCCGAGCACCCTCCAGCTCCGCACAAACCCCTTGGAGATCCGCTGCCCCCCGGGGGTCCCTCCCGTGCTCCCCCAGGGCTGCAGCAGGTTCCGGGGGATGGGCTTCTGGTCTCGCGGGTAGCGCTGGGGTCCGGAGAGTGGCGCCCTGCCCCGGCTGTGGGGCAGCCGAAAGTTTAGCCAGGAACATTGGGGGGGTCTCCTTGCCGGGACTGGTGGGACTGGTTGGTGCCTGGGGCCCCTACAACGTGAGTGTGGATCCAGCTGTAGTGAAAACCAAACCAAACCCCTCCAGGCTGAGAAGATCTGGGGGGATGGGCGGGGAGTCGGACACCTGGGTTGTATTCCTGGCTGCGTGAGCAAGGCTGGTTCCAGCCCGAGAAAGTCCCTGTGAGTGTTGCCACCCGAGTTGGTATTGAAGGGCACAGGAAGGGGCTAAGCCAGATGATGCTGGGAGGGGAAGGGAGGGGGCAGGAGCTGCTGGGGCGGGGGAGGAAGAGGAAGCAGAGCCCAGGTCTCCCCAGTGTGGGAGTCAGTGCTAAAGCCTCATGGAAGATGCTGCTGCCTCCCTTGTGGGCTCGGAGCCCGGACTGAGCCGCTGCTGCAGCGGGCGCTGTGCATGGGAAGACCGCCATTAACCCCGCTCTGTGCCCAGCCCTGGTGGAGACTTTCTCCGGGGGCTGGAACCAGCCCTGGGGCAGCCTGCAGGTGAGGGGAGAGACCCGGGGGAAAGGGCTGGGGCCGGGCAGGAAAGAGACTTTGCACCACCTCAGATCTGGCACTCCCAGTGTCTTGTTATTTTGTGCTTTTCTTAAAGCCCCAGCTCCTCTAGTCCGGTGGTTCTCAAACCCGGGGTCCAGGTAGTCCTCGGGGTGTGCCCAGGTCTTCCAGGGGGACATCAACTCACCCAGGTAGTTGCCTAGTTTTACAATTGGCTACATAAAAAGCCTAAAGGGACAGTCTTGTAGCACCTTATAGACTCACAGATCTTAGGGATCATGAGCTCTCGTGGGCTAAGGCCCATTTCATCAGATGTGGATCTTAGCCCATGAAAGTTCATGATCCCTAAGATCTGTGAGTCTATAAGGTGCTACAGGACTTTGTCGCTTTTGCAGACAACTTTTGCAGACTAACACGGCTACCCCTGATAATAAAAAGCCCAGTGAAGTCCGGACAGGCTAACCTTTCATACAGACAGAATGAGAAAAGAAGCAATTGGTCAGTACTAGTGTGGGGTGACACTTGTGTTTGTATGTCTGATTTTGTGAGCACGTCGTTTTTAGTGAGGTGAAATCTGGGGGTTTGCAAGACAACCGGCCTCCTGATAGGGGCACGGGCGTCTGGAAAGGTTGAGAGCCAATGGTCCATTTCAGTGTTTCTTCAGCTTTTTGATACCAGAGACTGATCTGCTGCCTTTCGGAACTGTGTCCGGGAGATCTCAGGGCAGACACTGTCCTTCTAGACCAGGCATTAGGGTGAGACTCTCAGCTGGCTTTAAAACTCAGTTTCTAGCCTTCATGGTTGCACAGAAAAGTTTGATGACTTGAGTAAAACCCCAAAGCCCGAATGCACACAAACAGAATCTGCACATTATTTATTTATTTTTATTTTTGGCCAATGTCATGATTTCGGGAGGTCTGGCTCACAATTTTTGGGTTGTCTGCACTGAGAGCCAAACTGCAGGAGAGAGACGCTTCAGGGGGACCATGAATAGGCCTCAGTGGGGTTGTCAGGGAGGGGGTGAAAAATCAGACCGAGATGCAGGGAAAAGAAGATGGGGGAGGGGAGGAGAGACAACTTGAAATGTGGCAGATTTCGCCATCTCTGCACAGTTAGGACAGTAACAGGGAGTGGTGAGAGAAGATTAACACATCTGACCCCATTGCTGTCCTGTTCTCTCCCCCTCCCTGGAGCCGGCTACTGCTTCCAGAGATAAGTGGGGCCCTACCAAATTCATGGTTCATTCTGGTCAATTTCATGGTCAGAGGATTTTTTAAAATGGTAAATCTCATGATACCCGCTATATCAATCTGAAATGTTAGCGTTGTAATTGTAGAGGTCCTGACCCAAAAAGGAGTTGTGGGGAGGTCACAGGGTTATTGGAAGGCAGGTTGCGGTGCTGCTACCCTTCTGTGCTGCTGCTCCTGGAGCCCTGCCTTCAGAGCTGGAGGCCCGCCCAATAGCTGCCCCTCTCCAGCCGCCCAGTTCTGAAGGCAGTACAGAAATAAGGGTGGCAATACCCACCCCAAAATAACCTTGAGGACCCCACTGCAACTCCCTTTTTGATCAGGACCTCCAATTTGAGAAACATCGGTGTCCTCACCCTATGAAATCTGGGTAAAAGCACACAAAAGACCAGATTTCACGGTCCGTGACACGTTTTTCATGGCTGTGAATTTGGTAGGGGCCTAGTGCTAAGCAATGGGGTTCCCATAGGGTTAAATAAAATATAAGGAGATATACCTATTTCATAGAGCTGGAAGTACCTTGAAAGGTCATGGAGTCCCAGTCCCCTGCCTACATTAGTAGGACTAAGTACTGTTCCCTAACAATTTTTTTGCCCCAGATTCCTAAATAGCCCCCTCAAGGATTGAACTTACAACACTGGGTTTAGCAGGCCACTGCTCAAACCACTGAGCTATGCCTGCTCCCTATTCCACAGGAATGGGTAAACGTCCCCTATATGAAAACACTGACAGGGCTCGTGTGAATGGAACTCTTTAATCCCTGGTTTTCAGAGGTTTACACAGAGTTGATTCAATGATCTGGAAGCACCCAAGATGGGTCAGTCACCTTATCTCTGTGTTAACGTTTCTTTGGGGGCAGTGAAATTCGCCTTTGCTATGCGGAGGGTCTAAAAATGTCTCAGTGGGTTTAGTCTCATTGGGAGAGTCCGGGTCTGGGCTGTAACAAAGTGACCAAGTGATTTCCCAGCCAGACAGAGTCTCTCTGCAGGGAAAGAGCCTGTTGAGAATTGGGGTGTGAAATGGACTAAAATTCCTTCTGAAACCACACCAGGAGCTACCCAGCAGAGAGGCCCAGTGAAGCTGTCCTATCCCCTCACATCCAGCAGCTAGCAATGGGAGTGTATTGGGTGTATCACAGCACCTGCTTGTGGATCCAGGTTAGGACAAAGTGGGGCACACAGGGCTGCTGGGGGATCACAAACTGGGGTTTGGAATGGCTACTGGGGGGACAGACTGAAGCATGGATTTAGGAGTTAGTGGGGTGACAGTGTTGAGCTTTGGGATGAGGGCTACAGAGACCCGTAGGGATGAGTGGTGCAGGGATAGGGGAAGACTTGCCTGACTGAATGGGAGAGGCTTGGGGTCAGCCAGGATCTGAATGGGGGAGTCTTCCCAACACCCTAAGAATCCCCCCCCCCCCCCGGAAAAAAAGAATCTTTTTTTTTTTTTTTTTTGGATCTGTGTCATTACAGACATACTTGCTGACAGATATTTTGAAATAAATTACCAAAATAATTGTAACTGGCATGATTATATGGTGTTATTTTGTCAAATAAAATATGCAGAATTTTCAAATATTTGTGTGCAGAATTTTTAATTTTTTGGTGCAGAATTTTTAATTTTTGGCACAGAATTCCCCCAGGAGTATTGATTGTTAGATGCTGTAGTGTCTGTGATGTGCCTGATTTGGCTTCTGCTCAGGGCCTTTCCTGGTCTCTTAGGCTGTAGGGGATTGGGCCCCGTAGTCCCCTGGTCTGAGAGAGACTTTCAGTCTTTCTATACCTTTTCCCATGGGGAATCTGAAACATAATGGAGACCCCATAATTTACACGGGGGCAGAAGCTTTGTCTTCACCCGTCTGTATTCCCTCTCTCACACAGAACCCCAATTCCCATCCCTTTCTGGGACTAGCTCCATCTGTGGGGTAGGCCCTGGCCTCTGCAGATTTAGAAACAGGCAGGGACTTAATGTCAGACCTGGGTCTGAGTTAGGAAGTCCCTCAGAAACTCCTATTGTGGTGCAATATCTCTTCACACATGGGGAGGGGAGGTCAGTGACCACGTTGCCCTACATTCATAGTTCACACACCCCTAGCACAGCATGGAGGCTGGTTAAAATCAGGGAATGTTCTTTGTGAGTGATAGTCTACACATAGATAGTGCATCCTGATCTTGCCTGGTTTCACTCCCTGGGCAGGATTTCTCCTTCCTAAACCTGACGTGATCATGCGGCTGGAAAGAGGGGCAGAGCGGCGGGTCCCAGATCTCCAAGGCTCTGCGGAGAGGGAGATGTCGAGAGGTACCTGCACAGGTGGGGAACCAGCGAAATGGACGTAGGGAACCATCAGCGGAGATTGGCTCAAAGACCTCGTGAGCTCTCCTAGTTCTGTCCCACCATCTCTGACGCCCAGCAGGTGTCATACCCTCATGGCAGGTCACTCATGGCTTCCCACAGATCCCAACTGACCTCTGGCAATAACTGACCTCTCTTCTTAGTGTCTAAATGGGATGTGGAGGCAGAATCGGGTCCCTTTTTTTCTCAACCACTCCAGTGATTACTGTGTTTCATGGCCACTGCGCTCCTGATTTGCTATTCCCTTTTCTCCCCCGGGCAGGGAAGGACTCATGTCTGGATTCTCTATCCCAGCAGGTGATGGGACGGTGAGTGAGAACCAGGAGAGAAATCCTCAGCAGAATGGCGCTGAGCAAGCGGAAACACATAGGACGCTACCAGGAAGAGCTGAAGGACATGTCTCCCATGACCCCGAGCGGGGAGAAGGCTGTGGGACTCAGCACAGGCCAAAGAGGCAGCAGGAAAATCATCCATCGGAGAAAGGTGGCAAATCCAACAATGGTTTGGAAGTTTGCGAGGGCCTCAAGGAAACCTCAGCCCAGCCGAGAAACCCCAAGGGGGAGAGAAGACATAGGTGTATGGAGTGCAGGAAGAGCTTCAAACGGAGCTCCAACCTTAACACCCATTGGAGGATCCACACTGGGGAGAGGCCCTACAAATGCTTCGACTGCGGGGAAAGCTTCAACATGAGCTCTAACCTCATCGCACACCGGAGACTCCACACAGGGGAGAAACCTTATACGTGCCCCGACTGTGGGAAAAACTTCATTGTGAGCTCGCAGCTCACCATACACCATAGGATCCACACGGGAGAGCGACCCTATCAGTGTCCCGAATGCGGGAAAAGCTACATCCAGAGTTCAGCCCTGGCTAAGCATCGGAGAACCCACAAGGCAGAAAAACCCTACAAGTGCCCCGAATGCGCAAAAAGCTTCACTGTGAGTGCTGCCCTCATTAGGCACCAGAGCCTGCACACAGGATAGCGATCCTTTACATGCCCCGCGTGCGGAAAAATGTTCGGTGTAAACTCGGACCTTATCCGACACCAGAGACTGCACACAGGAGAGAGGCCTTATACGTGCCTGGACTGTGGGAGAAGCTACACCCAAAGCTCAGCTCTGATTAGGCATCAGAGAATCCATACAGGAGAAAAGCCTTATACATGCCCCAGTTGCGGGAAGAGCTTCAGCCAAAGGTCAAATCTGATTAAACACCAGAGAATCCACACGGGAGAAAAACCGTATAGATGCAGCGAGTGTGGGAAATGTTTTAGCACCAGCTCAAATCTCAGAATACATCAGAGACTCCACACTAGAGGCTATTCGGGTTGACCAAACCAGATAACATACATTTGTCAATTACCATCTTAGGTGTCACATGTGTTGATCTCGTGTTTAACCAGGCAAAACCAACCCAAATCATCAGGCACAATCCCCATGAGCCAATCTCTGCAGCCTCTTCTGCCAGCCTCTACAGTTATGGGCATGGCCTATATACTCTGAACTCAATGCCACCCCTGTGAAAACTGAGAGCTTCACTGCCTGCCAGGGATTTAGGTGGCACATCTCTGCATTCTCAGCCCCATCCCCGCACACTGGTGGGCATACACCCAGCTACCCCTGTGTAAACTGTGGGTTAGGCTCTATCTCCATTATGTAGCCAAGTATCACCCTCAAAAGAGTCTTGAAGATACCAATGTGAGCCGCCACACAAATATGTTCCCTGCTGAGACTGAGGGTTCTTCCTCCTCCCTTAGTCTCTTAGGTCCTCCTCCAGCTCTCTTCTTCTTGTGCAAACCCAGTGTAGTGTAAAGGGTAGTGTCCCTTTAAATTCTATTTGAGGGCCTTTGCTGTCCCTCACTGTCTTCTTTGAGACCAGAGCAGTGGTATAGGTATGTATCTAGGTCTTGCACGTTGAATATATGTACAAAACACAGCTGTTTGGATCCACTGTGCTTTTGTAGTTTCTTCACGTTGCGTATGTTGCGTAAAGAACAAAAGACACAACAGTTGTTGAAAGGCTGGGATCCTAATCCAGGAATAGAGTGAAATAGATAGTGCATGCATTTAAAAACAGCCATAGTGAGTCAGACCAAGAGTTTGTCTAGCCCAGCGTCCTGTCTTCCCACAGTGGCCAATGCCAAGTGCTTCAGGGAATGAACAGAACATGCAAGCACCAAGTGATCCATCCCCTGTTGCCCACTCCCACATCCCTGCCCATCCTAGCTATTAGCCATTAATGGCCTATCTTCCAAGAACATACCCAGTTCTTTTTTGAACCTGTTATAGTCTTGGTCTTCACAACATCCTCTGGCAAAGAGTTCCACAGCTTGACCATGTTGTGTGAAAAAAAAACCCATCTTCCTTTTGTTTGTTTTTAAACCTGCTGCCTAGTAATTTCATTTGGTGACCCCTAGTTCTTGTGCAGCACTGACCAAGGACAGAAACGGTGGGAGGAGGTGACTCTGGGTTGCTGGACTTAAGACCCAGAGGGGGGAAGGACACTACCAAACTTCCTTGGGGGTGGGTTTTTTTTTGCTCATGGTTTGTGTTACAAATTCTGTTTGTGGTGGTTCCCCAACATAATGCCGCATTGTTTCTCTCTGTTATTAAAAGGCTTTTGCTACACTCAGACTCTGTGCTCGCGAGAGGGGAAGTATTGCCTCTTAGAGGCGCCCAGAAAGGTAGTATAGGGTTGTCCCAGGTCACTGGGTGGGGGCTTGAGACGGTTTTGCATGGTGCTATTGGAATGGAACCCCTGGATACTGAAGCCGGCCCTTGTTGCTGCCAACTCTGATGGGCAGAAGGGTTACACCAGTCATGATTTTATAGCTCTCTATCATATCCCCCATTAGTCATCTCTTATTAATCTCTCCTCATTGGAAGATCTTCCATACCCCTAATCATTTTTATTGCCCTTCTCTGAACCTTTTCCAATTCCAATATATCTTTTTTGAGATGGAGCGACCACATATGCACGCAGTATTCAAGATTTATACAGAGGCAATATGATATTTTCTGTCTTATTA
The DNA here is from genome assembly GCA_032164245.1 of Sternotherus odoratus. Classification (NCBI taxonomy): domain Eukaryota; kingdom Metazoa; phylum Chordata; order Testudines; family Kinosternidae; genus Sternotherus; species Sternotherus odoratus. The sequence continues at coordinate 10,544,314 of JAVMKO010000012.1, forward strand.
TCTATTCCTTTCCTGATAATTTCCAATATTCCATCAGCCTTTTTGACTGCTGCTGCACATTGAGTGGATGTTTTCAGAGGAAACTTGCTGGGACTATTAGTTAACTGCTCATTTAGAGATATCTTTAAAGTAAAAAATGTGTGGCTGTTGGGGGAAATGGATTTGTCTGTTAGCTCAGTAGAAAACTTGTCCACCCCTCTTGAGAGACTGGAACAATCTAGAATTTCTAACAACATAACTGATGAAAGAAAGGTGACGCATGTTAAACCCACCAAAAAAAATTTTTTTTTTTTTTTTTTGCTGAGATGATGGAAATTCTATACACATCTAGGTCATCTGGCCAGGCCTACCAAGGCAAATCCTTGCTCAGAGTTTTGTGTAGTGGCCAGGGATTGATACATAGAGTAAAAGATGGGTTATCTGGCACTTTATCAACTGCAACCCTCTATTAACAGGAATTTCTGGTCTCTCCCAATACAAATCTTCAGTCTAGTAACTGGGACTAGTATACTGCCCAGGAGGTTATGCAATTTCACATTCTGCACTCTGCTTTTATGCAAAAGAGGCAGAAGACAAGTCAGCCAGCTGATAGGAATTTATTCAAAAAAGCAGCTTCCAGGGTGTGTCATAGGGTCAGTACAGATTCAGCCCAATGTCCTAACACCTTCTACATCTACAGTGATAATTGATGTTGATAATGTTGACCCTGAGACACTGCAAAATCCTGAAGTGCCATCTGAATCATCAAAAACAGATTAAATTATGTTCAGTAGATCTTTAGTGTTCAGTGTATTTTTAGTGATCTGGGTGTATGCATTGCTCTGCCCTTTGTAATATGTGGTGTCATAGGATAACCTGCTGTATAGAAAACTTTCCCTGTATATACCTAAGTGCTTCAAGAAAGCAATCACTCTTCAGAGGAGTACTGCTACTGGATTGGTGAGTACCTGTCTACTATTTTATACTTTATTCTTTTTATTGTATTTTAATTCTTTAAAAATTGATATTCCATTGGTAAGTATAACTCTTAGTTAACCAGAATTTTTGGTTAAGCGGTACCCCCATTCCCCCAACTTTCTGGATAACAAAGCTTTTACTAAATAAGACGAGGAAGACTTTGTAGCACCTTAGACTAACCAGTTTATTTCAGCATAAGCTTTCGTGGGCTATAGCCCACTTCATCGGATGCATAGAATGGAACAGAAGTAAGATGCATTTATACACACAGAAAGCAAAAAGATTATACATAGCCCACGAAAGCTTATGCTGAAATAAACTGGTTAGTCTCTAAGGTGCTACAAAGTCTTCCTCGTCTTATTTACGGATACAGACTATCACGGCTGCTAATCATTTACAGTTTTTACTGTAAATTGCAAAACAATGCCGACCTTGTAAGCAAAACAACACATGCCTGCATCCTTGGAAATAGTCCACTACCATGTGACAGTGAATCCACAGGGACTAGGTTGGCCTACTTGGGATGTATGTTTTTGATAGCAATCGATGCCTATTCTAAATGTCTGGAAATATTCTTTTTTAATTCAGTTTGTTCAGCTCACATGGTAGAAATTTTAAGACGGTTATAGTTGTCGTGGACAGAAGCTCCAGAGCAGATGACAATAGAACCAATTAAAGAACATAAGAATAGCCATACTGGGTCAGACCAAAGGTCCATCCAGCCCAGTATCCTGTCCTCTGACAGTGGCCAGTGCCAGATGCTTCAGAGGGAAATGAACACAATAGGCAATCATCAAGTGATCCATCCCCTGTCGCCTATTCCCAACTTCTTGCAAACAGCGGCTAGGGACACCATCCTGGCTAATAGCCATTGATGGATCTATCCTCCATGAATTTATCTAGTTCTTTTTTGAACCCTGTTATAGTCTTGGTCTTCACAACATCCTCTGGCAAGGAGTTCCACAAGTTGACTGTGCGTTGTGTGAAAAAATACTTCCTTTTGTTTGGTTTAAACCTGCTGCCTATTAATTTCATTTGGTGACCCCTAGTTTTTGTGTTATGAAAAGGAGTAAATAACACTTCCTTATTTACTTTCTCCACACCCTGTCATGATTTTATAAACCTCTATCAGATCCCCCCTTCGTCAACTCGTTTCCTAGCTGAAAAGTCCCAGTCTTATTAATCTCTCCTCATACGGCAGCTATTTCATACTCCTAATTCATATCTAAAGAGTTTAAAGTGTATGTCAGATAAGTAGTATCAAACATCACATCAGCTCTTCACCTTCTTATCACACAGGGATTATTGGAATGGTTTATCTAGCCATTCAAGCAAGTGATTTGGGCTACGCCTCTGGATAAAGGTAACTTACAACACAAACCTCTGAATTTTCCCTTGGTCTATAAACGTGCAATAGGTACTGCAACAAATCAGACATGAGTGATGTTGCTTATGTGACATCATTTAATATCTGTACAGGACTTGTTAAAGCCCGAGGGACATTTATAGGATACCGTCTGATCAACTGGGCACAAAAAGTCATCCTGAATTGCGCAGTTTTCATGCGTGAAAAAGTGTCTTAATAAGAGACTCCAGAGATAATTTATGGAAGCCTGGAGTGATGATGTCACTGAACTGACTAGATGTGGCACCAAACATGTCATGGAGAAGATATCAGCACCAGGTTTTTAGCACACGTTCCCCAGGATGTCCTACCCCAGGGATGTGAAGAGTAACAAGAAGGGTTTTGACAGGTATATTAGCAACAAGAAGAAAGTCAGGGAGTGTGGGCCCCTTACTGAATGGGGGAGGCAACCTAGTATATGAGATCCGCTCTTCCCCCATGTCACAACAGGCAGGAGACTCTTTTGTGGCTTCCAACAGTGTCCTTTATTCCCAGTGCAAACCCCACCACCAATATACAGTTCTATACAATTTAGCTGAGGCCCAGCCCTCAGCCTGGCTGGCCTCAGGAAACAGTCAGCTCTTGTAGGCTCCTAGCCTCAGCTCTACTTCCTCGCTCTTTGTCTCTGCACCTCTCTCTATCTCCTTCTCTCTCTACCACCACCACCACACTGGGCTTCCTCCCTGGCAGGCTTTTATCCCTTGAGGAGGCTGCCAGGTGGGACCCATTAAGCCCTCTGCAGCTCAGGGCTACACCCAGGTGGCTAATTAGCCTTCCCCATCAGGGAAGGCTTCCAGAGGCTTTTTTCCCTTAAAGGGCCAGCAGCTCAGGCCCGCCCTGCCACACTAGTGACAGATGATATGGAAAAAGCTAAACTACTCAATGCTTTTTTTGCCTCGGTCTTCACAGACAAGGTCAGTTCCCAGACTGCTGCACTGGGCAATACAGTATGGGGAGTAGTTGAGCAGACCTTTGTAGCGAAAGAATAGGCTATGGACCACTTCGAAAAGCTGGACATGCACAAATCCATGTGACCAGATCTAATGCATCCAAGGGTGCTGAGAGAGTTGGCTGATGTGATTGCAGAACCACTGGCCATTATCTTCGAAAATTTGTGGTGGTTGGGGGAGATCCCGGATGACTGGAAAAAGGCAGATATAGAGCCTATCTTTAAAAAAGGAAAGAGAAAATCCAAGGAACTACAGACCAGTCAGCCTCAATTCAGTCCCCTGCAAAATCATGGAGCAGATCCTTGAGGAATCCATTTTGAAGCACTTGGAGGAGAGGAAGGTGAGGGGAACAGTCAACATGGATTCACCAAGGGCAAGTCATGCCTGACCAACCTGATTGCCTTCTATGATGAGATGACTGGCTCTGGATATGGGGAAAGTGGTGGCTGAGATATATCTTGACTTAAGCAAAGCTTTTGATACCATCTCCCACAGTATTCTTGCCAGCAAGTTAAAGAAGTATGGATTGGATGAATGGATTATAAGGTGGATAGAAAGCTGGCTAGATTGTCGGGCTCAAAGGGTAGTGATCAACGGCTCAATGTCAATGGCAGCCGGTATCAAGCAGAGAGCCCCAGGGGTTGGTCCTGGGACTGGTTTTGTTCAACATTTTTGTTAATGATCTGGATGATGGGATGAACAACTCTCAACAAGTTCGCAGATGCTAAGTTGGAGAGAGAGGTAGATCTGCTGGAGGGTAGGGATAGGGTCTAGAATGACTTAGTCAAATTAGAGGATTGGGCCAAAATAAATCTGATGAGTTTCAACAAGGACAAGAGTCCTTCACTTAGGAAGGAAGAATCCCATGCACTGCTACAGGCTTGGGACTGACTGGCTAAGCAGCAGTTCTGCAGAAAAGGACCTGGGGATTACAGTGGATGAGAAGCTGGATAGGAGTCAGCAGTATACCCTTGTTGCCAAGAAGACCAATGACATATAGTAGGAGCATTGCCAGAAGTGATTATTCTATTTGGCACTGGTGAATGGGAGTGTTGTGTCCAGTTTTGGTCCCCACACTACAGAAAGGATGTGAACAAATTGGAGAGAGTCCAGCAGAGGGCAATGAAAATGATTAGGGGGCTAGTGCCAAAATGAATTTCTTCTCTAGTTTATTATCTATGCCATGTTTTAGAAGAATGTTTGAGGAGAAACTCAACTACTTTAGACTTCATAACTTTTTGATGAGAAATGAGATATACAAATTAAGACTGCATATACTTGATTGAGTATAATTTTCCAAATGGTAATATAATTAAAATTAAAACGTGTGTGGACGTTTGAGGGTGATTGGTCTGATGTTGTAAGGACAATGATATTAGGCAAATATTCTCCATCAATTTTATTTACCCATTAAAGTTATTAGTTCTTGTATTAAGGCTCCAAACCTGATATAGGAAAGTAAATGAAAAATAACACACATTGGAAAATATAATCCCACCTATACAAACAAAATGATGTGGTCCAAATTACCTGTTACTATTCAAGAAAGAGATCTTGGGAGTCATTGTGGATAGGGCTCTGAAAACATCTGCTCAGTATATAGCAGCAGTCAAAAAAGCGAACAGAATGTTAGGAACCACTAGGAAAGAGGTAGATAAGACAGAGAATATCATAATGCCTCTCTATATATGATATTCTCTGTCTTGTTATCTGCCTTTTTTCTAGCGGTTCCTAACATTGTTCGCTTTTTTTTTTTTTTGTCTGTTCGCTTTTTTGACTGCTGCTATATACTGAGCAGATGTTTTCAGAGACCTATCCACAAAAAAAGTGAACACAATGTTAGGAACCGCTAGGAAAGAGGTAGATAACAAGACAGAGAATATCATAATGCCTCTCTATATATTTGCTCTATGCAGTGGAAATGTGGAGGACCAACAAGAAGATAGAAAGTCGACTCCGGGGTTTTGAAGGAAGGTGTCTTAGGTGCATCCTTAACATACACTGGCCGCAACGTGTCACCAATAGAGAAGTGAGCCGACTAACAGGCATTAACAACATAGTGGATGAGGTGAAACAACGAAGATGGAGATGGTTGGGGCACGTGTTGAGAATGGATACTACCAGACATCCTCACACTGCTCTTAGGTGGACACCACAGGGAAAAAGAAGGAGAGGCAGACCGCTGGGAACGTGGCGAAGAACTATCGAAGGTGAAATGAAAAATATGGGAAAGACCTACTGGCTAGCCCAAGATAGAGTTGAATGGAGAAGAATGGTTGACGCCTTATGCGCCACGAGGAGCGAAGAGGATTAACTAACTAACTAACTCTCTATATATCCATTGTACACCCACATCTTGAATATTTCATGCAGATCTGGTTGCCCCATCTCGAAAAAGATATATTGGAATTGGAAAAGGTACAGAGAAGGACAACAAAATTGATAATAGGCATGGAATGGCTTCTGTATGAGGAGAGATTTAAAAACACTGGGACTGTTCAGCTTGGAAAAGAGATGAGTAAGGAGGGATATGAGAGAGGTCTATAAAATGTTGACCAGTGTGGATAAAGTAAATAAGGAAATATTTACTCCTCATAATACAAGAACTAGGGGTCAATAAATGTAATTAATAGGCAGCAGGTTTAAAACAAATAAAAGGAAGTATTTCTTCACACAACACACAGTCAGGATGTGGGACTTGTTGCCAGGAGATATTGTGAAGGCCAAAAACTATAATAGGGTCGAAAAAATACCTAGATAAATTCATGGAGGATAGGTCCATCAATGGTTATTAGCCAGGATGGGCAGGGTTGGTGTCCCCAGCTTGTTTGCCAGAAGTTGGGAGTGGACAACTGGGGATGGATCACTTGCAGATTGTCTGTACTCTTCATTCCCTCTGGGGCATTGGCCACTGTCGGAAGACAGGATACTGGGCTAGATGAACTTTTGGTCTCTCCCATTAGCTGTTCTTATACCTTAAGGTTTGGGATTGGGAATATTTTTATTGTATTATCTCCTGATTGTTCTAAATTTACATATAAACCTAAAATATGGCTTTAATTTGCATTTGTATATATATTTTTCTTTCTTTGTATAGGAATCAGATACAGGGCTCCTGTCAGGTAATTTCTAAGCTATCAAAAAAACCCAGAGTTTTACTGCCAAAAAAACCCAGAGTTTTCAGGTGCCTAACTAGCTCCTGGAATCATGGTTAAAGTTCCTTCCCTCCACCCCCACCACCCAAATGGCGCCCCTGACAATGACAGTAAATGTGTAGGTCCAGTTATCACAACAGTTACCACAGAGGGAGCAAGAGCATCAAAGAAACCACCAGGAACCTGTGGGCGGGAGCAGACATCTGAGGGGAAGCGATGGTCTGGGATGGAGGATACCTAAGAGCCTGCAGCTGTTCTGTGTCCCTGGGGAAGTGTCACAAGTCTGGGAATCACTGGATCCTGCACTGAGCTGGGCACTGAGCAGGAGGAGGGGAGAGACACTGGAGATGCTGCCAGGGAGAAGGAGATGGGCTGCTCCCCATCTGGAATCGTTCATGTATCCAGCCTGCCAGGGACCAGCTGCTTCAGTTCTGAGCAGCCTCTGGGGCTCACACCCAGCCAGGGCTCCTGGACTCGGAGGCAGTTTATCCACTGATTAAACCTGCCGGACAGGGAAGGGAAGAGACAGAGACTGAACCCAGAGTCACAAGAACAAAGACATAGAGGAGCCCAGATCTCCTTTTAAAACCAGATGCACAGAGACTTCAGCAAAAGGGCTGGATATGGGGGAATGAGCAATTCCTGCTGCAGAGCAGTGAATGAGGGAGGAACTGACCCACCACCCCTAGAGCTCAAGAACACAGGAAACTTGTGAGACGCCCAAGATCATGGGAGAATCACAGCAAACATTTTATTAGCATTTCTCTGGAAAACCAGAAACCAACAGAGATTAAAAATGTCAACAAGAAAAAGACTTTCCCAAAACCCAACTTCCCAGAAACACCAGACTCCTCGTCTCCCTGACCATCCAGAAAACAGAGAAAAACCCTTCCAGGGCAGCTCCTTCAGGAATAACCCCAACATGTGACAACGTAACCAGAGCCTCTGCCTGCAGACAGGGACAAAAGAATCCAGCTAAAGCTTTCCCTTTGGCTCACGAAAACAGTCTCCCACCGGGGAAAGCCAGGAAAAGAGAAGGGCTGGTCACAAATATAACCATGAGCAAAGCTGGGAATGGAATGCAGGACTGCAGATTCGTAGCTGTCCTTCCTACCCTAACCCACTAGACTTACTCTTGGGGGAAAGTCTGTGCCATTGCGCAATGCAGAATTTTGCAGAAATTAGTGTTTTGCATGCAGAATTTCCTTCCCCCCACAGAAATGGGCTGCTGAGCTCCTGGTCGCCACTAGGGGCTCCTGGACCCAATAGAGCAGAGGTCACACATAGAGCACACTGCCAGAGGGAAGAGGGAGCTGGAGGGTGCCTGACAGCTGCAGTTCCCAGCATGCGCTGATGAAAGGAGACGGTGGAGTGCAGGAAACTCCCCATAAGCCTGGGATGCAGCATCGGACTTACCTCTGGGCTGGGGAAGGGCACGTCTGGGCTGTGGGGGGCGGACGTCTGGGCTGTTGGGCTGTGTGAGCTCTGAGGAAGGGGTGCAGGTATCTGAGCAAGGAGAGCCCCACAGCTGGTCTCTGGGGGTGTGTGGGGGGGGAGAGATGTGGGTATCTGGGCCAAGGGAACTCTTCAGCTGGGTTCTGGGAGAGGAGGGGGTATAGTTATCTGGGCTGGGGGGGGGGGGGCTGCAGCTGGGTTCTGGAGAGGTAGGGAGGATCAAGTGTATTGGCTGGGGAGGCACAGCTGGGCTCTGCGGGAAGGGGTAGTGGGTGTCTGGCCCCCTGGCTAGTCTTTGGGGCATGGAGGGGGCACAGAAACAGGAACTGGGTTGTCATAGGGGTTTCTTTAACTCTCTGCTCCTGGAGGAATTTTTGTGTATGTCTGTATTGTTACAGACATATTTGCTGACAGGTATTTTGAAATAAAATAAATTACTAGAATAATTGAAACTGGTGTGATTATGTAGTGTTATTTGGACCAATAAATTTTGCAAAATTCTAAAATATTCTGTAGACTTTATTTTTTTGGCATATAATTTTTTTTTTTTGGGTGCAGAATTTCCCCAGGAGTAATTAGACCCTACTCCCCACCCAGAGTGGAGAACTGAAGCCAGGAGTCCTGATTCCTAATCTCCCTGCTTTCATAATTACACCATACTGCCCGTGCAATATCCCAAAGGTCCCACCTCCTCCGGAAACGCCCATGAATTCCCCAATCTCCAGCCCACCTCAGTGTCTGCAGAGGGAGCCAGTACACTGAGCACTGCTCTGAAATCCTGTCAGTTCAGACCAGCAGCTCTCATAACTTCAGACCCCCTTCACTGCTTCCCTGAATAACGTCCCCCTACCTCCGTCTCAAGGGGCAGAGCTGAGTCTGACACAAAGTGAAACCAGGGATTTTTACCTCTTCTCTGTACTGTAAACTGTGTGTGGAACCCACAGAAATGTCACCAAACTCTTCCCATTACCTGCTCCCCCCAACCAAGAAATGACCAGCTCCTCATACTAAGAGTTCCCTCCTCCCTGGCCAACACCAACCATCCCCCACTGAAACCCAAATCATCCACTTGCCTCTTACTCCTATCCAGACTCTCCACATTTACACTTTGCTGCAGGAGGACACAGACCCATTTGTCCCCAGGGAGAGCTCCCATCACCTTCTCTATCCTGTGTGCAGTTTCTGGTGGGATATTGGAGCCTTGTAGCTTTTCCTACAGACAGAACACTTATACGGTCTCCCTAGAGTGTCAGTTCGCTGATGTTTAATAGACACTGAGCTGTAACTGAAGCTCTACCCACAGTCGAGGCAATTATAGGGTCTCTCTGCCATGTGCACTTTCTGATGTGTAATGAGATGTGAGCTACGACTGAAGCTTTTCCCACACTCGGAGCATGAATAGGGTCTCTCTCCAGTATGGACTCTCTGATGTGCAATGAGGTTTGAGCTACCGCTGAAGCTTTTCTCACAGATGAGGCATCTATAGGGTCTCTGTCCTGTATGGACATTCAGATGTACAATGAGGTGTGAGCTACAACTGAAGCTTTTACCACATTCAAGGCATTTAAAGGGTCTCTCCCCGGTATGGACTCTCTCATGTGCAATGAGGTGTGAGCTACAACTGAAGCTTGTCCCACAGTCGGGGCATTTATAGGGTCTCTCGCCTGTATGGATTCTCTGGTGTGCAACGAGATGTGAGCTACAACTGAAGCTTTTCCCACACTGGGAGCACGTATAGGGTCTCTCTCCTGTATGGACACTCTGATGTGCAATGAGGTTTGAGCTGCGGCTGAAGCTTTTCCCACACTCAGGGCATTTATAGGGTCTCTCTCCTGTATGGACGCTCTGATGTGCAATGAGGTTTGAGCCGCGGCTGAAGCTTTTCCCACACTCAGAGCATGTATAAGGTCTCTCTCCTGTATGGACTCTCTGATGCGCAATGAGGTTTGAACTACGGCTGAAGCTTTTCCCACACTCAAGGCATTTGTAGATTTTCTCTCCCTTGTAGATTCTTCTATGTATATTCAGGTTTGGACTCCCACTGAAATTTTTCCTGCATCCAGCATCTTCATACGGTTTCTCTTCAGTGCAGATTCTCAGGTGGATTACAGATGCATTCCGGTTATTCAAACGTCCATCTCGGAGAGTGGATTTATTCTGTCTCTCCCCTTGGTGGTCTCCCTGCAGCCTCTCTGGTCTGGGCTGACCCTCACAGGTATCCCCCTGCTCCAGACTCCGGGAAACATGGCCATCAGATCTTCCCAGTAGGGTCCGCTGTGGTTCTACTTGGTCAGGATCTTCTTGTTCAGGATTCTTCTCCTCATTCTCACCCACCAACCTATCACCTGCTAGGACAGAGAGAGAATCCAGACGTGAGTCCTTCCCTGTGTCCAGGAGAAAGGGAAGCTCAGGAAGGGGAATGGCTATGGGGTGGAACAAACAGGAATATTCCTTGGGGAGATAGGAAAGACAGGAGCCATGAGTGATCTCTGCTATGAGGACACAGTACCTGCTGGGGACAATCCTGACCCAGGTGAAGTGAGGCAGAAAGTGAGAAACTTGTAGGCCCTTTGTAACAATAACGAATGGATTATGAATCCATATAAGTAATTCCTCACCTGGGCTGGGGTATCTCAGGATCTCCCTTTCCACACAGCCCTGTAGCTCTGTGACCCACAGTTCTTCCCCTTGTTCCAGCTGGGAGATCACCTCAGGCTTGGGAATGGGAAATCCTGCACCGGGGAAAGAAAAGAGGTGAAACCAGGGTCTTACAGGGACTCAGAGACACAGATGTTTCCAGATGTGCTGTGCTGGGTGGGAGGGTACCCTTGAATAAAACCTTGATTTCATCACAGGTCTCACAACATCCTCTGGCAATGAGTTCCACAGGTCGACATTACTAGCACCGTCCCCTGTTCAACATGGATGTCCTCTCCCATCACTTTCAGGGGGGTCTGAAATCAAATTGGCCACCATTTCCCTACACGTCTGGCATGTAGAAAAGTTCCTAGAGACCATTCGAGCAGAGCGGATGGTTCCTGGAAGACATGCCATTTCCTCTGCAGGTGATTCAAGGATCTCCACACTCTGGGATTTTAAGAATCTGCCATAGAACAAGACGTTATTCAACATCTTACCTCTTTGTAACCCTATTGAGACCAGAGCCCATTCCAGGCACAGAGCCAGTCCTGGGAAGAGCAGGACACACAAAATCCAAGTACGGAAAAATGAGCCCACATTTAAAAAGACAAGAGGAACACATCACCCACCCTCTCCCTTTGATGGGGATGGATTAACATCTCCACCCTGTCTCCAAATTGCCTCTTCCCTGGAAGGGGCATGGAGATGACAGACGGTCTCTCCAGAGTTCTGGTGACTACTGGGCTGATCCCCCTGAAATCTAGGGAACCAGGAAAGAACCCTGAATAGAACACGATTTTGGTTCATCAGAGATTCCCCTGCTTCTAAGAGCCAAGGGGACAGGAATCCTTACCGAGCGAAGTCACATTTAGATAATTCTCCTGCATCACATCCATGTAGAGGGTTCTCTGATGTGGGTCCAGCAGAGCCCACTCCTCCTCGGTGAAATACACAGCCACCTCCTCAAAGGTCACCGGCCCCTGAAACAGAGAGAGTCCCCTACTAAGGACCTGTTCCCCCAGTCACAATGCCCTCAGCTCAGTTACAGGCAGTGTGATTTGGGGGGGGGGGGGGGGGCTCCCCACACAGACCTTCCAAGAGCTGAATTGGGCTAGTTGGGCTCAATCAGCTAATTGGGCTGCAAACAATTAGGCTAGAGGCAGCTAATTAGAATCATAGAATCTCAGGGTTGGAAGGGACCTCAGGAGGTATCTAGTCCAGCCCCCTGCTCAAAGCAGGATCAACCCCAACTAAATCATCCCAGCCAGGGCTTTGTCAAGAGAGGGAGGCTCACCTATGCAGGGGCAGGTGGGGCCTATATAAGCCAGGAAGCTGGCTACAGATGGGGCAGCGGGAAGGCAGGCTGCAGTCACTCCCTGGGAGGAGGGAGCTTAGCTTGGCAAACCTAGCGAAAGGGGAGAACCAGAGAGGGGGCAAGGCTCAGGTGAAAAGTAGGGAGGTATGGGGTAGGCCAGAGATTGGCTGCAGTAGAGAGGACCCTCGAGCCAGGACCCAGAGTGAGGGGGGGGGGGAGCTCTGAGTCCCCCTACCAGGCACTGATGAAGTGGCACTGTTGGGGCAGTGAGCAGGGAGACTGCCTGAGCCCCCAGTTTCTCAAGAAGGACTTTGATAGCCCAGATGGAAGGGGAAGGAACATATATGGTGACCGGACCAAGGGCTGAGTCATGAAGAGGAGACTGCGGTTCCAGGAGTGAGAGGGTCTGCAGGACAATGGGAAAGACACTGCTAGAGATGGGCAGCACCTGGCAGGAGCTAATCCCCACAGCCGTCAGGAGGAGGTGCCATGTGCAGTGGTCAACCATGTGATGGGGAGGGCTGGTAAATCTCCCTGCTTCCTCTGGGGAAGAAGGGTCAGATTTCCCCAACTGTTCATTAAAAACCTACACTGTTTCCATGGTGAAACTCTGATACCCAGAGCTGTTCACTCCAGTGATTTCATCACAGGTCTCGCAATATTTAGTTGAGAGTAATAAAATTACCTCATGATCTCACAATTCCTAGCATAGAACATAACAACAGTCATATTGCATCAGACCAAAGGTCCATCTAGCCCAGTATCCTGTCTTCCAACAGTGGCCAATGCCAGGTGCTTCAGAGGGAATGAACAGAACAGGTAATCGTGTAGTGATCCATTCCCTGTAGCCCATTCCCAACTTCTGGCAAACAGAGGCTACGGATGCCATCCCTACCCATCCTGGCTAATAGCCATTGATGGATCTATCCTCCTTGAATTTATCTAGTTCTGTTTTGAACCCTGTCATACTCTTGGCCTTCACGACATCCTCTGGCAATGAGTTCCACAGGTTGACATTATTAGCGCTGTCCCCTGTTCAACATGGATGTCATCTCCCATCACTTTCAGGGGGTGTGAAATCAAAGTGGCCACTATTTCCTACATGCTTGGCAGAAGGGAAGCTTTCCACAATAAAGATGGCCACCACCTCCCATGGTTTTCTTTGAAACAGGAGCCATGTTCTCCACAGGGTATATGGCTCCAGCTCTGTGCTTGGGTGTTTGGAGAGGAAACTGAATAGAAAAGGGAACGTGAGGAGTTACTGACAGAGTGGTGGTGGTGAAGGGAATGAGTGGGGAAGGCATGAGAGACAGAGGGGGATGAAGGATAAAGTGTGGGGGTGGGGCAGATGGTGGGAGGCTGCTGTGTAATGTGGGGAGTGGGTTGAGGTGGATACAGTGACATGTGCCTGGGAATTAGCCCCCAAATGTGCCTCCCGTCAGGGCAGTGTCACAAGCACAGAGCTGCAGCTGTTCACACAATGCCTTTTGCACACTCAGAGAGGGAAAGGAGTGGCTGGGGAAAAAACTGTGGGTGTAAATTCAAAAGCTGATGTTGGCTCACATGAGTAATAAAGTGACTAAGGGTTTTCCCAGCCTGGCAGAGTCTAAATCCTCTGTCTGCAGGGAAAGAGCCTGGCGGTGGTGCGGAGGGCACGGAATCGGGGTGCGAAATGAACTAAAGCCCCTTCTGAAACCCGTGTTATGTCTGGTACAGCCCAGGCTGTATGATCTCGCCATGCAGCCAGTTCAACTACTGCCTGTGATGTGCACACAAGAGCAGGGAGCAGCTCAGGGCACTGGGTTTCAGCAGTGGGGACCCATGGCCTCCCCAAAAGAGCTCATGGACCCCCAGGGAACCAAGGACCTACAGTTGAGACCCACTGTTCTGAGTATCCCTAGCCTCTGTTTGCCAGAAGATGGGAATGGGTGACAGGAGATGGATCACTTGATCACCTCTTCCGTTCATTCCCTCTGGGGCACCTGGCATTGGTCACTGTCGGAAGACAGGATACTGGGCTAGATGGACCTTTGATCTGACTCAGTCTTGCCCTTCTTATTCAAGCCCATCCCCTGACTTTCCAGAGAGCTCATGGCTGCTGTGCAAGGGCAATGGCCTTCTGATATCGGCACAGCCAGGGGTTTGTGACCTCACACTGGGGGATGTCACTGGATTTCAGGCCTCACACTCACAGAACCCAGCAGAGAGATTTCATTTTCTGTTCTCCTTCCCTTCTTTCCCTGCCCCGCCCCATCCAGTCCAGACCAAACCCACCATCTCCTCCTACCTGAGCTTGTTCCACTTCAGCCATGTCTCTGGCCTGTCCGGTGGGAGGGTGGGACGATCTGGATGAAACTTCTGCAGCCTGTCAGGGCGAGATGGGCAATGGGGGAAGGTTACAAAAGGGGGGTTGGTTCATTTCATACCCCAATTACCCCCCTCCCCCTCTGAGTGTGCAAAGGGTACCGTGTGCACAGCTGCAGCCCTGGACCCCTGACACTGGCCTGGCTGGGGGCACACTCCGGGGCTAATTCCCAGTCACGTGTCGCTGTTTTGCCCCTTTCTTGCTGGGTTTGGGGCAGTGCCCCTTTTCTGTGGGGAACCAACGAACCCATCACCCCGCCGCAGCCCTGCCCTTCTCTAGGGCTTCCCTTGGAGTCTCTCAAAGGGCTTCGCCCCCTAGCCCCTGCGCAGTGGGGCCAGCCCAGAGACCTGCCGGAGGGGGACAGACGGCGGGGACCCAGCTCCCTGTGACCCTAGCTGGAGCTTTTCCCCAGAGATCTACCAGCGCCCCCCGGGTCTCTGCATCCCCTGCAGGCTCAGGGTCGGGAGCTGGGTCGGGCCGAGCCCGGGGCTGCCCCAGGGGCCGGTCCCAGCCGGGCACGGAGCGGGGTTAATGCCGGTCTCTCCCCGGCACAGTCCCCGCTGCAGCCGCTGCCCTGCCCGGCTCCCGGACAATGGAGGCTGCGGCGGCTGCAGCGGCTGCCCTGGGAAGCTCCGAGCCCGGCGGCGAGCGCAGCCCCCTAGTGGCCCCGGCTACGAACCCCGGCTGCCCGTGGGCTAGGAACGTGGCCCGAGTCTCCGGGCCGGAGCTGCCGCCCGGATGGTAGCCGGGGGCACAGGAAGTGGCTGGATCCGCCGAGCGCGGCTGTATCCGGAGTGAAGGGGAGAGTTCAGGGCGTGGAACCGCCTCTGCGCTGCGGGGTGTGTGCGGGGGAGAGACCGGCACTGATCCCCTCCGTGCCGCGCCGGGGGGGACTTTCAACGGGGGCTGGACCCAACTCCGGGCTCTGCCGACCCCAGCCCCCGAGCCGGAGCCTGAAGGTGAGGGGAGAGACCCGGGGAAAGGGCCGGGCAGGGAAGTGACTCTGATCTCACAGGCCCCGGGAGCCTGCTGCCTTGTGAAGATGCCCGCAGCGGGCGTCTGATCTGAAGCCTCTGCCCTCAGGCCCTGTCGGGATTTGCCCCAGGGGCCGGAGCAGGAGGAAGAGGTAAGAGGGTGGCAGGGGGACCAGGAAGGGGCCCTGGGGAGTTGCCCTTTGCCCCTATGCGGGAGTGAAGCTGTCAGGAGGGAGAAGGTTGGCAGATTTAACCAGCTCTGTCCAGTTAGGGAAGTAGAGAGACAAGGTGGGTGAGGTCAGAGCTTTTACTGGTGAGAGAGACAAGCTTTCCAGCTACAGTATCGGTTGCTTTTCATCAGCTATGGCTATAGCTACACCATCACTTATGTCGGTATAAGTTATGTCACTCAGGGGTGTGAATAAGCCACCCCCCTGAGTGACATAAGCAGGGTGGCACAACACCCCCCCCTCCCCGCTTCCAGGCCCCGCCCCCATTCCACCCCTTCCCCAAGCATCCACTCTGCCTATTCCTGCCCTGCCTCTTTCTGGCTTCCACCCCCTCCCCCAAGTGAGGCCGGGGAGTGGGCTGGGGTTGCTGCTGCCGCTTCCCACCAGTAAGTGTGGGCCCGACCCCTGGTGATGCGCCAGGCCCCCCGCTAACCCTCTGGGCCAGCCTAGCCCCCTGCACCCTAACCCCATCCCCCTCTGGGCCAGCCTAGCACCCCCTGCACGACACACACACAGAGCAGTCCCCAGGGTATGGTGATTCAGGAAAGCCTGGACATGTTACACCGACCTAAGCACCAGTGTGGACAGTGCTCTGTGGACAGGAGAGCTTCTCCCACTGACATAGCTACTGCTGCTTGTTGGGGGTGGATTAATTAAATCAGCGGGAGAGACGAGGCTGCACATTTCCCTGGTGCTGTCACAAATCAGTACTGTGGCTGTACTGTAGGGTCAGTATTTTAAGTGGGTGTCACCAGGGTCGACCATCTTGCTGAACTTGTGCTCAACAGCTGCTTTAGGTGTCTCGCCCAGGACATTTACAGTAAAGGCAGAAGCTGCCTTGTCCAAAAGTTTACCTAGCTTTTTTTGATGGATTCCCTAATTCTTTTGTAAAGATGCAGGAATTTGATGCTTTACCAGTCCAGCTGAATGCCAAATAATGCTAAACTCAGTCACTTCACGGTATAGAGCAGGGGTGGCCAACCTGAGCCTGAGAAGGAGCCAGAATTTACCAATGTACATTGCCGAAGAGCCAAAATAATACATCAGCAGCCCCCCCACTCCACTCCCAGCGCCTCCCACCCACTGGCAGCCCCGCAGATCAGCACCTCCTTTTCCCTCCCCGCATCTCCCAATTTGCTGTTTCATGGCATGCAGGAGGCTCGGGGGGGGGGGGGCATGGGGAGGAGTGAGGGCATGGCAGGCTGAGGGGTGGGGAGGGAGCGGGAAGGGGTGGAGTGGTGGTAAGGCCTGTGGCAGAGCCAGGAGTTGAGCAGTGAGCACCCCCTGGCACATTGAAAAGTTAGCACCTGTACGTCAAGCCCCAGAGTCAGTGCCTATACAAGAAGTTGCATGTTAACTTCTGAAGAGCTGCATGTGGCTCTGGAGCCACAGGTTGGCCACCCCGATATAGGACATTTAGCATATACTGTTTAGTTCTGGTAGCATATAACTATAACAACACCCAGGAGAGTGTGGATTTCTGTATATATTGTTAGTAGCCCTGAGATTTTCTGCAACATCACCTCTTTAAATAACCTTTGTTCAGGTCATCCAGCGGTGGTATTACAGGCATAGCAGACCTTGCATCAAGCTCCATTTTAACTCTGACTTCTACTTGTAAAGAAATTCAAGCAACACTTACCCTGACCCCTTTCTATAGTAAACAGTTCTAGAGATGCTATAGCACTGACAGGGCTTATCTTGACTGCAAAGTCAACTTGAGTTATAACTCAAGCCGTTCACTCACTGGAAAGGCTGTACACTAGAACCTCAGAGTTACGAACACCCTGGGAATGGAGGTTGTTTGTAACTCTGAAATGTTCATGACTGTGAACAAAACCTTACGGTTCTTTCAGAACAGAACTTTGACTTCATACAGTTATGAAACTTTACTCTGCAGATGGAAAAATGCTGTTTTTAACCATTGTAATTTAAATGAAACAAGCATAGAAATCATTTCCTTAGCTTGTCAATTTTTTTTTCAAAACTTTCCCTTTATTTTTATTTTTTTAGTCGTTTACGTTTAACATAGTACTGTGCTGTATAATATTTGCCCAAATCCTGGCACCTCATCAGCCTCTCTCCAGCTCCCACCCATCCCCCTGTGCCTTTTCAGCCTCCCTATAGCTCTCCATATTTCTGTGTATCCTCATAGTTTCCCAACCACTCTCCTAACCCCAGAGCTGAAGGCATATTCCTCGAGGAGCAGGGCTTCAGTCTCATTGAAAACAATGGGAGCTGGTGGCCATCTTTACTAGGGGCAGCCTCACTTCCACATGCCAACATTTCAGGGAAATGGTGAAAAGAACAGGAGTACAGGGCAGTGTGAGTCCAGCCCCACTGAAAGTCATGGAAAGATGACAGCCATGTGGAGCAAGGGAAAATGAGTGAGTTCTGTGCCAGGAATTGAGATCTTTGTGAGAAACTTCTAAAACTCCCAACTAAATATCATGAGACTCATGATAAAATTACCAGAGTTGGTATCTATGGGCACCACCTTTTCCCCACAGAAACTGCTTTTAATGAAAGCTTTGAAAAATTTCCCTTTCCATAAGGAAAGTTCCCTGTTGTCTCTGGAAAGGGAGACTTTGCAGCCCTGCCTGTGACTGAGCTGGTGGGATTGTGGCTGGGGCAGCAGGTTCTGAGTGGGGAACTCTGGCTGTTTCAGGGATCGGTAACCTGTGTGTTTTGTGGAGAAGGAGAGGGCTGTGCTGGACGTGGGATGCCATGCAGGAGAACAATGAGACTTTGACTACGTTGGGTAAGGATTCCTGTCCCCTCAAGTGTTAGAAGTCCTGGGTCTGATTCTGCTCAGGGTTCTTTCCTGGTTCCTTCACTATCCCTGAACCCAACACATCTTGAAAACAACTCTGTAGCAGAACCATGGTAAACCCCTGGTCTCATTCAGTTCTGTGTCATCTCACCCAGGTCTGGATTATGCCCAGCAGGTGTCCTATCCTCATGGCAGACATCACACATGGCTTCCTATGCACCCTGACTGACACCTGGCTCAAATGGGATGTGGAGTCAGAATTGGTCCCCTCCTGTTTCTCCCCTGGGAAAGCGTTTTGGGGGGGGGGGGGGGTCCCTTGCTGATTTTTCAATCTCCCCAGCAGTTATTTTTATCCCCCCCCCCCCCCCCCAATTTGCCTTTCCCTCTCTGAGGTTTTCATTCCCCCACCGCAGGGACTGACACCACTCTGGATTCTCTCTCTATCCCAGCAGGTGATGGGCCGGGGAGTGAGAACAAAGTGGGGAATCCTCCTCAGGAAGGTCCCAAACAAGTGCAATGGCCCAGAACGTTATCAGAGAACATTTCCCACCGTCCTGAGGAAGGAGACACCAGTGAGAGTCAGCACAGGGCAGAGATGCAGCAGGGAACCCACCCAGGGAACAGACAGGACAAATCCACTCACCAGGGGGACAGTTTGAAAGACTTTAATAAAGACTTGATGCAGCCGAGAATCTGCACCAAAAACAAACTGTATCAGTGCGCTGAGTGTGACAGAAGCTTCAATCGGAGTTCAAACCTTCTCGTCCATCAGAGAGTCCACACAGGAGAGAAACCCTATCACTGCCCTAAGTGCGTGAAAAGCTTCAGTGACGGCTCAGCCCTGACTAAACATCAGAGGATCCACACCGGAGAGACCCCCTATGTCTGCTCTGACTGTGGAGAGAGCTTCAATCAGCGATCAAACCTTACTGTACATCGGAGAGTCCACACGGGAGAGAGACCCTATAGCTGCTCTGATTGCGGGAAACGGTTCACTCACTTCTCCAACCTTGTTAAACACCAGACAATCCATGCGGGGGGAAAACCCCATAAATGCCCCAACTGTGGGAAACATTTCAAGTGGAGCTCACAACTTATTAAACACCTTTTTTCACACCAGAGAGCCCATGGGGGAGAGGAACCCCATCGCTGCTCTGACTGTGGGAAACGCTTCAGTTATAGCTCACACCTTAACAGACATCAAATTATCCATACTGGAGAAAGGCCCTATAAATGCCCTGACTGCGGGAAAAGCTTCAAATTGAGCTCCATCTTTCTTGTACATCAGAGAATCCACACAGGGGAGAGACCCTATCACTGCCTCGAGTGCGGGAAGAGCTTCTGTGATAGCTCAGGCCTTATAAGACATCGGAGAATCCATACCGGGGAGACGCCCTTTCAATGTTCTGTCTGTGGGAAAAGTTTCACTCGGAAAGCGCATCTTATGTCACATCAGAGAACCCACACAGGAGAGACACCCTATAAATGTTCTGTCTGTGGGAAAAGCTATAAGGTGAAGGTCTCTCTAATGTCCCACCAGAAACTCCACACAGGATAGCATGTGGCAGGAGCTCTTCCCGTGGGTCAGTGGGTCTCTGCCCTTCCAAAGCAAAGTATAAAGACAGTAACTCCTCACTTAAAGTCGTCCTGGTTAACATTGTTTTGTTGTTACGTTGCTGATCAATTAGGGAACATGCTTGTTTAAAATTGTGCAGTGCTCCCTTATAACATTGTTTGGCAGCCACCTGCTTTGTCCACGGCTTGCAAGAAGAGCAGCCCATTGGAGCTAGCTGGTGGAGGCTTGGAACCAGAATGGACCAGCAGTCCTTCTATCAGTTCCCCATGTGTGGCAGCTATGTGAATCACATAGCTGAAGTTTGCGAATCTGCAGCCGACTTACCGTCTGTCCTCATGGCGGCGGCAGTCGGTGGCGCGCTCCCCCGTCGACTCCAGCTTGCGCCTCCCGGCAAGCTGGAGTTCCGGAGTCGACGGGGGCGCCACGAGCGATCGCTACCCGCCAATCCGGTGGGTAGTGAAGACATACCCATAGAGCAGAGTGGGGCCACGGACAGAGAGAGACAGAGAGAGCTTGGGGCAGCAGCTGCTGTCTCAACTTCCTGAGCCACTTAAAAAGAGAATGTACTTAAGAGTGGGGTCAGCAGACTTAAAGGGGCAATGTGCATCTCTCTCTCTCTCCCACACAGGGTGTGTGTCTCTGTCTGCCATGCTGTCTCCCCTCCCTCCATTGGTGCTGCCTTGTAGAGTGAGAGGCTACATTAACAACAGTGGGTTAACCCTTGAGGGCTCAGCCAAAAGTTAGTTCATCATTTAGCAGTAAGGCATTCCCTGGGAAGTATCCCACCCTCTAACGTCATCACCTCAACCAAGCTTCACAATCATCATCGCTGTGTATAGTATTAAACTGTTTGTCTAAAACGTATACTGTGTATATATACAGTAGACTCTTGATTATCCAGGATTGGATTAACCAGGATGTGGATTAACCAGGATGTCAAAAAAAAAAAAAATACCCGCAACTCTCAGGGCTGGCTCTGGCTTTGTTGCTGACCCAAACACACACCAACCCCCCCCCCCCACCCCACCCCACCAGGGCACAGGGCAGCCAGTGAACTAACACCCCCCTCCTTCCTGGCGCAGGGTGGCTGGTGAACCAACCCCCTCCCACATATTTCCTATGGATGGTGATTTTCCGGGATTTTATTAACCAGAATCATTTGTTTCCCTATCATCCTGGATAATCGAGAGTCTGCTGTATGTATGTAATATTGTTTTTTGTTTGGTGAAAATAATTCCCTGGAACCTATGCCCCCCTATTTACATTAATTCTATGGGGAAATTGGATGCACTTAACATTGCTTCGCTTAACGTTGCATTTTTCAGGAACATAACTAGAACGTTAGGCGAGGAGTTACTGTATGCTGCATTTGCAGAGGATCTGGGTAGGGGCAACAGGTGGGTGGATGGTTTGGGTTTCAGTGGAGAGTTTGGTGGAGGCCAGAGGAAGAGTTCTGCTGCTTACGCTGGGAGATGGGTCATTTCAGGGTCTGAGGAGAGCAGGCAGTGGGATTAATAGGGATACATTTCTTCAGGTTCCCCACACACTTTCCAATGTAGAGAAAAGGTAAAAATGCCCCATTGCAGTTTGTGTCTGAATCCTCTCTGTAGCTGCTAAGCCCTCTTGGGGCAGGAGCAGGGGGATTAAGTCAGGGAAGCAGTGAGGGGCCCTGTGGGGCCATTGTGATAAAGCGGAGAGCTGCCAGTCTGCAGTGACAGGATATCAGAGCAATTCACCGTTTATCGGAATCCTCTGCAGACAGGGTGGGGGAAATTTGGGAATTCATGGTGGAGATTCCCCAGTGAGGTGGGGTTTTGCACTGTTCCTGTGAAGGCAGTATAGTATAATAGGGAGAACAGGGGGAATCGGGACACAGGCCCCTGGCTCTGAGAGGGGAGTGAGCTCAATGGGTTGGAGCAGGGAGCACTGGGAGCCTGACTCCTGGTTCAATAGCCAGCTCTGCTAGTGTCCTGATGTGATCTTGTACTAGCCACTTCCCCTCCTCTCTGCGCATCTATTTTTTCATCCCTACAACGCACATTCTAGCAGTCACTCACCTCCCTGTGGGGTTATGAGATTGTCACTAGTTACTGTGTATTCAGTGGCTCGGGAGGAAAGAGGCAACATGGGAGGAAAGTTGCATTATTACCATTACTACTTGCCGGGTCTCTGTCGAGGGAAGGGGGGTGTTACTGAGCTGAAGGGAAGGGTTCTAGCTAGGTTCCCTTGTCCTTGTTCTCAATCCCAGGCTACACACCCATATTATTCCTGAAACACCTGCCATGGGTGGGAGTTTATCCTTGTTTCCGAAGGGTTGGGATGGGGAGAGGGTCTCGTGTTTCAGGGCAGTCAGATTTACCTGCATTTCTCAGCAAAGTTTTTACCTCAATGGGTTTTTGATTTTCTAAATAAATTCCTGGTTAAATGTTTGTTGCGCATCTCTACTTCATCTCCCAGTGTATCCCTGGAATTTCCTCTGTTCTCCAGCTCTGGGCAGAGGGTGCCAACTGGCTCAGTTTCCCCCTTATTTGCTCCCGCTTAGCAGCTCACTTCAGACCTTTCGCTGATCATTGAATCATAGACTATCGGGGTTGGAAAGGACCTCAGGTGATCATCTAGTCCAACCCCCTGCTCAAAGCATGACCAGTCCTCAACCAAATCATCCCAGCCAGGGCTTTGTCAAGCCTGACCTTAAAAACCTCTAAGGAAGGAGATTCCACCACCTCTCTAGGTAACCCATTCCAGTGCTTCACCACCCTCCTAGCGAAAAAGTTTCTCCTAATATCCAACCTAAACCTCCCCCTCTGCAACTTGAGACCATTACTCCTTGTTCTGTCATCTACCACTGAGAACAGTCTAGGTCCATCCTCTTTCAGGTAGTTGAAAACAGCTATCAAACCTCCCCTCATTCTTCTCTTCTCTTCTAAACAATCCTGGTTCTCTCAGCCTCTCCTCATAAGTCACGTGCTCCAGCCCCCTAATAATTTTTGTTGCCTTTTGCTGGACTCTTTCCAATTTTTCCACATCCTTCTTGTAGTGTGGGCCCCAAAACTGGACACAGTACTCCAGATGAGGCCTCATCAATTTTGAACAGAGGGGAATGATCACATCCCTCAATCTGCTGGCAATGCCCCTACTTATACAGCCCAAAATGATTCTATGTACCCTCTAAGCACCCAGAGCCCCCTCCCACGCCCTGAATCCCTCATTCCCTGCTCCACCCTGCAGCCCTCACCCCTGAACCCCAAACCTTTGCCCCAGCCCTGAGCCCCACCCACACCCCAATCCCCTCATCCCCAGCTACGTTGGGTCTCGGGCATCAACAATTTTCTTCAACTGGATCACCAGAAAAAAAACTTTGAAAACCACTGAGATAGAGGAACAGCCATATCTAGGCATTGGGGTACCCGTGCCTTTAAGAACCCAGCCCTGGGAAGCCTGTGCTGAGACATCCTGTCCTGTGCAAGGGGGAATAAAAAAAGTCCCTCTGCCCTACACCCTGTTTTTGCACAAACAGAGCCTGCCCTGGGCCTGCACTGCTCCCGGAAGCAGCCAGCACATACGAGGCCCCGGGGGGTGGTAAGGTGACCAGATGTCCCATTTTTATAGGGACAGTCCTGATTTTTGGGTCTTTTTCTTATATGGGCTCCTATTACCCCTCACTGCCTGTCCCGATTTATCACATTTGCTGTCTGGTCACCCTCGGGTGTGTGAGCAAGGGTTTTTGTACGTTACCCTCACCCTGCTGCGGGGGCAGTGCCTGCAGGCAGGGGCAGAGCACAGAGCCCCCTGCCCTTCCAGGGGCTGCAGGGATGTGCCAGCCACTTCTGGGAGTGGCACAGGGCCAGGACAGGCAGGAAACTTGTCATAGCCCTGCTGTACTGCTGCCCGGGAGCCACCCAAGGTAAATGCCTCCTGGCTGGAGCCCACACCCCTTATCCCCTTCTACACTCTGAACCCCTGCCCCATCCCTGAGCCCCCTCCTGCACCCAAACTCCTTCACAGAGCCTGCACCCCTCACCCCTTCCCACACCCCAATCCCCAGTCCTGAGCCCCTTCTTGGAGCCTGTATCCTGGACACACACCCCAAACCCCTCCAGGACCCAAACTCCCCCCACAAAGCTTGCAGCCCGCCCCAAACATCAACTCCCTAGCCCAGGCTCAGCCCGGAGCCCCCTCCTACACCCCAACCCATGGCCCTATCTGAGGGAATGTGAGTGAGGGTGGAGGACAGTGAATATTAGAGGGAGTAGGGATGGAGTAAGCAGGTTGGGGTCTCGTGGAAGGGGCAGAGCGAGGGCGTTTGGGTTTCTGTGATATGACAGTTCACAACCCTACCCCTATCACACTCCCTGAGACTGAGCTGGGGGGATGGTGGGTGGGGGAACCGGTCCTGAGTGGGGCACTCTGCCTGTTTCAGGGTCTGGTGATCTTCGAGGAGGTGGCTGTGTATTTCACCGAGGAGGAGTGGGCTCTGCTGGACCCACCTCAGAGAACCCTTTAGACCAGTGGTTCCCAACCTTGTTTTGGCCATGCCCCACCTAAGCATGTCTAAAATCCTGATGCCCCCCCCCCCATGACATATAATTCTTATTACAGCAAAACCTCCATTTAACGGACTAATTCGGGCGAGGGGGTGTCCGTTAAATGAAAAAGTCCATTATTTAATAATAATTTAAAAAAAACGAGCTGTCTGAGCAGCAGCCCGACCACCACAGGGTCAGGGAGGCAGCTCCGCAGCCCGCCCGCTGCCGGGACCCCGGCGGCAGCCGGGACCCGGCAGCCAGCCCTCCCGCTGCCTGGACCCGGGCGGCAGCCGGGAGCCGGCAGCCAGCCCGCCCGCTGCCTGGACCCGGGCGGCAGCCGGGAGCCGGCAGTCAGTCCGCCCGCTGCCTGGACCCGGGCGGCAGCCGGGAGCCGGCAGCCAGCCCTGCCCGCTGCCTGGACCCGGGCGGCAGCGGGGAGCCGGCAGCAAGCCCCCGAAAAACGGATTTGGGATGCATCGGACTTGCTCAGAAATTTTGTCCGTTGCATCCGAAGTCCGTTAAATCGGGGGATTACTGTATTCAAAAAGTGAACTCCTATTCACATGGAGGAAGCCTAAAAGACCATTAACTTGGTCTAAACAAGCTTCCAAAGAACATGGCATCCATGAAAGAGAAAAATAAAAGAACGAAAGGACAGTTGAAGTACTGAGGAAGAAATCACTAAGAAATTGATAAAAAAAATAATAATAATATGAAGTGATATGAAAAAATAGCAAATAAAGTTTCAAAACATATAATAGAGAACTGAAATGCATAAATATAAAATAATTTTAATGGAAGCTTTTTCTGTAATACTTTGATCATTTTAAGGAGACCGTTCATCATGGATAGCGGGTATGAAACCAAATTTTAAATATGCCTCTGAATACTGACGAACTTTTTTCTTGCTTGCACTACTCATTTTATGCATAGGGTTTATGACTGAAAGAAATAAATGTGAGAAAAACTTATGAAGTGAAATGCACTTTGATGGTTGTGATGATGGTGATACACCAGGCATGGGCAAAAGCGTGCATGTAGGCAGATTGCACTTAAGTGCAAACGGTTTGCACTCGGAGTGCAGAGCCCCTCCAAGCGGCCGCCGGGGGTGGGGGCATCGACGGTATATGAGGCCCCTAGAACCATAAGAAATGCAAAAAATTCACTGTTAATAACTCATTCTCGAATTGCCCCCCTTAAAAATCAAATTGCCCCCCTGTGGGGCGTGTGCCCCACGTTGGGAACCACCGCTCTAGACTAAGCCGTTTTTCTCACCCTGCTGGATATCACAATCCTTAATATACAGATTTCTCCCTTGAAATCTGGGCCAGTCCCCTCAGCAGGCGACTTCAGAGTGTCCTTGTTGCGTGCAGCATAGGTGGGTGATGGAGAAAGGCCCAACATGGGCCCCTATGTTTGGGTTTCCTCCCCTTAGTCCATGTGCTTGGAGAACACAAATCCAGGCATGTTTGGTGGGGATTGCTGAGTTCCTAAGCAAGGCTGAGCAATTCTCCCTGGTGTGGCCTCAAGTAGGTGAGTAGTAGCCTCAAGTAGGTGAGTCACTGCCTTGTAACTCTGTGGCTGGACAATGGCGGGTGATTTCTGTTGAACGGCCCCACCCAGGGGTTGGTTACCTCCCATTGTCATTATCTCTGTAAACCAGGAGCTGGGTGCCTCCTAAACCCACAGCATCTTTTAGTCGGTGACACAATCTCATAACTCATATGCACTAAAGATCTCCATATTAGGGTAACCAGAAGTCCTGATTTTATAGGGAAAGTCCCGATTTTGGGGTATTTTTTTTATATAGACTCCTATTACCCCCACCCCCTGTCCCGATGTTTCACATTTGATATCTAGTCACCCTAATCCATATTCAGCTGGAACAGTGACTTTCAGCCACTCAGAACCTTTTCCCTGATACCCCACAAGGCATGCTGTATGTGCAATATCACAATTAGATTCAGACAGGGCTGGCCATGCCATGAGGCAAACTGAGGTGGCCGCTTCAGGTGCCAGAATGTGGGGGAGAGGGAGGTAGGGTGACCAGATGGGAAGGGTGAAATATCAGGACACACTTCACGAGCTGGGGAGAGGGGTGAGGGGGGGTGAGTAGGGGGGGTGAGTAGGGGCGGGGCCCGAGGGGGGAGAGGGGGTGGGGCTCAAGCGGGGGGGGGGGGAGCAGGAGCGGGCCACAGTGGCTGGAGACTCTCTCTCTCTACAGTGGGCTCTCTTCCCCCCCACCCCTGCAGCATGCTTCTCCAGGAGCCAGAGCAGAGACAGCTCTCCTGGCCGTTGCCGTGGCCCGCCCACCTACCCCTGAATGCTGTGCTGTCTGCCATGGGAGGTGCCGAGGGGGGCCTGACGGCGCTGGTTGCATGCAGGGAGAATCCACTCTGCCCGCCCTGCATGTTCCCCGGGCTCCGCCTGTCTCTGCTGGCCGGAGGTGGGGGTGGGGGGAAGGACGGGACTCTGGGCTGGACCCTCTGCTGGCAGCTAGCTACTAGCATTCTTTGTCCCGATTTCGGGACTTTACAGATGAGCCCTGCCTGCGCAGTGGTCATGCAGGCAGCACATGGCTGCCTGGGGCAGTGGGCGGGGCCGTGCTGCCTGCATGACCCCTGCGCAGGCAGGGCTCATCTGTAACGTCCCGAAATCGGGACAAATTGCGTCCCGACCAAAGTGTGGTTGGGACGCGGGACGAATGGGCAAAAATCGGGACTGTCCCGATAAAATCGGGACATCTGGTCACCCTAGAGCAGGGGTCTCCAAACTACGGCCCGCGGGCCGGATGCGGCCCGCGAGGCCCTCTCATCCGGCCCGTGGAGATCGGTCGGGAACCAGCCACGGGGCCGGGATGCGCCGCATGCTCCGCTGCCGCCGCCGGCCGGGACGCGCCGCATGCTCCGCTGCCGCCGCCAGCCGCGGGGCTGGGACGCGCCGCGTGCTCCGCTGCCGCCGCCGGCCAGGACGCGCCGCGTGCTCCGCTGCCGCCGCCGGCCGGGACGCGCCGCGTGCTCCGCTGCCGCCGCCGGCCAGGGACGGCTCAGAGCTGGGGCCGGGACGCGCCGCACCGCCACCCAGTTACAGGCGGCGAAACAAGGAGCCACCCACTGCCAGGCGGCGAAACGGTCTGTGGGGAGAGACCGGGTTGAGCGGTTCAGTTGGGGGGAAGAGACCGGGTTGAGCGGGTCAGTTGGGGGGGGGGCTTTGGAGGAAAGGAGGTTTTGGGGGGAGAGACCTGGCTGGGTGGGTCAGTTGGGGGTTGGAGGAAAGGAGGTTTTGGGGGGAGAGACCTGGCTGGGTGGGTCATTTGGGGGGGGGGGGGTTGGAGGAAAGGAGGTTTTGGGGGGAGAGACCTGGCTGGGTGGGTCAGTTGGGGGTTGGAGGAAAGGAGGTTTTGGGGGGAGAGACCTGGCTGGGTGGGTCAGTTGGGGGATTGATGTGTAGTGTTCATGTGTAGTGAACAGGTGTTCATGTGTAGTGTATCAATGTGTTATTAAATAATAACTGAATAAAATAATATTAAATAAATAATTAAAAACAACATCCATGTTTTGATTCTTTTTTATTTGGACCTCGAGTGTGTTGTCGGTCCCCGAACTGCTATTTGATAGTTAATGCGGCCCTTGGGCTGAAAAGTTTGGAGACCCCTGCCCTAGAGGGAGGCACCATGAGGACCCAGAGTGTAGAAAATTATGTCTGGTGCTGATGCATATGTATTCTCTCTGCTCTAGCTGCACAGAGAGGGGGGAGTGCTGGGCTGGAGGACAGGAGACATAACAGGCGGGCAGGAGAAAAGGTGAGAGGCAATAACAGAGCAGCAGGAGCTGCAGGGAGAGAGAGGAGAAAAAGCCTCTTAGGTATCTCTCTAGCACCCCCAGGAACCTGGATGATTAACACCAGCTTCTTCCTGTTTCTTACTGCTTCCCTGAACCCACTGAGCAGAAAAGAAAGTCAACTGAAGTAGTAGGAGCAGGTTAGGCCCTTAAGATGCTCAGATCTTCCCTCACTCAGGCCCTGCTACCAGCCTGCTTATTTGTCCCCTTCAATTGAGTATTGAGTATTGAGAGCTACTATAGCTGGCACCGAACAGCAGTCATGAAAGAAGAAAACGCCCCTCTGAGGCAGCATTCAGACAAAGAAAGAAAGCAAAGGAAGCTTTTCTATCTAAGCAGGAAGGAGCTCTCCTGAGATACATAGACACAAATGTTCATGGTGAGCCTTCCGGCCCCAGTGAGGATGCGAGTGGTGAGGAGATGCCTGATCTTCCAGTTAGAGTGCAGCATCCATATCTCCATCTCAAATGGATGTTATTATGCACATTCCTGAAGAAAGGCCAAGATCAGAGAAGAGTGTGTTGGAGGCCCAAGAAACAGCTGCTGCTGAGTTTAGGTCCTTAAGTCTAGATGATCCAGGACTCTGGACCCTCTTGAGCAGAAGCCTGAGGGACTTCTTTGTATTGCATGGGCCACAACCAGTGAAAACCTTCACTTCCCTGAAGATAATGAAAATACAAGTTTCCATCCATTGGGCGTGAAATCCCCAATTGTATGTACTCAAAAACCCGGAATGCTGCATACTGTTTTTCTTGCAAACTCTTCCAGTCTAATTTCCCAGCCACATTGGTTTCTACAAGAACAAAGGACTAGACAAATCTGGCTAGAAATCTGGCATGCCATGAGAAGGCAGCAAATCACCAGAGAGCATTCCATAGGTGGAAAGAGCTTGAGATGAGACTAAGGTTAACAGCCACCAGGGATGATCAGCATCAAGAGAAGATTGCACCAGAGTCTCTTTACTGGCAAAATGTTCTGAAAAGGCTCATTGCCATTGTGAGAATGCTTGCTCCCCAAAACCTAGCATTGCGGGGCACTTCACATCAGCTGTATGTGCCAAGCAATGGAACCTTCCCTAAAACTGTGGAGCTGATGGCTGAGTTTGATGCTGAACTCCAGGAGCATCTAAGAAGAGTCACCAGCCAAGAATAGTACACACACCACTACCTTGGAAAAACCATTCAAAATGAGATCATGCAATTATTGGCAACAAAAGTCAAACAGAAGATTGTGACAGATCTGAAATCAGCAAGATTATTACTCTGTTATTCTGGACTGCACACCTGACATCAGCCATACGGAACAAATGACGGTCACATTCCAAACCCATCAAGGGCACTGGAGCCCTTCCAAAAGTTGGAGGGGGGGGACGACGACAGGGGCCCCCACCCCCTGATGTCCTGGCCCCACCAAGGCCCCAACCTTGGCCAAATGGGAAGCCAGAGTGGGGTTGGGGAGCCCTCCCCTCTGCCTGGGGTGAGGGCTGGGCAAAAGCAGGCTCCTGCCTGTGTCCTTGCCCCCCCCCCCCCGAGTCCCCACCCTGGGCAGGTGGAGGGTCCATGACGCTGCGGCTCCTCACAGCTGCCCGTGTGGCTCCCACCATGACCCGGCTGCAGCTCTGAGTCCCTAGGCTGAAGCTGGGTCAGGGAGAGCCGCATGGGCAGCTGAGAGAAGCTGCGGCGTCGCAGACCTGCCACCTGCCTCAGGTGGGCGGGGAACCAGGGGACACGGGCTGGGGGATACTCTCAGTTGCCCCCCACCCCCAAGGGCAGGTGGAGGTTCCACTGTAGTTCCCCACAGCAGCCGGGGTCCCTGGCCAGGCTCGAGGCTGGACTGGCTGGGGGTGGGGCCTCGGGGGGATGGGAGCAGGGTCTGCCCTGCTGAAAAGGAATGGGCAGAGCCCATCCCCTTCAAAAAGCAGGTGGGCCCTGGCCCCCCGACCTCCAGTTATGGCACCACTGATTCCACTGTGTTGGGGGAAGGGGAGTAGGACGTGTGGGGGGAAGGGGAGTGGGACGTGTGGAGGGAAGGGGAGTGGGACGTGTGGGGGGAAGGGGATGGGGAGTGGGATGTGTGGAGGGAAGGGGAGTGGGACGTGTGGGGGGAAGGGGATGGAGAGTGGGATGTGTGGAGGGAAGGGGAGTGGGACGTGTGGGGGGAAGGGGAGTGGGACATGTTGGATGAAGGGGAGTGGGACATGTGGGGGTAATGGGAAGGGGAGGGGAATGTGGGGAGAATGGGAAGGGGAGGGGACGTGTGGGGGAAGGGAATGGGGACATGTGGGGGGATGGGGAGTGGGACGTGTGGGGGAAGGGGAAGGGGAGGCGGATGTGTGGGGGGAATAGGATGGGGAGTGGGACGTGTGGGGGAAGGGGAAGGGGAGGCGGACGTGTGGGGGGAAGAGGATGGGGAATGGGACATGTGGGGGAAGGGGATGGGGAGTGGGACGTGTGGGGGGAATGGGAGTGGGACGTGTGGGGGTAATGGGAGTGGGACATGTTGGATGAAGGGGAGTGGGACATGTGGGGGTAATGGGAAGGGGAGGGGAACGTGGGGAGAATGGGAAGGGGAGGGGACGTGTGGGGGAAGGGAATGGGGACGTGTGGGGGGATGGGGAGTGGGACGTGTGGGGGAAGGGGAAGGGGAGGCGGACGTGTGGGGGGAAGAGGATGGGGAGTGGGACGTGTGGGGGAAGGGGAAGGGGAGGCGGACGTGTGGGGGGAAGAGGATGGGGAATGGGACATGTGGGGGAAGGGGATGGGGAGTGGGACGTTGTGGGGGTAATGGGAGTGGGACGTGTGGGGGTAATGGGAAGGGGAGGGGAACGTGGGGAGAATGGGAAGGGGAGGGGACGTGTGGGGGAAGGGGATGGGGACGTGTGGGGGAAGGGAGTGGGACATGTGGGCGGAAAGAGGAGGGGGAAGTGTGGGGGGAAAGGGGAGAGGGATGTGTGAGGGAAGGGGAGGGAAATGAGTGGGGGAAGGAAGAAGGGGAGGACAATATGTGAGGGGAAGGGTTGCATGACGTGTGGGGAAGGGGAAGGGGAAGAGGAGGCCAACACGTGTGTGGAAGGGGAAGGAGGTGGGGAGGGGGACATGTGAGGGGAAGTGGATGTGTGGGGGGAAGGGGATCGGGAGAGGGATGTGTGGCAGGAAGGGGAGGGGGGCAGGTGGGGGGACGGGAAGGGGAAGAGTGGACGACGTGTTGGCACGGGGAAGGGGTGGACAGCATGTGAGGGAAAGGGGAAAGTGATGGGGAGGACAACGTGTGGGGAAGGGGAAGGAGGGGACAGCATGTGAGGGGACGGGAAAGGGGAAGGGGAAGACAACGTGTGTGGGGAAGGGGAAGAGGAAAGGGAGGACAACACATGCGGGGAAGTGGAGAGGAACGTGTGGGGGGAATGGGAAGGGGAGGGGAACATATAGGAGAAGGGGATGGAGACGTTTGGGGGGAAGGGCAGTGGTACATGTGGGGGGAAAGGGGATGGGACGTGTGTGGGGGAAGGGCAGTGGGACATGTGAGGCGAAGGGGAAGGGGAAGGGGAGGGGAATGTGTGGGAGGAATGGGAAGGGGAGGGGGACGTTTGGGGGAGAGAATGGGGACGTGTGAGGGGAAGGGGAGTGGGATGTGTGGGGGGAAGGGGAGTGGGATGTGTGGGGGGAATGGGAAGGGGAGTGTAACATGTGGGGAGAATGGGAAAGGGAGGGGACGTGTGGGGGAAGGGGATGGGGATGTGTGGTGGGGAAAGGGGAGGGGAATGTGTGGGGGAAGGAAGAAGGGGAGGACAATATGTGAGGGGAAAGGGAAGGGTTAGATGACGTGTGGGGAAGGGGAAGGGGAACAGGAGGACAACATGTGTGGGGAAGGAGATGGGGAGGGGGACGTGTGAGGGGAAGTGGATGTGTGGAGGGAAGGGGATGGGGACAGGTGGGGGGGAGGAGAAGGAGAAGGGTGGACGATGTGTGTGGGGACGGGGAAGGGGACGTGGGGGTGTGTGGACAGCATGTGAGGGTAAGGGAAAGGGTAAGGGGAGGATGACATATGTGGGGAAGGGACAGGGGAGGACAACATGTGTGGGGAAGGGGAAGGGAACATGTGGGGAGAATGGGAAAGGGAGTGGACATGTGGGGAAAGGGGATGGGAACATGTGGGGGGAATAGGAGTGGGACGTGTGGGGGAAAGGGGAGTGGGACATGTGAGGGGAAAGGGAAGCTGAGGACGTGTGGGGGGAAGGTGAGTGGGACATGTGGGGGGAATGGGAAATGGAGGAGGATGTGCGGGGGGAAGAGGATCGGGAGTGGGACATGTGGGGAGCAGGGGAGGGGAACATATGGGAGTAAGGGGAGTGGGACGTGGGGAGAATGGGAAGGGGAGGGGATGTGTGGGGGAAGGGGATGGGGACGTGTGGGTGAAGGGGATGGGGATATGTGGGGGGAAGGGGAGGGGAATGAGTGGGGGAAGGAAGAAAGGGAGGACAATATTTGAGAAGGGGAAGGGGAGGACTACACGTGTGGGGAAGGGGAAGGAGATGGGGAGGGGGACTTGTGAGGGGAAGGGGAAGTGGAGAGGTACGTGTGGGGGGAATGGGAATGGAGGGGAACGTGTGGGGGGAATGGAAAGGGAAGCGGGACGTGTGGGGGAATGGGAAGGGGATGGGGACATGTGGGGGGAAGGGGATGGGGACGTGTGGGGGGGAAGGGGAAGGGTGGATGATGTGTGTGGGGACGGGGAAGGGGAGATGTGGGGGGAGGGGGTGGACAGCATGTGAGGGGATGGGAAAAGGGAAGGGGAGGACAACTTGTGTGGGGAAGGGGAAGAGGAAGGGGTAGACGATGTGTGGGGAAGGGGAAGTGGAGAGGAATGTGTGGGGGAAGGGCAGGGGATGTATGAGGGTAGGGGAATGAGAGGGCAAAGGAAGAAGGGGAGTACAATACTTGAGGGGACAACGTGTGTGTGGAAGGGGAAGGGGAAGGTGATGGGGAGGGGGATGTGTGAGGGGAAGCGGATGTTTGGGGGGAAGGGGATGGGGAGTTGGATGTGTGGTGGGAAGGGGAGGGGGACGGGTGAGGGCAGGGGGAGGGAAAGGGTGGACGACATGTGTGGGGACGGGGAAGGGTACGTGTCGGGGGAAGGGGACGGGGAGGATGATGTATGTGGGGAAGGGGAAGGGGAGGACGACACGTGTGGGGAAGGGGAAGGGGGACGTATGGGAGAAGGGGAGGGGGACGTGTGTGGGAAGGGGGAAGGGGAGGACGACGTGTATGGAGATGGAATGGGAGGATGACGTGTGTGGGGAAGGAGAAAGGGAAGGGGAGGACGACACATGGGGAAGGGGGGAGAGGAACGTGTGGGGGGAATGGTAAGGGGTGGGGGACGTGTGTGGGAAGGCGATGGGGACGTGTGGGGAAGGGGAGGAGGACGTGTGGGGAAGGAGAAAGGGAAGGGGAGGACGACACATGGGGAAGGGGGGAGAGGAACGTGTGGGGGGAATGGTAAGGGGTGGGGGACGTGTGTGGGAAGGCGATGGGGACGTGTGGGGAAGGGGAGGAGGACGTGTGGGGAAGGAGAAAGGGAAGGGGAGGATGACACGTGCGGAAGGGGGAGAGGAACGTGTGGGGGGAATGGTAAGGGGTGGGGGACGTGTGTGGGAAGGTGATGGGGACATGTGGGGGAAGGGGAGGAGGA
The DNA here is from genome assembly GCA_032164245.1 of Sternotherus odoratus. Classification (NCBI taxonomy): domain Eukaryota; kingdom Metazoa; phylum Chordata; order Testudines; family Kinosternidae; genus Sternotherus; species Sternotherus odoratus. Next base: position 10,578,159 of record JAVMKO010000012.1, read on the forward strand.
CATGGGGGAACATGTGTGGGGAAGGGGAAGGGGAGGGGAAGGGTAAAGTGAGGAGGACATGTGGGGGGAAGGGGAGTGAGGGGAAGCAGATGTGTGGGGGGAAGGGGATCGGGAGGGGAACATGTGAGGGGAAGTAGATGTGGGGGGGAAGGGATGGGGAGTTGGATGTGTGGTGGGAAGGGGAAGAGGATGGGTGGGGAGGAGGGGGAGGGAAACGGTGGACAACGTGTGTGGGGACGGGAAAGGGTACGTGTGGGGGGAAGGGGTGTACAGCATGTGAGGAGAAGGAAAGGGGAAGGGGAGGACAACACGTGTGGGGAAGGGGAGTGGGACATGTGGGTGGAAGGGGATGGGGAGGGGGACATAATGGAGAAGGGGAGGGGGACGTGTGTGGGGGAAGGGGAAGACAACATGTGAGGGGAAGGGAAAGGGGAAGGGGAGGATGATGTGGGGGGGAAGGGCAGGACAAAGTGTATGGGGAATGGGAAAGTGATGGGGAGGACGACTTGTGTGGAGAAGGGGAAGGGGAGGACAGCATGTGAGGGGACAGGAAAGGGGAAGGGGAGGACGATGTGTGTGGGGAAGTGGAAGAGGAAGGGGAGGACAAGTGGGGTGAGGGGAGGGGAACATGTGGGAGGAAGGGGAGGGGAACATGTGTGGGGAAGGGAAAGGGGTGGGCGACGTGTGTGGGGAAGGGGAAGGAGAAGGGGAGGACAACACGTGTGGGGAAGGGGAAGGGGATGGGGAGGAGGATGTGCAAGGGGAAGCGGATGTGTGTGGGGAAAGGGATGGGGAGTTGGATGTGTGGTGGGAAGGGTAGAGGGATGAGTGGGGGGTGGGGGGAGGGGAAGGGTGGACGTGTGTGGGGACAGGGAAGGGGATGTGTTGGGGGAAGGGGTGGACAGCATGTGAGGAGAAGGGAAAGGGGAAGGGGAGGACAACATGTGTGTGGAACTTGCCTGGGGTGGGGGAGGGGAACTTGACTAGGTTGGGGGGAGGGGAACTTGCCTGGGGGAGGGGGAAGGGAATTTGTCTTGGGAAGGGGAAGGGGGAGGGGAACTTTTCCAGGGGTGGAGGGGAGGGAGGGGATCTCCTGGATACAGTAGCATGTCCCACACCCGGTTCCTAGGTGTAAGGGCAACCAAGGGTCTCCCCACGTGGGGCACCTGCCCTAAGTACTGGCCCCACAGCTCCCATTTGCCAGGAGCTTCCATTTGCCGGGAGCTGTGGGAGAGGCATCTGCAGACAGGGCAGCGCGCTGAGCTGACTGGTGGCGCCTCTGCATAGGAGGCAGTAGGGGACGTGCCGCTGCTTCCAGGAGCTGCTTGGGGTAAGCACCACCTGGAGCCTGCACCCCTCATCCCCTTTCCCACCCCACCTGACTGCCCCAGCCCTGATCTCCCTACCACCCCCATTTCCAACCCACCTTGGAACCCACACCCCCAGCCCAGAGCCTGTACCCACCTCCCATGTCCTGACCCCCTACTTCAGTCTGGAGCCCCCTCCTGCACCCCAAACCCCTCATCCCTGGCACCACCCCAGAGCCCCACTCTCAGCCAGAGCCCTCACTGCCTCCTGCATCCCAACCCACTTTCTCAGCCTGGAGCCCCCTCCCACACCCTGAATTCCTCATCTCTGGCCTCACCCTAGAATCCGCACCCCAGCCGGAGCCCTCACCCCCTCCACACTCAAGCCCCCTGAGCCAGCACGGTGAAAATGAGCGAGTGAATGAGTGTGGAGGAGTGAGCAGGGGCAGGCCTTGGAGAAGGAGCAGGGGCGGGGCAAAGGTCTTCGGTTTTGTCGGAATAGAAAGTTGACAATACTACTAACCCCCTCACTTGTGTTGAATTCCAACTAAACAAAGCTGTGGCAGTTGGAATTCAACACAAGCGAGGGGCTCCTGCCCAGCCGCCAGCTCAGAAAGCCACTCATGACGGTCTGGCCTGTGTTCTGCTAGGCTGCTGTGATGCAAGAGTAGGAATCCTGGGTGTGCAGCATTGTCAAAGCAAAATTACTAGCAAGTCGCTTTCCCTCATTTACTCGTGAAGACTGAATTTTTGGAGGCACAAGATACAGAAGAGCCTGTCAGGGGAGAGGATGCTGTTCATCCTAAGCCCAGATGTACATAGAAAACCAAGAGGTAACAAAGAGTCCTGTGGCACTGTAGTGGGCCCCGGTGGGCCCCCTCTGATCAGGAGGACGCTCCGGCCGGGGAACCAAGATGGCGGACGGAGCTGAGGCGGCCCCGCCCCAGAAGTGCAACTGGGCCCCGGAAGCACAAAAGGCGGGGCCGGCCACCAAGAGGGGGGTCGACCCGGCAGAGAGGAGGGAGGGTCGGCCCGGCTGGTGGCAAACCAGCGAACCCGTCGAGTGGAGCGGCATCCCCGACCCCGCGGCGGAGACAGACTGGCACGGCGTCCCAGCGGCCACGTATCCGGAGGCCGAAGACGCCGGTCCGGAAATCCCGGTGGCAGCACCTCTCGAGGCAGCGAGCGACTGGCCCGGGATCCCAGCAGCGGCATACCCGACTGCAGCAGACAGCGAGCCCGACGAGGCGACAACGGAGTCCCCCGCGACCCCAGACGATTAGCCGGGAGTTCCGGCTGCCACCTACCCAACGGAGCAGGGAATGGAGTGGACCCCCGAGGACACCGGACCCTGCTGCGGACCTGAGGCTTGTGAGTAGAGACTGTGTTCTGGCTGCTTGTGTAGAAGCACCGGCTACTGCCAGATACTTTAGAGACTGTGTTCTGGCTGCCTGTGGGTAAACCCCGGCTAGAGCCAGCCCCCCTTATAGACTATATACTCTGGCGGCCTGCGTGAGCCAGCCACCTTGTAGACTGTGTACTCCGGCTGCTGGGGTAAGCCAGCTGCCGTATAGACTGTGTGTCCTGGCTGCCTGTGTGGAAGCACCGGCTAGAGCCAGAAATCTTGGAGACTCTGTACGCTGGCTGCCTGTGGGTAAACCCCGGCTAGAGCCAACCACCTAATAGACTGTGTACTTTGGCTGCCTGCGAGAGCCAGCCCCCCTATAGACTATGTACTCTGGCGGCCCGCGTGAGCCAGCCACCTTGTAGACTGTGTACTCCGGCGGCCGGGGTAAGCCAGCTGCCGTATAGACTGTGTGTCCTGGCTGCCTGTGTGGAAGCACCGGCTAGAGCCAGAAATCTTGGAGACTCTGTACGCTGGCTGCCTGTGGGTAAACCCCGGCTAGAGCCAGCCACCTAATAGACTGTGTACTTTGGCTGCCTGCGAGAGCCAGCCCCCCTATAGACTATATACTCTGGCGGCCCGCATGAGCCAGCCACCTTGTAGACTGTGTACTCCGGCGGCCGGGGTAAGCCAGCTGCCGTATGTCCTGGCTGCCTGTGTGGAAACACTGGCTAGAGCCCAATATCTAAGAGACTGTATACTTTGGCTGCCAGCGCCCTGATGGTGTACTTTGGCGGCCTGCGCGAGCCAGCCACCTTATAGACTGTGCACTCTGGCCACCGGGGTGTAACCACTGGCGAGGGCCAGCTACCTTAAACATTGTGTGCCCTGACTACCTGTGCGTCCGGTCGGGGTGATGTAACACCGGCCGGAAACCCAAGAAGACGCGGAGACCACCCGGCAGAGGGCGCTCCCAACGCTGGAACAACTTATACCAAAGCTACAAATGGGGGAATGTTGAGTCTGAACTATTGATTAAGCTTAATCTTATCCCAGACTTGATGTCTCTGTCTGAACTTTTAATCAAAGCTCTGACCTGCAAACTACTCATGACCACCCCCCCCCTTAAGTAGCCATCTCCCCTTATCTTTTGGAATTTACATTTTAACCTGATTTATCCTGTAGAATCTTGATTGATTATGCATGACCATTATGATCTGTAAATCACTTTGTTTACTTCTGTGTATAAATATTGATGCTCACCCCTAGTAAATTTGCCACACTACTCTGAAGCTTGGAGCTAGGAATAGTGTGAGCCCATTGATCAATGAATTGAAGTCTGTGTAAGTGGTCTCTGACAGTTTGTGGGCCCAAACCAACTCCGCACGAATCTCGGGTGCTGGAGAGGTGAGTAGGGACTTGCTTTTTACCTAACAATATGGGGGCTTGTCTCGGGATTCCTTCTGGTGCGGTGCCTCTGTCCAGTGGTCAGATCACTCATATACGAATTGGCAGGCGCCACGGGAGATTTCTCCCAGCCAATTCAATATTGAGGGGTCGTGTACTGGACAGCAGGGTAAACGCCAGTTGGAGGGCTCCTGTCAGACACCATGGATCAAGGGACTAGTGTCCCTTTTCAGAACTTTTTGAACATTAGGAATAAGTTGTGTTATGAAGAAAGACTCCCAGTACAGACAGGAATGTCTAAGAAGTTGTACACGCTGTGTGTAAGGAATTGGACTGGGAATACCGCGGTATGGGCCAACCTGGAAAAAAGGTTGCCTTTGTATGGTTCTTTCGAGCAGGCTGCTTTAAAGAGAAGTGGAGAGCCAAATCGAAAAAACCATCCGGGACAGTTAAGTTATTGATTTTGTTTGAACTCTGCAGCAGAGCTGTAGAAATCTTTAAAGATTATGACAGTCAGGTATTCTCCCGAGAGTGAACCCCCTCCATGTTATTTCGATAAAGGGTGTAAACCATGGTGTGTTTTGACCCGCCAGTTGGTCCCCACTGCACCTGCCCCTACTCCTCCGCAGGGGGGACTCTCCAGGGAGCAGAGGGGAATCTGCAGGACTCAGGATCTGAATCTGTGCAGAGGGTAAGGAGGAAAATGGTATGGGAGAAACCTCGGGAGAAATAATCACTTGGCAATAGGCCAAAAAGAAAATCCCAAGCTGTGTGTCTAGGGTAGGAAAATGTGTGTCTGAGTCTTCCTTGTCTGTCTTTTTTGTCTGTTTTTCAACTTGTAGTGTAGTTCTAAGTTTGTAACTGCAGAGGAAAAAGAATAACTCTAACCCTTTGTCCAGTGAGTTTGTAAGATTGCCTAAGAGGAGATTTTGTAGAGATCTGTCTGATGGGCCAAAGATAATCATGAATGTGAATAAATCCTAGTGAGAATTTGTTGTTGCTCAAGAAGCTGTTCCTTAGAAGCCCTAGAATGAAGAGAACAAAGACAGAATTTCTGTGAGTAGTGAAGTGTTGCCTAGAAAAGTTCCTAAAGGAAAACAGGTAAAGAGTTTGATGCAGTTAAAGTGTAAAAGTGATTTGATCAAAAAGGGTTTCAGCTCTTAACAGCTTGAAATTGTCTGTAGTATTGTTTTCAGTACAAACAGCCCGGTCACTTTAAATGTGAATGCCCCTGGGGCACCTAGTGAGTTACACCGGGAACGAATGCATCCCTGCACCACCAGCTGGTTAGAGAGCCAAAGTTGTTCAAAGAGAAATGTCCATGCTAATTCTAAACAAGGTCTGTGTCCCAGGTTAAAAAAATAGTACAAATCTCACCTCTAGAGTCTAGACACTTTGAATGTGATTTGTAGTCTCTTACAGAACCTAACATCTGATCCCCTGTGAAAGCAAAAGTAAGTAAAGAAAGAACAAAACTTTGAGACTAGCTTATTAGTAAAAATAAATGGTACCCCTTTTAAAACTAGCCCCTGGGCTTACTTCTCTGTCTGTGAAAATGCAAATTACTTATCTGTTAAACAAGACAGCCCTTCAGGGAAAGCAAATTTAATTTTGTTAAATAAAACCTCAAAGTAACCCTAATAAACCGAAATTCTAATAGTGTTGACCCAAAAGCATAGAAAAAATAGTAAAGAAAAATAATTTTAGTGAAAATAAGAAAATGTTTTAATGTCTTTAAAATGTCTGTAACTAAATCCTTATAAGAAGTAATCCAAGCACAAAGATTAGTTTGCAAGTATGCAGCTATGCATGGTTTAGCTAAATTTGTTTGTAATGCTAATGGTGTTTCAGATCAGTGTGTGTTACAAAAGAAAAAGTTAACAGTAAAAGATTCTGGTAAAGATAATTGTATCCTTTTAAGTTGTAACTAGCTTTAAATCCAAAAAGGCAAGCCAAAAAAACATCTGTGTTCATGCAAATTACCTAATTGATAAAAAGTGACTAAAACCTGGTTTGCCTAAAAACCAAAAGAAAATAATAACTGATTCCCTTTAAAAAAAAAAAAAGTGGAGATATAAAAGGTTCAAAGAAAGCTGATGCCAGCTAACAAACTATGCACTTACTGGCACAATAAGAATTGTATTTTATGTTCTATGTTTGTCTTAAAATGTTTTGTCAATGTGGCCAAAACTGTGTTTGTAATAAATTGTACATAAGGCAATATACTGCAGAATTGAAATATAAATATTTGTTTATTCAATTTGTAATATAAAATTGTTTTTACAAAGTTAAGGTTTAAATATACTTGTTATAATTTCACTAGCTAAGAACAATGTGAACAATAATTTTCAATTGAAATTAAATACCAATAGACTTTGGAAGCATTAACATGACAAGTTAACTCACTCCTCAAATTGTACATGGAATTCTTCTGGCTACCCCCAGATTTCTAGCCAGAGGGCGAGGGAGGGAAGAAGCTATTAGACACCAGAGGTACCAAGTGGCCTCAACAGTTGGTATGCTTGTCCTGTTCTGTTACTCCAAAGCTCTGTAATTCAGTTATTTTTATTATAAAAGTGTATGTAAAACTAAAGTACTGTATAAAAACAATGTAAGATAAAGAAAAGTGTGTGTGTGTGTGTGTGTGTGTGTGTGTGTCAGTGTCAGAGAGAAAGAGAAAAAGAGAGAGAAAAAAGGGCTAAAATGCCCACTCAGTTGTAAAGTTTGTAACACTGCCAAGTATTAATGAAATGTGTTAGTTTTTTTGTTGTTACTCACAGGTAAAGAATACATTACCTAAAGATCCTAAACAGCCTTGCTACATCTTGGGACTGATGTAAAAAGATTTGCCTGTCATATCAGCAATTCAATCAAAAGGATTCACAAAGTCCATCCAGAAACCGGCCCTGAGCTGTCTTTCTTTTTAAGAAGCCTCAAATTAACTTTTCTGAACTGCCATCCTGTGTATAGCATTTCATACCAAAAGAGCAAATGCTTAAACTGTGGACAAATATCTCTTAAATGATTTTATCTCTAAGTATAGGTACCCAAGATGACAGACTTAAACCGTGAGTCTCATTTTACAGAAACAGCTTTTCAGCAAGTTATGAGTGCCTTAAAAGTTCAGTAGAAGTGCCACACACCTTGGCACCTGCAATCTAATAGCCAGGTTAAAAGGACAAATATGCAAAGACACTGGTCTTAACTGGATAAATGCATTACTCCTTGTGCTGCACAATCTCCATGACACTCCTAGAAGTCAAGTTATCACCTTTTGAACTACTTTTTGGCAGGCCTTCCTCAGTTTACCTAGTCAAATATTACATGACTGCTGATTTGGTGCTTGAAAAAGCAGAACTAACTTCTTTTGTTTTACAGCTCCAGAGACAGGCTAACTCTCTCCGCAGATATGAGACTGCTTTTAAATGTAAAAGCATACCCGATAAAACCTGGTTCTTGAGTCTTTGTTAAAGCCTACAAGGAAGTTCTGCTCCAGCCCCTGTGAAAAGGACCATACCGAGTGCCTTGGCCACCCCAACCATCATCAAGGTGGCAGAAAAGGAAGCCTGAATTCACAACGCCTGATGTAAGCATGCCCTTTTCCCAGATGACAACGAGGCAGCTGAGGCCTCCACCCTCGACGGACCAGGATGAGAATTAGACGACAGCGGGGCAAACCCAAGCCCTAGCAACTGGAGAGGGGACGATGAAGAACCCTGAAGAAAAGTGGCTAGCAAAGGCCGTGCCGGGTCTCAGCCTGAAGATAAAATTCAAAAGGACTTAATAATGTTTATCAAATTGAAGTATTAATCAATTTTAAGTTATTAATCTTGTTTTAGATTAAGCAAGATTTATTTCATGAGTATGTTTTTTATTAGATATTTCCAGAAAGTCAAAACCTCTATTTTGAAAAATAGAAGTGATTGTTAAGTGTGTGCTTAGTTCTTAGTAGATGCAGGATGGAAACTCCTCTGTGTACCTATCCCTCTGATTACTGTTAACATGACTTGAATGCTACCAAAATAGAGATCTGGTCCAGCATAATCTAACATGGGACCAAACTTAGTATTTTGTAACAAGTAACTCCTGGTTGGATAAAAATAAAGCTTCCACCAGTAAATTAGCACTTTTTGGAACATGATATTAAGTATGTAAAGCTACAGTCTATTATGTATTGCCCTCCAACTAGACGGGTTCATACTTAGCTTAACTCAAATTTGCTCCCAAGCTTCAATGTTCAGAATGTTTGTTTAAAAGACAAACCAAGCAGTTAATCTCAGTGAGAGTCTATCCTGAAACAAGTGGGCAAGTCAAAATGGCCTGAAACATAATGTTAGCTGCCCAAGGAAGAATATATGCTCTCATAAATGAGAAATGTTATGTCTTTGAAAATAATATCTACCTCAACACCCCAATACTGGGTGTGCCTAAACTGAACAGTACCTATAAATTAGTGCATAATTTAAAAGCTGAAAGTAATTTGCTTTTAAAATATAAAAGAAATTATCTTTAAAGAGGAGGGAATTGTTAAGAATGTTTTTCTAACTTAAAAGCAACTGTATTATGAATGTTGTGTAGTATGATTTTAAATACAACATGTGTTTTAATGGCACCGCCTTTAGTAAAACTCTTAGTGAGTATTGTTGGGGCCATAGTAATCCTTATAATACTGTGTTGTTGTATTCAGTGTGTCCCCTCCCTCATAGACTCATGTAAGTCAGCTTGTTTTTTTAGGCCCTACTCTTTTCGAATTGGCACAAGCTGAAGTTACCAAGCTGCCCTTAGCTCCTTAAACTAAGATGTAGCTTTTTGATAAATAAGTTATATCAAAGCTACAAATGGGGGAATGTTGAGTCTGAACTATTGATTAAGCTTAATCTTACCCCAGACTTGATGTCTGAACTTTTAATCAAAGCTCTGACCTGCAAACTACTCATGACCACCCCCCCCTTAAGTAGCCATCTCCCCTTATCTTTTGGAATTTACATTTTAACCTGATTTATCCTGTAGAATCTTGATTGATTATGCATGACCATTATGATCTGTAAATCACTTTGTTTACTTCTGTGTATAAATATTGATGCTCACCCCTAGTAAATTTGCCACACTACTCTGAAGCTTGGAGCTAGGAATAGTGTGAGCCCATTGATCAATGAATTGAAGTCTGTGTAAGTGGTCTCTGACAGTTTGTGGGCCCAAACCAACTCCGCACGAATCTCGGGTGCTGGAGAGGTGAGTAGGGACTTGCTTTTTACCTAACAGTGTTATAAACTTTACAACTGAGTGGGCATTTTAGCCCTCCCTCTTCCTTACACACACACACATACACACACACACACTCTTTTCTTTTTTACATTGTTTTTATACAGTACTTTAGTTTTACATACACTTTTATAATAAAAATAACTGAATTACAGAGCTTTGGAGTAACAGAACAGGACAAGCATACTAACTGTTGAGGCCACTTGATACAACCTCTGGTGTCTAATAGCTTCTTCCCTCCCTCGCCCTCTGGCTAGAAATCTGGGGGTAGCCAGAAGAATTCCATGTGCAATTTGAGGAGTGAGTTAACTTGTCATGTTAATGCTTCCAAAGTCTATTGGTATTTAATTTCAATTGAAAATTATTGTTCACATTGTTCTTAGCTAGTGAAATTATAACAAGTATATTTAAACCTTAACTTTGTAAAAACAATTTTATATTACAAATTGAATAAACAAATATCTATATTTCAATTCTGCAGTATATTGCTTTATGTACAATTTATCACAAACACAGTTTTGGCCACATTGACAAAACATTTTAAGACAAACATAGAACATAAAATACAATTCTTATTGTGCCAGTAAGTGCATAGTTTGTCAGCTGGCATCAGCTTTCTTTGATTTTTTTGAAAGACAAAAAAACCTTTTATATTTCTATTTTTTTTAAAGGGAATTAGTTATTATTTTCTTTTGTTTTTTTAGGCAAACCAGGGTTCAGTCACTTTTTATCAATTAGGTAATTTGCATGAACACAGATGTTTTCTGGCTTGCTTTTTTGTATTTAAAGCTAGTTACAACTTAAAAGAATACAATTATCTTTACCAGAATCTTTTACTGTTAACTTTTTCTTTTATAACACACACTGATCTGAAACACCATTAGCATTACAAACAAATTTAGCTAAACCATGCATAGCTGCATACTTGCAAACTAATCTCTGTGCTTGGATTACTTATTATAAGGATTTAGTTACAGACATTTTAAAGACATTAAAACATTTTTTTATTTTTCACTAAAATTATTTTTCTTTACTATTTTTTCTATGCTTTTGGGTCAACACTATTAGAATTTCGGTTTATTAGGGTTACTTTGAGGTTTTATTTTACAAAATTAAATTTGCTTGCCCTGAGGGTCAAATCTTACTCTCTCTTGTTTAACAGATAAGTAATTTGCATTTTCACAGACAGAGAAGTAAGCCCTGGGGCTAGTTTTAAAAGGGATACCATTTATTTTTACTAATAAGCTAGTCTCAAAGTTTTGTTCTTTCTTTACTTACTTTTGCTTTCACAGGGGATCAGATGTTAGATTCTGTAAGAGACTACAAATCACATTTAAAGTGTCTAGACTCTAGAGGTGAGATTTGTACTATTTTTTTAACTTGGGACACAGACCTTGTTTACTTGCAGAATTAGCATGGACATTTCTCTTTGAACAACTTTGTCTCTCTAACGAGCTGGTGGTGCAGGGATGCATTCGTTCCCTGTGTAACTCACTAGGCGCCCCAGGGGCATTCACATTTAAAGTGACCGGGCTGTTTGTACTGAAAACAATACTACAGACAATTTCAAGCTGTTAAAAGCTGAAACCTTTTTTGATCAAATCACTTTTACACTTTAACTGCATCAAACTGTTTACCTGTTTTCCTTTAGGAACTTTTCTAGGCAACACTTCACTACCCACAGAAATTCTGTCTTTGTTCTCTTCACTAGGGCTTCTAAGGAACAGCTTCTTGAGCAACAACAAATTCTCACTAGGATTTATTCACATTCATGATTATCTTTGGCCCAACAGACAGATCTCTACAAAATCTCCTCTTAGGCAATCTTACAAACTCACTGGACAAAGGGTTAGAGCTATTCTTTTTCCCTTGCAGTTACAAACTCAGAACTATCTGAATCTATAACTAACTCTGACACTACTGCATTTAACTATTACAAGCCGAAAAACAGACAAAAAAAAGACAGACAAGGAGGATACAGACACACACTTTCCTACCCTAGACACACAGCTTGGGATTTTCTTTTTGGCCTATTGCCAAGTGGTTATTCCTTCCGAGGTTTTTCCCCGTACCATTTTCCTCCTTGCCCTCTGCATAGATTCAGATCCTGAGTCCTGCAGATTCCCCTCTGCTCCCTGGAGAGTCCCCCTGCGGAGGAGTAGGGGCAGGTGCAGTGGGGACCAACTGGCGGGTCAAACCACGCCATGGTTTACACCCTTTATTGAAATAACATGGAGGGGGTTCACTCTCGGGAGAATACCTGACTGTCATAATCTTTAAAGATTTCCACAGCTCTGCTGCAGAGTTCAAACAAAATCAATAACTTAACTGTCCCGGATGGTTTTTTCGATCTGGCCCTCTACTTCTCTTTAAAGCAGCCTGCTTGAAAGAACCATACAAAGGCAACCTTTTCTCCAGGTTGGCCTATACCGCGGTATTCCCAGTCTAATTCCTTACACACAGCGTGTACAACTTCTTAGACATTCCTGTCTGTACTGGGAGTCTTTCTTCATAACACAACTTATTTCTAATGCTCAAAAAAGTTCTGAAAAGGGACACTAGTCCCTTGACCCATGGTGTCTGACAGGAGCCCTCCAACTGGCGTTTACCCTGCTGTCCAGTACACGACCCCTCAATATTGAATTGGCTGGGAGAAATCTCCCATGGCGCCTGCCAATTCGTATATGAGTGATCTGACCACTGGGCAGAGGCACCGCACCAGAAGGAATCCCGAGACAAGCCCCCATATTGTTAGGTAAAAAGCAAGTCCCTACTCACCTCTCCAGCACCCGAGATTCGTGCGGAGTTGGTTTGGGCCCACAAACTGTCAGAGACCACTTACACAGACATTAATTCATTGATCAACGGGCTCACACTATCCTTAGCTCAAAAAGCTTCAGAGTAGTGTGGCAAGTTTATTAGGGGTGAGCATCAATATTTATACACAGAAGTAAACAAAGTGATTAACAGATCATAATGGTCATGCATAATCAATCAAGATTCTACAGGATAAATCAGGTTAAAATGTAAATTCCAAAAGATAAACGGGAGATGGCTACTTAAGGGGAGGGGGGGGTGTCGTGAGTAGTTTGCAGGTCAGAGCTTTGATTAAAAGTTCAGACAGAGACATCAAGTCTGGGATAAGATTAATCTTAATCAGTAGTTCAGACTCAACACAGGCACCTTAAAGACTAACTATAAAGTTTTGAAGCATAAGCTTTCGTGGGCTAATACCCATTTCGTTGGATGCAAGCAGTGGAAGTGTCCAGGGGCAGGTATAGATAAGTAGGCAAGAACGAGGTAGGAGGTAATAAGGTTAGTCTAATCAGGCTGAACCAGCTTGTTAACTCAAATCAGGGATTACCCCACCCTCCCTGATTTGAGTTAACAAGCTGGTTCAGCCTGATTGGACTAACCTTGTTACCTCCTACCTCGTTCTTGCCTACTTATCTATACATACTTATCTCCCCCTTTTCTCTCCCTAGAGAAGCTGCAATGTGAACTGGACTGTGAGAAAGGTCAGTGTTTGGGCTAGTTACATTACCTGATGTAAGGGTTATTTCTATAAATACGAGAGTGAATCTCACCTCTCCCCCTTTCTCCCTCTAGAGCAGTGGTTTTCAACCTGTGGACCACTTAAACTGGCAGGTTTACAGACTATGTATAACATTTCCAAAGGGGTCTGCACCAACACTCAAAATTTTGTAGGGGTCTGTAAATGGAAAACAGGTTGAAAACCACTGCCCTAGAGATGCTGCGATCTCAACTGGAGAGGGAGAAAGGTCAGTGTCTGGGGCCTGTGGAGTGGCATAAAGATTATATGAGAATGTTTCCCCAAAAGGTGGCAGATCAGTATACTAGAGATTACCAGGCAGAGGACACATTTGGAATAAAGCCAAAGGGATGCTGTGACTTAGACTTTGTCTACACTATGCACCTTTTATCAGCACAACTGTGGCACTACAGCGTGTGGCTAAACTGCGCACAGTGTAGCCCCTGTTTGTCAGTGAGAGAGCTCTCCTGCTGATGTAAAATGCCTACCCCAATGACCAGCACTAGCTTTGCCAGCAGGCAAGCTCTCACGCCAACAAAGAGCTGCTGACACAGGCACTTTTCACCCACAAATCTTTTGTCTTTCATGTGTGTGTGTGTGTTTTTAACAACTCTGAACGATTAAAGTTTTGTCATTTAGTTCCAGTGTAGACAAAACCTCAGTGTAAAGATCGTCACAGGATAGGGAGGCCCATGGGAAGTGATGGCTCAGGCTGCAGCTATGAAACTAAATGGGCTGCAGTGCCTAAAGTGGGGACATCATAGAGCAATGGTGAGATGGGTGAGAAATGAGTGGAGCCCCCATTTCAGCTGGGATTGTGGGGAGAAGGTATTTGACCAGATACAATTCAGATGGGTTGAAGGGAGTTACACATGTGAGCTGGAGAGAGTGTAAAACACACATGGGATGGAACAATTACAAATAACATGATGGTGTTTGAATGGGTGAGGTCTCAGAATGACTCCGAGTTTGCAGTAATTGAACTAAATCTTCTGCCTTGTAACACACCTCTCCCATTATTCACTTCCAGTGGTGCGTTGGGCAGAGAAAGGTGAGTTCCCTTTGTTCATTTCACTGGGGAGAGGAGGGGGAAGCTCAGACTTTACAAGAAGTTTCCCAGATCCCCTGGGCAGCTCTCAGATCTCACTTTGAACAGAAAGTCAGTTTGGTTTGTGCGGTACACACAGAAGCTCTGCCCCTCGTCACTCACACTCAGCACATGGAATGAACAGACCCAAACCCACTCACTGAACTCAGGGGTTTATTTCACCCACACAACCAGGGGAGAGAGCGGGTTTGGCTCACTCTGACCTCTGTGTAGCCAGCACTGTGCCCATGCTATGAGCTGGCTGTATCCTTAACAACTCGGTGTGATCTGCCTGGCAGAAAATGCCAGGGTCATGGTGACTGATGATGACTTCATGCTGCTTGCTACACTGTCACTCCGCCTGTCTTCTCTCCTGTGCTATTGGCTGCTGGTTCCACTCTCCTCCCACCTAGTCCTCTCACCCTAATGATAGGGCATGTCTTCACTACCACTTTAAATCGATGTTAACGACGTTAGGTCGAAGTAAACGTGTACCTGTCTTCACATACATGCCCTTAACGTCGATGTAAAGGGCCTTAAAGATCGATCTTGGCACTCCAGCCTAACCAGTGGCATAAGGCTAATCTCGACATTCCAAGCTCGACCGTGGGCTAGTGAAGACGGAACCCGACATTAATAGCCTCCAGAGGCTGTCCCACAATGCTCCATTCTGACCGCTCTGGACTGCCTCACTACTGCTCCACTGTGACCGCTCTGCACTGCACTCTGAACTCGCTGCTCTGGCCAGGTAGATAAGACCCGGGAACATTTGAATGCCATTTCCTGTTTGGTCAGCGTGGTCAGCTCACCTGAACTGATCAGTCGCCATTCAGAGCAATCAGTAGCACTAGCCGCCATGCAGAGCTCAGCATCACAGGAATCCATGATGAGCTCATCTACCCTGGAGACCAGCCAGAGGAGAAGAGCTCCAGCATGGTCCACTCGTGAGGTGCTGGATCTCATCGCTATCTGGGGAGAGGAATCCGTGATGTTGGAACTACGAAACAACAAACGGAATGCCAACACCTATGGAAGAGTCTCCAAGGCCATGCTAGAAAGGGGCCACAACAGGGACACCACACAGTGCCGCGTGAAAATTAAGGAGCTGCGGCAATCATTCCAGAAAGCCAAGGAGGCAAACGGACGATCAGGGGGCGCGCCACGGACATGCAGGTTCTACAATGAACTAAATGCAATAATGGGGGGCGCCCCCACCACCATCGCGCCGGTATGCGTGGACTCCACCGATGGGATCATCGTCAGGGAGGAGACTGATTCCGAGGAGGACGAGCATGAAGAGGAAAATCTCACGGAGCAGCAGGAGCCCAGCGGAGAACCCCTGTACCCAGAGAGCCAGGAGCTGTTTGTCACCCTGGACCCAGTACCCTCCCAAGCCTCCCAGGGGGGTAAGTGTTTCTTTTTTAAAGAATTACATGACGCGTGATTTTGTAAAGGAAGCATTTATTAATGAGTAACTTGCCCTAAGGACTTAGCGTGCTTTCACTGCTGGTCAATTTCTACTCAAAGAGTTTGTCAATATACTCCGGGATTGACCATAAGTCCTCCGCGGACATTTCAATGAAGCTATCCAGGAGGTAGCGATGAATCCAGCGCAGCAGATTTCTGGGGAGAGCTGCCTTATCTGGTCCCCCGTGATAGGACACCAACCCACGCCACGAAAGTAGTAGGTTGTCTGGTATCATTGAGCAGGCTAGCATTGCGGCGTATGGACCAGGACTTTGCATGGACTCAAGGAGCATGCGCTCCCTATCTCTCCGAGAAATTCTCAGCAAAGTGATGTCATTCAGGGTTGCCTGTTTGAGATACGGACTGCAATTAGTCGGGAGATAAAGAGTCCCAGCTGCAAAGTACTCTTTTCTGCTGAGGACCGACGAACCGAACCCCCCCCCCCCACGAACGCTGACCGCCGCCCCCCCCCTCCCCCGCCCGTAGCGGTAGCTAGCAGGGAATCTGAGCAGTCTGCACGCAGTCTGAAGAGCCCCAAAAAGACCTTAGCCCTTAGCGAGAGATTTTTTGGCATTTGCTTTGCAGTTTGCGGTTTCAGTGGGAGCCAGCCACGCGGTGGGGGGAAGGGGGCGGGGTTACTCTACAGTATGCAAGCGCCACTTTTAACTTACCATGGCCGGCTGCACGGTGATTTCAGAAGCCGTCTTGGGCTGAGGCGCGCATATGTGTCTCAGATGCTCTGAATTTTCTGAGAGCTTGTCAGTCAGTTTTAGGTGTACAACATGACCTTGTACAGAAATCATATCAGGCAGGCCTCTGAATACTGAGGTTGCAAATGGCATAGTACTCCCATTGTGTACAGTCCGAGACTGCATCTGCCTCCTAACCTTGAATGTATCTGTCTCATAACTTTCAAACTTTCTTTTCCCACACACACTTGCCCACAGATGAACAACAAGTATGCCACAACCCCCATGCCTCCTCAACACGCCGTGCACCGCAGATAAGAAAGCGTAAAAAGAAAACGTGAACGCGCGATGAGATGTTTACTGAACTCGTGGAGAACTCGCGCGCTGAGGCAGCCCGCCAGACGGACTGGAGGGAAAGAATGATAGAGGCAAGGGATCGAGAGAGAGAGAGGCAAGGGATCGAGAGATTCAGGCAAGGGATCAAGAGAGAGAGGAAAGGAAGCGAGAGAGAGAGGCAAGGGATCGAGAGAGAGAGGCAAGGAATCGAGAGAGGCAGGAATGGAGAGCCGCTGAACAAAAGAGGGTAGAACGTGAGGAAAGACGCATGGATGCTTTCCTCCGCATAATGGAGGACCAGAGCGACATGCTGCCATCTCTGGTGGAGCTGCAGCATGACCAAAGACCACCTCTGCAGCCCCTGTGTAACCACCTCCCCCCCTCCCCAATTCCCATAGCTTCCCCACCCAGACGCGGGTTGAGAACACGGGGGGGCAAGCTCCGTGGGCCGCTCCACGCTACCCCACAAGCCAGCAGAAGCAGCAGCAGCTGCAGGCTTACATTCTCGGAAAACTTTTGAAAGCTGCTGAGTCTTGCCAACCCCTCCTCTCCACCCTTCCCACCCCCCCCTCCTTTGCCCGCTCCTCCCCACTGCGACTGCCGGTTTCCCTCCAGGATACCAGGACAGTGATCCCCTGTATTTGTATTTCCGAGTAACCAATAAAGGAACCATGATTTTTCAAACAGTGATTTTATTTTCTCTGCAAGCATGGGGAGGGAGGAGGGAAAGCATGGGGAGGGGGGAGGGAAAGAGGGTTCAAGGGCAGCAGGCTTAGAGCACAGCAAGGGAGCAGATTCTCAAACGCCATCTCGGGCACTGATAAAACTGTCTTTCAAGGCGTCCCTGAGGCGCAGGGCCTCACGGTGGGCTCTTTTACTTTCCCTGCTGTGTGGCTGCTCATAAGTAGCAGAAAGTAAATTTGCCTCTGCCTCCCAGCCCGCCATGAACGTTTCCCCCTTGCTCTCACAGATATTGTGGAGCACAGAGCAAGCAGCAATAACAATGGGGATATTTCTCTCGCGGATGTCTGAGCGAATGAGTAAGGAACGCCATCTCCCCTTCAAGCGGCCAAATGCACATTCTACGGCCATTCTGCACTTGCTCAGCCTGTAGTTGAACAGCTCCTGACCCCTGTCCAGGGCTCCTGTGTAGGGCTTCATAAGCCAGGGCATTAGGGGGTAGGCTGGGTCCCCAATGATCACGATCGGCATTTCGACCCCCCCCCCCATGGAAATTTTCTGGTCGGGGAAGAAAGTGCCTTGCTGCAGCTGTCTAAAAACCCTAGAGTTCCTGAACACTCGAGCGTCATGAAGCTTTCCCGGCCACCCCACGTACAGGTCGGTGAAACGTCCCTTGTGGTCAACCACTGCTTGCATGACCATTGAGTAATATCCCTTCCGGTTTCTGTACTCGGCGGCCTCGTGGTCCAGTGCCAGGATAGGGATATGAGTCCCATCTATAGCCCCACCACAGTTAGGGAATCCCATGGCGGCAAAGCCATCTATTGTGGCTTGCAGGTTTCCAAGGTTTATAACCCGGTGTAGCAGCCGCTCGACGATTGCCCTGCTTACTTGCATCACAACAAAGCCCACTGTAGACCTACCCACCCCAAACTGATTCGCCACTGACCGGTAGCTGTCTGGCGTTGCAAGCTTCCAGAGGGCTATCGCCACTCGCTTCTCCACTGTAAGGGACGCTCTCATTTTGGTATTCCTGCGCCGGAGGGCAGGGGACAGCCAGTCACAAAGTTCCATGAAGGTGCCCTTTCGCATGCGGAAGTTTCTGAGCCACTGGGAGTCATCCCAGACCCGCAGCACTATGCGGTCCCACCAGTCTGTGCTTGTTTCCCTGGCCCAGAATCGGCGTTCGATGGCATGAGCCTGCCCCATTGCCACCATTTTTGACAGATTGTCAGTCGCCCTACTTGCAAAAACGTCAGTGTCCCTGTCGTCCCCGCTGTGCACGTCAGTGTCCCTGTCGTCCCCGCTGTCCTCGTCCATCTCCTCCTCACTGTCGTCGGGTTCCAGAAAGCGCGGTTCTCCCCGGATCGCATTCCTCCTCTGCAGACGGTGCAGCAGGAACTCAGCAACCGTGATCGAGGTCCTCACAACGGCCATTACTGCAGCCGTGGTGTCAGCGGGCTCCATGCTTGCAATGCTATGGCGTTAGTACGGCGGAGAAAGGGCGCGAATTATGGGATGCCTACCCACAGGGCACCGCTTGTAATGGGGGTGGGCGGCGCGGAAAAAGGGCGCGAAATTTGGAAATGCCTACCCACAGTGCAGCACTCAAAATGGTGCCTGCTGGGGGATCAGGGAACTGTGGGATAGGTACCCAGAGTGCAACGCTCGTCATGTCGACGCCTGCAAAAGTTTTGCGGACAGACACTGTCGACTTGGTGTGCTTAGCTGTGCGTAGTGAAGACAGACAACATCGACTGTATACCGTCGCGTTCACAACATCGACATAAAGGAAATCGAACTACTGCTGTAGTGAAGACATACCCATAGACTAATCTACCCCCAGGCAGAGTTCCCTCAAATCCCTCATGACCTGCGAATCCCTTCTGATCCCTGTCTGTTTTTGTTTTGTGCCCTGAAGAAGGTAGAGGTTTTTCTCCCTTAAAGAATGTTTGTGTTTTCAAAAATTATCACAACTCTGGATACTTTCATTTCTATATCAGTACCTGGGCCTTTCTGAATCCTCTGTCCATTTGGGGTTTTTCTTTGCTTGTCCATTTGTTTTAACCCTACTCATTGTAAAACTGCACGTTCCCATTAGCCATATAAATGTTTTTTTGTTTTACTTTTATTAAATTCTGTCCTTAATGCTATCTTTGTGGCAAGGTGGTCCACCAGCTAATTATACATCATGTAAACAATAGTATTTTCTCTTTTAGATTGAAATTTGCTACCTTTCAATTTAATTGAGTATCCTCTTGCTCTTGTGTTAGGAGGGAAGGTAAGGCTGAGAACTGAATTTTTATATTTCTCTGTCATGTTTCCTATCTAAACTGAAATATCCCCATCTTTTTCAATCACTTTTTATATGGCTTTGCCTTCAGGGCTCTAATCATCAGAGATGAAAGTAAGCCAGTACGCCCCGGTACGGGGTACCAGCAAGAGATGGTGCGCAGTACTGGGGCAGCCCGACTTCCCCAGGTGGCAATTTAAAGGGCCTGGGGCTCCCAGCAGTGGCTGGAGCCCCAGGCCCTTTAAATTGCCACCAGAGCCCCACTGCTGGAGCCCTGGGGGAGCAGCACCAGGGGCTATTTAAAGGGCCAGGGCAGTAGAAGCAGGGGATCCCTTGGCCCTTTAAATAACCTCCAGAGCCCTGGGGTAGTGGATATGGGGCTCTGAGGACTATTTAAAAGGCCCAGGGACCGAACTGCCTCTACAGCTCCGGCTCTTTAAACAGCCGCAGGAGCTTTAGCGGTGGCAGGGCTCCAGGGGCTATTTAAATGGCTGGGGTTGTACAGGCAGCAGGAGCCCAGGGCCCTTTAAATAGCCCTGGCAGCTCCACCATTGCTCCAGGGGATATTTAAAGTGCCTGGGGCTCCCCTGCCTCTACCACCCCAGCCCTTTAAACAGCTTCCAGAGCCCCACCACCAGCTGTTTAAAGGGCTGGGGGGTAGAGGCAGGGGACTATTGGGCCCTTTAAATAGCCCCTGGAGCCTGCTGGAGCCCTGGGGTCAAAGTGGCAGCTAGGAGTCTGGCAGTGGTTTAAAGGGCCTGCCCTTTAAACCACTGCCAGAGCCCCCGGCTGCCACTGCTGCCCTGGTGAAGGGGAGGGGAAGGGCTCTTACCAGTACAGGGAGGCTAGGGCTGGCTCTGACCCCCCCTTCCCCTTTCGGGGGCCAGAGCCGGCCCCAACCCAGCCCCATACCAGTAAGTCCCCATTTCTACTTTCACCCCTGCTAATCATTATGATTGCCCATCTCTGTAATATCCTTTCTGAGATAGGGCGATGGGTACAGGTGAGGATGTATACAAGTGTGACTTTCCGTCCTGTTCTTGGTGCATCCTGACACTTCATTCTTTAAATACCACTGCACATTGAGCAGAGCTCTTCACAGAGGTGTCCACAGAGATGCCCATGTCTTTTTTCTGAGTATTTTAAAGCCAATAACCTGCATGCATAGGTCTAATTATCCTTGTAATGTGCATTACCTTACATTGATCAACACTGAATTTCATTAGCCATCATGTTACCCAAGGTTGGTCCCTCTAAAATAACTCAGACTTCTTTGATAACCTACATAATTGTTTGTCATCTGCAAATTTTGCCACTTTAGGGCTTAGCCTTTGTTCCAATCACTGATACATAGACCAGGAGTTTTCAAACTTCACTGCACCACGACCCCACTTCTCACAACAAAAATTACTACGCAACCCCAGGAGGGGGGACTGAAGCCTGATCCTGCCTGAGCCCTACCCCCGGGTGGGGGAGGGAGTGGGGGCCAAAGTTGAATCCCAAATGCTTCCATCCCAGACTGGGGGGCTGTAATCTGAGCCCCAATACCCAGGGATGAAGCCCTCAGGCTTCAGCTTCAGCCCTGGGCAGTGGGGCTCGGGCTTTGGCCCTAGACCCCAGCAAGTCTAAGCCAACCCTCACTGGGGTCATGAGCCACAGTTTGAGAACTGCTGAAATAGACTAAACACCAGTCCTAATGTGAGGACTGAGGCACCCCACTGCTAACCCTTTTCCATATGAAGATTGACCATTTATTCCTGCTTTCTGTTTTCTGTTGTTTAGTGGGTTTCTAATCCAGGACAATACTTTACCCCTCACCTCATGATGACTTAGGCTATGTCTGTACTGCAGAGTTTATAACCCCACAGCTGGACCGATGCAGTTCCACTGTAAGATCTCTAGTTCAGTCATTCTGTGCTGGCAGGAGCGAGTTCTCAACAGTGAATGTTGCTCAAGGGGTGGAATATTCACACATCTCAGGGTATGTCTTCACCACCCGCTGGATCGTCGGGTAGTGATCGATCCCCGATCATTCTGCCTTAGACTCCTGTAATCCACAAAGATGAGAGGCAAAAGCGGAGTCAATGGGGGAGCGGCAGCAGTTACCCTGCGCCGTGAAGACACGAGGTATGTTAACCTAAGATATGTCAACTTCAGCTATTCTATTCTTGTAGCTGAAATTGCATATCTTAGGTTGACTCCTTCCTCTCCTTTCCCCCCCAGTGTAGATCAGCGCTGAGTGACATACATTTTGCAGATGTAAGTGGTGGTGTGGACAACCTTAGTTTCCTTAATAACCTTTTGTGAGTAACTTTTTCAAAGACTTTGAAAGTCCACATCAAATATGCCATTGGGTTCTCCTTTGTGCCATACTGTACTGACATACTCAATGACATTTAATAGATTAGTGAGACTCAAGCCTAGTCTATTCTAGGAATTTACACTGGTATAGCTACTTTTTTAAGGAGTGTGAGTCCACACCCTTGAGAGATGTGGTTTATATATACCAAGCTAACCCCTGGTGTAGACAGTGCTAGGTCGATGGAAGAATCAACCTAGTAGTTATTGACTTTGGGGGAGCTGGGTTACCTATGATGATAGGAGAATCCCTTCCCTCAGCGTAGGTAGTGTCTATGCTGAAGCCCCACAGCAGCACTGCTGTAGGGGTTTACGTGTAGACATATCCAGTTTTCTTTTCTAGCTATGCTAGTTTAGACTTTTCCCATCATTCTCATATAGCTGATTTAGAATTCTGTTTCAGTTCTTGTTTCAACCCATTCCCCTGGCACTGACGTAAGGCTCACTAGGCTGTAATTCTCAGAATTACTCCTGCCAAATTTTTAAAGCTGGATACAACATTCCCAACCCTTTGAATCTCCAGAATAGTAGCTGATTTTAATGAGAGATGTGTATTATTGTTAGCAGCTCAGCCATAGCACTTTGACATCATTTCAGAACTCTTGGGCATTTGCCACCTGGCAGGGATCTACCCTGCTCTTGGTGGCTGCTGGTTCTTTAACTTATCAGTTGTTCCGATATCTCCTCTTCACACCTCGATCCCTGATACTCATTTCCTGAACAAAGCAACTCCAGGCCAGGCCTCTGCCCAACATTCTTTGTGGTGGAAACTGATGCAAAGAAATCAGTCAGTCTCTCAGCATTGTCCTTACGCTCCTCAATTGCTCCCTTTCCCGCCTGGAGGATCCAGAGGACCCATCGATTCTCCCACACACTTCCTGATTCTGATGGACTGAAATAATTCCCAGGTTTTGTTCTATGTCACTGGCTGTTCTCTCTCCTAATTCCATTTAGCCTCCTAATTCCCATCATGCACTTCACCCAATGTACTGTATGCTCCTTTCTACTGGCTTCACAGGGTTAATATTTTCCACTTGCTGAGGGATCCCTGCTTAGCTCTAACGATCTCTTGGGCCTGGCCGGGTGAGGTTACTATATTTCTCCCCTTGCTAAATTCTTTGCTGTCCAGGAGGTGCCAGGCTCTGGTTGCTGACATAGCCTCCAGGCTGAGTCTAAGGATTTGAAATTCCTTGCTTTAAAGTCTTTTTGATTCGCTTCTCTTCTGCAACATAATGTGATATTAGGACAGGGGTGGGCAAACTACGTCCCGTGGGCCACATCTGGTCCGTGGTCTAAATCTGTCTGGCCCCCCGAGAGCCCAGTTGGAGAAGCTGCTCCTTCCTCCTCCCCTCGCTGTCCCCCTCCCCCACAGCCTCAGTGTGCTGCATGAGCAGCACTTTGGGGTGGCGGGGCTGCGCTCTCTGATGCATCAGAGTATCTGGGTCCGGGCCAGACACGCTGTTCTGAGTGGCGTGGTAAGGGAGTCAGGGCCGGGGGGTTGGATAAGGGCCAGAGGGTCTCAGGGCCTGTCAGGGGACAGGAAACGAGGGGGTTGGATAGGACATGGGAGTTCCAGGGAGCCTGTCAGGGGGTGGGGGTGTAGCTAGGGTCGGGGCAGTCAGGGGACAGGGAACAGGAGGGTTGGGTAGGGGGTGGGGTCCTGGGATGTGATTAGGGGAAGAAGAGGATCTCTGGAGGGGATGGTCAGGGGACAAGAAGCAGGGGGGGTTGGATGGGTTGGGAGTTCTGAGGGGGGCAGTCAGGGGGCAGGAAGTGGGAGAGTGTCAGATGGGGGCAGGGCCAGGCTGTTTGGGGAGGCACCGCCTTCCCTACCTGGCCCTCCATACAATTTTGAAATCCGATGTGGCCCTTGGGCCAAAAGGTTTGCCCGTCCCTGTATTAGGGTGACCAGATAGCAAGTGTGAAAAATTGGGATAGGGGATGGGGGGGCTAATAGGCACCTATGTAAGACAAAGCCCCAAATATCACATCTGTCCCTATAAAATCAGGACATCTGGTCACTTTGTGGTATTGACTCATTTCTCTTTGTTTTATTTTTAGACAAATGCCAGGCTGAGCTCAGTAAGTTCCATTCCCCCCGTATCACCCTTGTGGGACATTGTGTCCTGTTCAGCATGTCGGTGTTCAGGGGCGTTCTCACCCTCTGTCTGTGTTTGGTTGCAGAGTGGAGAGATGCCCATCTCTATGCAGGTACTGTACATACCACTGATGTTTTATCTATGGTGAGATCCCACTTCCCGCTGGGAAATCTGTGCTCCTTTACCCGCACAAAACATTTTTCTATGACATTCAATAGGCGGCAGACAGCAATATCACTGCGGGGTTGATGGAAAGGGGCAGGTGACACCAGATTTATTGCATAGCAGGGACATGCCCCCTTTGAGAAAGGGCTGATTGTGAGGGAATACTGCCCCCTGGGCTCACCTTTCGAGGGCAGTACCTGGGCTCTGCAGGATTTTACATTCTTATCTGTCCACAGGGCTGGCGACAGAAATTTGGGGGCCCCCTACTCTGATAGTTTGGGGGGGGCCCCAGCCCAGCCGGCCCCCCCCAGCCCAGCCGACAGCGGCTGGGAGGCCCCCAGCCCAGCCGGGGCCCCCCCAGTCCAGCCGACAGCGGCTGGGGGCCCCCCCAGTCCAGCCGCCCCCCCCCCCAGTCCAGCCGACAGCGGCTGGGGGGCCCCCAGCCCAGCCAGCCCCCCCAGCCCAGCCGGCGCTCCCCCCCCCCCAGCTGACAGCGGCTGGGGGACCCCAAGCCCAGCCGTCCCCTCCTCCCCCAGCCCAGCCGGCGCCCCCCCCAGCTGACAGCTGGCCGCAGCTAGGAGCGAGAGCCCGGGAGCAGCGTGAGCTGCCCTTGCTGCTCCCTCCCTCCCCCCCCCCCCCCCCGGACTGAGCTGCTGCTGCCGGCCGGGCTCACTGCTCCGGCCGGGGACACACACGCTCGTCCGGGGGAGAGCCACGCCGGATGACTACGGGTAGAGCTGTACCGGGGCCCCCCTAAAGTGCGGGGCCCGGTACAGCTCTACCCGTAGTACCCCCCCTGTCGCCAGCCCTGTCTGTCCATCATTTGCACTGAACTGCTACGGTCCTTTCTTCCCAGCAGCGGGGTTTCTATGCTCAGACTGGGGTTTAACCACAATTTCTTTCTAACATAACATGCCCAGACAGGAGCTGTTCAGTGTCCCCTGGATTTGGGGGGGGGGGGGGGGAGGGAGGCCCTGTCTCCACTGCAAGGGAAGACAGGTTTTTATAGCCAGTTCGTGACACTCCGCTCAACAGACTGTGCCCAGACCATGCAGCAACTTTTCTGACTCACAGGTGTGTGTGTGTGACCAGATGACAACAGCTAAATATCGGGACACATGAGGGGGAGGGGGAGCCACAGGCTCCCTACCCCACTGGACACCTGGCTTCGCTTGAACATCCCCTCTCCCCCCCCCCCCCCCCGGGCTGCGGGCACAGCTCCCCCCCTGCCGTGGGTCAGCAGCACAGGGCTCCCACGTGGCCCCTCTCCCGCCACGGATCGGGGGCGCAGGGCCCTCTGGGGTCAGGCACAGCCTCCCCTCACCCCGTTGCGGGTCGGCAGCTGGCACATCCCCCACCCCCCTGTTCCGCGTGAACTCCCCCAACCCACTCCCAGCTCCAGGTGAAGCCTCCTGCTGTGGGCCAGGCACAGGCGAAGGCAGTGCTTACCTTGTGGGCGGGGGGGAAACGCCGGGGACTCTTTGCAAACGTTGCCCCTGCAGCATGTGCCTGGCTCTGTGGCCGCCTGGGGCCAATTTGCAAGCTCCTCCCGGAGCTGCCTCAGCAGGCAGAGCAGCAGTGAGCGGCCTGCCAGCGCCTGCCTGCTGGTGCCTGCGTCCTGGAACTTCCCTTGGTCCCAAATATCGGGACAAAGGGCGTCCCAACCGATGCAAGGTCGGGACGCGGGACAAATCCCCTAAAATCGGGACGTCTGGTCACGCTAGTGTGTGTTTGTACCCTGCCTGCTGCCTGACCTTGTGTGTGCCCTGGTGCATGCTGGGAGAGTCTCGCCAGCTACAGCAGGAATCAGAGAGCCCAGGGGCCATGCACTCCGGGGTATCTTACCACATAGAGCTGCGAGGGACGGGAGCACCCAGGGCAGTTACACAAACACTGCTGGGGTTCCTATTAGGGTCGCCACTTCTGAGGACCAGCAAAACAGGAAATCTGCCTGCTCCACATACACCACCTGTTCCCTCCCCCGGGCACTGTCTCCCCATCTGAATCGCGGGAGAGGGCACCAGCCACCACAGGCTCCTATTCCTGGGCTGACCCAAATACCTACCTCACCAAGCAGGACACGGTGCCAGATCTACCCACTGCCCCCGGTGACGACCCCCATAGCTGGTACCTGCACAGTGGTGACTGAGTCCTTCCAGCCCTGAGCTCCCATCTCACTCACTGCTCCAAGCTGTCCCGTCTCGGCAGCTCCCAGACACTCTGGACCCAGAGCTCCCTCTGTGTGGGCACCAACACCCCACAGCTCTCCTGTGACCGCCACTGACACACCCGGGACTGGTCATGTCCTGGGCAGACTCACAGATTTCCCAGGACAGTGACCTGGACAAAGGAATGATCCTGGGAAACCTGGACAGGTTGGGTTGCCAACTTTCTAATCTCACAGAACCGAACACCCCTGCCCTGTCCCTTCTCCAAGGCCTCGCACCTGCTCACTTCATCCCTCCTCCCTCTGTCACAAACCCCAGCTCTCCCCCAACCCCCATCTGCCCCTAGTGCCCACCCCATCTTTCACCCTCCTCTTGTCCTGGCTCCTGCTCTTCTCACTCCCCTCAGCGCTCCTGGCACATGCCCCTCTCCCCATCCTCTCTGCCCCCCTGGTACCCACCCCCTCCCTTGTCCCTCTGTGCCCAGCTCTCTTCTAGACCCACTCTGACCCTCTGGCTCCTGCCCCTTCCTATCTCCCTCTCCTAACACCCTCTACCCACCTGCCCTGCCTCTCCCCTCATCCCTCTCTGCCCCCTGGTGCCCACCCCTCCCTTTCTTTTGTCTGCCCCTTGCCCCCTTCCTCCCTTGTGTCCCCACCCACCCACCCCACACACCATCCTTTACCTCCATCACCAATGACTTCCCCCATTCCCTGTCTTCCTGGTTCCTACCCCCGATTTCACACCATCCTGCTCCTAGCACCCACTGCTCCCCTCCCCCTTCTCTCCATTTGCCTGCCCCATCCTTTTCCCCCTTCTGTCCCCAGCACCTGTCCCTATATCCAATATATAATATCCAACCTAAACCTTCCCCACTGCAACTTGAAACCATTCCTCCTTGTTCTGTCA
The DNA here is from genome assembly GCA_032164245.1 of Sternotherus odoratus. Lineage (NCBI taxonomy): Eukaryota > Metazoa > Chordata > Testudines > Kinosternidae > Sternotherus > Sternotherus odoratus. The sequence continues at coordinate 10,605,282 of JAVMKO010000012.1, forward strand.
TCTGGTACCACTGAGAACAGTCTAGATCCATCCTCTTTAGAACCCCCTTTCAGGTAGTTGAAAGCAGCTATCAAATCTCCCCTCAGTCTTTTCTTCTGTAGACTAAACAATCTCAGTTCCCTCAGCCTCTCCTCATACATCATGCGCTCCAGGCCCCTAATAATTTTTGTAGTCGTTCTCTGGACTCTTTCCAATTTTTCCACATCCTTCTTGTCATCTTCATTGCTGGCTGCCCTTCTGCTTGCCCCCTCAGCCCCTGACTTTCTCCTCTCCCCTTGTGCCCCTCTAGCCTTCCTGGCTCCCACCCCGTGATGACCACCCTTCCCTCACCCTTCATTTGCCCCAGTGCCTGCCCCGTCCCATGCCACTCCACTGATCCCCAGTGCCCACCTCTCCCCCACTCTGTCCTGCCAATGCCTGTCCCTGACCCCATCCCTCCCCTCACCCTCTGACAAAAGCCCCTTCCCTTGCCCACCCACCCCCTGGTGCCTGCCCCTTTCCTTGTACCCCCTTCCCCCTGCCACCTTCCCCTTGTTCTCCCCTCACCCCTCCTGTTGCCCCCTCTGCCTCCCTCACACCTGCACCCACCACTCCCCTCTAGTGCCCTTGTACCCTCTGTTCAGGGGCGGCTCTACGTTTTTTGCAACCCCAAGTGCCGTCAGGGCGGCAGTCAGGCGGCCTTTGGCATCACGCCTGTGGGAGGTCCACCGAAATTGCGGGACTGACTCCCGTCCTGACTGCAAATGAACTGCTGCCTCCTGACATCTGACACCCCAGGCACACGCTTGCTGCGAGGATGCCTGGAGCTGGCCCTGCTTCTCTTTACTCTTCTGCCGTCCTGAGGCCCATCTCTACCCTCACCCCCATCTGCCTCCATGGTGCCTGCCCCTTCCTTGGCCCCCTCTGTCTGCCTGGTGAAAACGCCTTCCCTTGACCCACTTTGGGCCCATGGTGTCAGACCTTCCTTCCCCTCATCTCTGCCCCCCGGTGCCCACCCCTCCCTACACCCTTTCCTAACCTGAGTCCCACCCCTCCCCTCATCCTCCCTCTGTCCCCCGGTGCCCACTTCTCCACATCCCACTTTCTACCCCGTGTGCACCTCTTCCCTTCCCCCACTCTGCCCCCTGTTGCCCACCCCTCTCTTGTCCCCCCTCTGCTCAGCCCCCCACATTCCTCCTGGAGACTAGCCCTTCCCTCGCCCTCCCCTGCCCCACCAGCACCCACCTCTCCCATCATGCCCCTTTCCCCCTTGATGATTGACCCTTCTCTGTTCCCTGTTTCCCCATGGGGTCTGCCGCACCCCTTACCCCTCTTTCTTCCCTTGTACCCTGCACCTTCTCCCTCCCGCTCCTTTTTCCCCTGGTGCCAGACCCTCCTTCTACCCACCCTCTGCCTTCCCAGGATCTGTCTCTCTCCTCCCCTCCCCATTGGAGCTCCCCCCATTCCCTCACACCCCTGTGCCCCTGGTACCCGCCCCTTCCCTTGCTTCCCTTTGCCCCTGGGGTCTGTCCCCTTCTTCTGCCCTGGCACCCACCCCTCCCCCAACCCCCTGGAACCTGCTCTTCCCTTCCCCCGCCCCTGTCCTTCTGGTGCCCACCCCTTCCCTTGTCCCCCCCCTTGCACTTGTGTCTGCCCCTCCCATCCCTTTGCCCCACCCCTCACCCCCTGCAGCCCCTTCGAACCTGCCCCCCTTCACCTCCCCCACCCTCCTGGTGCCTGCCCCACCATTGTCCTTGTGCCTGCCCCCCTCCCCCCTCTGCCCCAGGCCCCACCCCTTTTCTCTCCCAGCATCAAGCTGTCCCCTCCCCCATCCCTCTGCTGCCCTCCCCTCTCCTCCCCCACTGATACCTTCCCACTGCCTCCCCCAGAGCCTTCCATTTCCTCACAGGCAGAGGGACCCTGATTCCCTCAGGCAACAACCCCCTCCCCCCCCTTACCTCACACAGTGATTAATGGGGATACAGGTTAATTTCCCTTTGATCCCAGTAACTAACCCCTGCCCCTGACTCTGTGACTCTCTCCCCAGTGGACGTGAATCTGGATCCAGACACAGCAAATGACTGGCTCGTCCTGTCTGAGGACCGGAAAAGTGTGAGAAACGCAGACAAATGCCACGTTCTGCCCAACAACCCTGAGAGATTTGATATTGATCCCAGTGTCCTGGGCGCTGAACAGTTCAAGGTCAGGAAGCATTACTGGGAGGTGGAGGTGGGAGACAAGCCTGAGTGGGTTCTGGGGGTTTGTAGGGAATCTGTGAGCAGGAAGGGGTGGGTCACACTCAAACCTGAGGATGGATACTGGGTCATGTGGATGAGGTACAGGGGACAGAGGGTCTTAACCTCCGCCTGGATCCCCTTCCCCGTGTGCGTCAGGCCCAGCCGGGTGGGGATTTTCCTGGACTATGAGTTGGGTGAGGTCTCGTTTTACGATGTGAATGACAGTTCCCATCTCTTCACTTTAACCGGCACCTCCTTCGAGACGCTCTGCCCTTATTTCAGTCCTGGTGTCAACGCTGGGGGTGAAAACCCGGTTCCTCTGATCATGTGCGGGGTCTCAGCCAGGGTGGAGGGAATCTCAGTCCCTGACCATGACCCCGTGGCACAGACCGGCCCCTCCCAGTGCTGCTGCTCTTCCCACCCCCTGTGGCGGAGGCCAGTTACTGCAGGAAACTGCATTTTTTTTTCTGACTAGAGCAGGGGTGGGGAACCTCCGGCCCGCAGGCCTTATACGGCCTGCCAAATCATTTTGTCCGGCCCGCGGCCACCAGCCAGGGACGGCTCCGTGAAGGGGCCAGGAAGCGCCGCGTGGGCCACCGCCGCCGACCAGGGGCGGCTCCGCAATGGGGCCGGGAAGCGCCGTGCGGGCCGCCGGCTGGGGACGGCTCCGCGATGGGGCCGGGAAGCGCCGCGCAGCCACCATCAGCCGGGCGGCGAAACGAGGAGCTGCAGGGAGCCGACGGTCAGGGGGGGGGGGGGGGAGGGGAGAGACCGGGCTGGGCAGGTCAGGCGAGGTGGGGGTGTGGGAGGGAAGGAGGTGGGGGGGGGGAGGCTGGGTGGGTCAGGCAGGCGGCAGGACCCTGGCTGGCAAGGGACCAGTGGGGGAAACGCCAAAGCAGTGCAGGGCTAAGCACTCCGCTTGCCACTGCTTTGGGGTTTCCCCCGCTGGCCCCTTGCCAGCTGGGGTCTCAGCTCCCGTTGCCAGCCTGGGCTTGGGGGGGGGGGGGAGCCGCCCGCGAATGACATTATAAATGTCAAATGGCCCTTGGCAGAAAAAAGGTTCCCCACCCCTGGACTAGAGGCTGCCAGTTTCCCTTTTCAGCTGAAATAGAAAACTGGACCCCTGGCAACCCCAGCCCGGCTGGGTGAATGGGACCCCCTTGCTGGAAGGACCCAGACAGCTTTTTCCCCTTCCCCCTGTGTTTGCTCCACCCCGGCACAGGGTGATGCTGGTAAGAAATACTGCCAGACAGCTAGTAGTTTTTGGTGCCCTCACCTTTTCCCCATCCCCTGCCCAGGGTAGCTGATGGTGACGGACGGGATCATTCACGCCTGTCAGAATATTCTACCCCCTGAAATCTCAATGTAAAATATGAAAACAAATATTATTCTAAATTAGAAAATGCTGTTATTGTAAACAAAAACATTCTCATTTACATTTCAATAGTATTTCAGAAACAAGCATCTAAACATCTTTTTTTAAATGGAATTATTGACATTTATTTTTTTATTCTTCCCTCAAATCTATATTGAGATTTATCTTCTCTACATGGCATCATTTGTACTTGTGTCATTTCAGGAAATCCAAAATAATGATCTTATCAAAATAATTATTAAAAATTGTCAGATTGGGTTGTTTCATTAGAATGTACGTGTGTCATAAATATCACAACTACACACATGTACAATTGTACTGTCTCTCACTCTCTCTCTTTATTGTCTTGACTGGTTCTCTCTTGAAGGCCAGGCACATACACCCACCCCCTGCACTACACCTTTGAAAATTAATAGATGAAAAAATGATAGAATTCATTAAGCAATATATTTAAGTTAACTTACACAATATCATAAAATAGTCTTTGAACTTCTATCAGCATTAATTCATGTGATTTTTAACTTTATAGCTACATATAATCGGTAACCAAGACATGACCTTTCCTTTCTTGTTCTCACATCAATTAATGAAACACTGTCCCCAACCTCAAATGCTATCTTCCTAGATATAGAAATCTCTTCTACAATATACATTTTTTAGTTTATTTTTCTTTAGAAATATTATTTGCAGCCAATGTACTGTCAGTGTCCACTGTTGATTTCAACATACTGCCGAGCTCTGCATGTTCTTGGTTCTAAGGACACAACAAATATATTTTGGTAAAAAAATTGAGGAGGGGTTGTATTCCTTTATTGAATCATCACAAAATAACTTAATTGTATTAACTTAATTAACTTAATTGCATTTTCATTTGAGGTGAATTACTAATATTTTATACTAAATGTAATGCTTAACTGCTAAAATAATTTTTTTTAACATTCTTGTGACTGTCTGAGGTTCGATTTGGATTTTCAGAAGGAGTCACACAGGGACACTGATGGCATACTAACAATATATGTAGGTGGTGCCCTGATGACTTTATTTCTGCCAGGCAGAGTTCACAGCTCAGTTGCTGCAGCCGGATAAATGTGGAAGATACTGACCTAAGCGGCCAGGACAACCACACAGCCTGACATGTATATGGAAGCTTTATTTAACAATTCTGTGTTAGCAAAAGAGTCAATAACATAATTTTTAACAAGCTTTTTAGAGCTAATTTGCTTGAGATACCAATCTTGTTAACTGTTTAGAAGCACAACCTTTAACAATCACTGCTTCCCATTAATGTAACATAGCAAAAGAAAAGTGTATAAAATTAAACCAACTATAAAATTAAACCAAAATAAATTTTAAGTATATGTCCATACAAATACTTTGAGGGTACTAAACTTTCATGATGCTTTGTTGTGTTTGGGAGCCAACGGTAGAAACCTGTTGAAAATGTGGAAACCTGTTGAAATTGTTTGGTTAGCTTTATACATAAATGATTATTTTAAAACATTTTTGCTATCACATTCTTATAACTATATTTAAAAATCCAAACACGTTTATAAAAAGCCCAAACAAGAAATTGACATTTTGTTAATATTATCTTTACCTTAATGTTGAGGTTTCTCCTTACTTTTTTTCTTGGATTAACAAATTAAAAAAAAAACTTCAAAAACAAAACTGATGGATAAAAGATAATTCTTTTTGTTTGCAATTGCATAATTTGTTGAGGCAGAAATATATGTACATATATTTGTAACTAAAACCTTGTCAAACTTTGCACAAAAAACTGTTGCTAATAGTATTATGATTATACCCGAATCATGATCTTAAAATAGTGTAGTACCACATATACGTATATTTTTAAAAGGGTATAAAATTAACTTTTGTTACAACAAAATAAAAATAATAAAAAATAGTCACGTGACACACACAAAAGACAACACACAGGACAAACTTACAATTAAAGACAAATGGCACCAGAATTCTATTCATAACTATACAAAATAAGGTAAACAAAAATAAAAAGGGGTAAACATTTGAATAAACAAGTTATTACCTTATTTAAAACTTAATATAACTAGATAAAATATATTAATATACGGTATGCCAAATTTATTGTATTAATTTGGTAATAAGGAATTTTGCATTATTTTATATTTAACATTATTTTAAAACTCTGCTATATGAAATTAGAAAAGTCCATGTTTCAAATATTAATGCGTGGTTAGGATTAGAAACAGAGCGGTATTTCTGTTTCTTGACAACCATATCTTCAAGAAAGTTAGGAATAATTCCAGCTGTTGCATTCCTGAAGGGTTAAAATAATTAATTAACTGTAGTTATTTAAAGTAAAGTTTTTACCTTGGTTTTTGTTTGTTTGTTTGTTTCTCGGGTTTTTTTTCTGTTTTTAATTGCTTTATCTTTTGGTGGTTTCTGTAAAAACTATAACTTTTAACTTTTAATACAAAGAGAGAACGCCAAAGTGAGGAAACACGGGGAAAGAAGTGGTAAAGAGCAACCTAAGAAGGTAGGGAGACCTGATCCAAGAGAGATTAACTCTATCAAGGTCTTTGGAACTACAGGCAGCAGCAGCAAGTTTAGCAAACTGAGAAGGCATATAAAGGAAAAATCTTTAACCGATATGTAAACATATTTGAGGAAGAAGGCTGTATTTTCAGATGAGTGTGGTTCCGTGGGTCAAAGCAATTGGGAACCTGCACAGTTGAAAACTGCTCTCCTAAAACTTGAATTTGTTCCCCCAGCGTCTGTTGTTTTTGTCTGCAGGCCTAATGGATGTCAGAAGTGCCCTTTTTTTGCGGCAGTAAACTGTTTTTGGGCAACTCCACATGTTAATGCATCAATTTTAGGTGTTAACCTGCTTACTTTTAGTTTTTGACTTTGAAATTTCTTTTTATTCATTCCCCTGCCATTGAGTCGCAGTTCCTGTCTCCTAATGTGCACTGTGAACTGCTTCATTTTTTCCATCATTTGATTTACCAATTCAGTGAGAGTATTGGGTGCTACTTTTCCGATCTGTTCACTTACTTGTCCCGTTCTGACAGGCACCAGACTAGGTTCCAGTTTGGGTTTTTAACTGGCTTTTATCATAAGATAGTGGTTGCACTGCAGTGGACCCCGTTTCATCTTTTAGTTTTACTAGGGCCACCTTTTTCCACTTCTGTCCCCATTCTTCAGGCACAGGGGAGCTACCTGAAGCCTGCTGTTTACCACCAATACTTATAACAGGGGACGCCACACAGTTTTTGTAGTATCAGAGGGGTAGCCGTGTTAGTCTGGATCTGCAAAAGTGACAAAGAGTCTTGTAACACCTTATAGACTAACAGATTTTAGGGCTCATGAGCTTTTGTGGGCTAAGACCCACTTTTTTGTAGGTTCCTTGCCGCTGTTTCCAAAGTTTTATTCTGTTTCTGTGCTGGTTGTCTCTGTGCTGCTTGCCACCTTGGCAAGGGGGGTGGAAGCATTCCAGGGCTGTGTAGCTTCTTTTGATTCTTTTAACTCTTTCGTTGTTACTGTTACTTGCCCCACCAGTTTTGTGGGGTGCTTTTAAGTTTTAAGCCATTTTATTGCCATAGACATTAATTTCAAAATTCTAACTTTTTTACTTTTGTTACTATTCTTTAGAGCTTCTGTTTCAACTATTTCTCTACATATGCCAGTCCATGTTTCCCCACTTTCTTTTTTAAATTCATATGGAACCCCTTTACTGGCAATCCAGCAGGTCCAAGAGTTATCAAACTCCGTGGGGATTTGAAGAGAGGGAAAAGGGGGTTCCCTAGCTCGTGGTTTTCTGCCATGTTAGATCGCGATTCCTACAGCGGACAGCTCTCTACTCACCAGATCAGCGGTCGGGGTCACCAATGTTGTCAGTAGCTACCAGTGTGGTGCTCTGTTCTTGTTTGATGATATCATCAGTCATCTGCGTGCGTGTTCCCTCTGTGTGCTGCCCCAGTTCTGCACAGATAGCTGACACAGCAGACCCCGAGAGAACTCCCAAGACCACAGACTCTAGTACAGTATGAAGGCACCTGGGCCAGGTTTATTGTCAAATCAAGCACAGTAATAGTTTCCCATAGACTCTACAAGACATACTAAGAATTTGTGCTCCCTGACAATGGACCAGCTCAGTCAGTGGTGGGACTTCCCACTGCCCCCTCTGCCAGACAAAGACACCATCCCAGGGCTGTATTCTTATACACAGGTACAAACAAGTTACACATCATTCCTGACGTACTGAGGTGCAGCCCCTCCATGCAGTAAGGTACATCCCCTCTACGTAATAAGGTGCCGCCTCTCACCTTGTACATGTTGGTTAGAGCAAAACAACTCTATTAATCATATTTCCCTTTTGCCCCTGTCTTTAGGATGGTCAACCTATTCCTTGTTATCTGTATGGAATGTACAAGTATTCTGGTACCTCTGAGGTTTGTGTACTTTTGCAATATCAGCCCTTTCCTTGCCAGCTTCTGTGAGAAGGGCCTGCCTCAGCCTCACAGCTTAACTTTGCTTTATGTTAGCAAAGTCTTGATCATTACTTTAGCTTAGGCCTCAGGACTCATAGTAGGCCTCTGATACAAGGGTTAATGTTTTAGGTCCTCCTCTTACTACATGATCCTCATTTTCTGAAGAGTTAGCTGCAGAGTAAAAGGGGAGGCACATCACATGGCATTGCTAGCACTACTTTTTGATTTAAATGTGATGTGTTATGAACATTTTCAATGTAATTCAGTTTTGAAAAATTATTCGTGCCCTAAACATACCTTGATTATTTGAAAATAAATACCTTAAAATTATCTTGTGATGGATTCATTTGTGTTTTTATCTAGTCTGCTGGTGTGTAGGTGGCATGGGCTGCTGAAGCTAGCTGTTTTTCCTAGGTTTTAACACAGAGAAATGTTAATCTAAAAATAGATAATTTTTCCTTTAAATTTCCTTCAGAAATATCTGCGTTCCTATCCCTATATCCCATTGAATTATGTGTAATCGCAGTGGCTTCTTATCCACTCTTATTGTGTTATTACATGGGAAAATATGTTTTCAAATAGTAAAAACTGTGTTGAATATTAACATATCTGACAAGACATAAAAGTGTGTTGTCACTAACAATTTACACCATGAAATGTCATGAAGAGATTGCTGGCAATGCTCATTTTTAAATGTCTAACTGTGAATGGGCTCCTGCATCAGTTCCTGCAACCCCTAGCTGGAACAGCTCTTTGTGAATTAAGCAGCAGGCAGTCTGCTGAGGAACCGCCACCAAAGTGTCTTTATTACCATTTATGGTGCATCACAAGATAGCAGCAGTTACATGGAGGCCCCTTCCTGCTCCCTGGTTCAGCCTTTTACACTGCTGCTTTCTCCTCAGTGCTGAGCTAATGACCTCATCAGTCTCCATACAGGTGCAAGTGATCCCCTCTGCCCTTCTGTCACGTTACTGAAATAATTTGGGATCCTATAGATCATTGGTGCAGCCAGACTCCTATAGTGGCACCAAATCTTATGTACAGGGGGTCATAATGGGTGTCTATGACCAGGTTATGGATTGCTGATTATGAATATGCCATTGATATGTGTGTATCTTTTTTGTAGTTAAAATTATGGATATTGGCTATATGGTGACTGTATTTCAAACTTATGTTTGGCTTCTGGGTGAAATCTCAGACTAGTTGTTGTTAACCTGACTGGCCTGGCTGATGGGCAGTTAAGGTCACAATGAACTTTGCAGATGCCTGTCCACACCCCAGCTTCTCCAGGAATGTAGCCTGGCTGGTCAGGAACTGAATCTTGAACTATGAACCTTGATTTTGCAAGGGGACTCTGCATAAGAAGAGAAAGTCTATAAAACCTGGGAAAAACTCCCTCCAGTTTTGTCTTCAGTCTGCAACCTTGAGCTAGCAACTACCTCTGGATGGGATTTTGCTACACATGGAAGCTCTGACCATTGGATTGATGACCCATCCCTGCAAGGGGATGCATTTTCAGAGACTTTTATCTGAACCTGCAGTTTGTTCTACAGCTGCAAGCCTGAACCAAGAGATTTGCCATTACCGGATGTAATTGATTTATTTTAACCATTCTTAACCCTCACCTATACCTTTTTTCCTTGTATAATAAACCTTTAGATTTTAGATTCTAAAGGATTGGCAACAGCATGATTTGTGGGAAGATCTGATTTGTATATTGACCTGGGTCTGGGGCCTGATTCTTTGGAATTGGGGAGAACCATTTTCTTTATTTGGGGTATTGGTTTTCATAACCAGTGATCCCCAGGACAGGTGGCTGCTGGTGGTGATACTGGGAACCTGGAGTGTCTAAGGGAATTGCTTATGTGACTTGTGGTTAGCCAGTGGGGCGAAACCAAAGTCTTTTCTGTTTGGCTGGTTTGGTTTGCCTTAGTGTGGAAAAACCCCAGCTTTGGGCTGTAGTTGCCCCTTTGGAAGCAATCTGTCCTGACACTCACAGCTGGATCCCACCAGTAACAGCACCATCACACCTTCCAAACCCAAACTACTCAATCCCTCCTCTTCTAACTGCATCCGGTGCCCTGGGTGGGCTGTGACCAGGGTGCTGGCTTCCAAAGGGCTCTATATGTAGCTGCTAACAGCCCCTTATCACACAGCCACGATTGTGTAGGGCAGTGGTCCCCAACCTTTTCATCGCCGCGGACCGGGCCACGCATCCGAGTGAGGCTTGCGGCCCGGCGGCCCGCCCCGCCCCGCCCCTTCCGGCTTCCGGCCGCCGTCCCTTCCGGTTCCGGCCGCCTTCCGCATTTTGCTCCTTTCCCGCCGTTTTCGGCGCGGCGGGATCATGTGTGTACGCCGAAAAGCCGCAGGGAAACGGCGGGAAAGCAGCAAAAATGCGGAAGGCGGCCGGAACCGGAAGGGACGTCGGCCGGAACCGGAAGGGACGTCGGCCAGGAAGCCGGAAGGGGCGGGGCGGAGGGGAACGCGGCCGCGGACCGGTGCCAAATGCTCCACGGACCGGTACCGGTCCGCGGACCGGGGGTTGGGGACCACTGGTGTAGGGGACCATGTAGTGACAATAACACCAAATGTAAACTGTTACCTCATTATTATATTCAGAACCACAGCTATCAGTATCTGCTCTAGACAGCCTTGTCCAGCTACGCTCCAACCATAAGAATTACGATACTTATGGACAGATATCCAGGGCCATGACCAAAATGGGTCATGAATGGGACACAGTGCAGTGCAGGATGAAAGCGAAGGAGCTGCGGAAAGCATCTCACAAAGCATGACCTGCCGGTTCTACAAAGAGCTAAATGTAATACTTGCGACCCCACTGTGATATTGTACTCCATATGTTTTATGGAAATATGCTTATGAATGAATGACAACTTGAATATGCTTTATGCTAAATATGCCATGTAACATATCTCTGCAAAGGTTATGATCCATTGAATATATTCATTCTATTTGTATGCACATATCATTTTCATATCTAAAGTTATGAGCATTGGCTCTATTCTAATACGTTAAGTATTTGCTCTGGGAAACACATAAGGGAGTGTGAGCCAACCTATTCATAGAATCATAGTAATAGAATATCAGGGTTGGAAGGGACCTCAGGTGGTCATCTAGTCCAACCCCCTGCTCAAAGCAGGACCAATCCCCAACTAAATCATCCCAGCCAGGGCTTTGTCAAGCCTAACCTTAAAAGCCTCTAAGGAAGGCGATTCCATCACCTCCCTAGATAACCTATTCCAGTACTTCACTACCTTCCCAGTGAAAACATTTTTCCTAATATCCAAACTAAACCTTCCCCACTGCAACTTGAGACCATTACTCCTCATTCTGTCATCTGCTACCACTGAGAACAGTCTAGATCAGGGATTGGCAACCTTTCAGAGGTGGTGTGCCAAGTCTTCATTTATTCACTCTAATTTAAGGTTTCACGTGTCAGTAATACATATGAATGTTTTTAGAAGGTCTCTTTCTATAAGTCTATAATATAGAACTAAACTATTGTATGTAAAGTAAATTAGGTTTTTAAAATTTTTAAGACACTTCACTTAAAATTAAATTAAAATGCAGAGTCCCCCAGACCGGTGGCCAGGCAGTGTGAATGCCACTGAAAATCAGTTTGTGTGATGACTTTGGCACGCATGCCACAGGTTGCCTATCCCTGGTCTAGAGCCATCCTCTTTGGAACCCCCTTTCAGGTAGTTGAAAGCAGCTATCAAATCTCCCCTCAGTTCTCTCAGTATCTCCTCATAAGTCATGTGCTCCAGGCCCCTAATCATTTTTGTTGCCCTCCTCTGGACTCTTAAATTTTCCCACATTCTTCTTGTAGTCTGGGCCCCAAAACTGGACACAGTACTCCAGATGAGGCCTCACCAATGTCAAATAGAGAGGAATGATCACGTCCCTCAATCTGCTGGCAATGCCCCTATTTATACAGCCCAAAATGCCATTAGCCTTCTTGGCAACAAGGGCACACTGGTGATTCATATCCAGCTTCTCATCCACTGTAACCCCTAGGTCTTTTTCTGCAGAACTGGTGCCTAGCCATTCGGTCCCTAGTCTGTAGCAGTGCATGTGATTCTTCCGTCCTAAGTGCAGGACTCTGCACTTGTCCTTGTTAAACCAAATCAAATTTCTTTTGGCCCAGTCCTCTAATTTGTCTAGGTCCCTCTGTATCCTATCCCTACCCTCCAGCATATCTACCACTCCTTCCAGTTTAGTGTCATCTTCAAACTTGCTGAGAGTGCAGTCCACGCCATCCTCCAGATCAGTGGTCGCCAACCTTTTGGTCCCCACGGACCACTAAAGTCAAAATTTAGAATCCCGCGGACCACTAACACCGCAGCCCCCCCCCCCCAAGCGGCGCGGCTTCCCCTCCCCCCCCCCCCCGCTCGACCGGCATGGCGCCCCCCCCCCCCGGCTCGACAGACGCGGCGCCCCCCCCCCCCCCCCGCTCGACCGGCGCGGGCTCCCCCCGCCTCAGCAACGCAGCACGGCCCCCCCTCCCCCCGGCCTCAGCGGTTTGGACCCCCCTCCCCCCGGCCTCAGCGGCGGCGTGGCTCGGACCCCCGGCCTCAGCGGCTTGGACCCCCCTCCCCCCCCGGCCTCAGCGGCGGCGCGGCTCGGACCCCCGGCCTCAGTGGCTTGGACCCCCCTCCCCCCGGCCTCAGCGGCGGCGCGGCTCGGACCCCCGGCCTCAGCGGCTTGGACCCCCCTCCCCCCCGGCCTCAGCGGCGGCGCGGCTCGGACCCCCGGCCTCAGCGGCTTGGACCCCCCTCCCCCCCGGCCTCAGCGGCGGCGCGGCTCGGACCCCCGGCCTCAGCGGCTTGGACCTCCCTCCCCTCGGCCTCAGCGGCGGCGCGGCTCGGACCCCCGGCCTCAGCGGCTTGGACCCCCCTCCCCCCCGGCCTCAGCGGCGGCGCGGCGCGGCTCGGACCCCCGGCCTCAGCGGCTTGGACCTCCCTCCCCCCGGCCTCAGCGGCGGCGCGGCTCGGACCCCCGGCCTCAGCGGCTTGGACCCCCCTTCCCCCCCGGCCTCAGCGGCGGCGCGGCGCGGCTCGGACCCCCGGCCTCAGCGGCTTGGACCTCCCTCCCCCCGGCCTCAGCGGCGGCGCGGCTCGGACCTCCAGCCTCAGCGGCTTGGACCCCCCTCCCCCCCGGCCTCAGCGGCGGCGCGGCGCGGCTCGGACCTCCAGCCTGAGCGGCTTGGACCCCCCTCCCCCCCGGCCTCAGCGGCGGCGCGGCTCGGACCCCCGGCCTCAGCGGCTTGGACCTCCCTCCCCCCGGCCTCAGCGGCGGCGCGGCGCAGCTCGGACCCCCGGCCTCAGCGGCTTGGACCTCCCTCCCCCCGGCCTCAGCGGCGGCGCGGCTCGGACCCCCGGCCTCAGCGGCGCGGCTCGGCCTCAGCGGCACAGCGCAGCCCCCCAGCTTCAGCGGCGCGGCTCGGGCCCCCCGGCTCGCGCGGCACAAGACGGGAGGCAGTAGTGAGCCAGCGCTTGCTGGCCGCCGGGGACGGGGCGGAACAGGCGCCCGGAGCCTCTTGCGTGCCCAGAGGGGCGGCCATGAGGGAGCCCGGCGCCGTGGACCACCAGAATTTTCCCGCGGACCACCAGTGGTCCGCGGACCACCGGTTGGCGACCGCTGCTCCAGATCATTGATAAGGATATTGAATAAAACCGGCCTCTCTCCCCGCACACACCCTGCTGGGGAGCAGCAGCGACTCAGTCCGGGCTCCCAAATCACATGGAACTATGGAAGCAGCAGCCCCAGCCTCTGACCCAAGACGTGACCCAAGATGATGAAATTGCAAATATCTCCTGGATTCATGGACTGAGTTAAAGGGACAGCACAGCCGGCCGCTCCACAGCCTCTGCAACACCCAGAGCCCTCTGGTGGCTGGATTTAATGAATCCCGCTCCCCTCCCGCGCCCTGCACTGGGGATGAAAACATGATCCAGGAGGGATCCAGCCAGAATAATTTTCCAACCCTGGAAACGTGCCCCCCAGAGCAGCATCCCCTGCTGCCCGCCAGGCCTGTGTCTCAGCTCATCCAGAGCGACGGCTCTCTGGGCCCCAGAGCATCTCCCTGGGCTCCTGATTCCTACCCAGTTAGGAGAAGAGAAATGAACACTTGTTCACCAGATACCTTGCAAAGGGCCCCCAGATTAACAGGACACCTTCAAGCAGGGGCTGGGGGACAGACGGCTCTGACCCATCCTCTCTGAGCTTTCAGTTCCTTCTTGGGACTCCCAGAATCATCATGCCCCTGGCAGAGCTCTGGGAGACAAGGACTTCACACCAAACACACAAAAATGTTAGGAATTTATTTGTATAAAAAGAAAAATTCAGGTAAAATTTTCGATGAGATATAAAAGACTCACCCAAAACCTGAATTTCCAGAAGTACAAGACCCTGCCCCTCCCCATTGTCCAGAAACAAGGAGAAAATCCTTCCCAGAGCAATTATTTCAGCAATAATCCCAGTGGGTCACAATCTCAGCTGAGCCCTTGCCTGAAAATAGGGATAAGGGATTCCAGCTACAGCCCTTCCTTTCCATTCAGTAACACACTGCCCCTGCCAGAGAGCTGAAAGGGACAGGAGAACATCAAATAGTTATAATAATGGATGACAAAAAGGCTGAGGTGTTTAATGCCTACTTAGCACCAGTATTCACTAGTCTGACCAGATACTTAACATAATTAATATGATCAGCAAGGGGGAAGGAATTCAAGCCAAAATAGGGAAATAACAGGTTAAAGAACAGATAGAGAGGTATGCTTGGATGTACTGAAATCGGCATGGCCTGATAGAAAATGACTCTAGACTAGAGTACTTAAGTAACTAGCTGAACCATTAGCGATTATCTATGAGAACTCAGAGGACGGTGAAGTCCCAAAGTACTGGAGTAGGGAAAACATTGTAGCTGTCTTTAAAAAGGGAATCAAAGAGGACCCGGAGAACTATAGACCAGTCACCCTGTCAACACCTGGAAAGATACTGGAACAAAGTATTAAACAATCAGTTTGTAAGTATGTACTGTCGCAAACCCAGGGCAGGCTACTGCCAGAGGGGTTTGTGGTGAGAGAGGTAACTGTAGGTTAATTGGGTTCAGCTGAGTAAGGCTGCCACTGGCCAAAGCAGGATCAGCTGAGCCCAATTAAAAAGCTGTCAGAGACCTTTTTAAACCCTCCTCCCCAGCTAGGAAGGGAAGAGAGATAGAGGGGGTGAGGCTGCCTGCAGGCTAGAGGCAGCAGGACAGGGAGTCTCTCCCAGAAGGGAGATAGTTTTTCCTAGCCAGAGAGAAGCAAAATCCAGCCAGAAAGAAGTGCTTAGGGGAAGGGAAAGCCTACCTTTGGGGGCTTTCTAGGCGGGTTGCTGGCACGGCACTTGCCTCACCAGAGCCCAAAAGACCTGAGTCAGGGGGGTCCGAGAGGCCACTTTGCCACAGTATCTACAGAATAATAGGATAATAAGAAATAGTCAACATGGATTTGTCAAGAACAAATCATACCAAACCAATCTAATTTCCTTCCTTGACAGGGTTACTGATGTAGTGGCTATGGGGAAAGCAGTCTATACCTTGATTTTAGTAAGGTTTTTAGCACAGTCCCTGACAATCTCAGAAACAAACTAGGGAAATGTGGTCTAGATGAAATTACTATAAGGTGGATGCAAAACTGTTTGAAAGGCCATACTCAGAGAGGAGTGTTGTTAAACTACAGAGACATACCTAATGGGGGTCTCCAGGGGTCAGTCATGAATCTGGTAATATTCAATATTGTCATTAAACTCTAGGATAATAGAGTGGATG
The DNA here is from genome assembly GCA_032164245.1 of Sternotherus odoratus. Classification (NCBI taxonomy): domain Eukaryota; kingdom Metazoa; phylum Chordata; order Testudines; family Kinosternidae; genus Sternotherus; species Sternotherus odoratus. The sequence continues at coordinate 10,621,176 of JAVMKO010000012.1, forward strand.
ACACCAAGATGGGAGGGATTTACTAGCACTTCTGAGGACAGGATTAGAATTCAAAATGATCTTAAATTGAAGAATTGATCTGAAATCAAGTCATTAAAGACAAGTGAAAAATGGTACACTAAGGAAGGAAAAAATCATTTGCTTTCTAACTATTAGGATGGATAAGCTCTGGAATAGACTTCCAGGAGAGGCTGTGGAATCCCCATCATTGGAGGTTTTTAAGAACAGGTGAGACACACCTGACAAGGGGGTCTAGGTTTACTTGGTCCTGTCTCAGTGCAGGGAATTGGACTTGACCTCTCCAGGTTCCTTCCAACCCACAGGCACTGGAACAATTTTTATAGAGAGGGTGCTGCAAGCCATGGAACTAAACTATAAACCTTGTATACAATAGAAACCACTTCAAGCCAGGGCATTCGGCAGCACCCCCAGCACTCCTACTTCCAGTACCTATGATCCAACCCTGCATTTCTGTGATACTATCAAAACACATACTTGCATTCTCCAGAGCTACAAAACACAGTAATTACCCGCCCCTCACGATCCTCCAGGGAGTTGGACAACTATTACCTCCACTGTAGAGATGGGAGAAATGGACACAGAGAGACTAGGGGAAGTGACTGGTGCTAGCTCATACCCAGGAGTCCTAAATCTTGTTTCCAACACCCTCCCCTCTAACCACTAGACCATACTCCTAAAAGGGCATCTCCCAGAGTTCCCACCTCTGTGGGGAATCTCCGCCACGAATTCCCCAATCTCCAGCTGCCCCCATCATTTGTGACTGCAGAAATGTCCAATACACTCAGCAGTGCTGTTACTTCCTTGTAACTACAGCCCCAGAGGGCCCCTTGCTGCTTCCCTGAATAACATTTCCCCAAGATGCCCTAGGAGCTGCAGGGACAACTCAGGCACAAACTGCAATGGGGCATTTTTACCTCTCTTCTGACCTGGACAGTGCATGTAGAACCCACAGAACTGTCTCTCCACTAATCCTATCGCCTGCTCCCCTCAGACCCTTAAATCACCCAGCTCCCCAGTGTTTCCTCCTCCGCTGCTGCTGCCAACAATCCCCCACTGAAACCAGAACCCTTCATCCACTGGCTGCCCCTACACAAACCCTCCACCAATGAAGGACATTCACTCTGCTTCAGGAGGGCACAGACCCATTGCCCCATAGTGCGAGTTCCTGCCACCTGCTAGCCTGTATGGAATTTCTGATGGGACATTAGCGAGACCTTCCCCTTGTAGCTTTCCCCACAGACAGAACATTTATAGTTTCTCTTTGCTGTGTGAGCTCTCTGATGTGAAATAAGTTCTGACCTTTGCATGAAGCTTTTCTGACAGACAACATTTATATGGTGTCTTTCCAGTTTGGGTTTTCTGATGCTTAATGAGGTCAGAGTTGCTAGTGAAGTTTTTCCCACACTTACAGCAATTAAAGGATCTCTCTGCCCTGTGTATTTTACGGTGTAAAATGACGTGAGCCTTCCGACTGAATCCCTTTCCACACTCAGGGCAGTAATAGGGTTTTTCTCCTGTGTGGATTATCTGATGATTCATAAGGTTTGAGCTTTGCTTGAAGTTTTTCCCACACTCAAGACATTTATAGGGTCTCTCTCCAGTGTGGATCCTCTGATGTCTAACAACAGCTGAGTGGTCACTGAAGCCTTTCCCACAGTCAGGGCAATTATAGGGCATTTTTCCAGTGTGCATTCTCTGATGTTTAATGAGGTGTGAACTCCAAGTGAAACTTTTCCCACATTCAAGGCAGTTATAGGGTTTCTCTCCTGTGTGGATTCTCTGATGTTTGTTTAGGTTTGAGCGTTCACTGAAGCCTTTCCCACACTCAAGGCAGTTATAAGGTCTCTCTCCTGTGTGAATTTTCTGGTGTGAAATAAGGGTTGAGCTCCGCTTGAAGCTTTTCCCGCAGTCGGGGCATTTATAGGGTTTCTCTTCTGTGTGCATTCTCTGATGCACAACAAGGGTGGAGCTCCGGGTGAAGGATTTCCCACACTCTGGGCAGTTATAGGGTCTCTCTCCTGTGTGAACTCTCTGATGAACAATCAGGGACGAGTCATTACTGAAGGTTTTTCTGCACTCAGCACATTCATACGCTTTCCCTTTAGTGTGGATTCCTGACTGGATCATGTCTTCAGGAAGGCCCTTCAAACCAACCCCTTGGTCAGTGGATTTACCCTGTTGTCTCTCCCCTGAGGAGGTTCTGTGCTGTGCCTCTGGCCTGTGCTGATTTTTGCTGGCTTCTCCCTGCTCAGGACTGCAGGAAATGTTCCCTTCAGATCTGCCCGATAGTGTTCTCTGTGCTTCCATTTGCTCAGGATCTCCCTGCTGAGGATGCTCCTCCTTGTTCTCACTCACCATCCCATCACCTGATGTGACAAAGAGAAACCAGACAGGAATCAGTGCACTCTGGAAGAAGAGTGCAATGAAGCAGAGACACTGACAGCTGGCTCACAAGGTTAAAGAAAGTGTTTGGGTTAAGCTAGCCCCACCCTGCTATACCCGAAAACAATGTCAGGACTGGAGGGAGGATAGAAGCTCTGCACAGGGCTCAAGGGATGGAGCAGCCACCTGGAAGCCTGAATTGCCTCCCCAACCCAGGGGAGACTGAATGAACCCCCCCGGGGCCAGAAGTCAACTTAGACCCAGAATGTCTAACCCCCCAGGGGTGAACCCCCCCGGGGCCAGAAGTCAACTTAGACCCAGAACGTCTAACCCCCCCAGGGGTGAACCCCCCCAGGGCCAGAAGTCAACTTAGACCCAGAGACATTGTGGGACTCGTCCTCACCTTGCCTGAAGGGAACTGGGACCCCACCAAAGCATTTCCCTAGACCCAAGAGGGAACCCTATGGACAGCAAGCCAGTACTAGAGGGACCATGTCACAATCTGAATGGACTTGTAGGAAGTAGCCCAGGGCAGTGGGATCTGGCTCCCTGCCAGGAGGGACACCGAACCCACCCTGTTCAGGGGTTGCTATACACTTGGCCATGGGCTGGGACCCTCTGGAGAAGAAGGGACTGGGTACCCCTTACCACTCCCCTGGCCTTAAGGACAGAGTACTTAGCCCAGTAGGGGACCAAGAGCCTGGCAGTCTAACCACGAGTCTGCCTGACCACCCGAGCCCCTTTTACAAATGGGAATCTCAGAAAGTGGAATAGGAAAAGGGGGAAATAAAATATCTATTGGGATAATTGGAAAATCAGGATCTAAATCCTTCCCAATTCTGTTCCCACACCCCCTCCAAACATTCAAAGAAGGGAGCTACTCCCAGGGGTCAGAGAGGGTGGGTCAGAGCGACATCTTGTATACACCACCTGTTGGGGACAATCCTGACCTGGGGGACAGAGACCTGGAGATGCTCACAGGGCCTTTGTGAGAATCACAGCTGTTTACATGCAGGGAGGGCCGTCTTTCCCTGGCAGCCACAGGCCTGGAGCTAGGGAAAGTCACCTCTTTCTTTGGCCGCTGCAGCCCTGCAAGTCCCATGTTTCTCCCACCCTCTCTTCTCACTCCACTGCCCCCTCCCACCTATCCCCTGTTCCCCCTAAGGGAACACCTTACATATTTGGGGTGGGGGGATAGCTCAGTGGTTTGAGCATTGGCCTGCTAAACCCAGGGTTGTGAGTTCAATCCTTGAGGGGGCCATTTAGGGCAATCCTGCTAGTGTAGGCAGGCGGATCCTGCTAGTGTAGGCAGGGGACTGGACTCGATGACCTTCAAGATCTTTCCAGTTCTAGGAGATTGGTATATCTCCATTTAAATAAATGTGCATCTTCTCCAGGGTCCAGGCACTTAATTAGTGGAGCCACACCTGCGTGGCTCCACTAATTAGGTTGGTGGCCTCTCATTCTCTTGTGTCCAGCTGCCCAGTTGCACACCTTAAAGAGAACTATCCGTGGACCACCTGAATGGAGCTCACAGACTACTGGTGGTCCATGGACTGTAGTTTGAGAACCTCTGATCTAGAGCATCCCTGACAGGTGTTTGCAGACCTTTGAGAGCAGGTTAGACAATGATGGAGAGTCAACAACCTCCCTAGGCAATTTATTCTAGTGGTTAACTACCCTGAAAGTTAAGAAGTTTTTCTTAATGTCTAACCTAAACCACCCTTGCTGCAATTTAAGCCCATTGCTTCTAGTCCTATCCTCAGAGGTGAGAGAATAATTTTTCTCCCTCCTCCTAGTAACAACTTTTTATGTACTTGAAAACTGTTATGTTCCCTTTCAGTCTTCCCTTTTCCAGACTAAACAAAAATATATTTTTTTCTATTTTCCTTCATAGGTCATGTTTTCTAGAATAATTTAATATTTTTGTTGCTTTTCTCTGGGCATTCTCCAATTTATCCACATCTTTTCTGAAATGTGGGGCACACAGCTGGGCACAATACTCCAGTTGAAGCCTAACCAGTATGGAGTAGAGCAGAAGAATTACTTCTTGTATCTTGCTTACAACATTCCTGCTAATACATCCCAGAATTATGTTTGCTTTTTTGCAGCAGCATTACACTGTTGACTCACTTAGCTTGCGATCCATTATGACCCCAAAATCCCTTTCCTCAGTAGTCCTTCCTTTCTAGTCATTTCCTATTTTGTATGCGTGCAACTGATTGTTCTTTCCTAAATGGAGCACTTCGCATTTGTCCTTATTGAACTTTATCCTATTTACTTCAGGCCATTTCTCCACTTTGTCCAGATCATTTTGAATTGCAATCCTATTCTCCAAAGCACTTGGAATCCCTCCCAACTTTGTAAGTGTGCTCTCCATGTCATTATCTAAATTGGCGGTTCTCAAACTTTCCCCCACCGCGACACATTTTTACTTTGTTTCAATGCTCTGTGGACCCTTGTATGTCTGCCAAAAAGCCGCCGAATTAATTACTTCCGCATTCGGCGGCTATTTTTGGTGGACAAGACGAGTGCTCCCGAAATAGCTCGGCATATCCACCGAAAAGCTGCCGAACGCGGAAGTAATCAATCTGGCAGCTTTTCAGCGGTGCAAGAAGCTTGCAACCCCTCAGGAGGCAGCCGGCGACCCCCCAAGGGGTCAAAACCCCTGGTTTGAGAACCGCCGATCTAAATCATTGATGAAGATACTGAATAGAACCAGACCCAGAACTGATCCCTGCGGGACCCCACTCAACATGTCCTTCCAGCTTGACTGGAAGCTACTCTCTGAACGGCTTTCTAACCAGTTATGCACCCACCTTATAGTAGCTCCATCTAAGTTGTATTTCCTTAGTTTATTTATGAGAAGGTCATGTCAGATCATACTAAAGGTCTAACTTTTAGATAACGCTTTCTTAGCCAGAAGGCCGTACTACATTCAAGATATACCACATCAATGGCAGACAGTCTGTTCAACCAATTCCTCACCTGTGTGGCTGTTTCTCTGGATCTCCCTTTCCTCAGAGTCCTGGAGATCTTGGACCCATATCTCTTCCCTGGGAGATCACAACAAGTTTGGGAATGGGAAATCCTGCTCCAGGAAAAGAAAACACGTGAGAGAGGGAGAGTGGGGGGGAGGGAAGAAAAGGTCTGTGTGTGTGTGTGTTAATTGGGGAAGCCGCTTAATCGGGCCAAATTGTTCCAGTCCCAGTGTGTCCCAATTAACCGGAATCCACTGTATACGCATACATACACAACAAATGGGGAAAAGGGGAGGCTGATAGCAGTTAATATGTTAGAAGCCAGGAATTGTATATAACTGATAAGGGAAGCAAAAGGACATAGGGAGAACTCTATGATAAGAATAATTAAGGACAATAAGGAGTTTTTAAAGCTTACAAGAAAGAAAAGCAATCCTATCAATGTTATTAGTCCATTGCTCTATGGAAATAATGATCAATAATAATACAGAAAAGGCAGAAGTGTTCAATAAATATTTTTGTTCAATATATTTGGGAAAAAGCTGATATTATATTCATATAATCTGATAATGATAAAATTACTGTGCACTCTAACTATAACTTAAAGGAGAATGCTAAACAGCAGCTATTAAACATTTTAAAATCAGCACTTAAAAAAAAAATCAAGCTTGGAGCAGTGGACAAGTTCCAGAGGGCTGGAAGGAAACTAATTTTGTGTCAATATTTTAAAAGGGTAAATGGGATGACCTAGTTAATTATAGGCCTGACAGCCTGACATCAATCCTAGAAAAAATAATGGAACAGCTGATGTGGGAACTGATTTCTACAGAATTAGAGGAGGGTAATATAAACATGGATTTATGGAAAATAGATCTTGTCAAACTTAGAATATTTTTTATGATTACGAGTTTGATTGATCAAAGTAATCGTGTTAATGTTGTATATTTGACTTCTGCAAGTCATTCAGCTTGATACCACATGACATTTTGATTAAGAAACTAGAATGATACAAAATCAACATGGCACATTAAATAGATTAAAAACTGTCTAGCTGTGTATAATGTCTCTTTAAACAGAAGCTAACTCTTGTAACAAGCGTTTTCTGTCTGATACTGTATATACCAGGCAATGATTTGTGAACAAGTTAGAAATTAATAAATAGTTAAAAAAATAAAGTGGGTAACTGATAAGTCTCAAAATGTAATTGTAAATGGGGAATCACCAGATGACAGGTGTGTTTCCAGTGAAATTCGACAGTGGCTAGTTCTGGTGCCTATGCTATTTACTATTTTTATCAATAACCTGGAAGAAAACAAAATCATTATTGATAAAGTTTGCAGATGACACAAAGATTGGAAGAATGGTAAATAATAAAGAGGGCTGGTCATTTTACAGAGATTTGGATCACTTGATAAACTGGATGTTGGCCAACAAGATGTGTTTCTCTACAGCCACATATAACCTCCCACACCTAGGAACAAATCAGGAAGTATTTGCAAAATGGGTTCCTCTTTCAGAGCCACTGCTTCCCAGGATAAAGATTTGAGGCTCAAGGTAGATCATCTACTGAATGTGAGTTCCCAGTGTGATGCTGTACCTGAAAGATTACAGTAGCCCTTTTAATGTATAAACAGGGGAAACTTGAGTAGGAGTGGGTAGGTTATATTACCTCTCTGTGTATTACTGGTGCAACTGCTACTTGACTACTTTGTCCTGTTGTGGTATCCACAGTTCAAGAATGATGCTGAAAATTTTGGAAAGGGCTCAGAGAACCACAAGAACGATTAAAGGATTGGAAAACCTGCCTTATAGTGATAGACACAAGGAGCTCAATCCATTTAGCTTATCAAACAGATGATTAAGCAGTGATGTGATCCCTATTTACAAGTACCCATATGGGGAACAGAAATTTGATAATGGGCTCTTCAATCTAGCGGACAAAAGTACAAGATACAGTGTCTGAAGCAATAGAAATTCAGACTAGAAATTAAGTGCAAACTTTCTACAGAGAGGGTAATTGAGTATTGAGAAAATCTTACCAAGGGTTGCAGTGGATTCTCCATCAGCGGAAATTTTAAAATCAAGATTGGATGTTTTTCTAAAAGATCCATTCTATTTCAATCAGGAATTAATACAGGGAAGTCCTATGGCCTGTATTATATGGAAGGTCTGACTAGATGATCACAATGGTCCATTATGGCCTCAGAACTTACGAATCTATGCCTGTCTCCTGACTTCCTGGAGCGACTTTTGGCATTGGAGTTCTGCAGGTTGGTAGTAGGTCTTTGATAGCTGCACATTCAGGGGTTTGTTTCCTCATAGTGGGTAATTTCTAACTCTTCCCCCTGGGCCTTTCCCACATATTCCAGCTCCACATTAAAGAGAATGTAGTGCCCCTATAAATAATTTGTTAGCCCTCACCATGCTCCAGTTTTAGAAAGCTCCGAAAGCCTGTCAGAACAGCAGTGAATGTAGTTAGGCTTCTTCAGTAAGTATGGTTATTTGGAACTCAACTGTGCCTGGGGTTTCTACAAGTTTCTTTTTGTTGTGTAAAGAGCAAAAGACACAGCGATTGGTTATGTGGATGGGTTCAGAACCCAGTGACAGAGTAGAGTAGGCAATGACTCCAGAGACCCAGTGGAAGTGAAATGAAAAGGAAATCACAGCCTGCAATCACTTGGACTGTCAGTAAACTGCTCGTTTATTGGGAGGTGGGAGGGCGGGGCAGAAGGGTTCATATGTCTGGATGTTTTGAGAAAATGGACTTGTTTGTTAGCTGAAAAGAGGACTGACCCTCATCTATCACGGAACTAGAACTGTATCTAATCACTAACTACCGAGGAGAAAAAGTTGGTGGTTTTATTAAGTGTAAAGGGACACTGGTAGGGACCCCACACACACACCTGCTCCCTGATAATTACTTACCTGTGCCTGTTACACTACAGCAATTTCCCTTCACTATCCCCTGGGAGAGTGGGAAAATCTGGATGTTATTTTCCAGCCTGTCGGGGGAAAAGGGCAGAGGAAAAGTTTCAGAAGGGGACTTTATACAATTTCACAGACTAGTTCACCCCTACTCCTTCCCTGCAAACAGACATTCTGCCATGTTGTGAAAACACTGGGGTGTTCCTCTAAACCCACCAACACACATTTAACACCCCCCCCCCCAACCAATTACTAGAAAAGAACAAAATCAAAGCAGCTGCACTGGGGTTTCTCCTGACATTGTCAAACGGAGCAGAACTGACTTTCCCTGCCTCTGTTCCTTGCCTTGTGCAATGAGAAGTGAATCTAAAATCAACAGACCTGGGCAGGTTTAGGAACCTGTAACTTCTCTCCTCACTTGCTTCTCCTTTCCCACACCTTTTCTCCCTCCCTTTCACTCCCCTTCCCCTGCCCTGGAAAGGAGATCTGGTTGCTGTTTTGTTACAGCCATGTCTGCTCTGCAGAGCTTATGCATGCAGAGACCTTTAGTATAAACGCACAGGAGTATTTCTTCCGGTGCTGGAACACCACTTGTCTCGATAGCCGCGCCAACAGAAACACTCTGTCGGCATAGCTAGGTCTACCCGGGGGCGGGGCGGGGGGTGGTCTTGGCATGGCTCTGTTGGCCCGGAGTGTGGAAGAAACCACACAGCTTTGTCACTATAGCTGGATCGGCTGCTGCAGGCGGCTCAGCGCGGCGCGGCAGAGACAACGGACGGCGGGGGGGGGGGGGGGGGGGGAGAAGAGGGCGTCAGCCCTCGGGGGAGGGCAGCAGAGCCGGGGTGGGGGGTCAGCAGCTCTGGGACACGGACACGGACACACACACACAGCTGGGGCGAGAGGGGGCCGTTGGTGTCACTTTCCTGCCCGGTCCCAGCCCTTTCCCCGGGTCTCTCCCCTCACCTGCGAGCTCAGAGGGCTGGTGTCGGCAGAGCCCGGGGCTGTCCCAGAGGCTGGTTCCAGCCCCCGCAGACAGTCCCCCTGGCTGGGCACACTCACAACGGAGCCGTGGAGGCGGCAGCAGCGTCTGAGCCTCCTGACCCAGGAAGCTCAAATTGCAAATCTCCCGGATTCCTCGGCAGCCCGAGTTAAAGGGCCAGCGCGGCCGGCAGGTCCCCGGCTTCCGCAACACCCAGAGCCCCCTGGTGGCCGGAGCTCATGAATCCCGCTCCCCTCCCGCGCTCTGCTCTATTGGGTGAAAACGTGGCCCCGGAGGGATCCAGCCAGAATCTTTCCCCAACCCTGGAAACGCGTCCCACAGAGCAGCATCTCCTGCTGCCCGCCAGGCCTGTGTCTGAGCTCGCGGGATCTCTTTGACTGGGGGACTCTCTCCAGCTACAGCTGTCTGGTCCCCAGAGCATCTCCCCAAGACTGCAGCACCACTAGGAGAAGCGAGCAAACACTCCCTCACCAGCACTTTGCAAAGGGCACCCAGACTGACAGGCGCACCTTCTGCAGGAGCTGGGGGACAGATGGTACATGACTGGAAAAAAAACAGTGTGGCCCAAAACAAATGGACTAAAAACTGGCTAGCTGACAGGCCTCAGAATTGTATCATGAGGAACCATCACCGATCGGGTGTGTTTCTGGTGGGATCCTGCAGGGACCAGTTCTTGGCCCTACCCCACTTCACGTTTTAATCTGTAAACTGGAAGAAAACCCAAAACTATCATCCTAAATTTTGCAAATTGCAAAGAAAGGGGGTGGTACATGTCAAAGAGGAGAGGTTCCTGACAGAGAGCCTCTGGGTCGCTAAGTGAGCTGAGCGCAAGCAAACAATATATGGTTTAATATGGCCAAATGCAGAGCTATGAATCTAGAACCAAACAATGTAGGCCACACTTGCAGGATCGGGCACTGTCTCCTGGGAAGCAGGGACTCTCTGAAAAAAAGACTTGTGGGACATGGTGGATAATCAGCTAAACATGAGCTCCCAGGGCAATGTTGTGACCAAAAGGGCTAATGCAAAACTTGGATGTATAAACAGTAGGAGTAGGGAGGTTGTGTTACCTCTATATTTGGAAGGGGTGCAGCTGCTGCTGGACTATTGTGTTGATAGACTGGAGAGTGTTCAGAGAAAAGCCATGAGAATGATTAAAGGACTGGAAAACAAGCTGTGCAATGACAGAGTGAGCTCCTGGGGTCTCTCTTTGATTTGCAAAGGGAAGGTTAAGGGGTGGCTTGCTCTGCTCATAATCTATAGGTACCTACATGGAAAACAGAAATGTGATACCGGGGGGCTCTTCATGTTGCCAGACAAAGGTGTAACAAGATCTAATGGCTGGAGGGTGAAGCCAAAGGCACACAAGAAACAAGGTGCAATTGTTTAACACTGAGGGACGGAAATGTACTAATTTTTAAATCGAGATTGGATGTTTTTTTAAACCATATGCTCTAGTTCAAGCAGGAATTACTCCAAGGAAGTTCTTTGGCCTGTTATAGAGGAGGCGAGACTAGGCAGTCACAATTGTCCCTCCTGGCCATGTAATCAATTAATCTATGTCAAGCTTCCCCATAGAGACAAGCCCTAAACCTATTTGGAAAGCAGTTGAGGGTAGGATTGCCAGATGTCCGGTTTTGGAAGGGAATCTGCTGCGTCCAGTCAGCACATCCCATTTGGCTGCAGTAAGTGGCCTCTGCTATTGGGGGACAGCAAGAGCAGCAGCTGTGGCTGGAGCCACATGGAGGAGCTGCTCTTTGCTCAGCTGCTGGTGCCTGACCAAGAGCAGTGGTTGGTTTCCAGACTGGGCCGCAAGAGATAAATGCCACCACCCGGGGGAGAATCCTATCCACCCCTTCCCTTCTGCCCCACCATGCCTTAATTGTCTGGGCCCTGGCTCCTCATTATGGGGACTCACCCCTCCCCACCCCTGGCCCCTTGCTCCAGGGACCCACCCCTCGTGTCCCAGCTCCTTGCTTTGGGGACCAACCTCCCCCCTGTCCCTCCCCACTCTGGACAGGTTCCCCATCAGCTCCTTCCAGCCCAACTTTTCAGGTAGCAGGTGAGTCCCAGGAGAGGGTAGAGTAAGCAGGGGAGACATAGTGAAGAGTGAGCGACAGGGGGGAGAAAGGGGTGAGTCCTCGGGGGAAGGAGCAGGGCAAGGGTGTTTGGTTTTCAGCAATTAGAACATTGGCAACTCTAATGGTAACGCTGAGGGTGGGGACCGGGAGCAGCAGGGGAAAGCTGAGATCTAAATGTACCATGTGTTGCTATTTCTTCCTCTCTCTTCTCACCGTTCTTTGCTACCAATCGTTCCCCTTTTCTTTGATTTTCCTCCTTTTGTTACTTTCACTCCATTTTCACCTCCTTCACACGGCCACTGACTCTCACACTCACACACAGTCTCTGAGGGGGAGGATATCTCAGCTCCTCTCTGCCCAGTGGGTCTCTCAGACCCACCCCATGCCCACGGGGGCTCTGATCCACCCTCTCTGAGCTTTCAGTCCCCTCCTGGGACTCTATGGATCATCGTGCCCTTGGCAGAGCTCTGGGAGACAGACTTCTCTCTCTCTCTCTCTCTCTCTCTCTCTCTCTCTCTCACACACACACACACACACACACACACACACACACACACACACACACGAATTTATTTGTACAAAAAGATTAAATGAGACATAAAAGACTCTCCCAAAACATGAATTTCAGGAAATACGAGTCCCTGCCCACCCCACCATCCAGAAACAAGAAGAAAATCCCACGCATGGCAATTATGTCAGGAATAATCCCAGTGTGTCCCTTTCTGAGAACAGGGATAAGGGATTCCAGTTACCGTCCTTCCCTTCCATTCAGTAATACACCCCCATGATGGAAAGAGCTGGGAAGGGAGAGATAAACATCAGATACTAATAATCATGGATTACATCAAAAAGGCTGAGGTGTGAAGTGCCTATGAGGCAGAAATGTAGCAGTCTGCCTGCCTATGTTCCTTCATTACAATGGAGCAAGCAGCTGTTTTGCCAGGTTTGGAAATGCAGTCAGACAGTATCTATCCCTTAAATTGCCTGGAGGCTCATTTTATAGAAGACTAGCAAAAACACCCAGTGTTGCTCGGGTCCATCGGAGGTGGGGAGGAGGCAAAGAGCTGAGCGAGTGCGGGGTCCATTGGAGGGGGGAGGGGGAAGACAGCAAACCAGACACCCTCACCTCACTCCCCCGACTAAACCCGACACCCCCACCTCACTTACCCCTCGACCAACCCCGACTCACATTTTCACCCCCCCCCACCCAAACCCAACACCCCCACGTCACCCCTACCAACCTCAGCACCCCCTGACCAACACCCACACCTCACCCCCCCATAGACCAAACCTGACACACCCACCTCACTTTCCCCCCCAACCAAACCCGACACCCCTACCTACCACCACAACCAAACCCGACACCCACACCTCACTTACCCCTCGACCAACTCCGACCCCCCTCCTTACCCCCCCAAACAAATCCAACACCCCCACCTTACCCCCTGACCAACCCCAACACCTCACCCCCCACCCACCCTGACACCTTCCCACCCCCCCAGACCAAACCCAACACCCCCAGCTAACTTACCCCCCGACCAAACCCAACACCCCTACCTCACTTACCCTCCGACCAAACCCAACTCAGGTCTGTCGGAGGTGGGGAGGGGTAGAGAGCTGAGCGAGTGCGGGGTCCATTGGAGGGGGGTATTATGACATCATAACTATGTCACAGAGAACAGCGGCTGCCCAGCTGATGTGATTGGCCTTTAAATAATTTCACCCCTGGGGGGTGTCAGAGGTGAGATTTGAAAAATTTTCAACTCTTACCCTGATTAGGACCCTAAGGCCTATAACTGTACCAAATTTCAAGTCTCTAGCTCAAACGGTGTGGAAGGAGTAAGGGAACGTACATATACACACGCACGCATACACGCATACACCATTTGACTTTTATATATATATATATATATATATATATATATATATAAAACAGGGATTGGATTGAAACAAAATTCAGTTTTTATTTGGGAGGGTATAAGGTGTGGAAGAATCAGTGTTCAGTGCAAAACTGTTTCAACATTTGAAATAAAATACTGTTCTTGAGGGAAAAACCAACATTGTTAATGGTGCTATTGATGGTTGGTCTCCTTTTCTGAGGCCTGCCTGCATAGTAATGTGGTCAATATTCCTATTCTTAGGTAACTTCCCATTCTCAGTCAATTACCTCAGGAGCATAAAACCTGTAAAAGTTTTAAGGCTCCTTTACATTGCCAGAGTGATACAAAGGAGCCTTATTATAAATGACAGTAAGGAAATCCTCAGCTAGGAAGATCTATGTGCTTTCTCACTTTTTTCTTGTGCCAAAGTGGCACAAATGGGGTTAGATTATAGCTCAGGATTTATTTTATGTACCCATTTTAAAAAAGTGACTTTGAAATAAAACATTTATCAAGCAGTTAATAAAATGTTAGGACAGTCAGAACCAAGCACGTCCCAAAGTACCCAGCCAGGTCCAGATGAAGTTACCAAATGGCAAAGGGAGATTCATTTGTTTGTATTACATCATGCATCAAAACAGCTACACCAGTGTCAGGGGAAAATTAATGGCACGTCTCTCCCCCTTACCGTACACTCCGGATAGTAGTGGCGGCAAGAAGCTCACAAGCTGTCAGAGACCACTGAAGAAACACACAAGTCAACTTTGATCAAAGGGGAAACTGAGGCACCTTCCTCTCGGTCCAGAAAGGGGGTTAGCAGCAGCTCCGTTTATTATCAGTACTAAGCAGCCTTTTATAGAGTATATTCAAAGGGGATGGGGAGTGGGTGGAGGGAGGGAAAAGCCTGACTTGAAGCATGCGCATTAGCAAACCCTTACATCACGCCTAGGTCAGGAGACCGTTACATGATGCCAACAAGCTTATGAATAGGTGTCTATTCATTCCCTAGCGAAATCGTTACATACATATAATGCAATCTGGCGATATAACACATTAGCTCATCTCATGAGGCTTACAGCCCGTGATTGTCGAGGCAAGGTCACATTCTTGGTATAGATAACAATACAGAAACAACTTGTTTGTCAGCACTATTACTGAAATGCTTTGCCACTCTTGGGGGTTTAACTAAGTGATGGCTGGTGAGGAAGAATACATGGGGAGAAGGAGCAAGGGAAACTGAGTTAGCCCTAACACCAGCTTCTCATGCTTGAGAATTCCCTACAAAACTGCATGTGGATGGGAACAAATTATTTTGCACATCCTGCAATGTTGTTCTCAATCATGACTGACTGGCCATAATTGTGGATCTTTTTGCATTAAAAAAACCACATTATTCTGACAAAATATGCAGAATTTTAAAATACTGTTTGCCAAATTTTTTAATTTTTGGCACAGAATTCCCTTAGGAGTAATCTTGATTTTAATAAGGCTTATGACACAATCCCACATGACATTCTCATAAGCAAACTAGGAAAATGTGGTCTACATGAAATTACTATAAGGTGGGTGCAAAACTCTTTGAAAGGCCATACTCAGAGAGGAGTTATCAATGGTTCATGGTCAAATATGAGGAACATATCTAGTGGGGTCCCTCAGGGGTCAGTCCAGGATCTGGTACAATTCAATATTTTCATTAATGACTAGGATAACAGAGTGGAAATTATACTTAGGAAGGAAAAAAATCAACTGCTTTCTAATTATAAGGCAGATGTCCTGAAACTGTGGGATGCAGAAGAGCTTGGGCCAGCCCCCTTGGGGGTGGGAGGGAGCGCCACCCAGTCCTGCTTAACTCCCAGCTCTGGTCTGGCACTGCCCCCAGCTGTGGCCCCACACCCCTGCACCACCTCCAGCCTCAGCCCCCCCGACCATGGCCCAATTGCAGCTCCACACCCAGCCCCGGCCCCAGCTCCAGCCGCATCCCCAGACTAGGCCCCCTTACACCTGTCCATGCTCCCTCCCTCCCCCTGGACGCTGCAGCCCCACTCCAGTGGCATCGGGGGGGGGGGGGCACAAACAGGGGTAAGGGAGGCCACTACTCTGAAAAGTTTGGGGACCACTGCTATTAGGATAGTTAAGCTCTGGAATAGGCTTCCAAGGGAGGCTGTGGAATTCCCATCATTGGAGGTTTTTAAGAATAAGTTGGACAAACACCTGTCAGGGATAATATAGGTTTACTTGGTCCTGCCCTGGCACAGGAAACTGGACTAGATGACCTCTCAAGGTTCCTTCCAACCCTGCATTTCTGTGATTCTGTAATCCTGTGAATACAGTACATAGTAATAATAATAACAGTGAAACTCAGCCTCTCCTGTACTTTCATTCTCCTGAACCACTTCATACACAGTAATTAGTGGCCCCTCACAACTCTCCCGGGAGTTGGTCAACTATTATCTCCATTGTAGGGATGGGAGAAATGGATACAGAGAGTGGAGGGGAAGTAACCAGCAAAAGCTCACACCCAGGAATCTTAACTCTCACTTCCCCCACCCTCCCCTCTACACTCCCAAAAGGGCATCCCCCAGAGTTCCCACCTCTCTGGGAAATTTCCACCATGAATTCCCCAGTCTCCAGCCACCCCCACCATCCATGACTTCAGAGATGTCCAATACACTGAGCAGTGCTCCAACATCCTGTTAGTTCAGATCAGCAGCTCTTCCTGCCTTGTAACTACAGCCCCAGAGGGCCCCTTGTCACTTCTCTGAATAACACTCCCCTGTCCCTACTCCAAGTTGCAGAGACAAATCAGACAATAACTGCAACGGGGCATTTTTACCTCTCCTCTAAATAGGAAAATGTATGTGTAACCCACAGAAATGTCTCTCTACCAATCCCATCGCCTGCTTACACCGGACCCTGAAATCACCCAGCTCCTTGGTATCCAGCAGTCAGTTCTCTTCTCCCACTGCCAACTACCCCCCACTGAAACCCAAACCCTTCATCCACTTGCTGCTTCTGCAAAGACCATCTATCAATGAAGCACATTTACACTTTGCTTCAGGAGAGCACAGACCCATTGTCCCATACTGAGAGCTCCTGCTAGCCTGTGTGGAGTTTCTGGTGGGACATTAGCAAGACCTTCCCCTTGTAGCTTTTCCCACATACAGAACATTTATAGTTTCTCTTTGCTGTGTGAGCTCTGTGATGTGAAATAAGTTCTGACCTTTGCATGAAGCTTTTTTGAGAGACCGAACATTTATGTGGGGTCTTTCTAGTGTGGGTTTTCTGATGTCTAATGAGGCCAGAGCTCCTAGTGAAGTTTTTTCCACATTCAAGGCAGCTAAAGGATCTCTCTGGCCTGTGCATTTTCTGGTGTGAAATAACGTGAGCCTTCCGACTGAACCCCTTCCCACACTCAGGGCAGTAATAGGGTTTTTCTCCTGTGTGGATTATCTGATGATTCATAAGGTCTGAGCTCTGCTTGAAGCTTTTCCCACACTCAAGGCATTTATAGGGTCTCTCTCCAGTATGGATCCTCTGATGTCTAACAACAGCTGAACTGTCACTAAAGTTTTTTCCACAGTCAGGACACCTATAGGGTATATTTCCAGTGTGCATTCTCTGATGTCTAATGAGGTGTGAGTGCCGAGTGAAACTTTTCCCGCACTCAAGGCAGTTATAGGGTCTCTCGCCTGTGTGGATTCTCTGATGCTGAATTAGGTTTGAGCCTTGATTGAAACTTTTCCCACACTCAAGGCAGTTATAAGGTCTCTCTCCTGTGTGGATTTTCTGGTGTGAAATAAGGGTGGAGCTCCGCTTGAAGCTTTTCCCGCAGTTGGGGCATTTATAAGGTTTCTCTTCTGTGTGCATTCTCTGATGCACAACAAGGGTGGAACTCCGGGTGAAGGATTTCCCACATTCTGGGCAGTTATAGGGTCTCTCTCCTGTGTGGACTCTCCGATGAACAATCAGGGATGAGACATTACTGAAGATTTTCCCACATTCAGGACAGCTATAGGATCTCTCTCTTGTGTGGATTTTATGATGCACAATGAGATGTGATCGCCGATCAAAGCTTCTTCCGCACTCAGCACATTCATACAGTTTCCCTTTAGTGCAGATTCCTGGATGGATCATGTCTTCAGGAAGCTCCTTCAAACCTCCTCCTTGCTGAGTGGGTTTATTCAGTCTCTCCCCGGGGGAGATTTCCTGCTGCCCCTCTGGCCTGTGCTGATTTTCACAGGCTTCTCCCTGCTCAGAATTGTGCAGTGTTCTCTGTGCTTCCATTTACTCAGACCTCCCTGTTGAGGATTCACCTCCTTGTTCTCACTCACCATCCCATCAGCTGACATGACAGAGAGACAATCCAGACATGAATAATTTCCTGCACTGGAGGAAAGGGAATGTCAGGAAGAGGAAAGGGAGGAACACATTAAAATACCCATTGAGAAGACTGAAAAATCAGTTGTATCCTTCCCACAACCTTCCCCTAGCAGAGAAGTGGGGGACCAGTCCTGCCCCCACAGCCCATCCGAACAGTCAAAGGGAGGGAGCTACTCCCAAGTGTTAGAGTGGTGAGGAATTTGTGAGCAGCATCTGCCATATGTATACAACACCTGCTGGGGACAATCCTGGGTGAGAGAAGGCAGAACTGGAGGAGCTCACAGGGTCTTTGTTCCCTGTAATTCCTGCATCAAGCCCATACATTCTTGGGGAGCTACAGTAAATCTTTTAGAAAGACTCCATTTCTGCTTTAAACCCTTCCAGTGATAGAGAAACCAATCCACACCATTTTGGATTAAATTTTTCTTCTCGGGTGAAAAAAAACACCCTTTTAAAAAAGCTATTTTGAAGTCCTAGGCGTTATTTAACAGAGATAATTTAAAAAAAATAAGCAGGCATTTTCAAAACAAAATATTTCCTCCAACTCTGAATAACAATACCCCCCCCCCTCCTCCTTTGAGCTCTTGGTAAATATGAGTATCAAAATCAGTTAGTACAAAGTAAAATTTCAGACACATGACTTGTTCATACAGCTCTATATACTCACTCACTTAGGCCCTGTCTTCACTACCACTTTAATTCGATGTTAACGACGTTAGGTCGAATTAAACGTGTACCTGTCTTCACATACATGCTCTTAACGTCGATGTAAAGGGCCCTCAAGATCAAAATTGGAACTCCTGCCTGACGAGAGAAATAAGGCTAATCTCGACATTCCAAACTCGACTGTGGGCTAGTGAAGACGGAACCCGACATTAATAGCCTCCAGAGGCTGTCCCACAATGCTCCATTCTGACCGCTCTGGACTGCCTCACTGCTCCACTGTGACCGCTCTGCACTGCACTCTGAACTCGCTGCTCTGGCCAGGTAGATAAGACCCGGGAACATTTGAATACCATTTCCTGTTTGGTCAGCGTGGCCAGCTCACCTGAACTGTTCAGTCGCCATTCAGAGCAATCAGCAGCACTAGCCGCCATGCAGAACTCAGCATCACAAGACTCCATGCACAGCTCATCTACCCTGGAGACCAGCCAGAGGAGAAGAGCTCCAGCATGGTCCACTCGTGAGGTGCTGGATCTCATCGCTATCTGGGGAGAGGAATCCGTGATGTTGGAACTACGAAACAACAAACGGAATGCCAACACCTATGGAAGAGTCTCCAAGGCCATGCTAGAAAAGGGCCACAACAGGGACACCACACAGTGCCGCGTGAAAATTAAGGAGCTGCGGCAATTGTTCCAGAAAGCCAAGGAGGCAAACGGACGATCAGGGGGCGCGCCACGGACATGCAGGTTCTACAATGAACTAAATGCGATAATGGGGGGCGCCCCCACCACCATCGCGCCGGTCTGCGTGGACTCCACCGATGGGATAATCGTCAGGGAGGAGACTGATTCCGAGGAGGACGACCATGAAGAAGAGGAAAATCTCACGGAGCAGCAGGAGCCCAGCGGAGAACCCGTGTTCCCAGAGAGCCAGGAGCTGTTTGTTACCCTTGATCCAGTACCATCCCAAGCCTCACAGGGGGGTAAGTGTTTCTTTTTTAAGTGATTACATGACGCGTGATTTTGTAAAGGAAGCATTTATTAATGAGTAACTTGCCCTAAGGACTTAGCGTGCTTTCATTGCTGGTCAATTTCTACTCAAAGAGTTTGTCAATATACTCCGGGATTGACCAGAAGTCCTCCGCGGACATTTCAAGGAAGCTATCCAGGAGGTAGCGATGAATCCAGCGCAGCAGATTTCTGGGGAGAGCCGCCTTAGATGGTCCTCCGTGATAGGAGACCATCCCACACCACGAAAGTAGTAAGTTGTCTGGTATCATTGTGCAGGCTAGCATTGCGGCGTATGGACCAGGACTTTGCATGGAGTCAAGGAGCATGCGCTCCCTATCTCTCCGAGAAATTCTCAGCAAAGTGATGTCATTCATGGTTGCCTGTTTGAAATAGGGACAGCAATTAGTAGGGAGATAAAGATTCCCAGCTGCAAAGAACTCTTTTCTGCTGGGGACCGACCAACCGCACCACTCCCCCCCCCACGAACGCTGACCGCCCCCCCGCCCGTAGCGGTAGCTAGCTGGGAACAAGAGCACTCTGCAAGCGGTTGCTTCCACTTCAGATCCAACGCGAACCAACCTCCTGCCACCCAAGCCCGTAGCGGTAGAAGCTAGCAGGGAATCTGAGCAGTCCGCAAGCGGTCTGAAGAGCCCCAAAAAGACCTTAGCCCTTAGCAAGAGATTTTTTGGCATTTGCTTTGCAGTTTGCGGTTTCAGTGGGAGCCAGCCACGCGGTGGGGGGAAGGGGACGGGGTTACTCTACAGTATGCAAGCGCCACTTTTAACTTACCATGGCCGGCTGCACGGTGATTTCAGAAGCCGTCTTGGGCTGAGGCACGCATATGTGTCTGAGATGCTCTGACTTTTCTGTGAGCTAGTCAGTCACTTTTAGGTGTAGAACATGACCTTGTACAGAAATCATATCAGGCCTCTGAATACTGAGGTTGCAAATGGCATAGTACTCCCATTGTGTACCGTCCGAGACTGCATCTGCCTCCTAACCTTGAATGTATCTGTCTCATAACTTTCAAAATTTATTTTCCCACACTCGCCCACAGATGAACAAGTATGTCAGAATCCCCCGGCCTCCTCCTCCCGCCGTGCACCGCAGATAAGAAAGCGTAAAAAGAAAACGCGAACGCGCGATGAGATGTTCAGTGAACTCATGGAGAACTCGCGCGCCGAGGCAGCCCGCCAGACGGACTGGAGGGAAAGAATGATAGAGGCAAGGGATCGAGAGAGAGAGGCAAGAGATCGAGAGAGAGAGGCAAGGAATCGAGAGAGGCAGGAATGGAGAGCCGCTGCAGAAAAGAGGGAACAGCGTGAGGAAAGACGCATGGATGCTTTCCTCCGCATAATGGAGGACCAGAGCGACATGCTGCCATCTCTGGTGGAGCTGCAGCATGCCCAAAGACCACCTCTGCAGCCCCTGTGTAACCACCTCCCCCCCTCCCCAACTCCCATAGCTTCCCCACCCAGACGCGGGGTGAGAACACGGGGGGGCAAGCTCCGTGGGCCGCTCCATTCTACCCCACAAGCCAGCAGAAGCAGCAGCAGCAGCAGGCTGACGTTCTAGGAAAACTTTTAAAAGCTGCTGTGTCTTGCCCATCCCTCCTCTCCCCCCTTCCCACCCCCCCCCCTCCTCTGTCCGCTCCTCCCCCACTGCGACTGCCGGTTTCCCTGCAGGATACCAGGACAGTGATCCCCTGTATTTGTATTTCCGATTAACCAATAAAGGAACCATGATTTTTCAAACAGTGATTTTATTTCCTCTGCAAGCATGGGGATGGGGGAGGGAATGCATGGGGAGGGGGGAGGGAAAGAGGGTTCAAGGGCAGCAGGCTTAGAGCACAGCAAGGGAGCAGATTCTCAAACGCCATCTCGGGCACTCATAAAACTGTCTTTCAAGGCGTCCCTGAGGCGCAGGGCCTCACGGTGTGCTCTTCGACTTTCCCTGCTGTGGGGCTGCTCATAAGTAGCAGAAAGTAAATTTGCCTCTGCCTCCCAGCCCTCCATAAACGTTTCCCCCTTGCTCTCACAGATATTGTGGAGCACAGAGCAAGCAGCAATAACAATGGGGATATTTCTCTCGCGGATGTCTGAGCGAATCAGTAAGGAACGCCATCTCCCCTTCAGACGGCCAAATGCACACTCTACGGCCATTCTGCACTTGCTCAGCCTGTAGTTGAACAGCTCCTGACCCCTGTCCAGGGCTCCTGTGTAGGGCTTCATAAGCCAGGGCATTAGGGGGTAGGCTGGGTCCCCAATGATCACGATCAGCATTTCGACCCCACCCCCCCACGGAAATTTTCTGGTCGGGGAAGAAAGTGCCTTGCTGCAGCTGTCTAAAAACCCTAGAGTTCCTGAACACTCGAGCGTCATGAAGCTTTCCCGGCCACCCCACGTACAGGTCGGTGAAACGTCCCTTGTGGTCAACCACTGCTTGCATGACCATTGAGTAATATCCCTTCCGGTTTCTGTACTCGGCGGCCTCGTGGCCCGTTGCCAGGATTGGGATATGAGTCCCATCTATAGCCCCACCACAGTTAGGGAATCCCATGGCAGCAAAGCCATCTATTGTGGCTTGCAGGTTTCCGAGGTTTATAACCCGGTGTAGCAGCCACTCGACGATTGCCCTGCTTACTTGCATCACAGCAAAGCCCACTGTAGACCTACCCACCCCAAACTGATTCACCACTGACCGGTAGCTGTCTGGCGTTGCAAGCTTCCAGAGGGCTATCGCCACTCGCTTCTCCACTGTAAGGGCCGCTCTCATTTTGGTATTCCTGCGCCGGAGGGCCGGGGACAGCAAGTCACAAAGTTCCAGGAACGTGCCCTTTCCGCATGCGGAAGTTTCTGAGCCACTGGGAGTCATCCCAGACCCGCAGCTCTATGCGGTCCCACCAGTCCGTGCTTGTTTCCCTGGCCCAGAATCGGCGTTCGATGGCATGAGCCTGCCCCATTGCCACCATATTTGACAGATTGTCAGTCGCCCTACTTCCAAAACCGTCAGTGTCCCTGTTGTCCCCGCTGTGCACGTCTTCGTCCATCTCGTGCACGTCCTCGTCCATCTCCTCCTCACTGTCGTCGGGTTCCAGAAAGCGCAGTTCTCCCCGGATCGCATTCCTCCTCTGCAGACGGTGCAGCAGGAACTCAGCAACCGTGATCGAGGTCCTCACAATGGCCATTACTGTTTCCGTGGTGTCAGTGGGCTCCATGCTTGTAGTGCTATGGCGTTAGCACGGCGCGGAGAAAGGGCGCAAATTATGGGATGCCTACCCACAGTGCACCGCTCGTAATGGGGGTCGGCGGCGTGGAAAAAGAGCGCGAAATTTGGAAATGCCTACCCATAGTGCAGCACTCGAAATGGTGCCTGCTGGGGGATCAGGGAACTGTGGGATAGATACCCAGAGTGCAACGCTCGTCATGTCGACGCTTGCAAAAGTTTTGCGGACAGACACTGTCGACTTGCTGTGCTTAGCTGTGCCTAGTGAAGACACACAAAATCGACTGTATACAGTCGCGTTCACAACATCGAAATAAAGGAAATCGAACTACTGCTGTAGTGAAGACATACCCTTACACTGAACTGTAAGTACGTTGTTCATACTGCTCTATATACGTACTTACACTGAACTGTAAGTACAATACAGTAAACCCTCGATTTTGCGGACCTCGATTTAACGGACTTCGGATTTAACGGACAAAATTTCCGGTCCGTATGTCATATGTGAAAATTAACACCCTGTTAATTTTAAAATGCTTTTAACCAAGATTTGCTTATAATTAAATTAACAGGTTTTTTTTTTTTATTAATTCACTGTTACAGTAGATTCCTGATTATCTGGGGGCGGGTTAACCGGGCTGCGGATTAACCGGGATGTCTAAACAGGTCGGTAGGGGAAGCCCCAAAGCGGCGGCGGGCTCAGCCTTAGCCTGCTGCTGCTTTGGGGCTTCTCCCTCTGGCCCCTTACGAGCTGGGGTCTCAGCCTGCTTCCAGCCTGGGTGTAGGAAACCGAGGCTGGAAGCGGGCTGAGACCCCAGCTGGCAGGAGCCTGGGGGGAAAGCCCATAGTGGCAGCAGGCTCAGTGCTCAGTCCGCTGCTGCTTTAGTTTCCCCCCAGGCTCCTGCCAGACGGGGTCTCAGCCCGCTGCCAGCCTGGGCTTCCTACACCCAGGCTAGCAGGGGAGCTGACTGGGGCAGGTGGTGGGACCACCCCCTTCCTCCCCCCCAGTAGACGCCTGATTATCCAGGATTTTATTAACCGGGATTAAGGTTTTCCCGATCATCCTGGATAATCGAGAGTCTACTGTATAGAAAACTTTTCTGTGAAATTAAACTTTTCATACATACTTAATTTTAATTACACAAACGTGTCTACATAAGTAAAAACAGGTAAACTAACTAATTTGTCAATTTTTTAACATACGCATTCGAAAAACCTACTTTATTATATAACGGACTTTCAGCTTTAACGGACACCCCCTCACCCGAATTAGTCCATTATATCGAGGTTTTACTGTATTTCTATTCCAAGTGATTTATTTTATAATTATCTGTAACAATGAGAAAGTCAGCAATTGTTCAGTATCAGCATGCTGTGACACTTTTGTCTGATTATCTGATTTGATAAGCGAATAGCTTTTGTATGATTTTGAAGGTGACTAGCTTTTTGTGTGATTTATGTCTGATTTTGTAAGTGAGTAGCTTTTAAGGGAAGTGAAACTTGGGAGCTATGCAAGACAAACCAGACTCCTGAAATTGGTGCAGCAGTCTGGAAAAGTTGAAAGCCACTGACCTGGAGTCTCTGGCTCAGGAGTCGATGTGGGCAGAGCCGAGGGCTACCCCAGGGGCTGGTTCTAGCCACTAGACAAAGTCCTTCCTAGCAGGGCACGGAGCGGAATTTAAGAAAGGTCTCCCGGTCCCCGCACCGACCCCACTGGGGGAGCAGCATCTGCTCGATCCACGCTTCCATCTCATAGCAGCGTCTTCTCACCCTGATACCCCCGTGCAGGAGCGGTACAATCTCTGAGCCTCTGTGACAATAATAATTATTGTGTATTTCAGTGCGGAAGTGCCTAAAGTCCCTTAATTCTCCGTATTTCCTGCCAGCACCGGATCCAGGAACCTCTTCCTGTGTCCCTGAATATCAACCCAGGCAGCCGCAGCCCTCCCTGGGTCCCTGGGCTGTAACTTGAGATGAGAATGTCCGTCTGCAGAGAAAGCGGGGGAGGGGGATGCAACTGCGGGTGTGAAATGGATTCAGGTTTGTCTCCCTCCCCAGCAGAGACCTGGAGCAGAGTTCTGTGTGGCTCCAGAAGAGCTTGTCTCTCACACCAAAATAAGTTGATCCAATAAAAGATATTATCTCGCCCACCTTGTCTCTCCAAACTCCAGTCTAAGCCCCTTCTGAAATTACCCTTCTTGCCCTGCCAGGACGTTCGTCATTTTGCTCCTCATGGAGCCATCCTCTGGGGGGTGAAAAGGAAAATTGGCTGCTTTGTTATTACTGAGCAGGCTGGAGGGATCTGAACATGCTCAGTAACATCTGCTGAAGCCTCTGCCCTCACCCAGCCCTCACTCGCAATCAGAATCACGTGACTATACACAAGGTTTAAAGGATGGGGAAGAGGGGGCAAATTGGTGGAAAGGGATGAGCAAATTTTGTTTTTGCTGGGACTCAAAATGTATCCAGAAGTGGGTCAAACTGGTGGAGGGAGGGGAAGGTGAGGGGCAGATAGACAGAATCGGGGTTCAGAAAGGGGGGAAATGCACTGCTAGACAGGGATAGAGAAGTCTTAAGTGCTTTTTTGGTCACCACTGTGTGTGGATCTTATCACCCAAATATTCATGAAGGGCACTATGCTATCTTCCTGGAAATTGCTCCTAAAGGGAAAACTCTACTGTGGTTTTACTAAACAGATACATGGGCTGGGTTAAACCTGTTAAACTGTCTGGCCTGTTCCCTTCATTTAAAATAGCTGTGAGAAGTGGCTGGGCAGCCTGACTTAAGCCAAAGGAATGTGCAATCCAGTCCAGAAGATGGCCAGAGGGCTACACTGGGTATTGTTTGAGCAGAGGTATAGGGGTGTGTGGGTGTGTGGGTGTAACAGAAGCAGCAGACTGAGCATAGAAAGCAAGAGCCAGACAGACATAAGGCTGGTCTTCACTATGGGGGGGGGATCGACGGCAGATACGCAACTTCAGCTACGTGAATCACATAGCTGAAGTTTGCGTATCTGCAGCCGACTTACCTGTCATCCTCATGGTGGCGGTGGCAGCCGGCGGCTCGCTCCCCCGTCGACTCCAGCTTGCGCCTCCTGGCAAGCTGGAGTTCCGGAGTCGACGGGGGCGCTGCGAGCGATCGATTTCTTGCGTCTTCACCAGACACGAGAAATCGATCGCTAACAGATCGATCGCTACCCGCCGATCCAGCGGGTAGTGAAGACCAGCCCTACGCCTGGTGAAGCAGCCACAACTCAACCCTGGAAAAAGCCTGGACAGAGAGATTTTTGGGTGCTGCCTGAAATGCTCCCCCTGAGCAAGGATGATGTTCTCTGTTGTTTGAGTCCTTCTGAGTTCCAGGAAACAGCACTTTGTACATTTGTAAATAAACAAAATTGCATCAAAGGTACCAGACTCCATCTTCAATTTCTCCTCCCAACTGGAAAAAAAAACACAGTGGCCTGAACTTTGAGTAGATGGTCAGGTCAAAACTGGTAATGCTAATAAATCCACTTCAGCAAGGAAATCAGCAAATCTCCCATGTGGGAGAAGGAATCAGTCCAGGTGTTTTCCCTCCAAACCAAGGATTTCCTGACATTTAAAGGAGGAGGTTGGAAGTAGGAATAAAATCTAAGGAGCTTTTTTGGTAAATATTTACTAATTAGAGCAAAGGAAATGGAAAATATTTTTGGAAAAATAAGAGACAAATGAGCAAATTCTGGGAAGAATTTATTTCAATATTTAATAAATAACTAGAGCATGTTGATTCCCTCGGCCTGCCATCAACCTGGGCAGCAGGGAGCCCTGGCTGATACGGCTTTAACACAGCACAGAAGGAGAATGTAGCTGGAAGGGTCTGTAGCTGTTGGGGAAGGGACAGCAGAATGGCAGCTGGTGGTTGTGGGGAGTTGGGTTGGGCTGTGGTCAAGGGTGGGAAGCGCTGGGATGGGATAACCTGGATCTGGACAGTCTCCTTCAGAGACCTTATTCTTCCCTTCTCCTGGGCTACCCTGAGTGCTCCATAGGTCGCATTTTGTAAACATTTACAAACTCAATTCCCCGCTTTCCCTTCAGGAATATGAAAACAATCACGCCCACCCCAGGGGTTCTGCAAAAAGACTGTAGTTAATTGATACAATTTCCCAGACCCCCAGCTAGTCCTCCCAGTACTTTGGGAATTGCTGCACTTGGGACCCAGGGAGCATGGAGCAGCTGTGGAGGGAGGGGAACTCCTCATTCTTCCTCATCCTCGCTTGTCTGGGGCAATAAATTGGCCAACTGCCCCATTAGCAGCCATACTAACACCAGTATTCCTAATGGGGGAGACCCCAAACTTAATTATGAACCACAAAGCAGGTCACTTTAATCAGAAAAATATAACAGTTTAATCAATGCAAAGAGGAACAATTTGATTCCTTAATGTGAGGGAAAGTAGATCTTTGAGTGGTTTATTTCTGTATCTGGGATAAGGGCTCAGGGCAACTGTTTCCCTCTAAAACCAGGAGAAGTTGCTGCCATTCCAAAGGGTGAATAATCCCCCAAATCTGTGAAGATTTTATCACAGTATTTCAGATTTAGGTGGAAATTGGCAAACTCTGGGGCAATTTTATACTAATAACCAAAATCTACAGGGAAGAAGCAAAATCAAAGAAGATTTTAAATCTAATTCAGTAATTAGATGGGGAATAGAGAAATTTTGAATGGATTTTATATCAATATTAGATCACTGGGAATAAGAAGATCAAAGGTGTTGGGTTGGGGGGGGGGGCTTTACATAATTTCAGAGAAGGAAAGGCAAATGAATCAGGCAATTGTTTCCCTCCAAACCAGAGATCCAGGATCCTCTCTCCTCCTCTGCCTTTTATATCTCTGTCTGCACAGAGATGGTTAAATCTACCATACTGCAGGCTGTCTCTCCACCCCCACCACTTCCCCTTCCATCTCCATCTGAGTTTTCACCCCTTCCCCTGCTAAAAAATCCTTTACACAAACACAAGAGGAAAACTTCCCTGAAGCCCTTTCCTCCGTTTTCTACACTTGAACCACTTTTACCCTGTCCCTCCTCCCCCTTGAGCAGAGCCCAGCAGGAGCAGAGGGCAGGGGGTGGCATTGCTGTTAATGCAGCTCGGATGAGAAGATCCGTCATCCGTCCCTCCTGCGCAGGTGTGTTAACAACTTCAACCCCTGCACTTTCCCTGATTTCTTAAGTGTGACAGAGGCACCCGTGGCAGAGACGGTTCCCTCTTAGTGCTGAGTAGCCCCCAGGCCTAATCCCATGGGGACAGTATAAAGGGCATCATCACCTGCTTGCCCACCTCCCTTCTCAGTTCCCATCCCCAAGCCTGTGAGCTGGGGGGAGGGGAGAGGATCAGAGAAGGGGGTGGGGGTGCAGGCTGCTGGGCTGGGGGGGGGCACAGGGGGCAGAGGAGAATGTCAGGTATTGGCTGCTATAGCAGAGGGTAGGGGGTGGAGTAGGGAGAGAGCTGCAGAAGCAGGAAAGGAGGAGTCCAGATCACAAGAGGAAGATTATGGGCAGGGGGGTGGACTGTAATGAGAGGCAGGGCCAGCGACAGAAATTTGGGGGCCCCCTACTCTGATAGTTTGGGGGGCCCCCCAGCCCAGCCGGGGCCCCCCCAGTCCAGCCGACAGCGGCTGGGGGCCCCCCCAGTCCAGCCGCCCCCCCAGTCCAGCCGACAGCGGCTGGGGGGCCCCCAGCCCAGCCGGCGCTCCCCCCACCAGCTGACAGTGGCTGGGGGCCCTCCGCCCAGCCGCCCCCCCAGCCCAGCTGGCGCCCTCCCAGCTGACAGCGGCTGGGGGGCCCCCAGCCCAGCCGTCCCCCCCCCAGCCCTGCCGGCGCCCCCCCCCCCCCAGCTGACAGCTGGCCGCAGCTAGGAGCGAAAGCCCGGGAGCAGCTTGCTGCTCCCTCCCTCCCCCCCTCCTTCCCCAGACTGAGCCGCTGCTGCCGGCTGGGCTCACTGCTCTGGCCGGGGACACACGCGCTCGTCCGGGGGAGAGCCGCGCCAGATGACTACGGGTAGAGCTGTACCGGGGCCCCCCTAAAGTGCGGGGCCCGGTACAGCTCTACCCGTAGTACCCCCCTGTCGCCGGCCCTGATGAAAGGGGACACCGGGGGAGAGGCCACATGGAGGAAGACCCACTGGCAGAAATTACAGCGGGGAGGAGATTCAAGGAGTTGGATGGGAAGTTCCCGGGGAGGGGCAGAGTGGGTAGAAGGGAGGAATCCAGGAGCAGAGAAGTCTCGAGCCAGGGAAGGGAAGGGGGGATGGGAAAGAGATGTTCTAGGGGCACCATTGTTCTAGGGACACTTCCACTGCTTGCATCCGACGAAGTGGGTATTAGCCCACGAAAGCTTATGCTTCAATACTTTATAGTTAGTCTTTAAGGTGCCACAGGACTTTGTTACCTCATTAAGTGCTGAGTAGCCCCCAGGCCTAATCCCATGGGGACAGTATAAAGGGCATCATCACCTGCTTGCCCACCTCCCTTCTCAGTTCCCATCCCCAAGCCTGTGAGCTGGGGGGAGGGGAGAGGATCAGAGAAGGGGGTGGGCAAACATTTTGGTCAGAGGGCCACATCAGGGTTCCAAAATTGTACGGAGGTCTGGGTAGGGAAGGCCCCACCCCCTATCCGAGTCCCACCCACTTGCTGCCCCTGACTGGCCCCCTCAGAATACCCAACCCATCCTGCTCCTCGTCCCCCGAACGCTTAGCTTGCTGGAGCTTACAGCCCCGCCCCCTTACCATGCCGCTCCCAGCGGCAGCTCAGGTCCCGCCAGAGCCACACCGCTGCAGCGTTGTCCAGGGCTGCTCCTGGACATGGCACACAGAGGCTCCGGGGGATGGGGGAATGGCGTGGTAAGGGGGCGGGGCTGCAAGCTCCGGCGGGCCGCGCGGCAGGAGCTCTCTCACACATACACACACACAAGCCGAGCCACGCCACTGCAGCGCTATCCAGGGCCACTCCTGGATGCGGCGCTGAAGCTCCAGGAGAGTAGGAAAGGTGTGGGAGGGGGGAAGCCGAGGAGGGGCTGGGGTAGCCTCCCCAGCCAGGAGCTTGGGGGACCGGGCAAAATTAGCTCACATGACGGATGTGGCCCGCGGGGCATAGTTTGCCCACCCCTGCCTTAGAGCATGGCTGGGCACCACAGTGTAGACAGGACTGACCCAGGTCCCAGGAGCTGCACTGCCTTAGCGGGGGGCTGCAGAACCCTGCACTACTTGAGGGAAGGAGAACGTGGATCAGAACCATGTTCTAGTGCAAACCCCACGCAGGTGTTAGCTGGGCCAGGGTTGTTCTTTCCAGGGACCCGATTCCATAGCGAGTGGCTTGATGGTGTAGACAGGCCCATAGAAGGGGAAGGGTAGGGGAGAGTGGGCAAAACAGATCCTGTCCATGAGGGGGAAACAGTATTGCCAACCCCAAATATTCAACAAGCATGAGTCAGGCTCACCAAAAACCATGAGATTGGCTTTAAAATCATGAGATTATGTAAGAATAACAGCTTTGGGGCTTGTTTTAGTTGGCTTCTGCTTTTTAAGCCTTTGGAGTGAACTGGAGTCACATTTTGAAGCTTTTTCCACAGGCTACAAACTTACTTTTTCTTTAAGAATGAAGGCTGAAATCATCACTTGACTCCAGGAGCTGGGGCTTTAAGGAAAACATTATCATGAGACTTGTGAAAAAATCATAAGCATTTCCAGCACTGGAGAAGGGGCAGTGGCCAGCAAAGGGGGCAGCCAACTAGCAGAGAGAAAGCGAGAGAATGGGACAGAGATAAGGGAATTACAAAGGGATCATGTAATGTAGAAATGCCAGGGCCAAGATGTTTGCAATTCCTCCATTCCTTCCCCCTAGGTTTGATTTCTTTGTATTAGGAGACATGGTGGATGCGGGGGGTGACCTGGCTTTTGCTGGCAGATGGGCCCCTCTGCCCCACTGATTTCTCCTGCCCTACCATCTCAGAACCCCTTACTGCACGGAGTTCCTACTTCAGTTTTTCCCTGCACCCATTACCCTATGTTGTTTAATGCAGGTGGAAAGTGAAGAACATAGGTTTTGCATTACAAACATTTCAGAGCCAATTGTTTCTACAATGAGTGGGGATGACAGTCAGAGAAATACTCCCACTCAGCTGCGGCTGAACAGAGAGCCAGGAGCAGGGGGACCTATAGCTCCGGCCTGCAGGAAAGGCACTGATCTGATTCAACCAGAGCCCAGAATGCTGCTGAGAAGAGGTGCAAGGTGTACTTTAAAAGGATCAGGTATGCTTAATTGTAGTGAATTCTGTAGGCTGTGTCAGTAGAAATGCACAAGGGAGTGTAGCTATGGAGACTTGTCAGCAATCTGGTGGCACGTGTCATGGGGTCTCCAGGGCCTACTGCAGGGTCAGTGAAAGCCATGTCTCAAGGAATCCTCAGAGCAGGGGTGAAGGCATGGGAACATTTTGCAATTCTGGAGTGATCTGTGTGGAGTAGGCTTGGTTTTTGAGTGTAAGTGGTAGCTGCTCACTATGCCTGACCTACACCAGTCTTCCGTTATCAAGAGAATGTGACAGACTTTGTCCTACATTGCTAATCAGTGCTCAATTCCTTAAGTGTTCTGTAGCATCTGTAAAGTTAGAGAGCTAATGTGTGTTATTGGTACATTGGGACTTCACTCAAAGAGGGCGGAGTTAAGGTTATGTTGCATGGGTAGCATGTACTCTAATGTTGTATTTCCTGCTTTTCACAGGGGTTACATTTTCATAGGGTTTCAGAGCTATCTGAATAATAAAAGCAACTCTGTACTGGAGGAACTGTATCTGAGGAACCCCTAGACCAAATGACTACAACCTCACATCACTAGTTCTGCCCCCAGCCCAGATGAAGTACAGCAATTTTCAAGACAATCCAAGTCCACATGTGGATTTTAGAGCACACAGAAAAACTGGCAGTTAAAAAGGAAGCTAGTCTCAACTTTAGCTGTAGTGGTGCAACCTCTTCAGTATAATTCACTTCAGCCAGCCCTAGTCAGGGCATTTATTCACCTTCTCCCCAGTGGGTTCTCAGATGTCTACTGCGGGTTGATCTCCGACTGAAGCTTTTCCCACACTTGAGGCACTTATAGGATCTCTCTCCAGTGTGAACTTTTTGGTGCCTGGTAAGGTTTGAGCGCCGACTGAAGCTTTCTCCACAGTCCAGGCAGTTATAGGGTTTTTCTCCTGTGTGAATTTTTTGATACCTACTAAGACTTGACCTATCACGGAAGTTTTCCCCACACTCAAGGCAGTTGGCTTAGATCTCTCTTCGGTGTGGATTCTCTCATGTCTAAGAAAGGTTGACCAGTTACAGAGGGTTTCCCCACACTGAGAGCATATGAAAGTTTTTGCTTCTGAATGGATTCTCTGGTGGCCAATAAGGTGTGGTCTCTCACTGAAGCTTTTCCCACAAGTCAGGGCACTGATAGGATTTTTCTCCCATGTGGATTCTCTGATGTATTTTCAGGGTTGCGTTGTCAATAAGGCTTTTCCCACACTGAAGACATTTATGAGGTTTTTTTTCCTGTGTGGGTTCTGCAATGTATAATAAGGTGTAAACTCTGACCGAAGCTTTTCCCACACTTGGTGCATGTGTTTTTTCCCTCCCCTTTGGAGAATCTCTGGTGCATCATGTTTTTACTACGATTCTTCAAACCACCTTCACATTTCTTCCCTGGCAGATTTCCCTGCTGTCTCTCTGGCTTGTGCTAATACCCACCATCTTTTCCATGCTCTGGACTCCAGGACACAATTCCTTCAGATCTTCCCAATAATGTAACATGAGTTTCAACTTGCTCAGGATCTTCCTGCTGAGGATTCTCTTCCACATTCTCACGCATCATCCCCTCACCTGCTGGGACAGAGAAAGAATCCAAACATAAGTCATTCACTGTACTAGAGGGGGAGAGGAGAGAAATAAACTGAAAAAGCATTGGAGAAACTGAAAAATCAGGAACAGAATCCTCCCCAGACCCTTTTCCAAGGGAGTGAGAAAAGGGAACAAATCTGGATACGCTACCTGGATATCAGAGATAGGGAGGTCAGGGGAGAGAGAGCTACTGACAAGTGTTTAGAGTTCTAGAACAACTCTGACCTGGCTAAGGGTACTGTCCGCCCCTCCGCTGGGTACTGTTTGATGTATTGGGGATCGATTTATCGCATCTCACCTAGACGCGATAAATCGATTCCCTAGCGCTCCTGTCGACTCCGGAACTCCAGCTCTGCAAGAGGAGTAAGCAGAGTTGATGGGGGAGCCGCAGCGGTCAACCCGCTGCCGTGCGGATGGCCAGGTAAGTCAGACTAAGGTACTTTGACTTCAGCTACGCCAATAGTGTAGCTGAAGTTGAGTACCTTAGTTCAACCTCCCCCCCCCTGCCCCCCCCCTTCCCCGCTGGTGTAGCCCAGGCCTCAGATGAAGCAGACGCTGGGGGACTTTAGAAGCAGGGTTGCCAACTTTGAAATTGCAGAAAACCCAACACCCTTGCCCCATCTGCTGCCCTGAGGCCTAGCTATGAGGCCCCACCCTTGTTTACTTCACACACACACCCCCCACCACTCCTTGTCACTCGCTCTCCCCCACACTTGATCATTTTCACTGCAAGGCCCAAGCAGGTATCAGGAGAAGGCCAGGAGCTGCAAAAGTATGAATGTGAGAGATGGAGTGTGTGATTCAAATGCACTTCACCTAACCAGGGAAAGATTTTAAACACTACTGTAAAGTTAAAAACTTTAACTTCTTCTGAAGTGTAAAGAAGATACAAACAAAATTAAACAAAACAGTTTTAATGAGAGTGGCCATTAAAACTACTTACATTTATACTTCTGTTCTTTTCTTGCTGCCACCACAAGCTCTTTAGCTGCTTCTGTCTTCAAAAATCCAGCAAACTCGGCACATGTCATTTTATAATTGAAGTGCACAAATAGCTCAGCTTTCACCACGTCCACTTGGAGCCAATTCCTTTCATCGGTCCACACGTTCTTCATGACGCTGAAAATACGTTCCACAAATGCGTTGCTGGGTGGTATAGCAAGCACGTGCTGCACAATTTTAAGTAAGTTCGGGGCTTTCCAATGCTTAAAGAATTCTACCCATACCTCAGAGACATTGATTTGATGATGACGCTCTTGTTGCTCCTGACACAATGTCAATTCAGCATCATTTGTCAAATTCTTTAGGGTTGGTAACACATCATTCAATGTACACATTTCTGTAAATAGTTCATCTCTGTCCACTTGAATGTCCAAGTTTGTAGTCAAAGCCCACAGTTTGTCTAGTTCAAGAGCTTCGTCCAGACTGAGTGGCGCACATAACATATAGAAAGAGTTTTTGCTGAAATCAAACCACTTTTCCAGGTACTGAAGCATGTGTGTGTAAACCCGTTGGGCATCTCCAACAAACTTATTCTGCTCATTAGGTGGCAGTTTCTTCAAGAACTGCATCTCCTTGTATCCATAGAAGCCTTGCTCTTGTCAAATCTGAAGCTCTCTTCTCAGCTTGTTAAATATGGCATACAGTTCAGTTACCTGAAGGTAATCACTTTCAAGAACCTTTATGGTGTTATTAAATTGGCTCATAATGTTGTGCACAAAGTAGATGTACAGCTCAGGAAGTGTAATAATGTCATCATCAGATACTGCGTCATCCTGCTCAGAAAGAAAGGGCCATATTGCCCAGCTCACTGTTTCCTCTCTTTGGCTCACAAAGTAAGACTTGAGTGCAGGCCAATTCTTCACTAACTTGTCGATGGCAGTGAAAAGGGTCAAAAACCGCATATGTACATGGCATAAGATTTCTGGATATTCTGTCTCCATGAAGTCAAGGAACTCTTTAAGTTCACTAATATTCTTTTCACGGAATGAGAATTCACTGAAAACCTTGATGACCAAGTTCTCTACATTATAAGAGAGCATTTTCAAGCCATGTTTCACTGTGTTATGTATTATGTGAGTGCTGTAGTACCCTGGAACAAGGTTTGGTAAATCCAACATTTGTTTTAGGTGCACCAAAACAGACTTGTGTTTTCCAGAGTTGACAGATGCATTGTCTGTTCCATATGCCACCATTTTATTATGTATCAGACCAGCATTTTGAAGACAACTTCGCAAGTTGCTTGCGATTGCCTCTGATGTATCATTTGCATCTTCAAAAAAGTCTATGATACATGTGCAGCTTCCCTTATCTTTATTAAAGTAGCGGACAGCAACTGGGAATAATTTTGTGTTCCCTTTATTAAAAGCATCTGTCACTATTGAGAATGATGTTGATCCAATGTCTTGCACAGCCAGTTTCAATGAATGGGGTGCTAATACATTCTCAATCAAACCCTCTGCTTTTCTTCTTCCACAGTGAATTTCAGATGAAATCTTGGAATCAGTGAAAATGGAGGGGTACCGTTGATTTCCACAATCTTGAGAACGGTAGCTGTGGTGGTGTTTAACTCCATGATATGTTAAAAGCAATTCAGCCGTGCATGTGTGTTGTTCTTCAGAGGTATCGGTGTTTACAGAGAATTTATCGATTGTACTGAACTGCCTTTGAATCTTTTTCTTTTCAGGTTCTGCCATTTCACCTCCTGTTAGTGTGACTGCAGCACAGTTTAGCCAATAGATGGGTATGTCTTCACTACAGCAGTAGTTCGATTTCCTTTATGTCGATGTTGTGAACGCGACGGTATACAGTCGATGTTGTGTGTCTTCACTAGGCACAGCTAAGCACAGCAAGTCGACAGTGTCTGTCCGCAAAACTTTTGCAAGCGTCGACATGACGAGCGTTGCACTCTGGGTACCTATCCCACAGTTCCCTGATCCCCCAGCAGGCACCATTTCGAGTGCTGCACTATGGGTAGGCATTTCCAAATTTCGCGCCCTTTTTCCGCGCCGCCCACCTGTCACGGAGTGCCCGGGCGAGGGTCTGGAACCGCTCCCTAGGAAGCCAGACCGGACTCCGGGTGAAGGGCCCCTTCTCCGTACACAGCCTGTTTCCCAGGCCAGGAGCTTCAGGGGTCCCCACTTCCACCTTCCTGGGTCTGACCTCGGAGCATTCAGCACCTTCTGCCCCTCCGTGTGCTTCCCCCAGCAAGCCCGCCTGGGCGGGGTCCTGGGGGAGCCCATGGGTTCTGCACCCCAAATCCACAGTCAAACGTGACTCTCAGCCAGCCAGCAGAATAGACGGTTTATTTGAGATGTCAGGAACACCATCCAACTCACAGCTTCTCAGTCCAAACAGGGTCCATCAGTCAGGCCTTTCTGGGGTGTGCCAGGAGGTGAGACCCAGATTCTGGGCTCCTGCTTCCTCCCCAGGTTTATTCGATGACTTCTAATCACAGACCATACAGTGAGCGTGAGCCTTCAGCTGGATCCATCTTGGGGCCAGAGAGCGAGTTCACTTCTCTGCCTCTCCCAGCTCGACCCAGACCCAGACTGACTCAAACCCCCTCTCTAGCCACTTCCTGCTCCTTTGTCTCTTTTCCCGGGCTTCCCTTCAACAGGTTCAGCTGACCTCCCTCCCCCACCTGGGGTCAGGTTACAGCTTCCAGGGATGCACAGAGAGGAGGGCGTTGCCTCCTTGCTTCCAGCATTAGCCCCTATCCCTTCACATAGACACTTAAGAAATGCATAGGGGAAACTGAGGCACACACACACAGTACTCCCACTTCGTCACACACCCCCATTACGAGTGGTGCACTGTAGGTAGGCATCCCATAATTCGCGCCCTTTCTCCGCGCCGTGCTAACGCCATAGCATTGCAAGCATGGAGCCCGCTGACACCACGGCTGCAGTAATGGCCGTTGTGAGGACCTCGATCACGGTTGCGGAGTTCATGCTGCACCGTCTGCAGAGGAGGAATGCGATCCGGGGAGAACTGTGCTTTCTGGAACCCGACGACAGTGAGGAGGAGATGGACGAGGACGTGCACGAGATGGACGAAGACGTGCACAGTGGGGACGACATGGACACTGCCGTTTTTGCAAGTAGGGCGACTGACAATCTGTCAAAAATGGTGGCAATGGGGCAGGCTCATGCCATCGAACGCCGATTCTGGGCCAGGGAAACAAGCACGGACTGGTGGGACCGCATAGTGCTGCAGGTCTGGGATGACTCCCAGTGGCTCAGAAACTTCCGCATGCGAAAGGGCACGTTCCTGGAACTTTGTGACTTGCTGTCCCCGGCCCTCCGGCGCAGGAATACCAAAATGAGAGCGGCCCTTACAGTGGAGAAGCGAGTGGCGATAGCCCTCTGGAAGCTTGCAAAGCCAGACAGCTACCGGTCAGTGGCGAATCAGTTTGGGGTGGGTAGGTCTACAGTGGGCTTTGCTGTGATGCAAGTAAGCAGGGCAATCGTCGAGCGGCTGCTACACCGGGTTATAAACCTCGGAAACCTGCAAGCCACAATAGATGGCTTTGCCGCCATGGGATTCCCTAACTGTGGTGGGGCTATAGATGGGACTCATATCCCTATCCTGGCACCGGACCACGAGGCCGCCAAGTACAGAAACCGGAAGGGATATTACTCAATGGTCATGCAAGCAGTGGTTGACCACAAGGGACGTTTCACTGACCTCTACGTGGGGTGGCCGGGAAAGCTTCATGACACTCGAGTGTTCAGGAACTCTAGGGTTTTTAGACAGCTGCAGCAAGGCACTTTCTTCCCCGACCAGAAAATTTCCGTGGGGGGGGTGTCGAAATGCCGATCGTGATCATTGGGGACCCAGCCTACCCCCTAATGCCCTGGCTTATGAAGCCCTACACAGGAGCCCTGGACAGGGGCCAGGAGCT
Source organism: Sternotherus odoratus (assembly GCA_032164245.1). Classification (NCBI taxonomy): domain Eukaryota; kingdom Metazoa; phylum Chordata; order Testudines; family Kinosternidae; genus Sternotherus; species Sternotherus odoratus. The sequence goes on from JAVMKO010000012.1 coordinate 10,658,537, forward strand.
GTTCAACTACAGGCTGAGCAAGTGCAGAATGGCTGTAGAGTGTGCATTTGGCCACGTGAAGGGGAGATGGCGTTCCTTACTGATTCGCTCAGACATCCGCGAGAGAAATATCCCCATTGTTATAGCTGCTTGCTCTGTGCTCCACAATATCTGTGAGAGCAAGGGGGAAACGTTTATGGCGGGCTGGGAGGCAGAGGCAAATTTACTTTCTGCTACTTATGAGCAGCCACACAGCAGGGAAAGTCGAAGAGCACACCGTGAGGCCCTGCGCCTCAGGGACACCTTGAAAGACAGTTTTATGAGTGCCCGAGATGGCGTTTGAGAATCTGCTCCCTTGCTGTGCTCTAAGCCTGCTGCCCTTGAACCCTCTTTCCCTCCCCACTCCCCATGCTTTCTCTCCCCCATCCCCATGCTTGCAGAGGAAATAAAATCACTGTTTGAAAAATCATGGTTCCTTTATTGGTTAATCGGAAATACAAATACAGGGGATCACTGTCCTGGTATCCTGGAGGGAAACCAGCAGTCGCAGTGGGGGAGGAGCGGGCAAAGAAGGGGGGGGAAGGGGAGAGAGGAGGTGTGGGCAAGACACAGCAGCTTTTAAAAGTTTTCCGAGAACGTCAGCCTGCTGCTGCTGCTGCTTCTGCTGGCTTGTGGGGTAGAGTGGAGCGGCCCACGGAGCTTGCCCCCCCCCCCCGTGTTTTCACCCCGCGTCTGGGTGGGGAAGCTATGGGAGTTGGGGAGGGGGGGAGGTGGTTACACAGGGGCTGCAGAGGTGGTCTTTGGGCATGCTGCAGCTCCACCAGAGATGGCAGCATGTCGCTCTGGTCCTCCATTATGCGGAGGAAAGCATCCATGCGTCTTTCCTCACGCTGTTCCCTCTTTTCTGCAGCGGCTCTCCATTCCTGCCTCTCTCGATTCCTTTCCTCTCTCTCTCGATTCCTTTCCCCTCTCTCTCGATTCCTTTCCTCTCTCTCTCGATTCCTTTCCTCTCTCTCTCGATCCCTTGCCTGTATCTCTCGATCCCTTGCCTGTATCTCTCGATCCCTTGCCTCTATCATTCTTTCCCTCCAGTCCGTCTGGCGGGATGCCTCAGCGCGCGAGTTCTCCATGAGTTCAGTGAACATCTCATCGCGCGTTCGCGTTTTCTTTTTACGCTTTCTTATCTGCGGTGCACGGCGGGAGGAGGAGGCCGGGGGATTCTGACATACTTGTTCATCTGTGGGTGAGTGTGGGAAAATAAAGTTTGAAAGTTATGAGACAGATACATTCAAGGTTAGGAGGCAGATGCAGTCTCGGACGGTACACAATGGGAGTACTATGCCATTTGCAACCTCAGTATTCAGAGGCCTGATATGATTTCTGTACAAGGTCATGTTCTACACCTAAAAGTGACTGAGAAGCTCACAGAAAAGTCAGAGCATCTCAGACACATATGCGTGCCTCAGCCCAAGACGGCTTCTGAAATCACCGTGCAGCCGGCCATGGTAAGTTAAAAGTGGCGCCTGCATACTGTAGAGCAACCCCGCCCCCTTCCCCCCACCGCGTGGCTGGCTCCCACTGCAACCGCAAACTGCAAAGCAAATGCCAAAAAATCTCTCGCTAAGGGCTAAGGTCTTTTTGGGGCTCTTCAGACAGCGGGCAGACTGCTCAGATTCCCTGCTAGCTACCGCTACGGGCGGGGGGGGGCAGTTGGGTGCGCATTGGATCTGAAGTGGAAGCAACCGCGTGCAGACTGCCCAGATTCCCTGCTAGCTACCGCTATGGGCTGGGGGGGGGGCGGTCAGTGTTCGTGGAGGGGGGGTGCGGTTGATCGGTCCTCAGCAGAAAAGAGTACTTTGCAGCTGGGAATCTTTATCTCCCTACTAATTGCAGTCCGTATCTCAAACAGGCAACCCTGAATGACATCACTTTGCTGAGAATTTCTCGGAGAGATAGGGAGCGCATGCTCCTTGACTCCATGCAAAGTCCTGGTCCATACGCCGCAATGCTAGCCTGCTCAATGATACCAGACAACTTACTACTTTCGTGGCGTGGGTTGGTGTCCTATCACGGGGGACCACATAAGGTGGCTCTCCCCAGAAATCTGCTGCGCTGGATTCATCGCTACCTCCTGGATAGCTTCCTTGAAATGTCCGCGGAGGACTTCTGGTCAATCCCGGAGTATATTGACAAACTCTTTGAGTAGAAATTGACCAGCAATAAAGCACGCTAAGTCCTTAGGGCAAGTTACTCATTAATAAATGCTTCCTTTACAAAATCACGCGTCATGTAATCACTTAAAAAAGAAACACTTACCCCCCTGGGAGGCTTGGGAGGGTACTGGCTCCAGGGTGTCAAACAGCTCCTGGCTCTCTGGGTACACGGGTTCTCCGCTGGGCTCCTGCTGCTCCGTGAGATTTTCCTCTTCATGCTCGTCCTCCTCGGAATCAGTCTCCTCCCTGACGATTATCCCATCGGTGGAGTCCACGCAGACCGGCGCGATGGTGGTGGGAGCGCCCCCCATTATCGCATTTAGTTCATTGTAGAACCTGCATGTCCGTGGCGCGCCCCCTGATCGTCCATTTGCCTCCTTGGCTTTCTGGAACGATTGCCGCAGCTCCTTAATTTTCACGCGGCACTGTGTGGTGTCCCTGTTGTGGCCCCTTTCTAGCATGGCCTTGGAGACCCTTCCATAGGTGTTGGCATTCCGTTTGTTGTTTCGTAGTTCCAACATCACGGATTCCTCTCCCCAGATAGCGATGAGATCCAGCACCTCACGAGTGGACCATGCTGAAGCTCTTCTCCTCTGGCTGGTCTCCAGGGTAGATGAGCTCAGCATGGATTCTTGTGATGCTGAGCTCTGCATGGCGGCTAGTGCTGCTGATAGCTCTGAATGGCGACTGAGCAGTTCAGGTGAGCTGGCCACGCTGACCAAACAGGAAATGGCATTCAAATGTTCCCGGGTCTTATCTACCTGGCCAGAGCAGCGAGTTCAGAGTGCAGTGCAGAGCGGTCACAGTGGAGCAGTAGTGAGGCAGTCCAGAGCGGTCAGAATGGAGCATTGTGTTACAGCCTCTGTAGGCTATTAATGTCGGGTTCCGTCTTCACTAGCCCACGGTCGAGCTTGGAATGTCAAGATTAGCCTTATGTCTCTGGTTAGGCTGGAGTGCCAAGATCGATCTTGAGGGCCCTTTACATCGACGTTAAGGGCATGTATGTGAAGACAGGTACAGGTTTAATTCGACCTAACGTCGTTAACATCGATTTAAAGTGGTAGTGAAGACATGCCCGATAAAACATGTCAACTGTGGATGTCCCAACACTAGCTACATAGCTGACTGTTGATGCCTGCTGGCTAGACTCTTAACTCTTTAAATGCCAGTTGCTTCCCACTGCCTGTGGTTGTGCACTGAAAAAGTTATTCAAAGATTCAATCAAATATATTTGACAGATATATTATGCTAATTTCAGGTTTTATTTGCTACAGGACACTAGAAAAGGATAGAAAATTATGGGAACTGGACTTCTGGTGTCTGGTCAATACTTCTGACTGCACAGGTCCCTTAAAATTAGACATATAATATAATATAATATAATATAATATAATATAATATAATATAATATAATATAATATAATATAATATAATATAATAAATTAATTTTTCTGTTTTTAGTGGAGCTCAAGTTAAATACATGTTTTGACCAGCTTGTGTAACATCTAATTCTGCAAGGAAATCTCTATATTTGAATCAGTTCAATTACCACCATCCTCAGAACAGTATGAACTGCTGCAGCTAGCACAAACAAAACCGCATGCTTACAGTTTTCATGGGTAGTACAGTTTTATTAAGCCATAACAAAATGATGGGAAAGCTATAAGATAACAATATCATTTACATTTGATATCAGGAACTCTCAAGATTAACAAAAGAAGAAAGTAACATGTTGATATATTAAGTCAACTGTATTAAGATAATAAATTCAGAATTTTGTTTTAATCTTTAAGACAATAAAAAACCCACCCAGAAGAGAGCATGGCCTAGTTAAAAAATATCAATCTGCCATATAGTTGTAAGATGAGGATTTTCAATGGTCCTCATCATGTCCTGATGCTCACACTGTCGCATCATCTCAAAACATTACCATATTGGTGATGGGCAGTTGCAACTGGGTCCTATTTTTATGGGTGCCAAGTGACCTTGAGACTTGTGACCATACCAAAAATGGTGGTTTACTTGCACAATCTGGCATGAGGGCAGCCCTTAATTTATAGGATTTGGACCCTCTACCAGAATAGTGGTTATTGCTAAATGTTGTACAAAAGGGGACACAATCTAACTGGAGAAAATGCACGTAAAATCAAAGTAACTAAAAAAAAAGTCCCATTTTTGTACAAAAAGCCATGTTTTAAAGGTCTTGTATACATCCAGATAAAGTAAACCAATACTACCTGTAAATTTGGTTATAAATGGCCCTGGGTAGTTTTCAGCAACATCAAACTGCATTCTGCTAGCTAATTATCCTTACTAGTAAACATCTACCTTAGTGCAAAATACAGCTTAGGTGCTTTAGGGCTCAGACTAATCAAGAAGCAATATTAACCAGTGATGTAGGTCAGTTGATACAAAGCTGCTACTCATTGCTTTTTACCACAAAGTAATTTATATTGGAAAAAAATAAAAGGATACTCTTCTCTGATCTGAAATATTGGAATAATTACATTTTTATTGCATGGGGATCAGTCACAAATCTCACTGTATACCTATTCCAGTGCAAAAAAACCTAGCTGTATAGAGGAAAGATAAATAGATTAAATGCAATGATATATCTTGTAGGCTATTCCTTATATAAAAAGTGCTATATGGTTCCATCTCAAGTGCTCAACACATTGAAGTAATGTTGTAAACATTATTTATTTGTATTACAGTAGCACTTACACCAGATCATTGTGCTAAGGAATATACACATCTATACCATACAGTCCCTGCCCCAAAGCTCTTACAGTCTACATATTAGGCCAAGACTATAACAGAGTTCAAAAAAGAACTAGATAGGTTTATGGAGGGTAGGTCCATCAATGGCTATTAGCCAGGATGGATCGCTGAAGATTGCCTGTTCTGTTCATTCCCTCTGGGACACCAGGCATTGGCCACTGTCGGATACTGGGCTAGATGGACCTTTGGTCTGACCCAGTCTGATCATTCTTATGTGCCTGAGGAACAGAGCTGTGGACCATGGTCCTTCTCCTGAAGCTGCAGGTGATATTTTGGTCCCCTGAGCCCAGACCACTGAGCACCAGAGACTGAATGAGGGGAAGCTCCCCGTGATGTTTACTACATATGGGGCCAATAAATAAATTTTAATGTAATGTAAAAAGAGGGAAAAAGTTGATTAACAGGGAGCTTATTCCCCTTCAGCCCCTCTCCCCACATCTGGGATAGTAACTCAGGGCCACCCTTTCACTCCAGAACAAGAGGAAAATTGCTGTAAAATCTGGCCTGGAGATATTATGGTGATTACTGCTAAAAAAAAAATATTGAGGTAAAATCATTTTTAATTTGCCGTATTTCTTGAATGCTACAAATCTACTCATTCGCCAGTGCTCCACAGACTCTGTTAGGAATATTAGGTCACTTAAGACTAGAACTTATAATATTTACAAATAAAAATAGCAGGGGAGAAGGAAAAAAAAATTGGACCTTTTTACTGATCATAAAGAAGCAAAAATTATCACAAAACCAATCAGTTTATTCTTTTGCGGGTTACCTTTAAAAATCCTGGGTACATCATCTGACTAGCTGTTCTGGTTGAAAGCAACCAGAGCTAAATAAACTGGATAAACCTGTCATCAGAGTTCTCTCAGTTACTCTAATCAATCACATGCTGATGGGAAAGAGAAAGCGTCAACATTAGGAGCAGAAATGTATTCATTGGGGATTAGAGAGATAAGGTAGGTGACGAAATGTCTTCTATTGGATCAGCTTCTGCTGGTGAGAGATACAAACTTTTGAGCTTATACAGAGCTCTTCCTCAGGTCTCTCTTTGGGGATGAAATTTGACAGACCTTTTCTCCACAGCAAAGTATCACTATTTTTAAAGCTATTATGAAGGCCTGGGCGTGTCAAATAGAGATTTATGAAGGAGAAATACAGAATTTTTGGAAGCACACAGTATTTTCCTGAAGAGCTGGATATTTGGGGTCCCCTTGCTCTATTTGTGGCTAAAGTCTTCAATAAAAATACTCAGTTTGTTCAGATTAGCCACACACAAAAAGGGAGGAGGGCGGTGAGGACGCTGATGCTTCCAAGAGATCTGTGTGCAGCATTTCAGGAATTGTCACATTATTCACAGGAATGGGTGTGCATGAGAAAATGTTCATGAAAATACACATGCTCCAAGTCACTTTTGGCCTGACGTGTCTGACAGAGCAAACTAGGCTGACCATATTTCCTTGAGACAAAAACGGGACATTGGGATGGCAAAAACGGGACGGGGTTGGGGGGGGTGTCTCACCAGATGAAGTCGGTGCAGTGGCTGCAGAACCTGGGCTGAGGGGTGCTGGGGGGGTGGTTGGGGTCTCTGGGGGGCCTCTAGGGGGGCTCTGGGAAGTCTGGGGGGGCTCTAGGGCCCAGGGGGTCTCAGTGGCTGCAGAATGTGGGCTATGGGGCGCTGGGGGGAGTGGTCGGGGGGCTCTAAGGGGGCTCTGGGGGGGCTCTAGGGGGGTCTCACCAGATGAGGTCGGTGCAGTGGCTGCAAAACGTGGGCTGCTTGAAGAAGCGTGCCATGACTTTGTGGCTCTTGACCACGTGGATCACCTTCTGGTGCAGCGCCCCCTTGTGGCAGAACAGCGGCTTGGCCAGGCACTCCAGCTCGGTGGGCGAGGTGACCAGCGCCATGGCCCCACCTGGGCCCCCCTGCGCCGGGCAGGGGCACTGGGGGGGGGGGATGGATGGAGGAATAAACAGAACAGAGATGGGGGAATGGGGGATGAAGAGGATGGAGGGAGAGAGAGAAGGGGGGATGAGGGATGGAGAGGATGGAGGGGACGGAGGGAGAGAAGGCAGGAAGGTGAGAAGGGAGAGGATGGATGAGAGAAGAGATGGGGGTAGGGATGGGATGGGGGGATGGAGGACGCAAGGGACAGAGAGAAGGAGGAATGGAGAGAAGGGAGATGGAAGAGGACGCAGTGGACGGAGGGAGAGAGATGTAAGCAGTGTCAGGATGGGTGACATCCGGTGGTGAGTTGCAGGAATTGCAGTGACTTTTGGAAAATAACATCTTATTTGCTTAGACACACCCACCGCACCTAGCCGGCACTCTAACAGCCCAGACAGTCACTTTGGCTTACTGTGGGACCCCCAGTTTCTGTAGTATTGGGGCAAGAATGATAAGGTGTTGATTGACCTGTTCATGTGAATGAGGGGTTTGGGACATGTATTTGGCCTTTGGCATGCTGGAGGGACTCGCCATCAGCTGGGTAGCGCTCACTAGACAAGGGACAGGGGTTCCAAAACCCACTGAGTTGAGAGAGGCTATGGACAGGTTTTTATGCCTTGTGGTGAGGGCCTTGTCTGAGGGTCTCATAGGCCTATTGCACCTGGTCTCTCTCCCCTGTGGAATGTTAGAGCTGACTTTTGCTTCCATTAGGAGTCTAAGGGTCTGGTGGTGCCTCTGCATTAAGGCCCCCTTTCCCCCCCCATGAGCTGAAATCACTCAAGAGGTGAAAAATCACTGAGCTTTATCTTAAGTGGGGGGCCCTAAGCAGAGCAGTCCCTGTGCCGGCTAGCGGACCAGTTCCTGAGACAGCTGGCAGAGCAGAGTCAAGCTGCTGACAGAGCAGTTCCTGTGTCGGCTAGCAGGGTGGCTAGTGGAGCGACCAGCACGACTGGAGAGATGGGGCAGTCGGCCTCTGACCAACGGCCCATGGTGAGGACTGCAGCACGACTGGAGAGGTGGGGCAGTCGGCCTCGGACCATGTAAGGTGCCCCATAACCTGCCCCCCCCCCACCTTGGTGGGGAGGTACAACTCTGCTATGAACTTTTGAACTCTGCTGGGGCTGTTGGACTTTTGGGACTTTGGGGGACTTTGGGGCTTGTGGGACTCAAGAACCCAAGGGAAAGGACACTGCCCATTGGTGTGTGTGTGTGTGTGTGTGTGTGTGTGTGGGAGGGGGAGGGGGGGGATTCTGGTTCATGGTTTGCTTTGTGACTTTTGTTTGTGGTATTTACCCAATAATATGCCACAGTGTTTCTCTCTGTCATTAAAAGGGTTTTGCTACACTCAGATTCTGTGCTTGCGAGAGGGGAAGTATTGAGGCACCCAGAAGGTGGTATATGGTTGTCCCAGGTCACTGGGTGGGGACTCGAGCCGGTTTTGTATTGTGTCATTAGAATGGAACCCCTGGATACTGAACCCGGCCCTTGTTGCTGCCAACTCTGATGGGCAGAAGGGTTACATAGAGAAGGGAGGAAGGGAGGGATGGAGAAGGGGGATGGAGAGAAGGGAGGAAGGGAGGGATGGAGAAGGGGGATGGAGAGAAGGGAGGAAGGGAAGGATGGAGAGAAGGAGGGAAGAAGGAGGAATAGAGAGAAGAGGAGGCAGCGGGCGTCGGGCTGAAGACGACGGCGGAGCAGAGCTGTCCGGAGACGCAGCCGGGGGCTGAGCGCGCCGGCGGGGGGGCTGCCGGCCAGAAGTTTTAAGAGACAGTCCACGCTGCGGGCGGGCTGCCGGCTGAGCCCCGGCCCCAGTCCCCGCTGGCAGCCGGGGCTTGGGGCTTGAGCCGCCGCCCGGGGCTCCAGCTGCCGCCCAGGGAGCGCGGCTCAAGCTGCCGCCTGGGGATCCAGCTGCCGCGCTCCCCGGGGCTCGGGGCTCCAGCCCCCACCCGGGGCTCCAGCCGCTGCCCAGGGAGCGCGGCTGGAGCCGCCGCCCGGGGATCCAGCCACTGTGCTCCTCGGGGCTCGGGGCAGCAACCCCCGCCCGGGGATACAGCCGCTGTGCCCCTCGGGGCACCAACCCCTGCCCGGGGATACAGCCGCTGTGCTCCTCGGAGCACCAACCCCTTCCCGGGGATCCAGCCGCCGCCCAGGGAGCGTGGCTGGAGCCGCGCTCCCGAGGGCTTGGGGCTCGAGCCGGTCCCCAGGGATCCCGCAGCAGGGAGTTGCTGTGGTGGGGGCCCACAAAAGTGGCCCACGACCCCTCCAGGGGTCGCGACCCCCACTTTGAGAACCCCTGCCCTAGAAAGCAGCTTGCAAAGAGGGACCTGCCCAAAAAATGGGACAAAATTGATATTTATGTTAAAAAGACGGGACGGTCCAGAAATATGAAAAAAACGGGACTGTCCCGTTCAAAACGGTACGTATGGTCAGCCTAAAGCAAACACATCACAGACTGTCTCCCCCTCCTCTCCTTCCTTCCCACCTTTTCGCTCTGTTTTATTTTTCATCCTTTCCCATCCTGACAACTTTGCTCCCAAGAGAAACAAAGGAGAAACCCCTCTGGGGGTTGACCCCACTGCAGTCCCTTCTTCACTGTTTTCCTCCCATTCCCCATCCTGAATCTCCCAGGTTTGTACTGGAACAGATTTTGACCTGAGTTGAAGGCAGCAGCCTCCTTGCAGTTACCTCTGCTCTGATATTAACAAGAGAGCTTATTCTCAGGGGTGTGAGATCGGAGGCTCCCAGGGCAGTTTGTGCAGAGAATCACTTTCTTGCCCAGTCCCACGCCTTTTGAGTTCTCTCTCACTCCCCTAAGGTCTCTGCCTCAGGAGTTAATCTCACCAAAGATAGCAGCAGCAGAAAGCTTTGCAACAGGCTGCACAGAACAGGCTCCAGTTCTTTATTCTTCCTGCATCCATCACAAGTACTGTCAGCTAATCCAACCTCTTCCCCAGTCCCTTGATATCAAATGGTGCTGCAACATTCACTGGGGGAGGGACTTTCTCAGGGTGGAACTCGCCTTCCCAGCACGGGCAACAGAACTCAGATGTTCTGATTCAGAGCCTCGCAGCCCCTTCCCAGTCCTGGCCTTCGCCTCACTGCCTAGGATCAGGATCTCTTGTCTCCCATCCCAGCTGATGAGGGTTTTCTCAGTTAAAGCTTGATTCAGTGAGTGACACAAACACCTTGCATCAGCCAATTATAACTGCAGATCAAATCACACACTCTGTGACACCAAGAAATGTGTCCCCATAATCTCTGCACAGCCTCCCAGGGGCCAGGACATCCACACTCCATGTCCCCTACGATTTTGGGGGGCCCTTTGCAACAATGCCAAGTCTCCACTGAAATCCCCATTCTACTCCCTCCCTCCCTCCCTTTTTTGCTCCCTCTCCATTGACACGACAGTTTATAGGAACGATGCCCCCTTAATGCTAGAAGAGGCTGCCTGTGTCTAGCCCAGTGATTCTCAACCTTTTTGGGCTCAGGACTCAGTTGTAAATATTTATGGCCTGTCACAACCCAGTAAACCTGTGGGTGGAGGCCATGGGACGACTTTAATCGGATCCTGCCCCCGGGGGGAGGGGATTGGGTCCTGCCCAGCACTCTCCCCACAGTGATGGCTCCGGCAGCTCCTCTGCTGTGGGGCTGGCTGGGCTTGGCTCCCTGCTAAGGGCGTTGCAACCTCCAGGGTTTTCTGCTCAGGTTTGTCCCAACTGGACCAAATTTGTGTAAGTGGAGTTGTGACCTGGCTCATGGGATTGCAATGCCACTCACGCAGGTTTGGCCTAAATGAGCTCCCATCGCCATGACTGCTGGGCCAAATCTGAGTGGTGCTGGGACCACAGAGATTGCGGTGCCTGAAGCAGCGAGAAGAGCCCAGCCAGCCTTGTGGGACAGGAACTGCCACACGACCTGTTGAAACATTCTGGTGACCCAATTTTGGGTCCCAATCCACAGTCTGAGAAACTCTGCTGTAGAGTACACGGAGCCAGTTCCCTGAAGGCCTGGGAGAATGTGTAATTGTGTGTGCAAGTTAATGATAGAAAGGTAAGAGAGCTGTCATTCGATGTGTAAAAATCTACAGAATTGTAATTTCAGTCTTGTCACCCTCTGGAGTATGGTGGGGGGCACTCGGCGCCCCCTGAATGTGAGGCTTCAGGTTCTCCAGATGGTGGAGATTTTGAGAATACAGTGTCTTCGGAAATGGGTGGAGTAGGGTATCACCCGAAAGCCCTCTCTCCCACGAATACTTGGTACCAACCATGGTAAAGACAGAACCACTATGTAGATATATATTGGAGAAAATGTTTAAAAATCAAAATTTTAAATTATACTTTAACAGCCATGTCCTAACAGGCGGCCTCACAAAACTAAATTGTAGCCCTTGACTGACAATACTATGACAAGGTGGGTGAGGCAATATCTTTCTGCTTGTGAGTGTGACAAACTTTTGAACTACACAGAGCTCTTTTTCAGGTCTGGGAAAGGTACTCAGGGTGTTACAGCTAAATACAAGGTAGAACAGATTGTTTAGCGTAAGTAGTTACCACATGTTGAGGGGTGGAATAATCTAACTTTTAAACATTTTATTTCAATTCTCATTTTATTTAATTTTAATCCTATGATTAAAGAATTACTTCAGTGAAGATGCTGCAAAGGCGGCTGTTTAGGGAAAAAAGAGGAGAGGGTATGTGGGGGGACATGGGCTTAAACTAGAGCAAGGGAGGTTTGGCTTGGACATTAGGTAAAACCTCCTGTCAGGATAGTTAAGAACAGAAATAAATTGCCTAGGGAGGTTGTGGATTCTCCGTCACTGGAGGTTTTTAAGAACAGGTTAGACAAACACCTGTCAGGGATAGTATATTTATTACTTAGTCCTGCCTTGATTGGAGGGGACTGGACTAGATGACCTACTGAGGTCACGTCCAGTCCTACACTTCTAGGATGCTACACCATATTTTCTCTTCTTTCTGCCTTTTTTCATTTCTTGCTGTTTTAAAACTTTCCTGGTTATCTCTGAAAGGTGGCTGCCCCTCTGTGGTATGTAACTAGCTCTATGGCAGTGATGGCGAACCTGTGGCACGCGTGCCGCTGCCGGCACACCGAGCCGTCTCTGTGGGCACGCCGTCAAAACGCCGGAGCAGAGGGGCGGGGTCAGTAAGAGGCGAGCGGGTGGTGGAGGAGGAAGTGAAAGGACGTCCGGAGCCCGGGAAGGAGAGCGGAGGCGGGGCCGAGGCAGGAGGCGAGGCAAGGCAAGAAGGAGAGCGGAGGCGGGGCCGAGGCGCGAGGCAGGAGGCGCGCGGTGCGAGGCGAGGCGCCGCGAGGCGAGGCGAGGCGAGGCAAGGCAAGGCAAGGCAAGGCAAGGCAAGGCAAGGCAAGGCAAGGGGGGGGGGAGGTAAGGCAAGGGGGAGGAGGCAAGGCAAGGGGAGGGAAGGCAAGGCAAGGGGGGAGGCAAGGCAAGGGGGGAGGCAAGGCAAGGGGGGGGAGGCAAGGCAAGGCAAGGCAAGGGGGGGAGGCAAGGCAAGGGGAGGGAAGGCAAGGCAAGGGGGGGGGAGGCAAGGCAAGGCAAGGCAAGGCGAGGGGAGGGGAGGCAAGGCGAGGGGAGGGGAGGGGAGGCAAGGCAAGGCAAGGGGGGAGGCAAGGCAAGGCAAGGGGGGGAGGCAAGGCCGGGGGGGGGCGAGCCACGCTGCTGAGGCCGGGGGGGGGGGGGTGAGCCGCGCTGCTGAGGCCGGGGGGGGGGTCCTGAGTCGAGCGGGGGTGTTGGCACTTTGAAAAAAAACAAGTCGTTTTGGTTTGCAGTTTGGGCACTTGGGCTCAAAAAGGTTTGCCATCACTGCTCTATGGTTATCATTGCTCTCTCTATCACTCACACTTAGTGACCTTTGGGGAAATTGTGTAATCAACTTTATTTGTAACAATTAACCACATTAAAATTATTTTTCTCTAAGAATGCATGCTTCTATATATTTATTAATACATACATATTAATATTCTACTGCTACTAAGGTCTTGTCTATAATACAGACTTGCATCATATCACCATGTTACTCAGGGGTGAAAAAATCCACACACCCTGAGCAACATCATTATACCAATCTAGTCCCCAGAGTTGACAGAGGGCTGGTCTTTACTGGGGGGGGGGGGGAGATCAGCTGTAGATACGCAACTTCAGCTATGTGAATAACATAGCTGAAGTCGGTGTCTGTTAGGACCGGAAGACATTGTGACGGGCAATCTCTAGGAAGTGCAATTACGCTTCTGAGTCAACTCCAGGAGAGTGCATAATGGTGGTATTATCTGAGAATGACCTTGCTGTTATCTGTGTGTTTGGGAACCAGTTCCCAGCTGCATGAGTGTTTACCCCGTCGGTGTGAGAATGAATGCATGGGAAACCAAATGGGGAAACTAAGGCAGGACTACGTAACCAACAAGTGTGTAACCAATCAGTTTGTTGCTTGCTATTAATGAGATGAGTATGTATGAGATGCAAATGAGCATGGGTATATCTGTGCTGACACACCTCTTTGGGTTGGGCTTCCTCTTTGGGCACTCTGAACACCGCCCTAAGTGTGTCAGTCATCTTGTATTGCGGCCGTGCTGGCAGATAAGCCCCCCAGCACGAAATGCCGCCCCCTCCAATAAATTCACCACTTTCCAACTAGCCACCTGTGTGAGGCCTCGTTTCTCCCGGCAACGAGATAAGCCCCCTGCAACAGTGTCTCTACAGTTGACTTACCTGCCGTCCTCACGGCAGCAACGGTTGGCAGTGCACTCCCGTCGACTCCAGCTTGTGCCTTGTGATGAGCTGGAATTCTGGAATTGATGGGGGCACCACTGGCGATCAATTTATCACGTCTTGATGGGACGCAATAAATCGACCACCAAAACATCGATCCCTCCCCGCGGTAGTGAAGACAAGCCCAGAGAGTAGAGAGCATCTCCGATCGACATAGCTACCACCTCTCTAGTGGATTAACTGTGTGGACAGAAGAGCTCTCTCTCCGATCAGTGTAGAGCATCTTCACATTAAAGTGCTGCATCGGTACAGCTGTGCCAATGAAGTGTTTTAAGTATAGACCTGCCCTAAGATTTTGTAAATTATTTAATGACTATTTAGACTATTTTTTAACTAAATTATTTAATGACTATTAAGAATGGACTGATTGCATTAAAATTCATCCTCTCTAAGAATGCAGGATAGCACTTTATTCTTCTGTCATTAAGACTTTGAACACCTGTTTGCTATAATTGATTTAGAATTGCACTAAAAGTACAGAAACCATATATTTTCTCTAAAAATGAGGAAAAGGCATAAATGCTATATTTATTCCTTTAATTGTTATGCTTCTAATAAGGATACATTAGATGGAGAAGGGACTTGAACAAGGGTTCCGGTATAGAGTCTATACCCAGGTGAGTGCTCTAACCACTGGGCTAAATGCTGGGCTTAATGCTTCCTCTTCCTAGCTATAAGATTCTGTGGACTAGCTATAATGACATAGACACCGAAGGCCAAGCAAGGGTTTGCATCTGAGAATCCCAAGCAGCGGGCGGTGCCTCCCTACAGTCTGGATTTAGGAACCTCTTTCCAAGAGCAGAGCGGGGGCCCTGCAACATTTTTAAAAATAGGACTTAGGCACCTTTGAAAAATTGTACCCTCCAGCAATGTTCCCTCTAATTTTTGACAGGCCGGGTGTGCAAAAAATTTATTCTGTGCAAATTTTTGTGCTTCTCTTCAAATTTGTGTGTGCTCGGTGTTACATGAGAACATAAGAAAGGCCGTACTGGGTCAGACCAAAGGTCCATCTAGCCCAGTATCCTGTCTACTGATAGTGGCCAATGCCAGGTGCCCCAGAGTGAGTGAACCTAACAAGTAATGATCAAGCGATCTCTCTCCTGCCATCCATCCCCCCCCCCCTCTGACAAACAGAGGCTAAGGACACCATTCCTTACCCATCCTGGCTAATAGCCATTAATGGACTTAACCTCCATGAATTTATCCAGTTCTCTTTTAAACTCTGTTATAGTCCTAGCCTTCACAGCCTCCTCAGGCAAGAAGTTCCACAGGTTGACTGTGCGCTGTGTGAGGAGGAACTTCCTTTTATTTGTTTTAAACCTGCTGCCCACTATTTCATTGGGTGTCCCCTAGTTCTTCTATTATGGGAACAAGTAAATAACTTTTCCTTATTCACTTTCTCCACACCACTCATAATTTTATATACCTCTATCATATCCCCCCCTTAGTCTCCTCTTTTCCAAGATAAAAAGTCCTAGCCTCTTTAATCTCTCCTCATATGGGACCCGTTCCAAACCCCTAATCATTTTAGTTGCCCTTCTCTGAACCTTTTCTAATGCCAATATATCCTTTTTGAGATGAGGAGACCACATCTGTACACAGTATTCAAGATGTGGGCACACCATGGATTTGTATAAGGACAATAAGATATTCTCCATCTTATTCTCTATCCCTTTTTTAATGATTCCTAACATCCTGTTTGCTTTTTTGACTGCCGCTGCACACTGTCTTTAGAGAACTATCAACGATGACTCCAAGATCTTTTTCCTGATTAGTTGTAGCTAAATTATCCCCCATCATATTGTATATATAGTTGGGGTTATTTTTTCCAATGTGCATTACTTTACATTTATCCACATTAAATTTCATTTGCCATTTTGCTGCCCAATCACTTAGTTTTGTGAGATCTTTTTAAAGTTCTTCACAGTCTGCTTGGGTCTTAACTATATTGAGCAGTTTAGTATCATCTGTAAACTTTGCCACCTCACTGTTTGCCTCTTCCTCCAAATCATTTATGAATAAGTTGAATAGGATAGGTCCTAGGACTGACTCTTGGGGAACACCACTAGTTACCCCTCTCCATTCTGAAAATTTACCATTTATTCCTACCCTTTGTTCCCTGTCTTTTAACCAGTTCTCAATCCATGAGAGGATCTTCCCTCTTATGCCATGGAAACTTAATTTACATAAGAGCCTTTGGTGAGGGACCTTGTCAAAAGCTTTCTGGAAATCTAAGTACACTATGTCCACTGGATCCCCCTTGTCCACATGTTTGTTGACCCCTTCAAAGAACTCTAATAGATTAGTAAGACATGATTTCCCTTTACAGAAACCATGTTGACTTTTTCCCAACAATTTATGTTCTTCTATGTGCCTGACAATTTTATTCTTTACTATTGTTTCAACTAATTTGCCCAGTACGGATGTTAGACTTACCGGTCTGTAATTGCCGGGATCACCTCTACAGCCCTTTTTAAATATTGGCGTTACATTAGCTATCTTCCAGTCATTGGGCACAGAAGCCGATTAAAAGGACAGGTTACAAACCCTAGTTAATAGTTCCGCAATTTCGCTTTTGAGGTCTTTCAGAACTCTTGGGTGAATGCCGTCTGGTCCTGTTAAGTTTATCAATTTGTTCCAAAACCTCCTCTAGTGACACTTCAATCTGTGACAATTCCTCAGATTTGTCACCTACAAAAGACGGCTCAGGTTTGGGAATCTCCCTAACGTCCTCAGTCATGAAGACTGAAGCAAAGAATTCATTTAGTTTCTCTGCAATGACTTTATCATCTTTAAGTGCTCCTTTTGTATCTCTATCGTCCAGGGGCCCCACAGGTTGGTTAGCAGGCTTCCTGCTTCTGACATATTTAAAAAACATTTTATTATTACCCTTTGAGTTTTTGGCTAGCTGTTCTTCAAACTCCATTTTGGCTTTTCTTATTACATTTTTACACTTAATTTGGCAGTGCTTATGCTCCTCTCTAGTTACCTCACTAGGATTTGACTTTCACTTTTTAAAAGATGCCTTTTTATCTCTCACTGCTTCTTTCTTTAAGCCATGGTGGCTCTTTTTTAGTTCTTTGACTTTGTTTTTTAATTTGGGGTATACATTTAAGTTGGGCCTCTATTATGGTGTTTTTTTAAAGTGTCCATGCAGCTTGCAGAGATTTCACTTTAGTCACTTTACCTATTAATTTCCATTTAACTAACCTCCTCATTTTTGCATAATTCCCCTTTCTGAAATTAAATGCCACAGTGTTGGGCTGCTGAGGTGTTGTTCCCACCACAGGAATGTTAAATGTTATTATATTATGATCACTATTTCCAAGCGGTCCTGTGCAGCTCCTGTGCTCCACTCAGGACTACATCAAGAGTTGCCTCTTCCCCTTGTGGGTTCCTGTACCAGCTGCTCCAAGAAGCAGTCATTTAAAGTATCAAGGAATTTTGTCTCTGCATTTCATCCTGAGGTGACATGTACCAAGTCAATATGGGGATAATTTAAATCCTCCACTATTATTGAGTTCTTTATTTTGACAGCCTTTCTAATCTCCCTTAGCATTTCATTGTCACTATCACTGTCCTGATCAGGTGGTAGATCCCTATTGTTATATTCCTATTAGAGCATGGAATTACTATCCATAGAGATTCTATGGAACATGTGGATTCATTTAAGATTTTTTATTCATTTGATTCTACATTTTCTTTCACATATAGTGCCACTCCCCCACCCCCATGACCTGTTCTGCCCTTCCGATATAGGTTATACCCCGGAATGATTGTGTCCCATTGATTGTTCTCACTCCACCATGTTTCTGTGATGCCTATTATGTCAATATCCTCCTTTAACACGAGGCACTCTAGTTCACCCATCTTATTTAGACTTCTGGCATTTGCGTACAAGCACTTTAAAAACTGGTCACTATTTATTTGTCAACCCTTTTCTGATGTGTCAGATTCTTTGTGTGTTATTTTCTCGTCTGATCTGGCCCTTCCTTTATCCTTTTCCATCCGCTCCTCCTGACTAAAACCTAGAGAATCTCTATCAGTAGACCCTCCTCTAAGAGAAGTATCTATCCAATCCACATGCTCCTCTGCTGCAATCGGCTTTCCCCCCATCTCTTAGTTTAAAAACTGCTCTGCAACCTTTTTAATGTTAAGTGCCAGCAGTCTGGTTCCACTTTGGTTTAGGTGTTGCCCATCCTTCCTGTATAGGCTCCCCCCATCCCAAACGTTTCCCCAGTTCCTAATAAATCTAAACCCCTCCTCTCTACACCATCATCTCATCCACGCATTGAGACTCTAAAGCTCTGCCTGCCTACCTGGTCCTGCACATGGAACAGGAAGCATTTCTGAGAATGCCACCATAGAGGTCCTGGATTTCAGTCTCTTTCCTAGCAGCCTAAATTTGGCCTCTGTGACGAAGTGGGAGTACTGTGTGTGTGTGCCTCAGTTTCCCCTATGCATTTCTTGACAGTCTATGTGAAGGGATAGGGGCTAATGCTGGAAGCAAGGAGGCAACGCCCTCCCCTCTGTGCATCCCTGGAAGCTGTAACCTGACCCCAGGTGGGGGAAGGGAGGTCAGGTGACACCTGAAGCCCCGGAAAGGAACAAAGGAGCAGGAAGTGGCTAGAGGGGGTGGTCAGTCTGGGTCTGGGTCGAGCTGGGAAGGGCAGAGAAGAAAACTCGCTCTCTGGCCTCGAGATGGATCCAGCGGAGGGCTCACGCTCTTTCGCTGCATGGTCTGTGTTGGACCAGATCAAAGTCATCGAATAAACCTGGGGGAGAAGCAGGAGCCCAGAATCTGGGTCTCACCTCCTGGCACACCCCAGAAAGGCCTAACTGGATGGACCCTGTTTGGACTGAGAAGCTGTGAGTTGGATGGTTCCTGACATCTCAAATAAACCGTCTATTCTGCTGGCTGGCTGAGAGTCACGTTTGACTGTGGATTTGGGGTGCAGAACCCATGGGCTCCCCCAGGACCCCGCCCAGGCGGGCTTGCTGGGGGAAGCACACGGAGGGGCAGAAGGTGCTGAATGCTCCGAGGACAGACCCAGGAAGGTGGAAGTGGGTACCCCTGAAGCTCCTGGCCTGGGAAACAGGCTGTGTACGGAGAAGGGGCCCTCCACCCGGAGTCCGGTCTGGCTTCCTAGGGAGCGGTTCCAGTCTATCGCCCAGGCGCTCCGTGACAGCCTCCAGGACATCTCTCCTGCCCTTCCCTATGGCATTGATACCTACATGTACCACGACCACCGGCTCCTCCCCAGCAGTACTCATAAGTCTATCTAGATGCCTCGAGAGATCCGCAACCTTCGCATCAGGCAGGCAAGTCACCATACAGTTCTCTCGGTTATCACAAACCCAGCTATCTATGTTTCTAATGATTGAGTCTCCCATTACTAACACCTGCCTTTTCCTAATGACTGGTGTTCCCTTCCCCAGAGAGGTAACCTCAGCGTGAGAGGATATCCCACCACCACCTGGAAGGAGGGTCCCAACTATAGGAAAGTTTCCCTCTGCTCCCCTTGAATCTCCTTCCCTGGGCCTTTCATCCTCCTCAACAGCGCAGGGGCTGTCTGACTGGAGGTGGGACAAGTCTACAGAGTCCCTGAAAGCCTCATCAACATATTTCTCTACTTCCCTTAGCTCTTCCAGTTCCGCCACCCTGGCCTCCAAAGCCCATACACGGTCTCTGAGGGCGAGGAGCTCCTTGCACCGAATGCACACATACGCCACCCACCCAGAGGGCAGGTAATCATACATGCTACATTGAGTGCAATAAACTGGATAGCCCCTACTCTGCTGCTCAGCTTCTGCCTGCAGTATCTTTTACAGCTACCTAGGTTACCAGTAAGGTTTTGTTTAAATCAAGAAGTTTTGATTATAGTTCAAGTTAAAGGATTTAAAGACTGACAAGTCTAACTCACCCCCTTCACAACTCCCTCTCAAAACTCCCCTGTTCGCAAGCTCCCTGGTCACTTTCCAGCTGCTTTATGAAGCTCTGGCCTTCCTGATTAGCTCCACCCCCTGATTAAGGCTCAGCCAATGAAGAGAGGCTTCTAGATGTCACAGCTTCCAACTGCCAGTCACAGCACATGGTCCTTCAAACAAACAAACACACACACACACACAAGCTCAGCATACAGCACGTACCTACGCTGACCATATTTCCTTGTGACAAAAACGGGACATTGGGATGGCAAAAACGGGACGGGGTTATTTTACAAGTGATACACAACCCGCGGCCCGCCGACGGTTGGCGGTTGTCAGGTTTTTTAGAGAATTCGATTGGCGATTGCCGTTTTTTAGAGAACTTGGTCTTGGCGGTCAACTTGCGGCCCGCGAACAATTGGAAATGGATAAAAAAGATTCCCCACCCCTGGTGTAGAAGGACAAGGACACAGGGGCTGGATGGGCTTGCATTGAAAGTGAGCCAGCAGAAGGGGGTTACTTGCTGTTTGCTACCCAATGATGTCCCTAAAACCCTGGATTATTCCACACTGAGAGCCTCACCCTCATGATCCATCGTGGCCGGGAAGCAGTGCAGGATCCCTCCAACAAGCCATGCTGACAGCTGCCCTGGAAGATGAATTGCTCCGCAATGCGTCATTAATATCAGCACCATAGTAAAGCCTGGCCTTGCGTTTTGTTCCTGTCAGTCACATGGGTGAGCTTTGCAGCCATCCACCTGTGAGCAGTGCTAGGCTACAGACCCGCTTCCTTTGATCACTACCTCCGCTCCCCCTCCCTCCTGTTTGTTCCACCCACTTGTTACGGCAGGGATCAGATCTCCTGATTTTTGTACAGTATAACGAAGTCCACACTACAAAGGGGAAGTGGCAATAATCATGCATTGCTTCCTACAGTACCTTCTGGATGAGGGTCTCAGCAAGCTTTGGAAGCAATGAATTCAGCCTCACAATCCAGCCTGCTGAAGAACCCCAGGAATCTCATTTTGCAGAGGGGGAAACTGAGGCACAGACATAGGTAGTGACTTACCCCTAGTCCTAGTTCCAAGCCCCTTCTCTGACCACACTGACAAACACATTCTTGTACTCCTGAAGGCAAACTCTTCACTGCTGGACAAATGCCCAGCTCACCCTCTCTCCCTCCCAGTTAGCTCCCTGCTGCAGCTTCTCAGACTGCCTCACGCCTTGCCTTGCTGCCTCTCTTTCCCCAGAAGAACGCACAGCTCCTGGCACTGCCCCATCCTTGAATACAACCCATCACAAACTGTGGTTCCCAAGTCCTTTCCCTGGGGCTGTCTATCTCATGCTGCTCCCTCCTGGCCTGGAGGCAGCTCCGGGCAGCAGGACAGGAGTGAGCGGTGACTGTATTGGAACTGGATACTGCACTGCAGGGACAGCTGGTACATGAGCTGCCAACAAGCTGTGTGGCCCTTAACAGGATTGTAGACTGAAGCTGTGATCCTGAGAGCCCAGACCATGCTGCGCACAGGCAGTGCCTGCACCTTCTTCCTGCCTCTGACACACACACTGGCACCCCGCAGAGGGCCAGCCTCAGCCATTCAGAGCTGAGCCCAGCTAACAGGCTCAGGATTTGCAGCCTAAGCCTGACCCTGCCCAGGAGCTCAGAGTGACAGAGCTCCCGTGGTGCAGGGGCAGTTACAAGGGTGCTGGTGTCTAAGCTGAATGTGAGCAGGTGCGGGACACCGAAGGAAAAGCGAGCCATTAGGTAGGGGCTGAAGTGGGGGCTGGCATGGGGAGGTCAGTCCATGCATAGGTGGGAGAGAGAGGAGAAGGGGCAAAGACACAAGGAATGAGGCTGGAGAGGCAGACGAGGACAGAGCCTGGTAAGATGGCAGGGCAGCAGGGATGATGCAGTTTGAAGGCTGGGTCACAGATTTAGCCCAGCTAGAGGGGCATAGTTAAATGAGTGCAATGCCCTAGTATGGATGCAGTTCTAGCCGGATCAAGGCACTTATCCCAGTATTGTTCCTCTAACTGGCTGACATCAGGTCCTTGACACGGTGGAACTGCGTCCTGGCCAGGGGGCTGCACAGCTCTAACTATAGGTTTCTAAATCAACAGTTATAATAGGATAAACCCAAGCCATGCATGAGGGCAGGGTGCTGATTGTGAATGAACTGGAGGGGGCTACACAGGAATTGGGAGGGGGCAGAGAGTTGAGGGCAGAACGGAGGGGGGCTGCAGTGACTGAGGGGGCGGGACTCGGGGCAGGGAGTTGTGTGGGGGACGCTGCGGTGACTGCCGGGGCGGGAGCCCGGCCAGCCTGGAGCAGCCCCAGCCCAGGGAGGGCGAGCGGGGGCCCAGAACAACACTGGGTCACCATGACACGTGTGCAGAGCCCGCCGCACATCCCGGCAGCGAGGCGGAAAGCCGGGGGCACCCCGGGCGGGGAACCCCGCTCCTGCTTTGCAACCTGTGCAGCATCCCCCTCCCTCTGCTCGGGGCCTGGAGCTCCGCCCGGCGAGGGACCGCGCCGGACCGGGGCACAGCGGCGGCGGGTGCTTATAGGTCTCCCGTGGCTGCTGGGGTGGCTGGTTCCTTCTCCCACCACTTCTCGCTGACAACTCTCAGGGGCG
The DNA here is from genome assembly GCA_032164245.1 of Sternotherus odoratus. Lineage (NCBI taxonomy): Eukaryota > Metazoa > Chordata > Testudines > Kinosternidae > Sternotherus > Sternotherus odoratus. The sequence continues at coordinate 10,680,814 of JAVMKO010000012.1, forward strand.
GCTAGCGGCTTCCCGGACTGCCGGGCTCCCCTGGGTCCTAGCGTTTGTCCCTCCGAAGGCTGAGTGCCGGGCGGGTGCTGGGGCCGTGAGGGGAAGAGACTGAAGGGCTGCGGGAGGAGGCGGGACCGGCCGTGGGCCCTTGAAATAAGCCGCATTCCGGTTTTTTTCCCCAAAAATGGGACAAAATTTATATTTATTTTAAAAAGATGGGACGGTCGGAAAATATGAAGAAAACGGGACTGTCCCATTCAAAACGGTACATATGGTCAGCCTATCACGTACCCCAAACACCCACACTACATACAGTCACTTACTCCAAGGGTCCTGTATTTGCTCCTCCTTCACCAGGAGAACTCCCTCTCAAAACTCCCCTGCGAAGGGCTGGCAACAGAAATTTGGGGGCCCCCTACTCTGATGGTTTGGGGGCCCCCCAGCCCGGCCTGGGCCCCCCCAGCCAAGCCGCCCCCCCCCAGCTGACAGCGGCTGGGGGGGAGCCCAGCCGGGGGCCCCCCCAGCCCAGCCAGCACTCCCCCCCCAGCTGACAGCGGCTGGGGGGGAAAGCCCAGCCGGGGCCCCCCAAGCCCAGCCAGGGCCCCCCCCAGCTGACAGCAGCTGGGGGGGGGAAGCCCAGTCTGGGGGGGGGCCCAGCCCAGCCAGCACTCCCCCCCAGCTGACAGCGGCTGGGGGGGGGAAGCCCAGCAGGGGGGAGGCCCCCAGCCCAGCCGGCGCTCCCCCCCCCCAGCTGACAGCAGCTGGCGGCAGCGCGAGCCCGGGAGCAGCGCGAGCCGCCCTTTCTTTCTCCCCCCCCATCTCCGCCCTTTCTCCCCCCCCCCCCACCCTTTCTCCCCCCGGACCTGGCGGGGGAAGCCCTACCATGCTGCGGAGCCTCCCCTCCCCGCCCTTTCTCCCCTGGGCTGCGCCGCTGCCGCCGGCCGGACTCACTGCTCCTGCCAGGGACACGCGCGCTCGTCCGGAGGAGAGCCGCGCCGTCTCCCCGCCCCTTCCCCGCTCTCCAGGCCCGGCGACAAGGGGGGACGACTACGGGTACAGCTGTGTACCGGGGCCCCCCTAAAATCCGGGGCCCGGTACAGCTGTACCTGTAGTACCCCCCTGTCGCCAGCCCTGTCCCTGCGACACAGGCCCCGCGCGCGGTTGGCTTTGCAGGTTTCTCCGGGTACGGAGCAGCAGAGAGACGTGGATCCTGGCCGGGTCGTGGTTCCATGCTCTCGAGGGGGCACTAGCTGTCGGGTGCAGAAGGGTCCGGTTCTTGCTCAGAGGCGTGGGGCTCTGCATGTTCTTCTGCTGGGTCAGACCCTGCGGCTGCCTCCCTCCTGAGCTGGGAACCTGGGACCAGCCCAGGGGGACTTTCTGCTGGACCCGGCCCCTGGGGCAGCCCCGGGCTATGCCGACCCCAGCGCCTAAGCCGGAGCCTGCGAGTGAGGGGAGAGACCTGGGGAGAGGGCTGGGGGTGTAGGGTAGGAAACGGCTCCCTGTAGGAACGCTCTAGTTAGGGACATGCTCGGTAACATCGGCTGGAGCCGCTGCCCTTCACTCTGCCCTTATGACTTGTAAGCACGGCCGGCGACAGGGGGTTACTACGGGTACAGCTGTACCGGGCCCCGGACTTTAGGGGGGGCCCCTTAAGTCCGGGGCCTGGTACACAGCAGTACCCGTAGTCGTCCCCCCTTGTCGCCGGGCCTGGAGAGCGGGGAAGACGCGGGGAGGCGGCGCGGCTCTCCTCCGGAGGAGCGCACGTGTCCCCGACAGGAGCAGTGAGCCCGGCCGGTGGCAGCGGCGCACCACCGCCTGCAAAAAGGGCGAGGGCGGGGGAGAAAGGGCGTGCGGGGGGGAGAGGGGAGAAAGAAAGGGTGTGCAGGGGGGGGGAGAAAGGGCACACGGGGGGGAGAAAGAAAGGGTGCGCGGGGGGGAGAAAGAAAGGGTGCACGGGGGGAGAAAGAAAGGGTGCGCGGGGGGGGGAGAAAGAAAGGGCGCGGCGCGGGGGGGGGAGAAAGGGCGGCTCGCGCCACTCCCGGGCTCGCACTGCCACCAGCCGCTGTCAGCCTCCCCAGCCTGGAGCTTGGGGGGCCAGGCAGGAGATGCCCTCAGGCCCGATGTGGCCCACAAGCAATTCTATAACATCTTTCTCAAAGGCAAACATCTATTGTAATTTTTGCTGAACATTAGAACTGCTGTAGTGGACATAGTCCATCTAGCCTGGTGTCCTGTCTTATGATAGCAGCCAGTGCAAGGAGCTTCAAGGGAATGAAAAGAACAGGCAATCACTGAGTGAACCATCCCATTGTCCACTCCCAGCATCTGGCAGTCAGAGGATAGTTTAGGAACATCCAGAGCATGGGGCTGCATCCCTGACTATCTTGGCTACTAGCTGATGCACCTATCCTGAGAGACTGATCTAATTCTTTGTTGAAACCATTGATAGTTTTGGCCTTCAAAACATACTGAACACACATCTACAACCCTGAGATACCTTGACAACCGCAGGACCTCTAAAATCATGAGTTATACACCCTGAAGTCAAGAACTTTTAATAAATACATGATTTTTTTTCTTATGTGCCTCTATGTTCCTGAGCCTTTAGGGTGCAGTAAGGCAGTTCCACCGAAAGCTGGAGCCTAAACACCTGAATGAATCTTAGTCTACCCTCATACTTGTCTTGTTCTCTCTCCCAAACATTTCAAAGCAGGCTGCAGGGCTAAAAATAATTATGTAGACATTCTGGCCAGGGCTGGAGCCTGGGAGCTGAGACCTCCCCCCTCACCAGGTTTCAGAGCCCGGCCTCTAGCCCAAACCTGAACATCATCAGAGCCCCAAAGCTGAGCCCCAGGAGTCTGGTCAGTTGACCTGGGCTCTGAAACTTGCAGCTGTAGATCTTTACTTTCAGGGCAGATCATGTACCCTGAGTCTTCATGACTCTGTCAGTTTGTGATGGGGCAAAGGTGTCCCTGGTAGCTCTTAACACTGGGGAGATTTACCCATCTCTGTGGAATTGAATGGGAGCCCTGGCTTGTCCCAGGGTAGTAATGGGGCTATGCGTGTAAATGGAGAAGCACCCTGAGAACAAACACTGTCCCCTCTCTCTGCATCACCCTCTGTGCTCTGTCTTAATTAGTCTGGGCAAAACACGCGGAACTTCCTCAGACAAACTGTGTATGGGTTTCGTTACATTTTCTCTGTCTGTGTGACAAATTGTTCCTTTTCCTTCTCTGTTTGTGGTGTTGGAATCTTTAAAACTGAAATCCATTTTCTGGGGTATGTCTGGAGCATTTTCTAGGCTGAGCTGTGACCAGCAGACTTGGAAATAAAAACTGTTTGAAGAAAATTGCTTTTGCAATGCTTCTAACATTTGGATCCACAAACCTGTGTGAACACATGAAATTTGTCCTCTGTCCCTCTCAGAGCTGGTTAACAGTAGCTTACTTAGTGTCAGGATGGCCCAGTGGTCTAAGCTGCCAGACTCAAGGCTCTATCTTCCCTTCAACAAGGTGTTCTGGTCTCCATATGGAGATGTGGGTTCAACTCCCACTCCTGACATGGTCTTTTAGAGCACCTGTCTTGTAAACAGGAGCCTCAGTTACCAGAGCAGCAGATCGGGGGGGAGGGGTTCATTCACGCTGAGCTGCTTGCATTTGGCTAGCAGGGGTCCTCCATGATACCAGCCATGCAGTGGGAGGAGGGGGGAGGCAATCACCCCAGAGAGTTTTGGGGTGTGGGGGGGTCATAGTTGGTACTTATGTTTCTGCCTGCCATGTGCAGACAGAGAGAGGAAAACGAATCCCGTGTATCCGTGTATCCCGTGTACCCCACGTAACCAAGCCTGATCAACTTGAAGCCTCTCTCTCAGCTCACGTGTTTCAAATAGAGCTTATACGTTTACCGGTCATGTTATGCGTTGGTTTGTATTTGTAAGTATCAATTATTACTAAATGCTGCATCTTTGTTTGTAAATGTTGTTAGTAGGTATTTTAGTCATTGTGTGTTTTAAGTTTCATTAAGTCTATTAGCTAATCAAAAACTGCTCCCTTACCCCTTGTAATTATCCCCAGTAAAACTCTAAATTGATTATTTTTACTTGTGTGTGTGTGTGTGTGTATCTGCAGCTCACGTCCTGACCCACACTCCCCTTGCGTCTCTTACCTATATAGTTTATTGCCATGTGCGACCTGGTAAATAACAGGCCTGCGATTTTTTTTTTCCTCGCCCCTGCGAGTCCGTGGCAATCCACAGCTCGGTTTGCCAAAACGCCTCCTTTTAAATAGCCAACTCAACGTGCTTTGCTTGGTATGGGAAAGGAGAGCAACGCTGTTAAAAAGGTGGAAGAAGCCAAAAGAGTATGGCTTACCATGACCGCCTGCTAGCTGATTTCTGTTGCCCAGCCCTGCATGTGTGATCTCTCACACAAAAGCCACAGGCACTCAATGTAAGATGCAAAATGGGACCTTGCACCGAAAGCACATGTGCTATGTGATGTGAATAGTTTGTTTCATCATGAAAGACTATATCCATTGTTCTGTAAAATGTATCTTTCTTATATACTTTCTCCCTTTTTTCCCTCTCGCAGCTGCAAATGTTTCAGTCCTTCCCCTTTCATCCTGGTTGCAGAGACTAGCACAGCTAAGAAAGCGAAAAAAATGCACATGTGATGAAATGTTCTTTGAGCTCCCACACTGAAAGAGCACAGCAGAATGCATGGAGACAAACAATGTTAGAGTCCAGGAAAGTGGTAAATGAACATGAGGGACGAACGGGAGGAGAGATGGTAGGAGCATGATGAAAGGAGGATGGATGCAATGCTGCGCATGCTCCGGTGTCTGGTGGAGCTTCAGCAGGAGCAAAGATCGCCACTGCAGCCCCTGTGTAACTACCCCCTTCCTTCCCAAGTTCCGTAGCCTCCTCACCCAGACTCTCAAGAACGTGGGGTGGGGAGGCTCCGGGCACCCAACCATTCCACCAGAGGACAGCACAAGCAATTTTTTCAAAAAAGTTTTGAAATACAATGTAACCTTGTCCTCCCCTCATCCACCACCCCACCTGGTGATTTCCCTCCTCACCCACCCCTACCAGGCTACCTTGCCAGTCATCCCCTGTTTGTGATTAATTAATAAAGAATGCATGATTTCAAAATAAAAATAAAAATAAAGAATGTGTTTTCTCTGCAAGCGGTGATCGGGGGGGGGGTAGGCTTAAAGTGGAGTAGAGCAAAGGGGCGGGTTTTCAAGAGAACTTTGGGAAGTCATAAAACTGGTTTTCAAAGCTCTGATTCGCAGCGCCTCCTGCTGCACTCTTCAACTTGCCCTGGTGTCTGGCTGCTTGTAATCAGCAGACAGACGATTTGCCTCTACCTCCCACCCCACCATAAATGTCTCCCCCTTGCTCTTACATAGCTTGTGGAGCACAGAGCAAGCAGCAATAACAATGGGCATATTTCTTTCCCTGAGGTCTGAACGAGTCAGTTAAATTGCGCCAGCGAGCCTTTAAATGGCCAAATGCACACTCTATCACCATTCTGCACTTGCTCAGCCTATAGTTGAACTGCTCCTTACTCCTGTCCAGTGTGACTGTGTATGGCTTCATGAGCCAGAGTATTAAGGGGTAGGCTCGGTCCCCAAGGATAACAATCAGCATTTCAACATTCCCAACAGTATGGGTCTGGTCTGGGAAGAAAGTCCAGCTGTCTAGATTAGAAAGCTTAGAGTTCTTGAAGACGTGAGCATCATGAACCCTTCCCATCCATCGCACATAGATATTGGTGAAACGTCCCTTGTGGTCAACCAGTGCTTGCAGGACCATTGAAAAGTACCCCTTGCGGTTTATGTACTGCCTGCCCTCATGGTCCGGTCCCAAGAAAGGGATATGCGTCCCGTCTATAGTACCGCCACAGTTAGGGAATCCCATTGCAGCAAAGCCATCTATTGCAGCCTGCACATTTCCCAGAGCTACTACCCTTGATAGCAGTGATTGCGTTAGCTACTTGCATCACAGCAGCCCCCACTGTAGATTTACCCACTCCAAATTGACCCGACTGACCAGTAGCTGTTTGGTGTTGCAAGCTTCCAGAGGGCTATCCCCACTCACTTCTGAATTGTGAGGGCTGCTGTCATCTTGGTATTCTTGTGCTTGAGGGCAGGGAAAAGCAAGTCACAAAGTTCTAGGATTGTGCCCTTATGCATGCAAAAGTTTCTGAGCCACTGGGAGTCATCCCAGACCTGCAGCACAATGCAGTCCCACCAGTCAGTGCTTGTTTCCCGGGCCCAGAATCAGCATTCCATAGCATGAGCCTGCCCCGTTACCACCAAAATGTCCAAATTGCCGGTCCCATACTTTCAGAGAAGTCTGTGTCCATGTCCTCATCACTGTAGCCACTCTCGTGACAGCGCTGTTGTTGCCTGCTTGCCTTCTTTTGCATGTTCAGCATAAACTCCACGACAATGCATGAGGTGTTTACAATGGCTATAACTGCAGCAGTGATCTGAGCGGGCTCCATGCTTACACTGCTATGGCGTCAGGCAGCCAATCAATGGAAAAGGGCACAAAATGATTGTCTGCCGTTGCTTTCATGGGGCAGGGGCTCTGCAGGGAGTGCGGGAACTGTGGGATAGCTATCCACAGTGCACTGCTTGGAATGGCGACGCATGCCATGGTACTGTGCATGAACGTTGCCGACTTAATGTACTTACTGGGGATGCTCACACTCAACTTTATATACTCTGTTTCCAAAAATCAACTTCAAGATAATCGGCTTAATTTCGTAGTGTAGACATAGCCTCAGAAGACTAAAGATTCCAACTGAGGGGACTGGCCCAGATTTCAAGGGTGAAATCTGTGTACTATGGACTGTAATATCCAGTAGGGCGAGAAAAACTGCTTGATCTAGTTCAGGGTTTCTCAAACTGGTGGTCGCGCCCCCCTGGGGGGGGTCGCCGAGCGCTCCCCAGGGGAACGCGAGCTCCTGCCGCCGCAACTCGCAGTGGCAGGGCGGGGGGGCGGTGTGCCCCCGGTAGCCCACCCGCGGCGGGGCTGGAGGGCCGGGGCGCACCCAGCAGCCCACCCGGCGCAGGTGGAGGGGGGACTGGGGTGCACCCGGCAGCCTACCCGTGGCGGGGACGGGGGGCAGCGCACACCCTGCAGCCCGCCCGCCGCGGGGAGGGGGGGCCGGGGTGCACCCGGCAGCCCGCCCCCCGGCTGGGACTGGAGGGGTTGCGCCCTGCCCACCCAGCCAGAAAAGGGGTCGCGGTCTCAAAAGTTTGAGAACCGCTGATCTAGTTGTTGCCCAGTCTAATAGAGTTGAAAGTTTAGACTGCGTGTTTATATTTTCTTTTCTATTGGTAGCTATTCTGACTTTTTACTTAACACCTATAGTCGTGTAACCCTTCTGCCCTTCAGAATTGGCAGCAACAAGGGCCGGGTTCAGTAAATAGGGGTTCCCTCTCCACAATACAATGCAAACTGGCTCGAGCCCCCACCCAGTGACCTGGGAAAATCCTAACACACCCCTGGGCGCCTCAATGAGGCAATACTTCCCCTCTTGCAAGCACAGATCGGTGTAACAGAAGATCTTTATTAACATGAGGTAAATGACATCACTAAACTGGGAAAAACACCACACCTAGGGTTCATACACCAACCCGTGAGCAAATTGCCCCTCCCCAGCAAGTTTGGGCTGTGTCCTCTCCTGTAGGTTCAGGAGTCCAGCAACCCAAAGTCACCCAAAGTCCCAGAAGTCCAATAGCCCAAAGTCTCTGGAGTCCCTGGTGGAAAGTTACTCTGCCGAGTCTTACTCTGTTACTCTGCCTCAGTCTGGGTGGAAGTGGAGGGCAGAGTGGAGGGTACCTTCACAAGGTCTGAGGCCGACGGCCCAGTCTCTCCGTGGGGTGCTGGTTGCTCCGCTAGCCGCCCTGCTAGCCGACACAGGAACTGCTCTGTCCGCCGCTCGACTCTGCTCGCTGTCTCAGGAACTGCTCAGGAACTGGTCAGGAACTGGTCCACTAGCCGGCCCAGGAACTGCTCTGCCAGCTGCCTCAGGAACAGGTCAGCTGGCACCAGGACTGCTCAGTCAGCTGTTTTCAGGAACAGGTCAGCCAGCACTGTTCAGCCAGCTGTCTCAGGAACAGGTCAGCGGGCACCAGGACTGCTCTGCTTAGGGCCCCCCACTTAAGATAAAGCTTAGTAATTTTCAGCTCTTGAGTGATTTCAGCTCATAGGGGGGCCTTATTGCAGAGGCACCACCAGACCCAAAGCAACTTCAGCTCTGTAGGCTGAAGTTAGACTTCTAAAGGAAGCAAAAGCCAGCTCTAACATTCCACAGGGGAGAGAGAGGCCAGGTGCAATAGGCCCGTGAGGCCTTCAGACAATGCCCTGACCACAAGGTCTCAGAGCCTATCCACAGCCTCTCTCAATTCAGTGAGTTTTGGAACCCCTGTCCCTTGTTTACCGAGTGCTACCTAGCTGATGGCGAGTCCCTCCAGCATGCCAAAGGCCAAATCAATGTCCCAACCCCTCATTCACATAAACATGTTAATCAGCACTCTATCATTCTTGCCCCAATACTACAGAAACTGGGGATCCCACAGTAGCCAAAGTGATCATTTTGGCTGTTAGAGTGCAGGACAGGTGCGGTGGGTGTGTCTAAGCAAATCAGGTGTTATTTTCCAAAAGCTACTGCAATTTCTGCAACTCACCACTGGATGTCACCCATACTGACGCTGCAAAGTCATTGCAATTCCTGCAATTCCCTGACACTGCTTACAGTCACTTAACTTCTATTTTTATAGTCAATAAACTTCTTTTACTGTTTATTTTTACCAATGATTTTGTATGAAGTGTGTGCGGTAAACTTGCTCAGGTTTGCAAAGGCTGGTGTATGCCCACTTTCCATTGATGAAGTGGTGAACCAAAAAAAGTGCACTGCTCATCTTGAGTGGTATATTTCTGGGGTACAGTGCTAGGAGCTTGGGGGATCTGGATGGTGCCTCTCTGCATGATTTATGCCTGACTCTAAGAGCATCCATGCAATGTAGCTGGATGTTAGGGGTCCATATGTGGTTGTGCTGAGTGACAACCTGGAGAAGGAGGGCCTGGAGCGGGGTGGGAGAGGGTATTTTTTTAATTTTAATTTGTATTTAAAGAATACAAATCTAATCTATCCCATCTGCCCGGTGGCTTTTAAATCACTAGCCCCCTGGGCAATTGACTCCTTCCCTCCCTCCCTCCCCTCCTCCCCATCGGTGGGCCTGGGGGTGACGATTCAATAAATAATAACAATGACAGACAGACACAGGCCAGACTCTGTGCACTCGCTGTCGCTAGGACCCAGGAGGCGCCGGGCGGGGCAATTCCGGGTCACTCCGCCTGGTAGCAGGAAGTGAATTGCAGACGCTGCAGTGACTCTGTCGCGGTGCCACCCACGTTCCCTGCGAGACCCCGGGGCCTCGGCTGCTGGCGCGGGCGGGGGAGGAACATTCCCGCTGCTGCCCGAGAGACTCTCCCAGTGCAGAGCCCCCAACCCGTCCCGCCCCCGCACTTGGCCCCAGAGCCCCGCTCCCAGGCAGCGCCCCACGTGGACAGAAGGTGAGACCTGCCCCCCTCTCCAGGGAGAGCGACTCCCGGTGCAGCCTGTCTGCAGGGGCAGGGAGAGCGACTCCCGGTGCAGCCTGTCTGCAGGGGAAGGGAGAGCGACTCCCGGTGCAGCCTGTCTGCAGGGGGCAGGGGGATGCCCCAGGCTGCTCCCAGCTGGGCTGGCTGCGGGTCCCTGCATTGAGCAGAGGAAATTTGGCTGCCAGCTCCCATGGTTTGCAGTGAGTAGGGGGGATTGGGGGTGGGACAGCGACAGGTGGGGACCCAGCGGGGGGTGGGAGCCGGATGGGGACTGAAGAGGGGCAGGGGGCTCTGAGAGCCAGGGGATCTGAGGGGGCAGGATGGGAGGGGGTGGGACAGAGATGCAGGGTGCGGGAACGGGCCATGAGGACACTTTCCCAAGCCACTCTGATGAGTTTGGCTGCCACCGTTGCAGACAATAGCTAGCGGCATATGGGCCCAGGCAGCTTTGGTCCACCAGTAGCAGCTGGATTCTCTGTGCCTTTGTGACCCCCAGGAGTGAGAGATCAGCCAAAATCACCTCTGCCTATGAACGATAGTGCCAGGATGTGGGGCTGCTGAAGGGAGGCTGACAGAATCCACAGGGACCAGGGCAGGGGGAGAATTCTGGGGCTCTGGGGTACAGAGCTGGAACAGAGGGGAATTCTGTGTGGGGGGATAAAGAGAAGGAAAGGGGAGATGTGGGGGGAGGGGCTATGGGAGGCTGGAGGGACAAAATGAGAATAAGTGGAGCCTGGCTGAGAAAGGGAGAGCCAGAGGGTTGGAGAAGGAAGAGGGATGGTGAGAGACTTTGAAAGCAACAAAGAGTATTGTAGCACCTTATAGACTAACAGATCTTAGGGATCATGAGCTTTCGTGGGCTAAGACCCACTTCATCAGATGAATGTTATGGAAATCTCCAGAGGCAGGTATAAATATGCAGGCAAGAAAGCAAGGTAAATTCAATCGGGATGGGGGGTGGGGGGGTGAGGCCCACTTCCAGCAGCTGATCTGGAGGTGTGAACACCCAGAGAGGAGAAACTGCTTTTGTAATTTTGCAAGCCAGTCACAGTCTATGTTAAGTCCAGACCTGATGGTGTTGAATTTGCAGATGAACTGGAGCTCAGAAGTTTCTCTTTGAAGTCTGGCCTTGAAGATTTTTTGCTGCAGTATGGCTGTCTTTAAATCTGCTATTGTATGTCCAGGCAGGTTGAAGTGTTCTCCTACAGGCTTTTGTATATTGCCATTCCTAATATCTGATTTGTGTCCATTTATTCTTTTGCGTAGAGATTGTCCAGTTTGGCCGATCTACATAGCAGAGAGACATTGCTGGCACATGATGGCATAGATCACATTGGAGCCATCACCAGCCCATTTGCTAGTGTGTTGTCTTCTCTTAAATGAAAATAAGATCACTTTTTGTTTTGTTTTTAAATAATGAGCTTAAAAATGCTAAATCTTTATTTTAACGGGTAACACCATCCTTTCCCCACTTTTTTGTTCAGTTCCATTGAAGTTCAGTTAGGAAAACAAGTTTATGGTTGAGATTTGGTTCCAGTTAATGTATGAAATACTGGTTTGAACCGGGTCTCCCATTCCACTATGAGTCCAGAGGGGCAAATTAAATCAGCATTGACCTGACTGACTGTCCCTGGGGCTGCAGGGGCAGCACAGGGAGGCTCGGTTATTAGCTGCCCCCACCAGAGGGCTCTGGTAATTGCTGAGGCTGGTGTGAGTCTCTCTTTGTACTCAGGATAGTGGGACCCTAGAGATAGCTGGGCTCCCTGGGGCACATGATGCTGCCTCCATTGTCATCTGGGAGTCCAGACTGAGCAGCTGGACTCCCAGATGCTCCCCAGCAGGGTCTGTGCTGGGACAGACCATCATTAAAGCTCCTCTATGTCCAGCTGAGGAGGGACTTTCTTCTGTGGCTGGAACTAGCCCCCTAGAGCAGCCCTGGGCTCTGCTGGCATCAACTCCTGAGCCAGAGACTGCAGGTGATGAGAGAGACATAGAGAAGTAAGTGCTGGGGGCAGGCAGGAAAGTGACTCTGCAGAAATGGCTCCTGCTCTGCCCCATCTCTGCTCCCGTGTGTCTGCGAGTCCCCGAGTTGCTGCCTCTGACACACCCAGGCTTACTAATTCCCGTTAGCAGTGGCAGCAGCTATTGGAGAGGAAGCACCCACAGGAATGGCAGTTCTTCCATGCAGAAGGGAGAGTGGGGAGACTGGCAGGGGCAGTAGGAGCAATCAGTGGGGAGGGAGGTTCCCAGCTCCCAGCCCTGCACAGCCCCATTCCCTGCAGCACCCTGGGGTGGATTGACTCTCCTGGGGAGAAGGGGAGGAGCAGAGAGGGGAAAGCCAGATCCTGCCTCTGCCTGGTCCACATGCTGCTGGGGAATGTGCTGTCCTGGTGACATGGCGAGGGGGTGGGGGGAATCCCCCAAATCAGCACCTTTGATTCTGCTCTTTTCTACCATTTGGCTCAGAGACTCTGTTCCTGGGAGAGTTTAAAAGTGTCTTGCAGTCTCATGGGGATGGAAGGGCCGGGGGATCAGGTCTGTGTTGTAGTAACGTAATTGAGGCTTTTCCCGCCATGGCAGAGTCTAGAGTACCTGTCTGCAGGGAAGGAGCCTGGGGGGAATCGGGGTATGAAATGGACTAATGCTAATTCAGACACCTCCCCAATTGTCCTTGTCACCCTGACAGGCTGCAGAGTAACGACCCTGTTTTGCTCCAGATCATCCGTAGGAGACGGGGAAGGGAAATAGCTATGGTGGATCCAGCTCAGGTAGGGGATTTTGGGGGGGATCTGGTGAGAAGGGATGCTGTAGAGGGGGGAGGGGCAGTAAATACACAGGGTAAAGTAGGGCTGGGGACAGGGTGTGTTAAACCTGCTGGAACAAACTCAGCCTAGGACCTGATTTATGACCCATTGGCGGGGTGAATATTCCCCCATTTCTGAAACAGGAAACAACCCCCTGGACAGGACAGGGAAAACAGACCAGAGTGCTGGAGCCGGAACCCACTAGGCAGAGACTGCACAGCAATACGCAGGGAAGGTGCTGGGATCCCTGTCACTATGCCTTGCACGGAGCTCTGCTTCCCACATCCGCCTGTGCGTAGTAGGTGTGTGGTTAATGAGAAGACCCTGCCCTCCTCCTTCTGCTGGGAGGGACAAGGAGCTCTCACCTTCTTTCTGTTCCCTGGGGCCTCCTTGCCACTCGGGGGGGGGGGGGTGAGATTCTGCTCTTCTGGCCCCCCAGAGCTGTCCTATTTTGGGGCTTTTTCCCCCATGAATAGTGGACTTGTGGCTGGGGCAGCTGGCACTGAGTGGGATGCACCTGTTGTTTCAGATGCCAGTGACCTTCGAGGAGGTGGCTGTGTATTTCACTGAGGGCCAGGGGGCTCTGCTGGACCCCAGTCAGAGAGCCCTCTACAGGGACGTCATGCAGGAGAATTATGCGACTGTGACCTCGCTGGGTAAGGATTCCTGTCCCCTCAGCTATTTGAAGCCATGGGGCCTGTATTTCTGAATCTGCTCAGGTTTCAGAGTGGTAGCCATATTAGTCTGTATCAGCAAAAACAACAAGGAGTCCTTGTGGCACCTTAGAGACGAACAAATGAAAGCTTATACCCAAATAAATGTGTTAGTCTCTGAGGTGCCACAAGGACTCCTCGTTGTTTTTGACTCTGGTCAGGTTCTTTCCTGGTCAGTTAGATTAGAGGGGAATGGGTCACATAGTCCACAGCTTAGGGTTAGAGAACCGTTCACCTCCATATCCCCTCCAATGAGATAATGGAGTCTTGAAGCTAATGGACATGCTAATTCATCTCCATCCTTCCAGCTGTCTCATAGACTCATAGGTCAGAAGGGACTATTATGATCATCTAGTCTGACCTCCTGCAATGCAGGCTACAGAATTTTACCCACCCATTCCTACAATATACCTCACCTATATCTGAACTATTGAAGTCCTCAAATCTTGATTTAAGGACTTCAGAGTACAGAGAATACTCCAGCAAGTGACCCATGCCCCCTGCTGCAGAGGAAGGCAAAAAACCTCCAGCGCCTCTGCCAATTTGCCCTGGAGGAAAATTCCTTCCCGAACCCAAATATGGTAATCAGCTGAACCCTGAGCATGTGGGCAAGACTCACCAGCCAGACACCCCAGAAAGAATTCTCTGTATCATCTTAGATCCCATCCCCTCCAACTTTCCATCATAAACCACCAGGCCCCTCTATTACCATAGTCAACGATCAATTGCCAAAATTGTTTCCCCATCACACCATCTCCTTCATAAACTTATCAAGCTTCATCTTGAAGCCAGCTAGGTCTTTTGCCCCCACTGCTTCCCTTGGAAGGCTGTTCTAGAATTTCACTCCTCTAATGGTTACAAACCTTCATCTATTTCACTCCTCTAATGGTTATAAACCTTTGTCTATTTCCTATTGCATCTAGGAAAATCTGCGCTCTATTATTATTTCTAGCACTTATCCTCCAGTCTATTTCTGGGAAGTTAAAGTCTCCCATGATCACACAGTTCCATTTAGTATTTATTTCATTCAAAACATTAAAGAGATCTCTCTCCATATCCAAATTAGATCCCGATGGTCTATAACTCACTCCAAGCACTAGCTCAGGGGAGGTTTTAATAGTTTTCTTCCCCAATGCGATTTTTGCCCAGACAGACTCAGTCTTATCTTATCCCATCACTTCTTATTTCTTTACAGTCTACCTTATCTTTTATATATAATATAAATTACCGGGCAGAAGCAGAGGATTATCCTCTCTGTATTAATTCTCACTTCAGACAGGTTCTCTGTGTACCTCCCTTCATGGGACTAGCTGTGAGGTTCTCTGTGTACCTCCCCCATGTGTGGGGAGGGCTCTGAGGTTTATATAGAGGCAGGGGGGTTAACATCAGAGCTGCGTGTGCCTCAGCAAGTCCCCCAGAGTACAGATCCTGAAAACTCCCAGTGAGGGTGTAACAACTCTCCCTCCACTCCAGACATCACCCTGTTCTAAGGGGGTTCAGTAACCATATTTCCATCAGTTCAGATCCCACAACCCCCCAGCAAATCATGGGGTCAGGTTAAACTCGAAATGTGCCCTTTGTGACAAATACTCCACCCGTCCTCAGTGCACTCGGATCATGCCTGATTTCACCCTCTGAGCAGGACTCCTCATTCACAAACCTGACCTGATCGCCCGGCTGGAAGGAGGGGAAGAGCCGTGGGTCCCGGATCTCCAGGCCACCAAGGAAAGGAAGATCCCAAGAGGCGGCCACACAGGTGAGGAGTCAGTGACACTGATACAGAAACTGCAAATGAAGAAAAAAGCTGAAAATCTCTAAAATGTGCTATGAGCCCCCTCAGTTCTTCCCCATCTCACCAGGTTAGGCTGTGGTCAGCGGGTGTCATATCATCATGGCAGAGATCGCTCATGGCTTCCCAACCACCTTGTTAGCTGTCAGGAGTTTTCTCCCTGACTTCACCTCCCTATGAGTGTTTGGGTGGGATGTGGAGGCAGAATCCAATTTCTCAGTCTCTCCAACAGTTATTGTGTTGTGTGTTCCCTCTTTGCTATTCCCCTTTCTGTCCTTTGGACCAGCCCGGGCAATGACTCATGCCTGGATTCTCTCTCTCCCTCAGCAGGTGACAAGAGAAAGAGTGACAATGAGGAGGGGAATCCACAGCAAGAAGATCCTGAGCAAGTGGAAATGCAGGGGACCATTTTGAGAAGCTCTGACAGTAATTTTTCCCAGTGTTTGGAACAGAGAACAGCCTGGAGTAATTGGCACAGGTCAGAGAGGAACCTGGGAAACAGACCAAAGAAGAAAGTGGATGAATCCATTGAATGTGGGAGAAGAGGCAAGGATCCCAAGGAAACTACAGCCCAGCAGACAAATCACAAAAAAAAGACATCCTATAATTGCTTTGAATGTGGGAAAAACTTCAGTCAGCTGTCTGGCTTTATAAAGCATGGGAGAATCCACACAGGAGAGAGACCCTATGAATGCTTGAACTGTAGGAAAACTTTTAGTCAGCACTCAGGCCTTGTTAGCCACAGGAGAATCCACACGGGAGAGCGACCCTATACGTGCCTTGAGTGTGGGAAAAGCTTCAGTCAGCTCTCAGGCCTTATTTGCCACAGGAGAATCCACACAGGAGAGAGGCCATATAAATGCCTTCAGTGTGGGAAAAGCTTCAGTGCACCATCAGCCCTAATTGTACATCGGAGAATCCACACGGGAGAGAAACCTTATAAATGTTGGGACTGTGGGAAAAGTTTCAGTCAGAGCTCTGGCCTTGCTAGCCATGGGAAAATCCACACAGGAGAGCGATCCTATACATGTCTTGAGTGCGGAATAAGTTTCAGTGCACCATCAGCCCTTATTATACATCAGAAAACACACATGGGAGAGGAATCTTTAAAATGCTTGGATTGTGGGAAAAGTTTCAGTCAGCGCTCAAGCCTTATTAAACATGGGAGAATCCACAAAGGAGAGAAACCCTTTAAATGTTTGGACTGTGGGAAAAGTTTCAGTGAGAGCTCAAGCCTTATTAAGCATGAGAGAATCCACACAGGAGAGAAACCTTATAAATGCTTGGACTGTGGGAAAAGTTTCAGTCAGAGCTCTGGCCTTGCTAGCCATGGGAAAATCCACACAGGAGAGGGACCATATAAATGCCTTGAGTGTGGAAAAAGTTTCAGTGCACCATCAACCCTTATTATACATCAGAGAACCCACACGGGGGAGAAACCTTATAAATGCTTGGACTGTGGGAAAAGTTTTAGTCGGACCTCAGGCCTTATTAGCCATGAAAGAATCCACACGGGAGAGAAACCCTTTAAATGTTTGGACTGTGGGAATAGTTTCAGTCAGCACTCAAGCCTTATTAAGCATGGGAGAATTCACACAGGAGAGAAACCCTTTAAATGCTTGGACTGTGGGAACAGTTTCAGTCAGCGCTCAAGCCTTATTAAGCATGAGAGAATCCACACTGGAGAGAAACCGTTTAAATGTGTGGACTGTGGGAAAAGTTTCAGTCAGCGCTCAAGCCTTATTAAGCATGGGAGAATCCACGCAAGAGAGAAACCCCATAAATGCTTGGATGAAGGGAAAAGCTTCAGTCCCAGCTCATAACTTCAATAACTGCAGGAAAAGATTCAGTCTGAGCTCACACATTATTCCCCATCAGATAATTCACAGAAGAAAGAGCCTGAATGTGGGGGTACCTTGTTTTGGTGCTCCTACGGCATCAAGCATCGGCAAATCCAAACAGGGAAGAGCCTCTCAGATGTCCTTAGCATGAAAAATGCTTCAGTTGGAATTAACACCACATTGGATATCAGAGATTCCTCCACACTGGCGAGAAATCCTCTCAGTGCCCTGACTAGGCTGGCCTCAGTAAAAACTCCATTTCCTAATCCCCACACACAACAGTAGCATTTAGATCCCAAGTTTCCAACTGCCTGTTTCTAGGGGCAGGTTCCAGCAGCCGCTGATTAGTGTCTAGGCAAACCCCAGGCAGAGGAGAAGTCCCGATCAGCCCCTCCTCCCTGCTGCAGCCTGGTTGCTGAATTGATGGGCCTTCCTGCCTCCTGGTAACCCGCTGAGGGAAGGGAGAGAGAAACTAATTGTGACACTACACCCCGTATTTGTCATAGTAATATTACTATGATATTATTATGGTGTAATTGTGATGCATTTTGTACAAGAGGGGTCATGTAAGATGTCATTGGAAAAGTTCTGATTTGCTGAATATGAGTATCATGTTTGTATGCATGTAGCCTTTTGGCATCTGGCTTGAATTGTGTCTATGGCCTTGTCTACACTGGCACTTTACAGCCCTGAAACTTTCTCGCTCAGGGGTGTGAAAAAACTCCCCCTTCAGCGATGCAAGTTTCAAGCACTCTAAAGTGCTAGTGTAGTCACGGCACCAGCTGTTAGCTACACCCTTTGCGGGGATAGGTTTTTTTAGAGCGCTGGGAGAGCTGTGGCAGTGCTTTAACGTAGCTAGCATAGACAAAGCCTGTGTATCTTTATTTCAAATGTAGTTACACCTGTGTCACACCCACTGGGCAAGATGCTTCCAGTCTAGGCAACTGGTTGGGAAGGGCATATTCTAGGTAATGGGCCATCAGGGGAAACAGTAATCCTTAGGAGAA
The DNA here is from genome assembly GCA_032164245.1 of Sternotherus odoratus. Classification (NCBI taxonomy): domain Eukaryota; kingdom Metazoa; phylum Chordata; order Testudines; family Kinosternidae; genus Sternotherus; species Sternotherus odoratus. Next base: position 10,698,580 of record JAVMKO010000012.1, read on the forward strand.
TCTTATCCCCCACCTGGTGAGCCTCCAAACAGCCTATGAGTAATGGCTCAGCAAGGTATGCAAGGGCACATGACCAGGCCACAATACTGATCTGTTTTGGGTGCCTATGTTTTTCCACAAACTGGTCTGGGAACCAAGTTTGAAAGAAAGGGTTTCTGCCCTGTGGAACAGCTATGTAAGGCAGGGAGTGACCTCATTGGTTGTTCTTAACTCTCCCACTGCTAAACACCTGAAAGGGGCTCCAAAAGAAAATGACTTGGAACAGGGATAGGGAGCCCAACCTGAAAAGCAAGTGCAGCTTGTGCCTTCAGCATCTGCCAACCGGCTTGTATCATCAGTCAGGATGAAAAATTATTAATTTATGTCCAACCTTTGTAGACTTAGTTTGCGGTTTTGTTTACTTACAGGTAATCTGCTTTGATCTGTTTGATATCACCTAACTTCTATTTTTCTGTAGTTTTATGTTTTAATCTGAGCCAGTGTGCTTTTGAGGGAAGTGTCTGGGGAAATTCCGCAGTCAGAACCTGGGAAAGGAGGATAAGGGAACAGATGGACACACACCTGCACAGAATATTTTTGATTATCATTTCACTGGCTTCCCCCAGTTACTAGGTCAGTCTGTGCAGAATGAGGTGGTAATGGTGATGTCACCAGCCCTTGATGTGGTCTTTCACGGGGGTCTCTACTTCCCCTGATGGGCTTTTTTTGGTTGGCCCCTAGGATCTAATTAGGCCTAGCAGTCTCCATCAGTTCCTTTGGGCTGTGCTCTAGAGGCAGCCCAATATAAAGAGGGATCCATTGTCCCAGCCCTTCCTGCCCATACACTCCCACCGTCTCCATGCTCTCTCTCTTATAGCAGGGCATGTCTCCCTTATTGGTTGTATCTGTGGGAGCCTGCCTCTGTTATTGGCAATAGAGGCAGTTGTGTGGGGGTGGGGTCAGGCTGCTTGCCTGCAGGCAAGAGAGGCTCCCCTCCCTCTAAAAACCTGCACTAAATATGGGGTTTGTAGATTCCTCTTTACAAAGAGGCAGGAGTGAAAGTGTATCATTTTTCAGGCCTGATCTAAAATGCTCAGGCTGTCTGAATACCCATCCCCTTTCTGTGCTCATTTATTGGACACAGCTGTCCGGACCCCCATCTCCCTCCAGTTCTGCTTGCATTCCCTAGACTAGCTTCTCCACTAGGGATTCACTGTTTCTCATCAGGTCCCTGTGGAGGAAGGGATGAGGAAACAGAGACACAAATCTCTCTCCCTCACCCACAATCTCTGTCCCTCCGGGCTCCTTATCTGGTGGGAACTAAAGTAAAACCAGCTCACTGGGGCTGTGAGCAGGAAATCTCCTCCCTCCCCCAGCAGCTCCCTGAGCAATGATTCAATGCCTCCCTCACCAGCATACAGAGGCTGAATGTCCATCTGATAGTGGCTCAGGGGCCATGTTGGAATGTGCTGGGATCTCAGCCTGGGTCATAGTGGGACAGGTGACCCCATCTCACAACCATACCTAGCAAGGCCTGCAATGATTTTCTCCCTTTTTGTCAGCCCCAGCAGAAAATCATAGAATATCAGGGTTGGAAGGGACCTCAGGAGGTCATCTAGTCCAACTCCCTGCTCAAAGCAGGACCAGTCCCTAACTAAATCATCCCTGCCAGGGCTTTGTCAAGCTTGACCTTAAAAACCTCAAAGGAAGGAGATTCTACCACCACCCTAGGTAACCCATTCCAGTGCTTCACCACCCTCCTAGTGAAAACATTTTTCCTAATATCCATCCTAAACCTTCCCCACTGTAACATGAGACCATTACTCCTTGCTCTGTCATCTGGTACCACTGAGAACAGTCTAGATTCATCCTCTTTGGAACCCCTTTTCATATAGTTGAAAGCAACTATCTAATCCCCCCTTGTTCTTCTCTTCTACAGACTAAACAATCCCAGTTCCCTCAGCCTCTTCTCATAAGTCATGTGCTGCAAACCCCTAATCATTTTTGTTACCCTCTTCTGGACTCTTGCCAATTTATCCACATCCTTCTTGTACCGTGGGGCCCAAAACTTGACACAGTACTCCAGATGAGGCCTCACCAATGCTGAGTAGAGAGGAATGATCATGTACCTCGATCTGCTGGCAATGATATTTATACAGGCCAAAATGCTGTTAACCTTCTTGGCAACAAGGGCACATTGTTGACTCATATCCAGCTTCTCGTCCACTTTAACCCCTAGGTCCTTTTCTGCAGAACTGCTGCCTAACCATTCAGTCTCTAGTCTGTCCCTAGTGCATGGGATTCTTCCGACCTAAGTGCAGGAGTCTGCACTTGTCCTTGTTGAACCTCATCAAATTTCTTTTGGCCCAATCATCTAATTTGTTTAGGTCCCTCTGTATCCTATCCCTACCCTCCTTCCAGTTTAGTGTCATCTGCAAACTTGCTGAGGGTGCAGTCCATACCATCCTCCAGATCATTAATGGAGATATCGAACAAAACTGGCCCCAGGACCGACCCTTGGGGCACTCCGCTTGATACCGGCTACCAACTAGACATGGAGCCATTGATCACTACCCATTGAGCCCAACGATCTAGCCAACTTTTTATCCACCTTATGGTCCATTTATCCAACCCATACTTCTTTAATTTGCTGGCAAGAATACTGTGGGAGACCATATCAAAAGCTTTGCTAAAGTCAACATGTCCACTGCTTTCCCCTCATCCACAGAGCCAATTATGTAGTCATAGAAAGCAATTAGGTTAGCCAGGCATGAGTTGCCCTTGGTGAATCCATGCTGACTGTTCCTGATCACTTTCCTCTCCTTTAAGTGCTTTAGAATTGATTCCTTGGAGACCTGTTCCATGATTTTTTCCAGGGACTGAGGTGAGGCTGACTGGCCTGTAGTTCCCTGGATCCTCCTCTCCATTTTTAAAGATGGGCACTACATTAGCTTTTTTCCAGTCATCCGGGACCTCCTCTGATCGCCATGAGTTTTCAAAGATCATGGCCAATGGCTCTGCAATCACCTCTGCCAACTCCTTTAGCACCCTCTGATGCAGTGTATCTGGCCCCATGGATTTGTGCTCATCCAGCTTTTCTAAATAGTCCTAAACCACTTCTTTCTCCACAGAGGGCTGATCACCTTCTCCACATACTGTGCTGCACAGTGTAGTAGTCTGGGAGCTGGCCTAATATCCAGTTGCTCATGAAGTCTCATGAGAGACCCAGGATTCATTGGTCCACAGAAACCAAGCTCTTGTCCCCTGGATGAGGATTGGGGCCCAATGGCCGAGGGCAGCAGGAGTGAAGGGATCTATCACTAGGGGTCCTGCATTGCACGGGGATAAACAAAGAGCTCTAGGTTCTGTGCTGGCCAAGAGGGCAGCTGCCACACCTGTTCTTAGCCTGGCAGCTTCTGCTTCTGTTTCCCTGCACAGTCTCCCCAGCTCTCCTGGCTCTTTGCAGATTGCAGCAGGTGTGTGGGGAGCTGGCCCTGGGGCTCCTGCGCTATACAGGGGATGAGCTTTACCAGAGAACTCCAGGCCCCAAGACTTTCAGGCCACTTGTCCAGTCTGGCTGCAGGAGGAGATCTGGGGACAAACGGGGGCGGGGGGGCTGGGTGATTCTGGGGAGCAGCCACCTGGGACCAGAAATGGAACTCCAGCTTTGGTGAGAATGGAGCACTAGCCAGGGATGTGTCTAGTTACAGGGGCTGCCATTTAGCCGGTACAATGTTGCAGCTGTTTAATGCATTGCATTGTGGAATTCATATCGTCTTGCAGCTGGAGGGTGTGGACTGAAATGATTTTCTTTAAGAGGAAGGCCAGCACTGCTGCTGTTTTGCTGGAGAATGAATGGCTGGAAATTTCTAGTCATCTGTCACACGCCTTCATTTTGTGGCCACTGCATCCGAGAGCTGCAGAGTGGCTTTGAGATCAGATTCAACAGTGAATCTGGGGAGTGGCCTTGTGGAACCAGAACAGGAGCTGCAACTGCAGTGGGAAAGGTGTGCTGGGCACAGATGCTGCTGGGGAAGCGGCTGATTAATTCATATGTGACTGGATACAGTGAGTATTGTTACAGATCCTGATGAGATACATTGTCATGATTATGTAAGGCAAACTGGTTACATGGTTGTAAATTTCCTTCTAACCAGTCAGTCTTCCTGCTTCTTGGAGGGTCAGAGGCTGTCAGCTCTGGTGGATGGGCTCAGGCAGGGGATCTCACTGCTGCTGGGTTTTTTTTTTGTTTGTTGGTGAACGTATTGCCTGAGACTTGTCTGACTGATGACTACATGTGACATGCGGTTACTTTTAGCCAACAGAAGTGGTCTCCAGGAGCTTCCTCAGTCCATGTGACTTGCAGCTGACTGTCCAATGAGACAATTGCCAGACCACTTAGCAGAACTTTGGGCTGGGGGAGTGGGGATGCTCTCTAATGACTAGGACAAAACACGGTGAAATAAGACAGAAGCCATGATTACAAATCCTCTCACTTCTGCTGAGTGCTGTTCGTGTTCGCAGGCGCTTCCCAGCTTTTATGGCTGACCATGACTTCATATCCCCCACCCTAGAACGCAGTCTAGTACTGGACACCTTTGCAGCCCATTGTGCTAATAAGTTAACAGAGAAGTTGCACAAGCTCAAACTAGGGACTAGAAGTAGGATCTCTAGTGTGGAAGCCCCAGGTATTAGCTACTCATCCCCACTAGCTTAAGTCTCAAAGTGTCAGATATCTGTTCTTTGGCTCTCCTGTTGCTAACCGTTACACCACACCAGGGGTACCAGAATAGGGAGGCCATGGCCCCATCACTTAAAAGTGGGAGGTTATGCCCTCCCATGTTTTACTGGCCATAAGGGTGAGGAACTGTGGGAGAGGGCAGAGTGAGCAGGGGATGGGGCCCCATGGGGGAAGGGGCAGGCACGGGTGGGGCCTTGTGGGGAAGGGCATTGCGAGAGTGGGAGCTTGAGGGGAAAGGATGGCACAGTGGCGGCAGGAAAGGGGCAGGGCGATGGTTCAGGTATCAGTGTCCCCTTCCACCCACCCACACACTTTTAAGGAGCTTCCCTCATCCCTCCATCACAGTGAAGCCAGCAATAGGAACCCAGAGTCCTGATCACAAATGTTCTACTGATGACTAGCACCTATTTGTGTAACCCACTCATAAAGCATGTGTCCTGTCCCTACTGGTGGCTGGTCCACACTCAGCACAGCAATTATTCCCAGAGCTGAAGTGGTGGGGTGTGTGTTGGGGACTGGAAGAGACATGATTCAAAGCCTGTCGCAGATCATGGGGATGGTGAACTTTGTAGTTCAGTGTGTTTTGTATTTGTTTCTATTTTTCTTTTTTTAAAAGGGCTTTGCTGTTTTCAGTGGTTTACTTTAGGGCTGTTGATTAATCACAGTTAACTCATGCAATTAACTAAAAAATATATATATAAAATTAATCTTGGTTAATCACACTGAAACAATAGAATAGCAATTGAAATTTATTAAATATTTTGGTTGTTTTTTCTACATTTTCAAATATATTTATTTCAATTACAACACAATGTACAGTGCTCAGTTTATATTATTTTTTATTCATTTTTACACTAAAAATATTTGTAAACAAAATATAGTATTTTTCAAATTCCCTCACTGCAGATACTGTAGTGCAATCTCTATCATGGGTGTTGCACTTACAAATGTAGATTTTTGTTATATAACTGTATAAAAAACAAAAAAATTATAAAACTTTAGAGCCTACAAGTCCACTCAGTCCTACTTCTTGTTCAGCCAGTTGTTAAGACAAACAAGTTTGTTTATCTTTACAGCAGCTAGTCCAAGCAGGCTCCTTGCTGCTGCAGCCTGACTGCTATTAGTAGTGTGCTAGCTTCAGTGTCAGCGTGTTTACATGTACCTGAGCTGGGAATCACACCTCCCAGGTGCTGTTGAGACGTATCCTCTATTGAACTGGGGCGTTCTCAATGTAAGCAGGGTCTGAATGAGCTCTCCCCAACACCTAGTGATGAGCTGGGGAAGAGGACTTTGACTTTGTTTACTTAGGCACCCCCACCCTGCCTAGCTGCTCAGCATGATGGGGCTGATTTGCCCAAATGGTCACTTGACTGGTATTGGATCTACAAGTCACTTTGTTCTTCAGGGCTGAGGCAGTAAAGGGTTGTTCTCCTTGTTGTGTGAATCAAGGACAGCAGACCTGTGCTTGGCATACCCTGAGAGACTCCTCTTCAACTAAACTGCACTTGGTAGGCAGGGGACATGGGTACCAAAATCCAGTGGAGTCATGGAAGTATGCAGACATGCTTGTGCCTGCTGGTGTGGGCCCTAGACACAATTTGATCCTTACTGTGTAATAATAGAGCAGATTCAGACTCAAGTCTTGAGAGTTTTGTTACACACCAGTGAGCTGAAATCACTGATAATCAGGCCTCAGCAATGGGCCTACTTTGGGACAGTGTCTCTGATACATAGGCTGCCCTGTCTGTGTTAGCAATGATGCTTCCTCCCTCATGGCTGAAATTACAGAGCTGTGCTAAGAGGTAGGACCTTGGTGAGCAGACAGCTGACTGAGAAGCTGGTGAAGGGGCGAGAGGAGTGGTGAGTGGTTGGCATGTCAGTCAGTGCCGCAGTAAATGCCTGGACAGCCAAGTGAGCAAGGTGTACATCCCCACACACACCAGGGGGAGAGGTGAACTCTGCAAATGTACCTCTGAACTCACTGGGTCTTCACTGTGAGTGGGGTGGGGGGAGAAGGGAGGGACACAGTAAAGGAACTTTTGGTTGCTGGACTTAAGACCCTGTGGCAAAAGGATACTGCCCAGTGACCTGTGAGGTGGGTGTTTGCATTGAAACCACAATAGGTGGGAACTAAACCCTGTTATTTCAGTGACAATGTGGGTGCAGAGGAGCCTTGGCTTAGCTGTGTCTTCCTGTGTCTAAACACCTGCCTGGGACCAGCCGGGCTCCAGGGGTTCCCTGGGTTAAGGTCAGAAACACCTGGTTTGTGGCAGTGACAGGGCATGAAAATAATTTTATCAATGTGGAAACTGAGACGGGACAGCTAGACCAATGGGCCAGATTCCCCCCTGTGCCAGCAAAAGGAGAGGGGGAGGGGCCATTTGTGACTCCACTGTTCAGGGGCCAGTGCAGCCCTTGGCTCAGGCTAAGGAAGTTCTGAACCCAGCCAGAGTTACATCCCTATGACGATGGCCCTCAGTCTGCTCGGCCAGCGTGCAGAGTACCAGAGGCCCAGCTTTACACTGCTCTATCCCTTGTCCACTCCTCCCTCTGCCACCCGCCCTCACCCCCCCCCCTTCATTCCCAGCCCTCAGGAACATGCCTTGTGTCTGCAGCTGCTGTGGAGGAGGGAACCCTCACCCCGGGGGAGGGGCTTTCTCCCCAACTGCCCATTTGGCCAGACATGCTGTCATATGGGACCAGAGCACAGAGTGGGGCTCGGTCTAGATTTAATAAGTTGCCTTTAATTTAGGGTTTAGATATTGGGTGCTGGCCTTTAGGCAGCTGGGGCCTGGTTCCCAGGGGTTGGGCACCTTCAGCTCCCACTGACTCCACCTGCAGCTGTGGATGCTGAACAGCCCTGGAGCACCTGCCCTGCAGTTCTCTAGTTGGGAAAGAGAAATACAGGTGCCCCAAACTAGGCTGTTTTGCTGAATTTGAGCCTTAATGTTTTTATCGTTGGTAAGTCATGAATTCACGTGAGACAGCCTGAGGCCTGGCCCCTGCTACATCAGCTCCATTTGTCTGCTTTGCACTAGTTACAGTCTGGTGTTTTCTGGCAGATGTCACTCATGGTTTCCCACTGCTAGGATCTCCATTCCCAACTTTACTTCCCTCTGGGTGGAAGAGATGTGGAAGCAGATTCTAATTTCTCAGTTTCCCCAACAGTTATTATGTTGTTTCCCTTCTTTGCGTTTAAGCACAGGCCATAGGCGCCGACTTCCCCTGAGCCTGGTGTGTGCTCAACCCCCCACTACCCCTGTCCCTGCCCTGCCCTCGCCCCACCCCCACCCCCATCTCCCAAGTCCCCTGCCTCTTCTCCACCTCCTCCCCTGAGAGTGCCGCATCACCGCTCCTCCCCCTCCCTCTCGGAAAGTCCTAAGCACTGCCAAACAGCTGTTAGAGGGTAGAGGGGCAGAAAGCACTGGTATGGAGGGGGAGGATCAGTGATGCAGCTCACTGGGGGGGGGGGTGAGGAGGGGAGAGCTTGGCTGCTTGACTAATTTTTCCCCGTGGGTGCTCCAGCCTCGGCACGCCCACGAAGTCAGTGCCTATTGCACAGACAGACTGCTGCCTGGATTCTCTCTGTGTCCCAGCAGTTGTGCACTGGGAAAAGCCTGGGGAAACCAGCACAGCTTAAAGATACAGCTGGGAAAGTACTCAGTGAAGAAAGTGGGTAAATCAATTCAGTGTGAGAGAGGATCCTTGGCCTCAAGAAAACCACAGGCCAGCAGAGAAACCACATAGAAGAGGGAAGAAAACGTGTTTAATGTGGGAAAAGCTTCAGTTGGAGCTCACACTGGATTAGACATTAGAGAACTCACCTGGGGGAGGGACCCTATAAATGCTGTGACTCTGGGGAAAGATTCATGCAGAGCTCAGAGCTTATTATGTATCAGAAAACACAGAGAGGAAAGTGACCTTACAAATGCCTAGAGTGAGGGAAATGTTTCATTCAAAGGTCAGCGATTTCGACACATCAGTGACTACGCATAGGAAACAGATTATACAAATGCACAGAGTGTGGGAAAAGTCTGAGTCACAGTACAAACCTTGGAGACTACCAGAGGGAGAAACTACCAGAGGGAGAAATACTTCCCCTGTGGGAAATGCTTCATCCAGAGTTCAAACCTTCTTTCACCCCACAAGGATATGTCCTGTCTCACTGTCCCGTGTAATGAGTTTCAAGTTCTCAGCATCAGCTGTACAAACCCTGCACTTTCCCAGCACTGTATCTCCCCCACTCCCCTGCATCTGGCTGTATCTCATGTCACTGCAGGGATCACACAGTCATCTCCTGCTCTGTTTCATTTTCTGCCATTTGGATGATGATTCTGACATTTGTCCATCAATGTTTGTGCCAATGGTTATTTATCATTCCCACTAGAATCTCAGGGCAAAGGGTTGGGGAAAAGAAAAAAATAGAAGAAATTACTATTCTCACCAATGGTAATTTGTCTCAAGAAGATCATAATAAGTATCAGCTATAGCCTGTCAAACAAAACACTTCTGTGACCAAATGGCCTTCAGGAAAGAGAGAGAAACCCACATTCAGGATGAAGAGTATGAAGTTTATATAAAATCTAAGCGCAGAGCATGTTACATCTGATGACTCAAAATCAAAACAGATTTTCACATCATGTTCTTCTCTAAGGGCATGTCTTCACTACCACTTTAATTCGACCTTAACGACGTTAGGTGATTTCAGCCAGTCCTCACTGGGGACCCCACTTTAGTGACCTTGAGGTCCCTAATCCTGCAGAGGAACCTGTGCCCTGTGCAATGGGGGAAGCTCTTCTGCTGCTTCCTTACAGCAGCTAAGCCAGAACAGACCCATGGGGAGCAGAGATGGGGCAAGTTGCAGAGTCACTTTCCTTCCCGGCCCCAGCCCTTTCCCCGGGTCTCTCCCCTCACCTGCAGGCTCAGGGGCTGGTGTCGGCAGAGCCCGGGGCTGGTTCCAGCCCCCGCAGACAGTGCCCCCCCCAGGGAGGGGCGGGCTGGGCTTGTATAAACCCCGCTAGGGCTCCCTGCGGCTCACATTGGAGGCAGCAGCAGCAGTGTCTGACCCAGGAAGTTCACCAGCCTGAGCCAGCAAACGCAGAACGTTCCCCCGGCTGCTGGGCACAGAGCGGGGTTAGTGCAGGTCTCTTCCCCCAACAGACCCCACTGGGGAGCAGCAGTGGCTCAGCTCTGGCTCCTGGATGACCAGGAATGGAGCAGGAACCAGCAGCAGCATTTGGCCCAGGAAGTAAAGATCCCAAAAAACCTGTGTCTCTCCTCCCTGTATAATACCCAGTGGCAGAAGCAAATGAAATAGCCTCCTTCCTCTTCCCCACCTCAGGATGGACACAGATCTCATCTCCTCCAGATCTGGAGTCAGCCCCTGTTCCTTTCCCTGAACCTGGATGGACACCAGTGTCTCACTGAAACCAGAATCTGACCTGGACATGTGGCCCAGGAGGGATGAGAAATGTTGCCCACCCTGGATATTCAGCATTCAGGAATCAGTCCTCAAAATCATGAATTTGGTTTAACCCATAATAATTTGGAGGAGAGGTCAGGACTGAGTGGAGGGGTGGTAATTTGCCTTCTAGTTTTTGAGACTTTGGAGGGAAGCTGCCCACCCACCTGTAAAGCATGTTTGAGCATATCAGGTTCAAAATGTCCCAATGTTTTTTTGCCAGTGCACACAGGAGGAGCACCACCCAGACCCACTCCCATCACCAGCTCTGAGCCAGTCCCAGCCCCGTCTCCCCACCCCAGGCCCATCTTCAGCCCACAACAGTGGCCCAGCCCACCCCACCTCTTCCTGAAATCTCCACCCCACAAAGGGGAAACCTCACAGGGGTTTTATATGGACATTTGGGAAATAGCAAGAAAATTGGGCAAAATCTTAGGGAGGAGAATGAGAAAAATGTTCAGTAATTTGAGAGAAAAGGGCAAAATCTGATTGGATATCCATTTTAGACAATTTGCATGAAAAGAGGAAGAACAGGAGATAATTTGTAATTGATATTTATGATAGAAGTGGCAAAATCTGAGGAAATTTCACTTCAATATAAGAGAGGAAATGGCAAAATATGAAGGTGGAGACTAGTATCAAACAGTTTTCAAATGGTTATTTATAGGAGTCTGTGGCCTTTTGTACTCCTCTGGGGGTCTATAGCTGAGGCCTAGCTGCACCTCACTATCTTTAATGAACTGTAGTTATCCTCATAGCTCCTTCCTTCCTAAAAAGCCCAAATTCTGCTTGCTTTCTCCATCAAATATGTATGGTTTCCCTGAAACCCCTCTGCCATCTCCTCTCAGGTTTAGTTCCTGGAGCAGACAGTACTTCCAACCTCAAACTTTGAAAAAAAATCACTAATTGGGACAAACAATAAAATAAATAACAAATAATGAGAGAGGCTTATCAGCGTGGGGGGTGGTTAAATTATGTTGTTTGCTTTCTGGCTTCTGACCCTTAAGGTCACACTCGGGTCATGTTTTCAAACCTGAAGGCTAGAATCTTTTTTTTTTAAATGAAAGTTGAGATGCTCCCACCTCATCAACGCCTTTAAGTACCAATTACCAATACAATGACAAGAATTGGCAGCAACAACAAGCAGATTCCGCGAGGAGCAGAGGAAAGAGGGTCCCTGCTGTTGAGACAGCTCATATCCCTCCCCGCGGTGCATTCCTAGCCAGGGAGCAGACTCCCAGGGGCTTCACGGTCTGAGGTTCCCCGGGGATCCTTTGTCACTTTCCGGTCCGTCCCCAGCACCTTCCGTCTCCAGCTCGGGATGCCGGCAGAGCCCAGGGCTGCTTCCAGCCCTCGCGGAAGGTCCCCCTCCCTACTGGACACAGAGCGGCTGTAATGCGGTTCGCTCCCGGGCCCAGACCCGACGTGGGAGCAGCAGCAGCTCCGCGCCGGGTTCCCAGAGCCCCGATCGCTAACCACACAACTCCAGGGGCAGCCGCTGACCCCGATTTTCCCATCTCCCACTTCCTTCCTCCCAGCACCCCCGGCAGCGGTCAGCTGGTACAGCCGCTTCCGTGTCCCGCAACAGCAACCCCGCCTGCAACAACGCTCGCGGTGGGACCCTGGACTTTCTCAGCAGGAACTGACTCCCAGCTCCATGACCCCCTCCCGCAGTACTCCTCCCCCCCACACACACACACACACTCCCGTGTACCCCGCTCACAGGCAGTGATCTGCATTTCTGTTCTTCCATCCAAGCCGAGGAGGGTTTTTTTCCTCCCCATCCACAGTTATATTCACCGAGTGTCACAAACACCCTCGGAGGGCCCCTGGCACAAGCATGGAGAAATTCCTCCGTGTTCCCGCCCAGCACAGGGACCCTCATCTTGGTGGCAGAGGAGCCCTGGGGTAACTTACAAACTGCTTCCCTGCTGGCCCAATTTGTTACTTTTAGCAGTTACTGGCAACAAGGTATTTTCTTTTGCTGCCTCCTCTCAAAATTTGCTGCCACTGTCCACTTTCCCAGCCTCTAGTGAGGGGGAAGGGGGTAGCCCGGTCACAATTTGCTACTTCACCCCACATCCTGGCCCGGGAGTAGCAAATTATGCCAAATGGGAGAGGTATAGGCCGCTAGATCTCATAATTTGCCATCTCCGCCATTCCCCACCTTCTGATCTCCGGTAGCAAAATGTGAGTTGGCATATTTTGCTGAAAGTGTGAAAATCTCTATTTTTAATTTGGACACAAATAAAGAAAGGGGTTTTGTTTTTGTTTTTTTGAAAAGCATTCAACAGCATGAAACCTCAGGGCTGTTGTATGTAAAACCCTGAGGGAAGGCACAGTTATTTCTTGATTAGTCTCTTTCGATTGTAGATTAGGCTCTACAGTTTCTACAGCAAGCAAACATTTAATGTACACAAAACTCCAAAAATTGTGCAAAGCATTGTAAGCATTATTTGAAATACTTATGAATGCCTTCGAAAGACAAGCTGTCCAGGCAGAAAAAAATCAACCATTGTTCCTTGTGCAGACTTCCCCACATTGTCTCAAGTGAATAAGTTTTCAGTACAGAATTTGTACTTCTATATAAAACAGAGCAATCATAGATTATTAGGGTTGGAGGGGACCTTGGAAGGTATCTAGTCCAAACCCCAACTAAATCATCCAACAGATTTTTTGCTTTAGATCCCTAAATGGCCTGCCTCAAGGATTGAGCTCACAATGCTGTGATGAGCAGGTCAATGCTCAAACCACTGAGCCATCCCCCATCACCTTTCTTATGTAACCCTTCTGCCCATCAGAGTTGGCAGCAACAAGGGCCGGGTTCAGTATCCAGGGGTTCCATTCTAATGACACAATACAAAACTGGCTCGAGCGCCCACCCAGTGACCTGGGACAACCATATACCACCCTTCTGGGCACCTCTAAGAGGCAATACTTCCCCTCTCGCAAGCACCGAGTCTGAGTGTACCCAAACCCTTTTAATGACAGAGAGAAGCACTGTGGCATATTATTGGGTAAACACCACAAACAAAAGTCACAAAGCAAACCATGAACCAGAATCCCCCCACACACACACACACACGCAAATGGGCTGTGTCCTTTCCCTTGGGTTCTTGAGTCCCACAAGCCCCAAAGTCACCCAAAGTCCCAAAAGTCCAACAGCCCCAGCAGAGTTCAAAAGTTCATTTTCACCGGGGTGGAAAGGGGGGGCAGGTTATGGGGCACCTTACGTGGTCAGAGGCCGACTGCCCCGCCTCTCCAGTCGTGCTGCAGTCCTCACCATGGGCCGTTCCATCAGGTGCCCAGGAACTGCTCTGCTTTCTCCAGCCACTCTTCTCTGTCAGTCGCTGTACGCCATCAGCCACTCCATTAGCGGTGACCCAAATGCCTCCGCTCCATCCACGGGCAGCAGCTGCAGCTGCACATTGCCAGCCACTCTGCTAGCAGTCACCCAAACTGCTCCCGCTCCGTCTGCTGTGGCATCTGCTGCTGCTCATCACCAGCTACTCTGCTAGTGGTGACCCAGACAGCTCCGCTCCATCCACTGCTGCTCATCACCAGCTACTCTGCTAGTGGTGATCCAACTGGCTCTACTCCAGCCACTGCTCAGCAATACAATTTCAGCCCCCCCTACAGAGCTTAATGATCTCAGCTCTTAAGTGATTTCAGCTTATAGAGGGGCCTTAATGCAGAGGCACCACCAGACCCAAAATGACTTCAGCTCAGTGAGCTGACATTAGACTCCTAACAGAAGCAAGTCAGCTCTAACATTCCACAGGGGGAGAGACCAGATGCAATAGGCCTATAAGGCCCTCACCACAAGGTTGGTCAGTCCATCAATTCAGTGGGTTTTGGAACCCCTGTCCCTTGTCTAGTGAGCACTACCCAGCTGATGGCGAGTCCCTCCAGCATGCCAAAGGCCAAATACATGTCCCAATCCCTCATTCACATAAATGGGTTAATCAACACTTTATCATTCTTGCCCCAATACCAGAGAAACTGGGGGTCCCACAGTAGCCAAAGTGACCATTTGGGCTGTTAGACTGCAGGCTAGGTGCGGTGGGTGTGTCTATGCAAATAAGATGTTATTTTCCAAAAGTCACTGCAATTCCTTCAATTCACCACCAGATGTCACTCATCCTGACACTGCTTATACTTAGAAATGAGGAAAAGACCTAAGGTAGGTGTGGACTCATCTGGGAATAGAAATTGTATGATGGGCTGTGAATGTTCACAAAATTGGGGGTGTGGTGTGGGAGGGGATGAGGACTCTGGTTGAGGGGGTAAACTCTGGGGTGGGTCTGGGAATGATGAGTTTGGGGTATAGGAGTGTGCTCTGGGCTGAAACTGGGGGGGGTGTTGGAGGGCAGGAGTGGGATCAAGGGTGTGGGAAGGGTGCAGACTCTGGCTGGGGGCTCAGGCTCTGGGATAGGGCTGGGGATGAGAAGTTTGTGGTGCAGGAGGGTGCACCGGGCTTGGATTGAGGGGTTTGGAGGGGAGAAGGGGGATTAGGGTAGGTGGTTGAGGTTTGGAGAGAGGCTAAGGGATGCTTATCTCAAGCAGCTCCTGGAAACAGCAGTATGTCCTTTCCCCGGCTCCTACATGGAGGTGTGGCCAGGTGGCTCTGCATGCTGTCCCATCCGCAGGCAACGCCCCTGCAGCGCCCATTGGAGCCCCAGAGGGGGCCATTGGAGTGTGTAGGAGCCAGAGCGGGGTCATGCCGCAGCTCTGAGAGCTGTGTGGTGCAGTCCACAACCCTGTGCCATGGCTGGGGCGCTGGAGGGGGGCCATGCCGTGGCTTCCGGGAGCCAGTTGATGTGGCCCCTGACTCTTTGTCGCAGCTGGAGCTTGCAGGCTGTCTTAAAGTGGCTTGTGGTCTGCATCCTGCCCATGGGCTGTAGTTGGCCCACAAGTTGTGATGCTGAGTGTTGAAATACCAAACTTTTAGATGCCTAGAAAGTCCCAGGAACAGCGGTGTGACCCACAAAGCCTGACTCAAGTGCCTAGGATCAAGACTATACAACGAATGAGGAGAGAGAGGAGCTTTAGAACTCAATCCATAAAAGCCAGGGAGCTAAGTGGGGAGAAGTCTAAGCTAGTCAATGGGAGATGCTGATGAGAAAGGCCTGTCCCAAGCCACTGGCCGGTCACCCAACAGTTAAGGGAGACTAGCCCTCGGCCCCACCCCTTCCACCCAAGGCCCCTCCCCTCTCTATCTGCCCCCTCTCCCGCACATGAGCCCATAGTATACCCAACGGCTGGCACTGGCTTCAGCCCGTGCTCCGGGCAGCAATGCTCCTGACCCTGGTGCTCCGGGTGATGCAGCCAGCGCCAGTATGCCAGGTGGCAGCGCTCCCAGCTCTGGTCAGCACAGCCCCAGCATCAGCCATCCTGACTCCCTGCCGGCGACAGGCCAGCCGCATGGACCAGCCAAGGCAGAGCGCTGGAACACAGTGGTGCCTGGCCTGGAGGGCGGAGCGGGGGCGGGGGCATGCTAAGCTGTTTGGGAGGGCACAGCCTACCTCTGCCTATGATACCCGCCACCCATGCCTAAGCCCCATAGATAACTCATTCCTCCTGATTCTGAGGGGCACAATATGAAGGGGGGACACGTGACCACTCCATGTGTCACCTCTGGGAGGAACTTCCAGTCCCACCTCCATAGGCCAGGGCAGCCAATCCCGCCAGCTCCTGGGACACATGTCAGGGGACACATGTCTCTGGGCCTGGCTGGGGCCAGCCCTGGCTCAGGGAGACTGAAGCACCAGTGTTTCCTGCAGCTCACACACACCTTGACAGGGGAGGGGTGGGGCGCAGGCAATGCCCCTACCTGGGCTTATGCAGAAGAGGACACCACCGAACCCTGGCATGTTCTAGACTGCACCAAAGGCACCCAAGTGACCGACAACCCCAGGCAGGAGCAGATTGTCACAGCACTGCTACGTTCAGTGATGCTGTTCTTGGGAGCTCAGACGTCAGCTGCACTCCCAGGGAAGGCCGTTTACTGATTCAGCAGACCTTGATGTTATTCATAAAGAAAGGCCACAGGCTCAGTTTGGTGGAGAAGCACTCGGCCACATTTATTGTCAACAAAGCACAGTACTAGCACCCTGTCCAATGGGTTACAGGAACACTAACACATGTGTGCCCATGACAGGATAACGGCTCAGTCAGAAACAAGGATCCTGTCCCCTTGGCTGATAGAAAGTTTCCCCTCTTATAACTTCTCCTTTTATACCTTGATACAAACAAGTTAAGTATTACACTCCAGATATTGTTAGTTACCACCATTATAATTTATGCATAAGAATGCCATACTGGGTCAGACCAATGGTTCTGTCTTCTGACAGTGGCCAATGCCGGGTGCTTCAGAGAGAATGAACAGAACAGGGCAATTATCAAGTGATCCATCCGGTCACCTAATCCCAGATTCTGGCAAACAGAGGCTAGAGACACTTCAGAGCATGGTTTTGCATCCCTGCCCATCCTAAACTAATAGCTATTGATGGATCTATCTGCCATGAACTTATCTAGT